>CM055844.1:15486136-16086136 GCA_029490765.1 Euthynnus affinis | reverse complement strand
TCACGTAGTTGCGGTGATGCATTATGGGAGGGAAAGGCAGAAAAGGAGGTGCTTTTTAGTTGTCTTTTTTAGGCAAGAAGCTGAGGATAAATTCACCCACACCCAGGAAGTAGACCACCTGGGCGATGCCAAAGAGAGGCGCAATGACCAAGGCTCGACAGTAGGCTCCCTTCAGGAAGGCTGACGGACCCTCATTACGCATGATTTTGCTAGAGAGAGAAAAAAAAATCTCATTATACAAACTGAAACAGTACATAGTGCCAGTAGATATTGTGGCAGACTACACGCACTATCAATAAAGACATAATGAGGTCACCTGATACAGTCAGTCACTCCACTGTACGTGTCTTCTGTGCTCCCTCGATTCAGGGACTGCAATCGAGTCTTTATCACTGCAACACACACAGAGCTCAGGTGAATACATAACATCAACTATCAGTGAGCACATTGTTTTAACAACGCTGCCCCGCTGCTCACCATCGACGGGGTTGACAGCAACAGCCGCTGTGCTCCCCGCAAGGCAGCCTGATAGGAACGACACATAGAAAGGAGCAGGCCCCTCTCTGCCTCTCTTTCCCAGGTTATTCAGGTTGGCAAAAAGGGGGAAATAGATGATGGAGAACGGAACATCCCTATGAAAAAGAGAGATATAAAACAGATGATCACGGCGAAGTTTGTTACGGTTATTCGCTAAAACTACCACCTAACTATTTGCCAAATCTGTTTTACCTGAGCAATGTGGCACCAAGGCCTTTATAAAGCCCAGCGATACCCTTTTCTCTCAGTAATTCTCTGGTGAGCTGCATGGCTGTCGGGGATTTGGTCTCCACAGTACCTGCCGCCACCGTCTCTGGCATCAGCTTCCTCTGAGCAGCTGTGGAGCACGAGAAACGTTTTTAACAGCAAACTTAAAAACTACATGAAAACCGTGACAAGGATTACACAAAGCTAAGAACAGGTATATGGGTAGACATTTTGAATTCATAATAATAAAAAAGCAGGATGAAGCTGTTGTAATCTCTGACACGACCACATGAGGCCCCTATTTTACCAGTTTATCACTATACACTTCATTCTTTGCTGAGCCACCATCTGCATTTTATTTCCTCTTACCAATGCGTCCAGCATCTTGGAGCTGGATTTTCAACATCTCCATAGGAGTTGTGACAATAACCTACGACAAAACAAAACACAGTAGTTCAATAGAGTTGCTTGTTTAATTGCACATGCATTCTGCGCTGACTTTTTCTTTTGTGCATGAATGAAATGTGAAAAATTGATTCGTATAGACGTGAAGATCTGAGTGTGTCAGGCAGGAACATGTGTCCAGTGTGAATCTTCTGGCATCCATTAGCTAAACGTCACCTCTTGTTTTCCTCTGTAATCTGAGCAGTAGTAACTAGTTAACTGGATTAAGGGTGAGATGGCCATGTTCTCAACTGCAATCTTAATCCAAGGTCTGCTACACTTAATCTAATCACGTTCTTTGAGCTTGAAGCCTTTGGCCTCATTGACAACAGGCATTTCCCCTCTGACTTACTCGCTCAGTGTACATGGCCAGGCACTCTCACAACCTCTCTTATCTGATCACTCAAATCTAGCTGCCAGTGTATCATCTGCTAACATAACAACATTTACGTGATTAGAAATCATTCATGAAAATGGAGCATTGCAGGTCACATTCAGATCACGGATAACAGGGACAAACTGCAAGGATGTTTCTGCAACTACCAGTTCTCATTTAAATATGGTTGTGGCTAATTCTAGCTGCAGGCAGAGACAAATGAGGCTGCAGCTGAAGCCTGGTGGTTCGTACGTGAGCTGACATTAAGCACTCCTAAAGGCAACAGTTCCAGATGGAGAACAGGAGGATGTGCTTAATGCACCACCTCACTCACTCACCTGGCATGTACCTGCCCCGCAACCAGCCAGCATCTCTTTGAACAAAGTGAGTTTTCTGTAAAAACAAACAAACAAACAAAAAAAACAAGATCAGATTAAATCATGCAGCCTGACAGCAGAGAGCCCAACATCTTTATTTTTGCAGTTTTTCGAAATGAGTTGTCACCACTTGAGCTGCTGATGCTAATCTTTGTCTTCTATATCAACATGTCAGGCGCAAGGGCAGATTAATAATTCACAAGCAGTTGGGCCAGACAAGTCAATCATTCATCAGCCTGCATGTTTGTCACCATAGAGATGGAGATAGATGCCCAGAAACCTGCAGGTTTAACTATGCAGACAGCAACTCATGGGAAACAGCGGGCGCTTGCCTTCAGCAACACTCTTATTGTATGATTACTAATGTTTGACATGTGATACCATAATGTGCTAATTCTACATAGTGACTTGATTTTAGATTTGATTTCTGCTGACACGCTTACAAGTAACTTTATACCCTCAAACCAGACAGTTAACAAACCACTGTGAAATTCTTGGAGCCCCGGAGGAGATGACAGAATAGTTGAGGATTAACTGGAGCCTCGGTGAGAATACAGACGGCTAATGTGTCAGGTTACATGTTAGTAAACTCGCCAGTTAATCACAGTGTGAATGAGGGGATTGGGGTGTGTGTGTCATTCAGCCTGTCAGCACATTCATGCCTCACCCATCCTTGGAGAGGTGATGCCTGAAGAAGTCGTTGGCAGCCAATTTGATGGCTTTCTCTGGCGTGACTAGTGTTAAGTTCACCGCCGCTCCTGGGAGGATAAAGAGGACAGAGAGGAAAAAAGAAAGAGAGAGACACAAAGAAGAAAAAGAAAAAAAGGGGAAAAAAAGGAGAGACGGGGAGAGAGAGAGAATGAGGCGACTGACCATGGAAGGTTTTTAGCAGATAATTGCGTCTATCATTCAGACACAGATTCCTTTATTTGATGTCTGTAGCTTCAATATGCAGCTTAAAGTAAGAAACCTATGCTATTCAACAGCTTTGATGCTCTCATTTTTGCACTGGTTACACATCAATGACAAAAATCTCCTCTTATAGATTATAACTTGCCTCTATACATCCCAAAATATCCCTCCGACCGGATGGTCTTAATAAGGCAGTCTGACCTGAAACAGAAATACAAAAGATGTAGTATGTTAGTCAAAAGAATCTGCTGACAAGCCAAGTGATGCTACTGATTAGTCAGACTATTGCTCAGCAGAAAGGTTCATATGTGAGAGTAAAGTACTGAGTTTGCACATACATGCTGGTATAAAGGCGAGATCCATTTTGCTGGTTTTGCAAGCGAGTCTTGGCCAAGTCAATGGGAAACACACAGGTCACTCCAATTAGGCCAGCGATCCCCCCATTGATCAATTTAGCAGGCAAACTGGATGAGAAGTGATGATGGTAGAGAAAGAGATAAATATGACATAGAAAAGCCACAGTGATGCTGTATTTGTTGAAAACTATTGTAGCTGTTCCACTTTTAGCCTTACCTGATCTGCTTGTCAGCCATTTATCTCAAGCCCTGGCTGGTCAAAGTGTCAATCTGTCTGTTAGCTGGTCACTCGGATGTTGTTCCTTCTCTTTTGTTGTTTGTTACAGTTGTCCAAGTGAGGTTATGTGTTTTTGTGGATTATTCTTTGACTGCTTGACTCTTTGCACTTGTTGCTAGTTCAAGTTAGGGTATATCTGTAAAGAAAAAGGAAAGAAATGTTCATGTCAAATTCTTATAAAGTGGCCACGAACAGAAATAAAGGATCAATGCATTTCAGAAGTTACAATGAGGCAATGTTGCTTTCACAAACATTACAACATGGACTTGCTTTACAAAAGAACGAGATATTGCACCACCTGAAATACATTATAAATACCGCAAACACAAGTTTTACCTCAGAAAAATCCATATTAGTTGGTTAGAGCTGCAACTAATGATTGCTTTCTCATTATTTTCTTACAATTTCTCGAAATTTACTGTCATCAACTAGCTTTTGGTAAAAAACATTCATTTAGCAGATAATTTTGTCCAAAGCAATTTACATTAAGTGTGTAAAAACTTGATCAGAAGACTGAAACATGACCCTCTCAACAAACAACAAAAAAAGTGAGAGGTGAGATCAAAGCGCTAGTGTGAAGTGCGGAGGTGCAGTCTGAGACGGTGGGTTTTCATTTTCAGACTGTGGTGAAAGATGAAGACCTGACTTCAGTTCAAACCACCGTTGTGAAACCCACAAGTGACCAAGACAAAGACAGAAACTGACTTCAAAATATCCCCCAAATACAGACCTCACATACAAGAGGAGTGGCAGGTTAACAGTTTTAAGCCTCAGTCTGGCAAAATACTTCAACACCAAATAAAAACAAACCAAGAATAGCCGAGATACAAGAAAACAGGTCAACTAAGGAAGCAATTCAGGCCATCTTGCTACTCACAACACTGCTTTATGCCAATTGTGCAATTAAAACTGAGGCCAGTTGAAACAACTCACAATACACCACAGATAAAATCAGAACAGTGACCTCAACACGGCTTATAGAAACATTTTTAAAGAGGATTTACTCAGTATTATAAACCAACACTCCAAAAACCCAAAGATATTCAGTTCACTGTAACATAAGACTAAAGAAAAGGGGGGTGGATCGGAACATTATGAATAATACTGAGAGGTGGGGTGTCCTTCCACTGGACTTCAGTTCATGAATAGATACTATAAAAATGAATATACTTATAACCATGAGTCGTCTACTGATTTCAGTCATTACCAATCAAGACACCTGAGAAACAGTTCAGAGCTATTTCAAGGTTTATAAGGAAAGGTCAAAGGCCAAGAGTCAAATTTGAAACATTAGAGATTGGGAAACATAAAGGGGGTACATCAGTACTAAACCTTAAGAGAGAATATGTCCATGCAGCACAAATTAGACCAGTAATTTACTGGTGTGCTAAGTACTACGAAGCAACATGGAAAAATCTAGAGAGATATGTAAAAGGAAGGGAAATTCAAAGCCTCATTGGAGACAGAAAGATTAGCAAAAGATTTACTTGAACAAGTAGATACTGTCTCTCAATTCACGTTAGTATTGTGGTTTAATCAAGTATGAAAATATAAATTGGTGAAAGAGCTCTGACTACTTTGATGGATAGCCTATGACAGACATTTTTATCTCACACTCTTGATCAGAGGTTCAAACAATGGATATATAATTGTAAAACAGTTATGCACAGTAATAAAAGATGTCATGAGTTTCTAGGAGCCTAAATAAAACTATTCATTAAATAATCAGGGATTCTTTAGATATCGGCAATTAAAGGAGTTTTATGACAGAGAAATAAAGCACAATGTAACTGGAGTTCACAAAGAAGAAGAAATATAGTATAATATCTACATTATATCATCACATAATCAAAAGATTAAAGCTGAAATGGGAAACAGAACTAGGTGTGAATATTGCAGAAGATGACTGGTTGCATATTTGGAGAACACATCAGTCAACAACGTCCTCATGTATTTGGATTGAACATCGTTGGAAGAATGTAATTAGATTCTTTATTATACCAAAAATTAAGAGGAAATACTGTAACACAACCATGTTGGAGACAATGTGAGGCAATAAATGTAGATCATTCCTGTGTATTTTGGCTTTGTTCTGAAACTGTACAGTTTTGGGATAATGTTTATATGGCTATAATCAATACCAAGGTCCTGTATAGTACTGCACTCTGGAAATATGACAGTAGATCTCGTGTTGAGAGAAGAAAGATATTTGCTGAAAGCTTTGTTGGCAGCTTGTAAAAAGGCTATTAGGAAGAGACGGTACAAGATGAAACCATGAAACCAACAGCACGAAATGAACACTGGCTGAAAACTGTGAGTGAAATAAATGATACGGAAATGTCAAAACTCATAGGATAAGAGCCTAAGAGGAACGATGTCGATGAGAAATGAGACAAATGGATGTTTGTTGGCGTGCCAACAACAAGAAAAGAGAATGAATTACTGAACATGTCACAGGAATAAATAGATTTTGTGGAGACAGAGAAAAGTAGTGAAATGAGTAATCAATTATCAAAATAGCTCATTATTATCTTTTTGGTAATCAACAACTGAAATGACTAATTGTTTCAGTGCTACAGTTGATTATCAAAAACTCTATTAAGAGTTTCCTTTGTCATCTAAAAGGCACATCAGGTATAAAACAGTGACAACTGCACAGGAGACGTTCCCCATTGTGGACCACTGTGTAGCGTAATTAGGCAACATTACTGACAGCTCTCTCAAAATAGAGCTGTTAGCTGTGATTGTTAACTGTGGAGGGATTACCTTCTGTTAAACGAATCTATCACAACTGGAACATCTGTCGTCATGCGTGTCCTTGAACACACTAATGTTTTATGTATAAGCTCTTTTATTGTGAGACTTAGTCATACTTGTACAGAGGACGCTCTATCCTGTGTATCCACAAACATCATCGTTTTGAGCAAACAGATGAAATAATGCCGGATGTGGCCGAGATGCTCTCCTATTTTTGGTACAGCATTGCCCTCGGTGTGAAAAAGATACTTCCAATTTCCCCTTTTTATTCTCTCCACCCCCTCCATCCACCAATCATGACCTGCCTCTCTGCGCGCGTAAACCCGCCTCCTCCTCCTCCTCCTCCTCCTCCTCTCTCCTCCTCACCGGCCCTCCCCCATCATTTCCCTCAGTCACGAGTCACGACTCTCAAACACACACATACACAGCTTTCCTACTCAGATCTTTGCTGACTTGTGGGTTTCTTTGTGAAGTGCGTATGCGTTAAGATCCCCCTGTTTTTGCCACTATCGTTAATTCCTCAGATTCTGCGCCGCATGTGTGGATGTTTAGGTTTCTGATAACTGTAGCGCGGCGGTGAATGCAGCTGTGCTCTGCTGTGTTTAGTTTGGATGGGGACTTGAGGCCCTGCCTGGCTGCTCCAGAGGTGAAGGAGGGAGGAGGAGGCAGGAGGAGGAGGAGGAGGAGGAGGGGGGTTCAGAGCAGGTCAGCAAGCCTCCTTACTGGTCTCTGTAAGCTGAGTGTTCTCCTCTCTGCTCCCTGCAGCTTCACACAGCAGACTCCACAGCCCAACTCCATCACTCATCTCCCTCTAAACGCTCATCGATTGCACCCTTTTTTCTCACCGAGCACTGATACTCGTCCTATTTTTTCAGCTAACTGCATGCCACTTTTGTTTCCCCATTTCCTCTCGATGACTTCCCCCCCCCATGCTGTTAACTCCACAGTCAGCACTTTCTAACTAACACGACTATACGCGCTGTTTGTAATAATTCTGAGAATAAAATCTATGGGTTGTAAAGAGCACCGCAGTCGTCGCACATGAGTCACCCATCAAAGTGACGTCTCCCTCCTTCTCTACCGCGCGCCTGCAGCTTCACTCGTCCACTTCAGTTCATCTACACCATACAACTGTGTCTGCACCAGGACGTTTATTTGACCTACAGTCATAGCCTGGCTGTGCTGTCCTGTCACGACAATTGGGAGTCTGTGTGGAAACAACTGGCCTCAGTGTCCACAGCACAGTGGCATCACTCAGCAACCAAATCTCAGAGGAATTCCTTTTTTATTCTCACAGCACCAGAAAAAGCTAACAAAGTGTTAGGAAACTGCAGTGGGATTGGTATTTCATCTCTTCAGACCGCACCTAACTGTATCACTAAATCACCTCAGGGGCATTTTTAAAACATTAAATCATTCTGCTGTTGGGAGTTTTACTTCACTAGACACGACACAGAAGACAAAAACTGAAATGAAAGTCTTCTTTATCAAGTTAGTCGACCCCAAATGACTTGAATCATCTCTCTCTCTCACACACACACATACACAGAGGTCATATTTTGAGTTTGTACCTCTAAAGCAGATAAGCAGTGATGAGTAAATATCAGACAAGGTGATTGTGTAACTTGCTTGCAAATGCAGAACCTTGAACTAAGTAACAACTTAACTCAGCCCCTTGAACAAGCCACCAGACGCACTTGATTAAAGAGCTACTAGGGCACCGACGGCCGAAAGATAACAGATCTGTTCTGACCCTTGTTCATCAAGTTGAACAATGTGACAATAAAAACTGACAAGATTAGTGACAGAGTAAAGCAGCAATTACAAGTTTATGGACCAATGTTTTAAGTGAAACGCTGATTTACTGCTCATGTAATTCCACAAAGGAGAGGCGGAGATTTACATAACATTTATGAATGACAACACGTGTATAGATCAATGTGTAACAAAATAAACGACAGGGATCATAAATGTAATACAAGATCATTTTCAAAGTCTTTTACCCCTCCTGAAAGAAGAGTCACTCAACTGTAAAGTGTGAGGTTAATATGTACATAAGCACAGTGAATGAAATGTTCATAATACCTGGACTGGATTATATTTGTAATTTGTTTCAATGCAGCTAAATAAGATTAAGTATCTGCTATGTATTTTTGGAAAATTTGTGTTTAATACATTTGCCAGGGGAAATTATGTCGGAACAGGTGGCTACAGTAATAATAGTTATAGAAAAAAAAACACATTTAAAATGAGACAGATGCATGTATGTCCTTGCAGAAATTCACCCAATTCATCTTTTTTTACAATACAAAACGGTATGCATATAAGAGGCGCATCACAACACAAACATTGACATTTCTGGATCAGTGCCAGCATAAAGAAGAGAAGAAGAGAATAAGAAGTGATGTGGCCTCAAAGAATAGCTGGTTTCATCTATTGATCTGCTCTAATTCACGTCTTACAGAAGAATAACAGAGAGATAAATATAAACCTGTACAGCAGAGGCTGAAAATCTGGAGACACATCCAGTTTATCGACGAAGCAAAACTCAATGCAAATTATATCCCATTCAATCAAATCAACCAGAGAGAAAAAAAACCTGCCTTATCTGTCACACCTTCTTGGCTGCTTCTCTGCTTTCTCAAGTGCCCAAACAGAGTAAAGTTCTTTGCTAACTTGATAACAGTTAGTTTGGTTAATGATAACAGGAAGTGAGTGACTAGTGACAAAGCACCGCAGCAGTCAGCACTCGCTTCACGTGACAGTTGGAAAAAGTACAGTAAAGAAATGAGAATCACGCAGCCCCTCCTTATTAGCTTAGAGCAGGTTATTGTCACCAGTCCATCTGTCTCACATGAACTGGTTTGATTAACACACTGTGGACTCTGAGCCATCAGCAGAGGACTATTTCACATACACACGTTCGCAATCCTCTATTAGACCTCGAGTATTTCTCTGAGCTGTGAGAGCGCAGAGGTCACATCTAATATAAAACTCAATCTGTTCACTTTTACATTCCTTCTGGGGTCATTATTTTTCTAATTAAGAATGAATTAATAAGTATTATTTAAGTCTACTGCAAAGCTACTGTGTGCTAGGATTATATGACTTACTGCTCGCTAAAGCTGCAACGATTAGTCGATTAAACGATTAGGTGATCAACAGGAGATTGATCGACACTGATTTTAATCATCATTTGAGCAATTTTTTTTTTGAGTAAAAATGTGAATATTTTCTGGTTTTCATTACTCCTCTATTTTTTTACAATTTCCTGACCTTTTACAAACTACACAAATTAATTAATTGAGAAAATAATCGGTGCATTAATCGATAATGAAAATAATCATTAGTTGCAGCCCTGTTGCCAGCATTTCCTGCATCAGTTATCTCTAAAAGTGTTGAGTTTTACAGCTCTCATCGCCGACCCTTCTGTTCTTCACAATAAACTAGACAGCTGGTATAGTTATCATGGTTTGGTTTTTTTTCAATGGTTTATAAGACGCGGTCTATTTTTGGACAGCACTGCGGAAACAAGGGATGAATTTTGTGGTGTCACAGATAAATCTGATTACTATTCCCTCTTCTCTACAGCATCAGGATTATAAACCTAATACCTACTCATGAAAGCTTTCGCAATCTTCATTTACAGGCGGTTGGAGTGTGTGAGTTATGATCTGGTCAGAGCAATGCACTTCCGCTACAGGTGCTACAGATTTCATGTTGCCGCCATTAAACCTGCACAAGTATGCATTGTTGTTATCAGTGAGGTTTTTTTCAGGCAGAATAAAATGTCCCCTCTGTGCAGAGAGGTGGTGCTGAATTTAGTCCCTCCTCTGACACCACAGGTATCCCTGGTGGCCCAGTTTCTTGTGTCAGCTGGGGCTTTTCTCTTGTTGCTCCTCTGTTTTGTCTCCCTCTCAGCTTTCCTACAGTATTGATTGGGGAATAATAATACCATTGTGAGTGGACTTCCCTTAGAAAGAAAGTCCAGTGCAGCACAGACACATCTGGTTTCAGTTTGCAGATTACAGTAAGGCTTTAGACGGCCTGAAATGACTGTAACTTTCACACAGCAACATCATCCCACCAGCACTGCTACATCTCATTTCCATTCTATGCAAACATACCGCTGACCTTTGGGACTTTTGCATACTTTCAGGGAATGCTATATGCCCGTAGTGCTGCATGCAGATCAAATTAATATTTAAATTAATATTCAACACGAGATTGTTGTTTTTTAGCGAATGAAAGTAAAGCTATGGTTCAGCGTCACAGCTAAAAAGGTACTACATTTCCATTAGAAAGCCCAGGATGTCACCCTACACCCAAGAATGGCTAACCTCATCAATTATTTCAAGGCTGCAGCAATGTTTTATTACGCTGCCTGGACTCATCATAACCTAACCGATACAGTGACAGAAAAAAAAGTTGCTTCTTCTAAAATTGTGCATTAAAAAAAAAAAAAGTTTGCATGTTTGCCTGACATCTTACTCAGCAGTTATATGTTTCGTTATGTGTGTCAGCAGAGATGTGTGTGTGTGTGTGTGTATTAATGGCCTCCAGCAGGCAACCCGCTCGGGAATAATGACATTTAATCTTACACTTTCATTCTTACATCAACAGTCGGCCACCAAAATGAACACTGAAATAGGTTTTTTTTTTATGCCATAATCATTCCTCCTGTTCATACTAAGTATTAGAAGATCCCTTCATAATACACCTACAATGTTCATGATGGGTGCCAAGATCCACAAGCCTCCTTCTGTTTATCTGAAGCTAATATGAAGCTTCAGTCCAAATTAATCAAATCAAGCAGATATCTTTCAACATTATAGTCATTTTAATGCCAAAGTCCATCTTTTTGTTAATATACTTCCAACGGAGCTCAAAGGGGAAACACAAAGAGGGGATTTGATGGTAAAAAAAAAAAAAAAAAAAAAGACTAAATGTGGCAGATATCCACTTGATATGACTAACCAAGACCGCTGAAGCCTCATATAAGTTTCAGATAAACTTTTTTAAACGCATTTTTGCACAAAATGACAGAAACATATTTTGTCCCTAATCACTTAAATTTATAGCACATTTGAATTGGATCTTTTAATAGCCAGTATGAACAGGAGGAATGATTACAGTGAGGAAAACCTCTTTCAGAATTCATCTGACTGTTGTTTTAAGACACAATTGGGGGAAAAAATGTCAACCTATCCTTTAAAATACTAAATCTTCCATTACTATTTCAATTTCGCTTCGACGTGTCAGCCTTAATAGGTGAGCTACTTCATTTTTCTCTACCAATCAAAAAAGAGGTGGGTACAATTTAAATGGGTTTACCCTCCACTATCACCGTCCCTGCCCACATGATAATTACACCCCTCACTACTGAGCGGAAGCCGGCAGAAGGCGTCCGCTGTGGCCCCTCAAAGCTCCAGGAGAAAAACGGTTAAAACGTCGTGATATTAAAAACAAAATGTCCATACAAACCCCCACGCTCAAAATAACACGTTTATATCTAATATGACAACGAATATTGGTTACACCTGCGCCCAACGGCTCGTTGGTTTTATGAGCAAAATATGACGAGTTACATACATTAAGGACACAAGTATAACGGTTATTCATTCGTGACTCATAGCTGTTGTGAATTTTAACGGTCAGCAAACAGGCCTGTCGTTACCGTTACATCTTTAAAGCCGCCATATGATGAAAATGCCACATAACGGAAAATTATTTGCTGCCTCTCGCAACGCAGCAGTAACTTAACCTCTAACACATTACAATCACATCCCAGTCTAAAAATACAAGCTAGCGTTTCACATCCTTCGTTTCTAAACCGCTATTTTAACATTATTATACCGCTTTATTATATCGCTTTCACGTTATTCCCAGGTGGATTGTTATAACGGCTATAACGGCAAAACACACATTAATCTGAGGCAGTCAGCCGCCAGATTCACAACATCCCGTCATGTATGTACGTACCACATAGAGCTGTTTCCGTTATCTCTTCTGGTGTGGTTGCAGTGTGAAATCAAAGCATGTACTCTCTATGTCTCTGGTTGACAGACCGACAATAGCTAACCTACCGGTGTTACTAGCATAGGAGTCCAGTGAAGGGAGGTAGAGGAGGTGGGAGTGAAAGCAGGGAGGGAGGGAGGGAGGGAAGGGGAACAGCCTGACTGGTAGGACTCTGGTAAAAAAAAAAAAAAAAAAAATAGAAAAAGGATGAAAAAAAGGTCCCCTAGTGGTTCGTAGTAGAAGTACTACAGATACACTTTTCATTTGCAGCAGCAGAGTAAAATTAAAGCTGCAAGCAGCGTTGGACGGGCCTGAGCCCCCCCCGCGCACGCCGAGACCCGGCGCCACGCCGTCCCTCGCACTCGCCGCCCGCGAGCCCGGTGCGAGGGGCGTGACTCTGCAGCCATGTGGAGTTCACTGCAGACAGGAGCGTGTAGTAAAGTCGTGGCAAGCTCCCTGTCATGGCTAAACATGACATGTCAATGCTGTGAGAATGACAGATTTCTGCTGAAGGAGAAGTGTGTGTGGAAAGCTTCTGATAAGTTTGTGTGAAAAGTAAAGCAATTTTCTATTTTTCTAAAAGTAAAAACTTGTAAGCCTCATGACCTGATGAAATTTAGATTTAAATGTGTACAACATGACTTTTTTGCTCCTGTGAATAGTACAGAGTAGTCATGGAATTATGAATATAATCTCCACTTATAAACACTGTAACATATAACACATCCAAACATCACTCATAAGTACAGTACTGTGCATCAGCATCGTCATTAAGCCAAACCCCTGGTATACTGAGGCCATGTGCCCCAAGGTCAGGTAAATTCTGATTGTAATAATCACATTAATAATTGTTTTATAGTTAATAACTGCATCGAAGAAAGAGCTGGCATATTAAATAATAGAGAAACATATACAATGTGTACAGAATATAAATGTTCTTGACAAAATCAATTTCTACTTTTCATCACGTGCATTTAAAAAAAAGTAAAGGTGTGTAAGCCACATGACCTGATAAAGTAGTCATATATGTCATTTATAATTATGGAAACCACAGTACAAAGCCTCAAAATGTACTTATGTTTATTTATGTACACTACTTTATTACTAAGCAGGAAGACTCTGTGTGTGTGTGTGTGTGTGTGTGTGTGTGTGTGAGGTGTCAGATGTCAGGTGTCGACCCCACCCCCTCCTGCAGCAAGCTGCCCAGAGCAGGGAGAGAAATGTTCTACTCCTGTTTTGAAAATGACACAGTGGCCTTGAATTTTGGCCATTTGGACTGAAAATACCCACATTTTGTAGATATATGTGTTGCGAATCCAATGGTGTACATTTAAAAGTTGTGAGATTTACGGTTTAGACAATAGTCCCTTAATTGATCGATGTGTGCCTGCTCAGAAAATGGGTCTCCCATTGAAACCCATTATAATGTGGAAATCGCTCACCGCGCTTGGAGGCCAATATTACGAAAACCGGACCTCCTATGACAAAGTTTTTGATATCTTTGGGTGAGGAGACTCTACTGAGCGATATATTACAATCTGAAGCCATAAGCATGAGCGGTCTCAGAGAAGATAGCAGTTGATTGCCACTGAAATTTGGGGAAATTTTGGAGGAATGTGGGAAAAATTTGAAATTGTTTTTGCATTTTTTGGACTTCCTGTTGGATTTAGGTATGGGGTGTCAGCGTATGATTTTTAGGTCTTGCGAAGACGAACAATCTCGTTTTGGTTGCATCTGTCTGCGACATTCCTACGGGCCGTAGCGTCCGAAATAAAATCTCTCGAAAGCGAAAAGTGACATTTTTGGACTGGTGTGTACTTCCTGTTGGATTTAGGTCTGGGGTGTCAATGTATGATTTGTAGGTCTTGAGAAGATGAGCAATTAGGCGTTTGTCCCATGTCTCTGTGACATTCCTGTGGGGCGCAGTGGACAAAACACACCCCAAAGCACCCCAACTTTGGAGTCCGATATTTTGAAAACCGGACCTTGTATTATAAAGTTTTTGATAACTTTGGTTCATCAAAGTGTAGAGAGCGATGTATTAAAATCTCAAGCCATGGCGATGAGCGGTCTCGGAGGAGATAGCACTAGATGATGGGCAAAAAATGGGCAAAATTTGCGACATTTTTGGAATTATCATAATTCCTGTTGGATTTAGGTCTGGGGTGTCAGCGTATGATTTTTAGGCCTTGAGCAGACGAACAAGTAGGCGTCGGTCCCGTGTCTCTATGACATTCCTGAAGGCAGATACGGAAACTAGGTGGCGCTAGAGAGCCAATTTGGGGTGGAGGGGCATAATTTTTACATAATATCAAATTTTTCGCCGGACCCGTCGTCCCTGCCAAATTTGGTGAGTTTTAGAGCATTTTTAAGGGGCGAAATTCAGGTTCAAAGGCGCGAGAGGAGAAAGAAAGAAACAAACTGCACAGGATCAATAGGGTCTTCGCCCTGTCCCAGGGCTCAGGCCCTAATTAAAGCTGCAAGCAGCGTTGGACGGGCCTGAGCCCCCCCCGCGCACGCCGGGACCTGGCGCCACGCCGTCCCTCGCACTCGCCGGGACCCGGCCCCACGCCCTCCCTTGCACTCGCAGCCCGCGTCCGAGGGTGACCATGCACTCACAGCCTGCCAACCCGGTGCGAGGGGTGTGCCTCTGCAGCACCTTTAAAGTTCGCTGCAGACAGGAGCGTGTACAGTGAAGTCGTAGCAAGATTCCTGTCATGGCTAAACATGACATGTCAACGCTGTGAGAATGACACATTTCTGCTGAAGGAGAAGTGTGTGTGGAAAGCTTCTGATAAGTTTGTGTGAAAAATAAATCAATTTTCTACTTTAATCAGGTGCATTTTTTTTTAAAGTATAGACTTTTAAGCCTCATGATCTGATAAAAGTTGGATTTAAATGTGTACAACATGACTTTTTAGCTCCTCTCAATATTACAGAATATTCATGTAATAAATCAATGTTCTACTTTTCATCAAGTGCATTTTTATAAAAGTAAAGTCTTGTAAGCCTCATGATCTGATAAAATTTAGACCTAAATGTGTACAACATGACTTTTTTGCTCCTGTCAATAATAGAGAATAATCATGGAATTATGAATATAATCTCCACTTATAAACACTGTAACATATAACACATCCAAACATCACTCATAAGTACAGTACTGTGCATCAGGATCGTCATTAACCCTAACCCCTGGTAAACTGAGGCCATGTGCCCCAAGGTCAGGAAAATTCTGATTATTTTAATAATCATATTAATATTTTTTTTATAGTTAATAACTGCCACGAAGAAAGAGCTGGCATATTAAATAGAGAAACATATACAATGTGTACAGAATATAAATGTTCTTGACAAAATCAATTTGCACTTTTCATCACTTTCCTTTTAAAAAAAAGTAAAGGTGTGTAAGCCACATGACCTGATAAAGTAGTCATATATTTCATATATAATTAAGGCAAAACCACAGTACAAAGCCTCAAAATGTACTTATGTTTATTTATGTACAGCACTTTATTACTAAGCAGGAAGACTCTGTGTGTGTGTGTGTGTGTGTGTGTGTGTGTTTGTGTGTGTGTGTGTGTGTGTGTGTGTGTGTGTGTGTGTGTGTGTCAGGTATCAAAAGAAAGAGCTGGCATATTAAACAATAGAGAAACATATACAGTGTGTACAGAATAGAAATGTTCTTGCCAAAATCAATTTGTACTTTTCATCACTTGCATTTAAAAAAAAAGTAAAGGTGTGTAAGCCACATGACCTGATAAAGTAGTCATATATTTCATATATAATTAAGGAAAAACCAAAGTACAAAGCCTGAAAATGTACTTATGTTTATTTGACTCTGTGTGTGTGTGTGTGTGTGTGTGTGTGTGTGTGTGTGTGTGTGTGTGTGTGTGTGAGGTGTCAGATGTCAGGTGTCGACTCCACCCCCTCCTGCAGCAAGCTGCCCAGAGCAGGGGGAGAAATGTTCTACTCCTGTTTTAGAAATGACACAGTAGCCTTGAATTTTGGCCATTTGGACTGAAAATACCCACATTTTGTAGATATATGTGTTGCGAATCCAATGGTGTACATTTAAAAGTTGTGAGATTTACGGTTTAGACAATAGTCCCTTAATTGATCGATGTGTGCCTGCTCAGAAAATGGGTCTCCCATTGAAACCCATTATAATCTGGAAATCGCTCACCGCGCTTGGAGGCCAATATTACGAAAACCGGACCTCCTATGACAAAGTTTTTGATATCTTTGGGTGAAGAGACTCTACTGAGCGATATATTACAATCTGAAGCCATAAGCATGAGCGGTTTCAGAGAAGATAGCAGTTGATTGCCACTGAAATTTGGGGAAATTTTGGAGGAATGTGGGAAAAATTTGAAATTGTTTTTTGCATTTTTTGGACTTCCTGTTGGATTTAGGTATGGGGTGTCAGCGTATGATTTTTAGCTCTTGCGAAGACGAACAATCTCGTCTTGGTTGCATCTGTCTGCGACATTCCTACGGGCCGTAGCGTCCGAAATAAAATCTCTCCCATTGACGACCATTATAAAAGTCACCAACTTTGGAGGCCGATATTTTGAAAACCGGACCTCCTTTGACAAAGTTTTTGATAACTTTGGTTCATCAAAGTGTATAGAACGATATATTAAAATCTGAAGCCATGACCATGAGCGGTCTCGGAGGAGATATCGCCTAAAGGTCGTCTGCCATTTTGTTCAAAAAATGTGACATTTTTGGATTTTCTGGAATTCCTGTTGGATTTAGGTCCGGGGTGTCAGTGTATGATTTGTAGATCCTGAGCAGACGAACAATTAGGCGTTGGTCCCGTGTCTCTACGCCATTCCTGTGGGCCGCAGCGGCCAGAGAACTGCCAAAAACCAACTAGGTGGCGCTACAGAGCTAATTTGGGGTGGAGGGGTATAATTTTTACATATTATCGAATTTTTCGCCGGACCGGTCGTCCCTGCCAAATTTGGTGAGTTTTAGAGCATTTTTAGGGGGCGAAATTCGGGGGGAAAGTCGCGTATATAGAAAGAAAGAAAGAAAGAAAGAAAGTAACTGCACAGTAACAATAGGGTCTTCGCCCTTTGGGCTCAGGCCCTAAAAAGGTGTAGGGATGGTGGGGGATGGTCGCCAGCGTCATCGTGACGATTCATCTCAACCCGGTGACCTTGAGCACCAGCATGTATAGCTAAAGGCAAGTTTTTCTGAAGGTCTCGAACAAGGCTGTACATTTCAAAAATTTTACATAAAACATACCCTGCTAATTGTTTTATTAATGAGTTTACATACATTGATAGTTTTGTGTATTTTTTTCTTGTAATATAGAAAGTTTCTCATCTATTTTTTTGATTGTGAAATTTTGACAGATCTAGTCTCACTTTTGTGAAGCTCCGACTACTCTTTTAATCTATGTTATTATAGATATTATTTGTTACTATGATATGCTATGCTGAATATATGATTAATTCATTACATATTTCTACATGCATTTTTTTTTTATCCACAAACAGATTTTTCTTTAAATCACCCTTTCTCCTTGAACTGAATTCTCTATTTAAATCACTCACAAAAAAGTAATAAGCTATTGAAACCTCATGGGACTTTTTTCCCTGAAACCTCTGATTGAATGTTTATTTTATTAGGAACACCTTTGCAAACTAATGTGATCCAACACAACAACTCAGCCATAAATTCTCCTTTTATTAAGCTTATACATTTTCAGTTTTTGTTGACATTGTTGTTCTTATTATTCTCTAAATACACTCCATTAACATACATAAGGGGGAAAATATAAGGTTTACCATTCAGTATAATGCACCCCAGTACACCTTCACCACCCATTAGACCTCAATAATAAACATAAAAGTAGAATTAGCACCTTTCTGACAATGTCAACAAAAAATGAAAATGTATTAGCTTCATATACATGTAGCATTTATGGCAGAGCTGTTGTATTGGAATGCATTAGATTGCAAAGGTACTAATCAAGTGGTTGGATTAAGATAATTGTCTTTTTACTCTTTTCACTTTCTGTTCTCCATATGTGTCATTTAAATTTGATCTGTATGCGCTGCTGTTTACCAAAATAGAATAAAGGCCAGAGTTGAAATATTGGGGATGAAAGGGGGAGCACGCAGCACTAAAACAACCAATGACTCTACAGGACTCCAAGCAGTTTTTTTTTAAAAAAAGAAAAAGAAAGCTGACACACATTTCTTCATATCACAGTTTTACTAAAAAATAATGGAAATTCATACATTAAAAAGTCTAGTTTTCTGATATGTCACTTAAATTGTGCAGCAGCTGAACAGGTTGGCTCGGTTACCAAAAGGCACACAAAGAAGAAATTCAATCAACCATAAAAATGGCCTCCGCTTGCACTTTCTGTACGTCATTCAGACCTGTGAGACAGTCCCACAGCTCCCAGTGTTTGCTCTGCCTCTCAACTCTGTCCTGGTCACAGTTATCAGTGAAATATACGAGGGAAGCACATTTCTAACAAAAAAAAGAAATGAAAAATACATGAAAATTTACAAATGATGACAATAAAGATATTTGTGGTACGTAACATTAATGATCAGAATTTAACTCAAATTGATCAGATACAAAGTCAAAATTAGGAAATTCTAACTCAAAATTTTGATTTTACCAAATCAATATTATGAGCTACTTTTGATTGATTCATTTTGAATTATTACATTTTTACCTTGTATCTCATAATATTTACTTAGTAAATCAAAATGTTGACTCAGTATTTTGTAGTTTTGACTAAACATATACATTTTGACTTAGTATTCCAAAATTGTGACTTAGATTCTTGTAATCTTAAATTAAAATCTAGTTTATAGTATCTCATAATTTTGATTTTCTGACTTATTTCTTTTGGGTATTTTTTTCCTTTTCTTGAGTGGAAATTTTTTATATTTATTTAATACTTTATTATTTAAATATTATCCTCAAGCAGTTCATCCATTTAACCTGTTCTTCTGCAGGTTCTGTAAAAGGTGCCACCAGCTGTTAACTGGTTATTATGATTGTGGGAAAAAAAACCCACTTTGTACTCCAGGACAGGAGGAGTTGTTTAGACAGCAGGATGAGATGATGGGTGCACTGTAAACAAACTGGTTACTCAAGTGTAAGTCAGCCATCTGCACCCAGCTTGAGCTTATCTACTGCTGTGTTTCATCGAGGGAGGGGCTCTCTGCTTCCAGTCCCACTCTTCTCAGAGACTCTGTGTACTTTCTCCTTCCTATATTGACAATGTCCTCAATCTCATCCGCCAGGTCTCTCCTTCCACTCTCTACCATGGCGGTCACCAGCCTCGACGCGGCTCCAGGACCTGCGTTGCTCTGTCCATGGGCCCAGTGGAACAACATGTCCAGCACCAGTGCTCCCAGATTGTCCCTGGTGAGGAAAGCAGAACATACAAAAGAAATTTTTACCATTACTGGCTGCACTGAGCCACCAAAGGCTGGTTAGATATCTGGAGCAGATATCAGCGTTTCTCTTACCCCCATAAGATTATATTCTCCCAATAACCATTTTAATTGTAATAACCAGCTGTGATCATGAGCAGGAGCATCTGTTGTTATGACACTCGCTCAGTAGCAGCAACTTACAAACATGAAAGTACTGTTTTAGTTCCACTGTAGGCTAAAAATCACTTTCTAGATATTGTACCTTGAGAACACACTATAAAATATACTAAAACAACCAACTTGTTCCTTTCATTAAAATCTCTATGCAGTTGGGGATAAATCATATATTGCATGTGTATGAAATCTCACATTTAGTACCTGTTTCCAAAGGAAAATATTTATTGATAACAATCCCTCAGATATTATATATCATTATAAATCTCGGCTGCATTTCTAATTATGTTTACATTGTGCATTCCTACATCACAACCTTATGCACCAAACTGCCTACACAACATGCATGTATGCCATCACATATTGTTTATTCTCCTGCTGTCCGCCTCCAGGATGCGTCATGTGCATGAGGTTTTCTGAGCATGAGGAGCAGGGGGAGGGCCAGATGAGCATCAGTCTGTATGTAATCTCCTGCAGTGTCCCAGATGGCTTAGTGATGGCTGACAGTGCAGATTAAAACAATCAAAATTCTCTACCATTTCTCTCCCACTGCTATCTTCCTTCGGTCATGTTACATCTCACTCCATCTTGTCCCCTCAGAGGCTCCGGCCGTGCTGATACACGTATGCACGCACTGATTAAACCATTCACTCACCCAGAGATGCTTTACACTGGAAATTTACATTTAAATCTCTTTTGCAGGATTACACATTTTTATTCCATCTTTAACTAAAATCTAGGTTAAGGAGGTCAGGTTCAGGTAATCATGGGGGTTTATATTAGGTTTATTTTTATTGTTGAATGATAATGAAGCTCTACTGTCCTATGAATGTGTACTTAACTCCTTAAACTCTTTAAAAACTTATGTTTTGCTCAAATTAAGTGCTCAAACAATCATGTTAACAAAGAAACTAAATATATGAGGAAACACAAGGAAATATATATCTTGTAATAATGCATTTTTTACATTTATAGTATTAAATATTGGCAGTTTGGTGCTTTCTCTTGGCCTTAAAATCAACATTTAAGTACTGAATGTAGATCATGAAATCAGAGAACATGTTTATGATAGCATGTTAAAAAACCTGAATTAACAGTATTGTTGGATTCAGTTGAGCAATTTTGCCTGAACATGACATGTTTGTCATACCTGTGCTTGTATTGAATGCGGTCCAGCTCCGTGTAGCTTAAACCAAGATTGATGCCAATAATGCGCCAGTCCTGCCCAATCTGCAGAGAGATGGACAGCAGGTTGGCTTCTGTCAGGTAGCCGCTCTCAGGGTCACCCAGGTTCAGAGGAGGATACGTGACCTCCTCCATGATGTAATTATTCTCTGAGTTTAGAGCCTATGAGAAAAGCAAAGAAGAGGCAAAATATGACATTAATTGTAGGTGGCAGCGAAACCAGCAGAGCACCAGGAAGTAGCATGCACATAAGCAATGTTTGTGTTACTTTAACTGTGAGAAATAAGCATCTAGTTTAGAAATGAAGTTATCCTGTGTATGAAAGGAATATTGTATATATTTTTCTTCCTACTAATTCGTATACTATCCACAAATACAGAAAAATATATTTTATCATATTAAATAAGGAAAAAAATATAATGTTTTCTTCCACTTCTCTTCAACTGACAGGAAGTCGAAGTGGTAAAGTTGCAAGCCACTGGCTGTCGTGGCCTTTCCTCTTTCTCGCCACTTCCTCTGGCAGATTGCTGGGAATCACCCCTCTATAAAAAGACACCTGCAACAGAGGTGCAGAGCATATCCTCAGGAGATGAAACAACAAAATAACAAATGCATTATCAAACTAGCACTGAGTGCCATGGTGAATGGGTCAGTTTTATAATATATACTGAGTGACCACAAAGATATGACATTCATACAATATTAGACAATGCAATACAAATAATAACTAACTTACATAAAATGTTGAGTTTTTTATTTGAGACAAACACTTTTAATTAATTTTAGACTGCATTTTTTCATCCAAATATATTACATATATGGACAAACAAAACAAAAATACAAAAACATCCCATAAAACCCAAGAACACACTCAAAATTTACCACAGAGTTGAATTGACACCTTTCTGACAGTGTCACTTTCAATTAAAAATTGGATGGTCTTTATTACAAGATTAGTATGCATAAGACTGTACAAGGGTTTCTATTGTCCTGATCACTAAGTGTAAAACGTACGTATGTAGATGGCTGATAAGTACAGTCTGCTCA
Source organism: Euthynnus affinis (assembly GCA_029490765.1). Taxonomy (NCBI): domain Eukaryota; kingdom Metazoa; phylum Chordata; class Actinopteri; order Scombriformes; family Scombridae; genus Euthynnus; species Euthynnus affinis. Next base: position 16,064,051 of record CM055844.1, on the reverse strand, counting down.
AATATTGTTTGTTAAAATATACCGTAGGTGAGGTCATGTTGCCCTTGCACCATATGTGCTAATATGTACTGTGGAAATGTTAGATACAGTGCACAAAATCAGCACCACCCACCAGCCAAATGCTGGTAAAATATGCAAGTGGCCAGCCAGAACAATGGTAATCTATTGAGTGGCTGGTAAAAATTGAATATTCATTAGCCGTTCGCTGTTGACTATAATATCTGTCTTACTTGTCCCCTCACAGGCCCCTTCTGTCCCTGAGCTGGAGAGATGTACACTTCCTTCAGATTCTTCAGGCTGGAATAAAACTCAAAACACAGTCTTCCTCCCACACAGTCTGGTCTGTCTGTAAAAACAGGGAAAAATATCTCCTCAAGACTTCTTACAAATAGCCAAGTGTTGAATATATCATTACATAAGGTGATTATTACACAACAGCACATCACAAGACCTTGGAAGAAAAGGGAGCACAGAAAAAAAATGTTTATTTAAGATATCTCAAAGAGGACTTCAGACCTGCGCTGATATCTAAGCCCCTCTCAAACCCAGCGAAGAACTTCTCTCCTTCAAGCAGGTCACACACATCTGAAGGCTGAGGTCCTTCATATTGTTCTGCCAGAGACTGTACTCTGCTTTCCACCTGGGCAGGAAGCATCACAATCACTGTTTAGCATTCATAAACGTTACAATGACTGAAATCATTTTGACTCAAACAGCGCCAAGGCAAGGCAAGGCAAGTTTATTTGTATAGCACATTTCAGCAAGAAGGCAATTCAAAGTGCTTTACATAGATCATAAAAGGCATTAAAACAGAATATAACAGCAAGACAAATAAAAAGACATAAAAACAATTACAAAGTGTTACATTTGGAAATAGAATTTTTAAAAAAGAAGCTAAAAAGGAAATAAGACAGGTAAAGGAAGAGAATAAAAGGGTTGGCTGATATGCAGATTGTCTTTGCTGTAAGTAGTTACTGCACAAAGAGGACAGTTACAAACCTTGTTAGCAGGTAAACACTGCAGCAGGACTTGTGAAGGATCAGTTTTTCTCTGGAGGACGAAGAACTGGACTTTAAACTGTTTTAGCTTTTGATACACCTTTCTAACCACCCCACTAACACAGCGATGAGTGGTGTACCACAGCCAGTACCTGTGATAGTGTGCAGAATACAAAGCTGTGAGACTACAGTATATAATATATATTTATATTGAATGTACATCATGAGAATATATTACAGAAACTTACCAGGAGAAATGCGTAATGTAGAAAATGGCATACAAATGGGTGACGTAGAGAGACACTTGGGACGTGATGTCAGTCCAGGTTTGGGCAGTGGGGTCTCCATGTAGCAGATGTAAACAGGACTTATCAACTGTGTGGCCTGCACAAGCACCAGACATGTTAATAGATTAAAGCTGCACTTCACAATTATTATCATTATTGATTCATCTGCAGATTATTTTCCCTATTAAACACTTGATCTATAAGACATCAGAAAATGGTGAAACATGCCTATTACAATTTCCTTATCTTGTTTTGCCAAACAAAGAATCTAAAAGTCAAAGATATTCAACTTAATATAATGTTAAGATGAGAAAAAGCAGAAAATTCTCAAATTTAAGAAGCTAAAATCATCAAATGTTTGGTGTTTTTGCTTGAAAACTGACTTCAATTATTAATCAATTAATTTTCTGTCGATCAACTAATAGTGGCAGCTCTATAATGCATGCTGATAAATTTGGTTATAAACATGTGATTGTTGTACCTGTGACTCCAGATGGCAGAGGGACCTGAACTTTGATAGGCTGCAGGAAATCTAAGCTGGGAGTTTGGGAGAGGCAGAGAAGAGGACTGACGCTGGCCTGAGGATCCCCACACAGAGCCTGTACTTCTGACACAGACACCTGCAGCACCTACAGGTAGAGAGACGTCCCACAGCTTTGCAGACCACCGATGCCATACTGACAACACTGATGATGCTACTCGTTGTGCCTACCTGTAAAGTTATAGCACGAGTCTGAACGGTGGAGTCTGGAGGGAAGTGAAGCTTGATTCCCGGGTCAAAGCTGGACACCAACAGAGCTCCAGTCGGTGTAACGGAGCAACTGTCCTTCACTGGACGAGACACTGCCATAAACCAGGAGAACTGGTTCACTGAGCAGCAGGCCAGCTACAGGTACACCAAGAGATGATTTTTTTCAGCACAAACTTAATTGCTAGTGTTAGAATTTGTACAACCAAAAAAAAAACAAACACAAAAACATTTCTTTTGAAGTGGGAGGTTTTATGCGTTACCCTGGCTGGACGGCCGCCCGGATGACAGCTATGGCTCTCACTTCCTCTCCTCAGAACAGTGGACAGAGTGCTCCATGACTGTCCATCAAACTTCCGCACAACCACCTCCCTTCTTTTTGTCCGATGGTACGGCACACACACCTCCACCGGCTGAAGGGATTTCAAAGTTAAAGTACAATTACCTCACACGATCATAACACAATCACAAAACGGAATAAGAATAACCTACAATGAACAAAATATGCAAAGTTCATGAAACTGCATCTTTTAATTACAGGTTTCACAATAGTGATTTAAAAGAAAATAGACTGTTACTTTAAACAGATGTTGTAAATAAGTAATTTACATTTGATGTACCTTCAGAAATGTAATCCCATGGGGACGCAGTTCCAATGGACGACTCAGTAGGATGTCATGCTCCTCGAGCCACACCCACTTCCTTTCTGGTCTTCTCTCAACCCACTCCAGTCTTTTGGTTTTCTCCAGGCACCCTGGGGGGAACAGCAGCTCAGCCCCCCCTGGGAGAAACACATGACATCCAGCAGACGAAACACAGAAACTAAAGGAGCAAAAGGAGGAAGACATCTTTAATCTCAATAGAGTCATTTTAAATGACAAAGATTTAGAAATCATTTCCATACTGAGAGTGACACTGTACCTGTGCTGATTAAATCCAAGGTGCAACTCTGGAATATTTGTTTCTGCTTGATCTGGTAAGAAAGAAGTTAAAAAAAAAAGTTGCATGTAACTGATTAGTCAGCATGTAACTAGTGACAAATATAGTGAAATTATTTAAGCTCTAATCAATTTGAAACCCCTTTTTGCCTGCTTACCAGATGTAGGAGGGAGAGGAGGAGGGGTTGGAGGTTTTCCCAAAGGATTGTCACGCACGTCTATTTTCAGCAGAGGCAGTTTGTTCAGACAATGTGGGATCAGGCGGAGGTTATTGCTGTAGATGACAAGCTCCCTGAGGGACAGGAGAGAGCCTGGGCAACAAAGAAGACAGGTTGGTGCATTCATGAATTTCCCTTAAAATCAGACAAATGTAGACATATTTCACGGGCACACCCACTCACCCTTGCACCTTACCCATGGTCTCTGGCAGCTGCTTCAGATTGTTATGGGACAATTCCAGCTTAACAAGCTCTCCTAGATAACCAATTTCATCAGGTAGCTCCTGGAGGTGGTTATATGAAATATCCAGCGTCTGTAGCTCTTTCAGCTGACCCAGACTCAGGGGAAGACAGACCAGCTGGTTCCCCAGGAGGGAGAGGTAGGTGAGGGTGGACAGCTGGCCTATATCAGGGGGCAAAGCTGAGAGGCGGTTGTGGCAGAGCAGCAAGGAGGACAGCACAGGCAAGCTGAGCAGGCAAGGTGGCAGGAAAGAGAGCTGGTTGAAGGAGAGATCCAGGTGCACCAGAAGAGAAAGAGAGGAAACAGATGTGGGCAAAGTGGTGAGGAGGCCAGGCAAAGGGTCACCTTGTGAGTCATAAAAACAGTGTCCTTAAATGAGAGAAAAAAAGGTGCAGTTAGAAGCAAAAGGCATAAAAGAGAAAACAGAAGGTGACACTAAGATTATAATATATTAACACATTATTTGCTGTCTTTTGTATGATAGTTTTGTCATGACTAAGAACAAAAAATACAAAAAAAAAGATATTAATTAATTGTCGGCTAACAAACATCTAATGCCACATTAAATGGCTCATAAAAGTATCAACAACACTGAACTAATGTATGGGGGGTACCTCTAATAGCCAGTGAGCACAGCTGTGTCAGATGTGGTAGGACATCCAGTGCACCATCCAGCCCTGGTTTGTCCTCAGAACCCAGTCTCAGGTACTGGAGGCCCTTCAGCTGCCCTGGAATGGACCCCCAAAGCAGCGGCAGTGCAGCCGCTCCTCCCTGGTACACATCCAGGGTCAGCCTGGTATCAGTTAACACAGCTGACAGCTCCACAGAAGGAGGCAAAGGTGGTGTCAGAGACAACGAAGAGGAAGATGAAGATGATGAAAAATTGACATGATGATGGGTGGAGGAGTAGGAAGAGGAGAGGCTTGATATGGAAGGAGCGCAGGTGTCTGTGAGGCTGGAGGGAGACACAGAAGGAGCATCTCTCTCCAGCTCCACCACCTCCCCTTCACCTTCAGGTATCACACCTTTTGATATATGTGGTCCAGTTGTTCTCTCTGGTTCCTCTTGATCCTGGTACACAAGTCCTTCCCAGGGCCTAAGAGCCAAAATGTCCCTAAAAAGGTCTGGTACTCCACCTTGGGATGCTGTCTTTGATGGGTTACATGCAGGTGTCACTTCCACTCCCTCATCCTCCGACCTGCCTGGCGTCATAATCCATCTGACTGCCTGGTCTCCATCCTCTTCATCAGGAGCTGCCCCTTCCTCGCTGCTTCTCTCCATTCAAACCACAGTTAATTAGACGGCTAAAAGTAGCCAGCTACTCCAGTACTGACCCCAGATTTTCTTTCTGCATGATGTGTACGTACACAGAATACGTTTGGACATGTTCACTGTCGTTAAAGCCACACAGAGGTAAATAATTGTCATGAGAAGCGACGAAGAATATGTTGTTAGACATGTTTCCTAACGTTACTTGAATTTAGTGCAACAGAGAAGCTAGTAGCTAATAGCTTCACCATATTGACGTTACTGTTACACATCTGGTGACCCTTACAGCGACGTTAGTGACCTTTAATTATCCGTTACTAATGACACGTTACTGTGTAAATAATGTGTAACGTTAACCAATTTCTCCAGTCTGCTCTGTTTCCATCTCACTCTGCTTACTTACTTCCTCAAGTCCGACAATGTTTTTAAAGAAAAAGCTTTGCGTCACAGTTTCTTGTTCGTTTTTGTGTACAGCGTCTACCGGCGAGCAGCAGGAGGAGACTAAACAGCTCTTCCGTTTTTCAAAAGAAGGGGAGCCCCGCCTCTTCGGCTGTTACTATATATAAAACCGAGCGCCCCGGTGCGGACGCCGCCAAAGTTTCAACTCAGGGCGGGACAGTTGTGTGTCGACGTGCGCCCTCGATGTGAGCACGTGCTCGACCACCGGGAGGTGCTGTTCAGTCTGCTCTGCTAGCTGTTATGGTACTGTTTTTTTGTTTCTTTGTTTTAAATAAAATAAAATAAAATAATAAATAAAATAAGACAAACATGTTAGTGTTTTTGAAAAAAAAGCATAAATTATTTGCACAGCAATTCAAGTAAAATAAAAAAAAATGTAATGTTAACAGTGAAGCCAAATATATATTTATGTCTTTTATCCTGCACAAAATGGTTCATTTATTTATTTATTAGTAAATGGAATATCATTTTTAAATTCAACTGACAATTCATGATGCAAAGATTGAAGGAAATATAATTATTTTATGTATTATAACACATCATGTTATGGTAAAGTTTAACTGCTTCTTTTACATGGTTATTTTATTAATTGATTGTAAATAAACAAAGTAAAATTCTACAATTATTCTGATAGCACACTCCAGGATCCATAAAAGGGTAAAAGGATATTTATGTATTAAACACACTCGCCCTGAAGGACTTACTTAGTGAAATGTACTCTAGGGAATGTAAACTGATTTATCACAAGGTTTCTCCTATATAATAAGAGTATGAAGTCATTATATAATCAGTCTTTTTTAATCTCACAACTGTGCTCGGTGGTGGAATGTAAGAACAAGTTAAAGTACATTTTGGAGATACATGTACTTTGCTAGAGTATTTTGATTTCCAATACTTTATACTACTATGTTCTATTCAAGATTTCATAGGGAAATTGTACTTTTCTACTCCACTTGATTTATTTGACAGCTAGTCACTAGTTACTTTTCAAATAAAGATTTTTCACAAAAAACATATTATCTTATAATGTGCAATGCATCTTTACAACTCAACAGTTTCATCTCAACCTGTTATAGTATTACCAGTAATAATAATTCTATAACATATTATTATAATCCTAATGAGTCCTTTTTACTTTTGACATTTTAAGTACATTTTTCTTCTACGTGTACTTTTATGCAGGACACTTACTTGCCAGTTTCACACGAGAAAAAGATCTCAGTTCTTCCACCACGACTGTGGCACATTCGTGACCCATCAGTAAAAATCGCATTGCATATTGGTGAAAAAATTGTGTCAAAAGTTCATCTCTGTTGTGGAAACCATTTAATCATGGAGAAAGAAACTAGTTTGGTTCAGCTCAGGGGCAGATTTAGTGAATTGGATTTCACAGGCAAACTCTGCCTTGCTTTATTTTTAAGCTTTCTGTAACTAAATGTCAGTAGTGGCAGTGGTAGAAGAAGTACTCAAATGTTTTTTCTTAAGTCAACTATTCCAAACTGTAAAAATACTGTAAAAGTCCTGGATTCAAATTTTTACTTAAAAGTGAAGAATGAAAGAGAGGTTTATTAGCACAATGTACTTCAATTGACTTAACTTGTGTTGAAGGTGGAGCCTTCTTTAATTCTTGTATAATGCTGGATGGTTTAATCAATAATAATGCATCACATTTTATTTGTTGTTATATTGCGAGTAAAATCTGAATCTGCAACGTGACTAGTAACATTTATCTGTCAGGTAAATATAGTGATAGAAGTAGAAGTATACAGTTGCATATGGTTCAGATACACTGTGCCAAAGGCCAACTGTTGTTCAATGAGGTACTTGGGGACAACAACAAATTTCTGCTCAGAAAAACCTCCCAGTGCAAATGTCATCTCTCGGTCAGACACATTTCAAACTTTTGAGTCATTTTCTTGGAGTTCAGCCAGAATATCATCACGTTTTGTTGAATCCTAGTCAGTCTTTGTACATAACCACAACTTAGATACAAATACATTTTCTTTAATAAAAATAGTTATTACAATAACACAAATGTGTTACTTTTAACATGACATTTAAAGTTTGGAATTATTTAAGCTTATTAGTAATTTAACCTCAACTATTTTTATTGTTATTCCTGATACCAGAAAACCATTTGAAGCAGCAGAGCTAGATTAACCTTGTGTGGGCCTCTATTGACCTCAGTCTACCTGCTTCCTCTGTGCACCATATATGCACACAGCTGTCTTTTAACTTATATCAAGAACAGAGCAGACAACAGACAACAAATGCAAAGCTTACTTCATTATTTGCCCAGAGACCAAACAGTCCTGATTTCAACTAATGTTACCTGGCAACAGGTTTTCTGTTTGTCCTAGCAATAGGCAGTTTTAGAAAATCACCAAAACCAATTGCCACACAGTGAACCCAGGACATTTGGTGCCTGTTCTGGGTCATGGAGCAGTTCGCCTCTTTACCTGGTTGACCCTGCCTTGACTGTCAGTACTTGATAAACACTTGGTAGAACAGAGATACTTTTTTAAGACAATGTACCCAAGCTGATGGTGCTTTCACAACAGGATATCCTCTCTGAGGACTCATGTCCTAAACAGAACCTGGTCTCATGCCCACAAAATGACTATTTGCAGCCAAATTCAGCGAATACTTTTTTGAGGAAATGTTCCACAAAAACATTTCAGTGTTATTGTTGAATGTACTTCAGATGCAACAGATTTGTAATTTCATAATGTGCCTTGTGAAACAGGCTACTCTACTACAGTTTGTAACCAGGATGCAGGATTTGTACATCCTTTTGTGACTGTATTTCTGCTCCTGAACAAAGTTCCTCAAACACGTGTTGGTGTTTAGTGCATTTCACACAGTGAAAGTGTTTCATTAGTCTCTCTCTCTAAAAAAAGAAAAGAAAAGAACACCTCGACCACAAATAAACAGAGTAAAGATAAGTAAGAACATTAGTGCGCACTATCACGAGTTTGCTTTAATCAATTTGTAAACAATAGCTTAATCTAGCCAATATTGCATAGTCGGATATCAATGAACATCCCACTGATAACAGCTATTACGAAAGAGAGATTACAGTCTCGTTACAGCGTGTGTCAGTTGTTAAGGATATAAACATATTTCTCCTAACAAAAAACTAACAACAACAAAAAATGTGTAAACAAAGCAACTAAATTTAGAAAAGACAGAACAAAATGCGCAGCAACGTGAGGGGAAACATATTTGAGTGCCCGCTCTATGACTTCACATGTGTTCCAGCGGTGCGCCTTGTGATTGGTCACATCACCAACCGTGTCAATTGTGATTGGTTAGTTCACTTTGCGATACGGCTTGTGATTGGACACGCCGCTCATCACTGCGCCCTCCTCCAGGTATGTAGAATAACAACAACTCCCCGTGGTGCATCGCGTACCCGTCCGCTATTTAAGAGGAGCTGATTTTAATTAGACCAGGTTCAGTTTCAGCACAAGTCAATTGTTGTGTGCTTAAATAGGCTTAAATTTAGCGTCATTGACTGCCACGGAAAAAGTGACGTCTGTCGTTAGTTATAAAGCTACAAAATAGTTAGCTGCCTAAGATACAATCAAGATAGCATGTAAACAGTTATCAGCAGGAAAAACTAACGCTGTCCAGCTCTGAAAGTCTTTGTTTTTGTTTTGTTTTTTTAGGCGCAAATATCATTTAGTCTTAGTCTCATCGTTAGTTAGTGACCTTAGACCCACTTGAAAAAGTGAAGGACGGTCTCCGGTATGTTTCCGTTAGACTCGCCTTGGAACATCTCGTTTGCAGGTTGTGGCTTCCTGGGGATCTACCACGTCGGTGTCGCCAGCTGTCTACTGGAGCAGGCTCCCTTTCTGGTGCTGAATGCCAGACATGTGTATGGGGCATCAGCTGGAGCTCTCACCGCCACAGTCCTGGTCACTGGAGTATGTCTCGGTGGGTATCATTGCAGTATTTACAGGAGCACTAAAATGATGCTGTGCGGCTTCCGATTTTACAGAAAAGAGTACTAAAGTATTGGGCAACACTAAAGTATAACATCTGTGTCTAGTTATCAAGAGTGGAGGAAGTTGTGCCACACTGTAAAAACACTCTGTTACAAGTGAAAGCCATGCATTCAAAATTTAACCTAAAAGTACCCAAAGTATTATCAGGAAATAATCCTTAAAGAGCAAAAGTAAAAGTACTCATTGTGCAAATTTGTTAATTTCACTGTATTATAACATTGTAGCTTTTGTAGTTTTAGATTTTTACTTCAAAGTTGTAGCAGGTGGAGGTGACACTAATAACTACTTAATACACAGTTGGGCTGTTTGATCTGTAGCAGTGTGTCATATTTCTAAACTGATGGTTGTGGAGTAAAAGTATAAAGTAGCATAACACTGAAATACTCAAGTAAAATATAAGTTCCTCTTGACTAAAGTACATTACTTGGGTAAATGTACTTAGATACTTTCCACCACTGGTAGTTAGATTCAACCACTGCCAAAGGACCAATGTGACATTCTGAACATCTCAAGGTTAATATGTCCTACAAGTCAACCCTTCTCCAATTCTGTTGTGATCTTTGAAATGTTAACTATTGTTTTCCTCATAAGAAAGCACTCTAAAAGCTTATTTTTCTACTGTAAGATATTCTGTAATTGTTGTTTCTCTAAACATAGTTTAGTATAACACCTAATCAAACATGTACTTAACTGAGGATTGAATTACAGATTTTAGATGGTATGATTGCATGAACCAAACGACAATTACATCTACAACAAGAGTACTTGTAATTAGAGAACATTGCTCTATGAGACTTCTTCATCTTCTACTCACAGGTGAGACTGGTGCAAACATCATTGATGTTGCCAAAGAGGCAAGAAAGCGGTTCCTGGGACCCATGCATCCCTCCTTTAACCTGATGAAGATTGTGCGTAGCATGTTGCTGCGTTCTCTACCAGATGATGGTCACCTCCGGGCCAACGGGCGGTTAGGAATCTCTCTCACCAGAGTGACCGATGGAGAAAATGTCCTTGTGTCTGAGTTCAACAGCAAGGAGGAGCTGGTGCAGGTGTGAATATTACTGAGTATATTTTAGTAGTAAAGTTGGTTGATATTAATGATTTTATAGCTCAATACTGACAGTGTGACAGTATGTAGAGGATGCTTTCAACTTCAATATACATACAATTACATTTTAAGAAATAATCATTAGTAATGTAAATATACTGTAAGTAAACCTGAAAAAGATTCATCGATAAAAAATTTATGTTTTGATAATCAATTAATCATTCAAGTATTTTTAAAATAAAAACTTAAATCATGTAAACTCAATATCTTTTGGTTTTGGACTGTTGATCAGACAAAAAATGACATTTAAAGATGCCACTCTGGACTGAAATTATAACATTAATTTCACTATTTTCTAATATTGTATAGACGAGATTAGTTATTGTTATTGATTTGATTGTTATTGATTAACTACAACAGTGTAGTAAGAACATTAGGTGTAATTTGTCCTTTAAGAACAGAAAGTAACAGCATTTAAATTGTATCATGACACTGTGATTAATATTAATATATAGTTTTTTTTACACTGTAATTGCAATATAATACCAATATAATATCACCCAACTTTAATGTTTCTTTCCCCCATCACTGTAGTTTTGTCTAATACCATCTTTAACAATTTGCCCAAAACTGATATCTCTCATATTCTCTCTTTGGTTTACCAGGCGTGTGTATGCAGTGCCTACATCCCAGTGTATTGTGGCCTTATTCCTCCAAGCCTGCAAGGGGTGGTGAGTAATATCTAGTATTTTTCAGCATTTTCCTTCCGTAGCCAATATCCTATTTGCATCAAGAGGAAATAAATGACCTTCATGATTAAGAACCACACATACAGGGGTATTACTCTTGGAGAGCTATAAGGGCCAGTCTACCTTGCTGCTTTGCTTGAATAATATACTGTATTTTCTTTCATTGTGTTTTATTGTTTCTTTCTTTTGGCACCTTTTTTTTTCCTTTTACCCCCGTCAGAGCCCTCCCTTTCCTAAAGAATGTTTTTTCTCTGAACGGCACATGCGTGGAAACAAAGTGATTATAAATTCCTCAGGAGTTAGTGTTTGTCTGAGATCTCACACTAAAGGGGAAACTTGTATTTTGCTCTGGACATGTCTCTAGTGCAAAGGTTTTTCTGGGAAGTACCATTGAGCAATGCCAGCACTCCCACCCTCCCTCTGTGGCCTTTGTGTTGGATTTTTAATAGCTTACATGTGCTTGTGTGTGCGCAGGGCTTGTGACTAAAATATGAGAGTGGCAGATGTGACCATGTTGGCCTCTGCCAACATGGTCACAGAAGGTTGTTCTGTCCTGTCCTATTCTCAGTGGCTCCTATTCAAAAAGCTGATGTCACTCTCATCTTATCTGTTGACACAAACTGCATGCCTCCCAGTTCTGAGTTTAAAAGTTCAATAAAAACAAACATTATCAATTCACAGCATATGATGTCACTTCCTTCAATCCCTTCAAAGGATTAACAGCACATAGCAGATATTCTGCATTTAGTGATCTATTTCTGTTTATTCAGAAATAAACGTATATAAAAATATGATCTTTTTATCATTCAGCGATATGTTGACGGAGGAATCTCAGACAACCTGCCTCAGTACGAGCTGAAAAACACCATCACCGTGTCTCCATTCTCCGGAGAAAGTGACATCTGCCCCCGTGACACTTCAACCAACATACACGAGTTGCGCTTCACCAACACGAGCATTCAGTTCACCCTGCCCAATCTCTACAGAGTCTCCAGAGCACTTTTCCCTCCAGACCCGATGGTAGGTCACATGATTACACCTCTCCTGCTCCATAGACACATACACAAACACACACATCCACACATGAATTGATTGGCTCAGATGAACCGGAGTGAACTCAGTGGACTTCTTTGACTCATGAAAGATAAATGTTTGTTTTGCGTGCAGGTTATGAAGACCATGTGTAAGCAGGGATATAAAGATGCTCTGCACTTTTTGAAGAAAAATGGTAAGAGTCAGTAGTTTATGTTCTTTTATGACCTTCTCTGAACCTGTGTTCAAAAAAAAAAACTGGTCCTAACAAGCTTAATTGATCTTTTGTCCACTTGGCAGGACACATTAGTACACACAGTTTATCATCCTGATACGCTATCAGAACTTGTGCTTCCTGTGGCCACATGGCACCAAATCAATAGATAACTTTTGCTTGTGACGAGGCTTCTATTTCTGCCTATTGGCTACTTATGTTGATTTGTTTATTTACTTAATAGCAACTCAGAAGTGTATGTAATATGTTGATAAACATAAGAAATAACCTAAAAAAAAAATTGTTTTCGTCTTTGCTTTTGGATTCAGGGTTGCTTAATTTCAACGGACCTGGCAGAGACAGACCCCTGCTAGCGAATGCAGAAGAAAATGAGGATTATGATGAGGACGATGATGACAAAAGTGATGATGAGGAGGAGGAAATACTAAATGTTGAAGAGAAAGCGTTGGAGGTTTTGGAACACCACATCATCGACCACCTTCCACCCATCCTGCACCAAGGTAGCATCACTGAAGAATTAACTTAAATTAATTTTGTTTATCTGTAAAAAGTCATTTATACAGACTTACAACTTGCTTGAGTGAGTTTTTGACAGTGAACATCATATCTGCTCTTTCACATTTTTCGTGCTTGCAAAGTAATGCAGTTAAAAGGGCAGATTGTTTCGAAAAGTTGGCACTGCATTACAATGCGAAGATGATATTATTAGCAACAGTATTTACAGACATGATATTTAATGTGATGGATTGCTTAAAGCTACATTATGTAAGTTCTTGAAATCACACTAGTACTAGTATGTGACACAAAAATAAACCACTCCACTCCTCCCTCCCCTCCCTGCTCCACTACGCTCCACCTAGCCTTTCACCTGCATCCCTGTGAATCTAGCCTATGAGTAATCCACAGTGACATCTTCCAGTAGCTAATGCTAGCTTGGAGCCTCGGGACGAGAGAAGTATTAGACCAGGAGTACATTCATGTATTGATTGACAGCCAAGAGCTTCCACCTCTAAATTTGGCCTCCTTTGATTGAGGATTAGAGGGAGAAAGGAATATCTCTACTGCTGCCAGGATGTTCAATGAGTCTGGGGTCACAGAAGCTTTTGACAACACCTCTCCATATATAGATACATTCGGGCATACAAGAGAAAACTTCCATAGTGCAGCTTTAACTCAATGTTGGATTGAACCTACGGCAAGATTCCTTTTAAATGAATAATGAAACATGTTTAACATCTTCATTTCTGCAAAAGAGTTGAGTCTACTAGATGCAAGAGTCTAATCAATAATGTATTGTATACATTTAGATTTCACATTGTACTACCTGGATGAATAAGATTAATCTACACACACTAACAAGTTTCTCCAAGCTGAGTTTCATATCAAACAACATTAGTGGCTGACTGGATGGCAGGACAAATATATTAAGAATTGAAAATACCAACATGAGATGTCGTCAGTAATATAATATAAAATATGCTTCTTTAAAGTAATGCATACAAATTAGTTGGTATAGAAACAGAACTTTCTTTCTTTCATTTCTATTGTGGGTAGTTTTTTGACCCACTTCCTGTATATCAGTGAGAGAGAAATACAGTATTTGGTTTCAAGAAAGACTGTAATCATGAATAATGTTGCATAAAGCAGCTTAATTCTGTGTCTAGTTTTGGGTAATCACTGTGGTCCTTTCTCTTTGCCTCCCTCTGCAGCTCTAGTCGAGGCCTGCAAGGAGAGGAGGAGCCTGGCGCAGTCGCTTAGCAACCTGCTTCCTGTCAGGATGGCCTCAGCCATGATGCTCCCCTACACTTTCCCTCTGGAGTCTGCTGTGTCCTTGACTGTCAGGTAGTGTAGGACTTAATCATTTCTGATCCTATTACCTCCTTATTTTATATGCACTCAGAAATAGAAGCATATCTGCTCAGGTATACTTAAGTTAAGCGAGTAATTGTTCTGCTTTAAATTGATTTTTTACAAATGTCTTTATTGATTAGTGGAGCTCATAATCCTGTAACCGTCATGATACAGCAAACACTACTGGATCAGCAACATATCACTATAATTAAACACATCTACCATGTCTATTGACTAATCATTGTCTCATATGTAGACTGTTGGAGTGGCTGCCAGACGTGCATGAAGATGTGGGGTGGATGCGAGAGCAGTCATTGAAAGTCCTACAGCACGTTCTACGCCAGGCCTCCAAAAGCATTTCCCAGCATGTATCTGCCAAGTATGTGACCATGCAGTTACGCATACATATACATTTAGTCACACCAGAATACATTACATGTCTGTTCACTCCATAATTTGATCTCACTACTATTGCTGAGTGTGAGAGAACTATAGACAGCATGTTGTCACAATCCAGACACTGAACCATCTGCACCACTAAAGTCTGAGGTGCGTTTCAAACAAATGTGATTGTACCAGGTATTGTCTGACCACATTTTACAGAACAGGTTCACAGTTTTACAAGACTGTCTTGAAACAATAGTCAGGTGCCCAATTGAACAATGAAATAGGTTTTTCATGCCATAATCATTCCTCCTGTTCATACTGACCACTAACAGATGTCTCCCTAATGCACTTACAGTGATGGGGATACAAAATCCTTGAGCCTTCATTTGTGAAAAATGTATTTATAGGTTAATCTGAAGCTAATATGAAGTCCAACTTTGGACAATCATATCTTTCAAAGTTCACTGTTTTTTGGTGCCAAATACATTATTTTTGTTATTGTCTCTTCACCACAGCTCAACAGGGAACACAAACTACTAATATTTGCCACATTTACAGTCTTTTTTTTACTAGACTGTAAATGTAAGGTAGGAGAAAGGTGAGACGCAATGATCTGTACAAATGGAGATAATAGTGCACACTTTTGACAGTCTTTCCTAAAAGGCATTAATAATGATGCACTCTGCAGACAAAAAGTTGCAGACATAGTTGTGTAAGAATGAAAAAAGAGCTTGAGAGAGAAATTCAAACCCTGCTTACTTTATCACCTCTGCTTTTCTTATAAAAAACATTAACTTCACACGTAGGTGTTGGTTATGGATGCACAAACAGTATGCGAACATGGCTGACTGTCAACCTGCTTCATCTCAAATAAGTGTTACATTCGACTCCCCCGTCACACCTTTATGCCTGTTGTATCTATTTAGGTTTTCCTGTCAGCTGGAGTTGCACCACTCTCAATCCCTCCCTTCCCGGCTTGGCTCCACTGGCTTGTTTCCCACCTGGGTGAACGGGAGCAGTCCTTCAGTCCTGGATGTCTTCATGCGTCTGGAGCAGTGCAAGAAGCAGCTGCTGTCCGGAGTGCTGTGCATCAACATGGACCTGCAAGGATCCTTCAAAACTAAATCAATGTCTCGAGACAAGAGCCCTCCATCGATCCTCTCTGAAGAGGGCCTCACAATGCACATAGAGTGTCTTAATATCCCACCTGCTGCCGACTCTGGAGAAGCCATCAGTAGCTCCTAAAAGCTGCTCGCAGGTTTCCGCTGCAGCACTGAGGGTCAGAGGTACTTCATGTAAATTCAGGAACATTTTTTAAAGAAGTCAAATCAAATCTGTTTACACCCAGACATCTTAAAGATGTCAGGAAGATATTTGTTTTCTAATCAGGCTATGGTGTTTGTAAACAGTAATAATTTGACCTACTGTGTATTAAATGTTTTTGACTAATTCATGACATTAAAATAAGTCTTAAGCTACAGTATAATCAGGCAATAGACACAATATGTCTGTAGGTCTACAGAAAAAGACTTCAACTCAGCACATGTGCCCAAACGGTCATGTACAAACTTGAATTACAAGATGTTACAAACAAAAATGCGCACTTGAAGTGGCATAGTTTAAATAGACGAGTGTTTATGTTTTTTGTGGAATGCAGTCAGACCAGTAGTTAAGCGGAGTGTTCCTGCTGCATTTGGTTATGAGCTCCGTAAGTCACTTCTGCTACACGGGTGGCGAAGGACCGGAGACGGGAAAGCAGTGGATTCACCACTCTGCCTATTGCAGGTAGTTACTCCATTTATTTGATGCAAGTGTCAATGCAGTATTATGAAAAAATACACTGTCTTTATGTTTATAGAATGTGAATGTCTTATGTCTTTACAATTATTTATATGAAAGATACAAAACTGCTTTGCTCTGTTTTCCCAATCATAGAAACTTGTTTCTATCATGTTGATTTACTTACACTGAAATTTTAAATCTATGTCTATGTGTAAATCTTTGGGATTCATTTTCTGCTCAAAATGCTGCTTAAAACTTTGTTGACTAGTGATTAAAATGTTATATGACACGTTTAAAAATGCTTAAAGCATGTACAGTAAATCAAATAAATAGATTATTGATTAATTAAGAATCACTATAATCTGAAAAGCACTTTCTTATTTAATGTCACTGTTTGACATTTTCTTTGGTAGGTAATAACCTACCTTTTGAAGATTTTTATTTTCTCTTGTACTGTGTACTACAAGAAATTGTAACTGTGTGATTGAGCCTAAAGTTGTGCCTTAAACTTCAATTAAATAATTGCCAAGTGAATTTAGTATTGTAAAAATGTTGCAGGGAATAATATTTATGTGATCTTGAAATAAACTGGTCTTGTTTAACATGAACTGCAGATAAAAATGAGTGTTTCATCATTGATGTGAATACTCAGAGAACAGTCAAACATCAATGATCCCTATAATACCCAGAAAGGCTGTGACTTACAATGAAAAGTGTTCACAGACGGGGGAACAGTACACACGTGTGTAGCAGTGACCAAACAGCAGTACTGGGACTCAAGTGGTTCTTGGGAGGCTTCCAGCAAAATGACAAATATTCACTGTTGATTCCTGAGGAGAGTGTAAAACACAGAAATAATGTAGCTCTTTTTTGCATTATGGGATCCAGTAACTGTAACTATAACTTACTGGTTACTGGTATAAATTGCTATTTTATCCCAGATTTTAATTAAAGTTTTTTTTTTTTTGTTTTTTGTTTTTTGTTTTAAATATAGTTCTCCTTAGGAAACTCAGAAACTGATGATAAATGCAGCAATTTCTTTAATAATTGCGACCAGTTATTTTGACTATGTGAATATAATGTGGTATTTTTGGAAATACATGTGTGGTTTTATCTCTGTATCTATTTAACCTTTTACACTTCATATTTGTAATTCATAGCTTTTATAACTATTCATAGTGTAGAGCTCGATCTACATTTTAAGCCCATTTACAAATTAAAAGCCGTGCCTCCGAGATTGACTACATATTAAAAATATGATGAGGCAGCACAGTCTACAAAATCTAACCAACAAATACTGTTAACAGTGTATATTTTAAGAAACCTATTTAAAGCACTTTGTCCCTCTTTCCAGTCCCTTATACTGCGTGTCAGTGTCCTTGTCTTGACAAATAGGAGTTATGGACTTACAAATAATTATATTAACTTAATAAATCAAAATAAATAAGGTAACAAGAAGGGTTATTATGACAAAAAGGATTTACCGTACCGTAATGTCAATACTAGAAGCGCAACCTGGATTCTCCTTAGCAGCTACAATCATCATACTCACAAATCATAACCAAACACATCACATACAGTCATATCAGTTGTGATGTATTATGTAAGATGTTTTATCCTTGATAAAGTCAGCGAATTATGGCTTCATACAAGTTAGTTACAAAGATACAGTATTTGTTTAACTAGGTTTTTAGATTAGAATGCGACATTTCCCGGTATCGTTGGGTATATACGGCAAGGCCTTCAAGTGCTGTCGGGAAAATGGGGACTACGCTATGAAAAAAATGTAATTACTTCGTTTGGCAAATAGTATTTTATTTACACTTTGTCCAGTCGGTATCTTGGGTAGAGAGCATGTAACAGGCTTATTGTAAAATATATGACTTAATATTATGCTGACGTTTGTGTAAATAAGACTTTTGTTTTGTTGTTTTCTACCATTTTAAAGAGTAAACATTCAGTAGGTTAATCAATGTTAACTGTAATCCTTAATTCCCACTATGCACAGTAAGAGTATTTGAACCAATTTCCAATACAAATCAACATATTTGAAGTTTAAAACTCACTCTGGACAATCAAATAAGTCAATCTATATTTGAAACAGGTTAAGATGTATAATTTCATTCTTTTAGTTGTCATGGATTTTGTGAAGATAAAGTAGCTTAATATTAAACTGCTTGATTCTCACACAGGCATGCTAAGTCGATAATGAATTGGCTTTAAATTATCATCTACAAATTAAATCATGAATGACAAGTCGATGTCCATGTGTTTGTGTGCAAAGCAGCCTGACTTTTATAAGTGTATCTACAATTCAAATTATATATTAAAATTAAATATACCACAAAGTACTGAGAAAAAAAGTTTTATTTGCTAAATAAACAAAACTTTTGGGTTATTTGTTTTCACATCCGTTTGAAGTTGCAAGCCCAGACGCTGAGACAGACCCAGAGATAGAGAGAGAGACAGAGATAGTGCCCAGGCACTATGACATCATCTGGATTATTTTTTTCAAACTTTGGAAAGCTCCCTCCTGAGCCACAAAAGACACAGCCTGAGTCATACTCTTAAGTAACAAGTAAACAGAACTTCATGTATAAATTCAGTGGAGTGCCCCCACAGTTAATCCTCTTGTTAGTCACCTACCAAGAGTACCCTTTACGAGAATCTGATACTACCCTAACCCTAACTGTTGCAAAAGAAAAACAGAAATATTCATTAAAAAGTAGGTTCACAATGGTTCAAGTCTGTCATTAAACAGCAGCCAAGTGCCCATATGAACACTGAAAGAGGTTTTTCTCGCTGTAATCATTCCTCCTGTTCATAGCAGCTATTAAAAGGTCCTCTTTCAATGTAAGTAATGGGGGCCAAAATCCACAGTGTGTTCACATGGTCATTTTGTGCAAAAATCCATTTAAAAGTTTATCTGAAGCTTATATGAGGCTTCAACAGTTTTGATTAGTCATATCAAGTGGATCTGCCATATTTACAGTCTTCTTAGCATCAAATACCCTCTTTTTGTGTCCCTGTTGAGCTGCGGTTGAAGTATAGTAACAAAAAAGAGGGACTTTGGCATCAAAAAGACTGCAACATTGAAAGATGTCTACTTGATTTGACTAATTTGGATAGCTGAAGTTTCATATTAGCTTCAGATAAACAGGAGGCACAGGAAGTTTGTGGATTTTGGCCCCCAACAATTATATTGTAAGTGCATTATGCAGGGATTTTTTAATGACAAATATTAACAGGAGGAATGATCACTGTAATTGTGAACCCGTTCTGTAAACCTATCCGTGGCTCCCTCTCTTTGAATCAGGAATTTCCGATGAGCACTTGAAGGCAGCGCAAGACTGCCACTTCGTCAGAAGTTCGGTCACGGCTTCGCTTGCAGTGTCTCTCCACCAGGGGGCGAAGCCCGGGGGAGGCTCAACACAACCCCTCCGCTCCGCTTCTCCTCGTACCATCAGCTGAATCTGTCCGGGACAGACCAGGGAAGATGGCGGCCACTGACCATTCCCGGTCCGAAGCTGCCAAACAGCGACGGCAGGATCAGCTACAGCGATGGCTGGGTTCGGAGACGGATCAGACGGGGTCGGGGGCCCGGGAAACGTCGAGCGGTTCCGGGACGCGGCGGGCGAGAGTCCGGTTCGCCCAAGGAGCTGTGTTTATGGCCGCCTGCTCTGCCGGAGACCGGGAGGAGGTGGCAGCGCTGCTCCGGCAGGGAGCTGACATCAACCACGCCAACATAGACGGATTGACAGCGCTTCATCAGGTGGGAAGTTTAACGTTAACTCGTTAAACGTCTTAACTTATGTATTTGCGAGTTAACGGATGTGTAACGTTAGCTGTATGGATGTCGCGCGACGAGCGGCGACGATGAAACAACCGTTTATCCGAGTCTCTCAGCAAAGAAGCATTAACGTTAACTTATCGAGGAGTAAGCTAACTCAGAGGTTAAATTGTAGGGTTAATCTCAATATTTCAATTGCGTTTCTAGCTTAAAAGCTTAAACTTGAGCTCAGCACTTTATCACCTCTGTGTTTTGTTTTCAGAAGTCGCAGCAGCAACGTTATATCTGGCCTTTGTAGACAGGTTTAGTTTATTAGCTTGTTGGTAACTTAGACTGGTTCATCCACCCTATTTAGTAAGTTGTAGGTTTATTTTACTAGCTCACAGGCGGGTAGAGGATAGCGGGGAGCTAGCGGACAGTTGATGTAGAGCTTGTAGGTTCATTTTTAGACTTTACAAAGCACTGACTGACAGGCTGGTGACAGTGAAATGGAAGGTCATTGAATTTAGGGACATTTTCATCATCTCATTAGCAGGTCTGTTGTGTTTTGTTTTTTTTTTTTTGTTTTTTTTTTGTCAATGAGGAGAGCAAAACAAAAGTTTGTTGATGGGGGGGGAAACCCCCAAAACATTGTTAATCTTGAGTTTCCTTGCAATTTGAGCACTGTTATGCTGTTGCTGAATACATACATGTCCCAAATAGGCTGCACTTCTTCTGAGCATGTCCCAGTCTTAATGCAGCTCAGCCTGAAGGTTTTCCTCCCTCCCCCTTGACTTCAGTCATAACAGAGGAGCAGTCTGGACAGCTTCACTGTCACACAGGCCCTCTGTGATACAGTATTTCCTCTGCTTTTATGATACCGCATGTCATAAACACATTGCTGTCCCTTTGCACACAGTCAACCCGCACAGTTGGATGGATTTATATTCTAAAGTTAGGGATATCCAAGTGCACTTGTCAACATAAAGGGGTTTTGTGCTTTTTAATTTTCCTGCCTGCTGGAGCTGAATGTTGCAGTAGCTGGCCTGTGTGTACAAAGTGATGTCATGCTCAAAGATGAATGATTGGTGTTTTCCCCGTTAATTTAAGCCAATTGTGTGTGTGTGTGTGTGTGTGTGTGTTAGTGTGTGTGTAATGAAGCTGTCCGGTTCATATGAGTGAGTGAGCGTGTTCATGCCCTCTTTTGGTCGATTCACATGTGCGGACCGTCACCCAGTGTGGTCCCTCTCCTGCCCTCCATCCCTCTCTCCCCTGTTGCTCACTCGTTGCTTGGCAACCAGAATTAAATATAGGCCCACACTCTCCAAACTTTCCATCCTCTCCATCCAAAGCCTTTCTGTCCTCTCCACGACTCTCTCTCGCTCTCTCTCCTTTGCCCTCCTCCTTCTCCTCCTCCTCCTCCTCCTCCTCCTCCTCCTCCTCCTCCTCCTCCTCTCGCTGTCTCTCTGTCTCTTTCTCCTTCCTTTTGCCAATTCCCCACGGTGGGGACTTTAGGGATTTCGGATGAAGAAATGGAAAACATTCCTCCAACAGCACAAGCTGCTGTTGTCAAAGGCGATTTTCACAATGAGTCACTTGATGACCCAGTGAAGGAGCCTGCTGGGTGGCTCTGTGTGCACCCTCGTAGCGCATGGGGGTTCAAGAAGTAGCCTCTGTTCATTCATTCGGCTCGGAGCACCCACTTGTTCAGAGGGCTCCGTCTGTGCCTTTGACATACAGCACATCAAGGCTGCCTCATCTCAGGGTCCAGACTGTGTTTTTGTTTTATCCACCAAACTACCAGACTAATTATCTCATATTATGAAGCAGGGGGGCGAGACTTACCAACGGCTTTGTGATTAGTTGATTTAGCCCAAAAGCAAAGCCTCTTACAGGTGGCTTAAGACTGTCTAATGGACGAGGTTCTGCGTGGCTGCGGACACTAGCTACTGTGACATCCTGCACAGTAACTCTATGATTGTAATGTGTCACTGGAAACACATTTGAGGAGTTTATAGTCTCTGAGCAGGTGTCACCTCATCAGCCGAGAGGGATGAAATCAGACATGGGAGCATGTTTCTTGGTTTGTTTGTATCAAATAGTGTTTAAACACGTGAAACAAAGAGGTTACAGTCATGCTAGCAGCTTTATGAGTCTGTCGATCGGCACAGCGGGGCTTTAAGATAAGAGCTTATGTGTGTAGCAGGTATGGTGTTTGTCATTTTCACCATTTTATTTTAGCGTGACAGCGTGCTTACATTTGCTAAATAGGACTAAACACGAAGTACCGCTCAGGCTGAGCAGAATGTCATTAGTTTTACAGGTATTTGGTCACAAACCAAATGACTGGAATTTAAATTTTGATGATGGTGTTAGGTGAAATGTTAGTGAAAAGTGTAATCACTAAAGTGATTACAATTCATCCTGAGGGAGGCATAAATGTCTGGAGCAAAATTTCATGGAAAACCATCCAATAGTTGAGACATTTCTCTCAAATTCACAAATGTGAACCCTTACCGAGGCGTTGGGGGGGGAAAAGTCAGAGGATCACTGAAGTCAGTAGGGTTCATCCTCTGGTGACATCACAAATGTCTGTTTAAATCCAATAGTTGTTGAGATATTTCAAAACGATGGATCAACTGAACTAGTGTTGCAATATATTGAGCCATCCATAGATTTTACTCGATTAGAAAGTTGCCTGTTCTTGACACCAGTGCAGATTAAGCTGACATATTGGCAGAGAATCACTCATATTTTTGTTATTCTTACTCAGTTCAGAGTTATTTATGTCTGTTTTAGAGCTAGTTGTGAAAAAGGTCTGGATGTCAAATGTTTTTGTTTTAAAACAAGTTTTAAAAAAACTACTCTTGCCGTTAATTCTCAAAAATGTTTAATCGAATAGTTGATCAGAAGAAAATGAATGACAATTTTAAAAATAGATTAATTATTTCATTTATTTATCAAGCAAAAGTGTAGCCTTGTGTTTTTCATATGTGAAGATTTGCTGCCTTTTTGCCCTTCAACATCACCTCCAGCTCTTCTTTTTTTCAGGTTTCCCATTTTATAAAGCAAAGGGTCAACAGACTAATATATTATGAATATAAACCTTTGATCCCACCGTTTGTAGAAGATAAGATTATTAGCAATTTCAAATACAGATAAACTTACGTCAAGATTTCAACACTCATTCTGAAAAAATTCTTGAAACGAGACATATTTATATTTGAAACTGGTGGAAATCATCTCACCTCTGCGGCAGATTTCCATTCTTAGATGTTTAGGACTCTTTAAGGTTTTTGGCAGTTTGAAAGACTGTTGAATAAAGGTCTTACAATGATCCTACATCCCAAAGCAACATATGATAACATAATACCATGAGGTTCTCATGAGATTCATCTCGGGACTTGTGCTGGATCACATTGAGAACTTAGCTAGACCTGGCCTCAGGAGAAGCAGCTAAATAGAGTTGCTGTTTCTCTCATGCCACAAAATGACTGTTTTGGAAAGTACTTGAGGGCCTTTAGCAGCCCACTTAGCAGAAAGTCATTACAACAAGTAGACACAGTAGTCATTGTCTTAGCCTCAGAGCTTGGGTTGAATTTAAGAGATTTTGTAACAACAAACCAAAACAAAGTGGGTCAAAAACCTTTTCTACTGTACTGAAACTTGCTTCTGTCTGACGTGCATGTTCTGGTTTCTGTGCACTGGGGATTCTCATAATGAACGACAAACAATAAACACTTTTATAGCAATCCATCATGTGGCTTTTGTGTGTGTGTGTGTGTGTGCTCTCTGGCAGGCCTGCATCGACGAAAACGCTGAGATGGTGCAATTTCTGGTGGAGAACGGGAGCGACGTCAACACGGGGGACAACGAGGGCTGGACTCCTCTGCACGCTGCAGCCTCCTGCGGCTTCATCCAGATCGTTAAGTGAGTGTTGTCCACTCGCCACACTGTCACGTTACTGCCAGCGTGATTTTTAAATAGTCCTGAGGATTTAGAAAAGTGATGTCTGTTTATGCATTTAACTGATATACAAGACGGGTGACAAATGAAAGGAAAAGCCTGAATAAACGAGTGGAGATGCTTCCACACAGGTGAACTGCAGTTAACATCCAAAAGAGGAAAAGTGACTGACTCTTACGTGAAGAGGGTTCATTGTTGGGACACGGATGGCAGGAGCTTCAGTCACAAGACTGCTCAGCTGGCTGGTGTCTCAATAGGAACAATGACTAAATGCATTTAGATCTATGGGAGAGACATCAGTAAATAGAGTTGGAAATTGTGGCCGACAGCGCCACATTTGATGAGCACATCAGTGCGATATGTGAGGAAAAATAGAAGAGCAACTCTTCCTCAGGTGACTGAGAATGTCAACACAGGACGTGATCAGACTGTCAGTAAGAACAGAGCATCGAAGATTACATAGAGAGAGATATTATAGCAGGGTTGCAGCGCGTAAACCTTTCATTACAAAGATGAATGCACATTTTAGAGTTCAGTGGTGCATAAAGCGTACGCACTGGTCTGATGTTAAAAAAAAAAAAAAGCGATACGGTCAGATGAGTCACCATATTCTCAACAAATGGGCGAGTGCATGTGTGGCGTACAGGTCTGAATGCTTGACCCCTTACAGTGAGGAGATCTGATGGCTCTGTTTGGGGGTCATTTTTCTGGTATGGTTTGGGTCCACTTGTCCACTTAGAGGGAAGAGTCACTGCTAATCAATACAAGGTTGTTCTATGATGAAACATTTCTGTCCTGATGGGAGATGTCTCTTCCAGGATGACAATGCCTCCATCCATAAGGGCATGAGGGGTCACTGAATGGTGTGATGAGCATGAAAATGATGGGAATTATATGCTATAACCTTCGCAGTGACCAGATCTCAACCCAATTGAACAGCTGTCTGTATATTACACTGTATTCTGGTTTTACTGTCACACTCTAAACTCTACATTTTGTTGACTGTAAAGAGTATTTTTGCTCTTGTAGGTACCTGATAGAGCACAATGCTCAAGTCGGAGCAGTGAACAGTGAAGGAGAGCTCCCTCTGGACGTGGCCACTGAAGACCAAATGGAGCGACTGCTCAAAGCCGAAATCAAAAAACAAGGTGAGGAATTGCCGACGTTAACACTTCAACACCTCTTTGACGTAAAGCCAAGTGACTCATGAAAGTCATCAGAGCGGGGTCAATGTGAGGACAGAAAGTGTTGTCACTTCTCAGTCGAGGCTACATGATCATGATTAGAATAATAATCATAGTTATTACTAACAGGAAATTCATTTAGCATTAACACATTCATAAAATGTTTTAGTTTACACAGTTTTTTGACTAATAATACTAAATATTTATGTGAAGATTTGTGGTTTTATATCCGTCATTTTATCTTTTTTTCAGAGTTTAAAGACGTCACTTTGAGCTCTTATGAAGGGTATTTTACACCATTTTCTGACATTTTATAGACTAAATTAGTAATAAAATAGTCCAGATGGTTTGAAAAATGTAATCGAAAAATGAAAATAAACATCTGTTGCTATTGGAAAACTGAGGAGCTAAAAATATTTTTTTTGAACTACTGATTGAAGATTGAAGAAACGCTCTATTTCTTTTTACACTCGATTTTAATCATTTAACTAGCTATATTATTTATCTTTTGTAAAGCACTTTGAACTGCTATTATTATGCTATTGCTATTGTTGTTGTTGTTGTTGTTATTATCAGTGATTTATATAACAAAATAATTTTACTGTATTCAGGCTTTTCAAACTAACATCTTGACTTCTTTTAGAAACATGAGAAATAATATGTTGTGATGTTTTTAAGTATTTAAAACCCTTTCATTGTGGAACCAAAAGGTTTTTTTTTTCATGTGGAATAAATATGCTAAATTAAAAGAGAACTTGATATACAGTCAGTAACTTTTCATATGCTGGAGGACGGGCCTTTTTAGGAAAATGTCTATAAAACACATGAAGTAATCACACTTTGAAAATTGCCTGTTTAAAAGAGGCCGCCGATGTTTGGAGTAATGAGAGCACAGCGGAGATGATGAGCTGCTTTGAGGTTCAGCGTAGTTCTCAACAGCTTTGGCATCGTTATTATTTCTTATGAGCAGCAACAATTAGTGAATCATACAGAGCTCCGGCGACGTGGAGCAAAAAAACTGGAGATGAACGTCGCTAAAATCATACAGCCCTGAAATGCTGCACTTGTTTTCCAAGCGGTCACATTCAAAGTATATGTCTAGCTTCCGAGTCGACAGAAATAGTCCAAAGAATCAGGACAGAGTCACTGCGTTCCAAATATTGACCTCCATTATACTGTACTGACGCTCCAGGCCTTTACTTTTATTACTGTCAAATACTCACATTGTAGCATATAACTGAAACCACAAATGACATATATAAGATAAAGTCATATGAAATTGAATATTATTTGTCTTTTTTCTTTCTTTTTTTGTACGTCTTTTGTCTGCAGTGTTCAGGATATGTCATAGATTTAACCGACACATGATTTTTTTTGTTTTTAGCTTTCAATGGTCTAACGTCAGATTTGATTCTGTGTGTTCGTGTGTGTCGCGTCACAGGAATAGACGTGGACAAGGCCCGAAAGGAGGAAGAGAGGATCATGCTTCAGGACGCCATGGCGGTGCTGGCAGGAAGTGGCACTCTCACACCTCACCCAAACACCAAGGCGACAGCTCTGCATGTCGCCGCTGCCAAGGGCTACATCGAAGTCCTGAAGTGAGCATCAGTCCAAACACATGAGAGCAATGACAGCCTGTTAGCTTATGTCTTACTTTGGTATCACATCGAGTCAAACGGCTTGTATTCATAGCCTTGTCCTCTCCTCTTGGATATTCCTCCTCTGTCTCTCTCTCACCTTGCTCAGGGTACTCCTAAAATGTGGGGTTGATGTGGACAGCAGGGACGTCGACGGGTGGACGCCCCTGCACGCAGCAGCTCACTGGGGACAAGAAGAAGTGTGCACCCTGCTTGCTGACAACATGTGCGACATGGCTGTCGTCAACAATGTGGTGAGCGGGGAAGACAAACAATTTTTCAACGCTGTAAACCGTGTGATTGAAGCCTCTGCTCATGCTGTAACTGATCCCGCAATATGAATGTCCTTGTAGGGCCAAACACCTCTAGATGTTGCAGATGAGAACCTAGTGGACACTCTGGAGGAGCTACAGAAGAAACAGAACGCTGTGAGTCTGCCTTCATACAAGCTGCGCGACTATCTCACTCTGTTAGATAAACCTGATTTGACTGATAGTGTTGCAGCGGTGAATGTTCTCTGTGTTTATGTGTGTTTATATCTTCTCTTCTCTCCTCTTCAGCTACGCACCGAGAAGGAGAAACAGACTCCTGTTATTGAGACCAGCCCGCAAATTTCCATGGTACCGGTCCGCACACGCAGGTCAGTGCCAGTTTGTTGGTGTGTTGGCATGTGTTTGTTTGTGTGTGTTTGTATGGGCACACGCCAAAAGTTGCTCCTCAGCTGAATCCCAGTAATCCCAGTGCCAGCAGTATGCATGCAGGTATGATGTTAACAATCCCAGCATTCCTTTGAACCTTGTTCCATCTCTCCACTGACATTGACCTAGATAAATATAGCAGTCACTAGCCCCTTTTACACAGCCTGTTCAAGGTGGGAATGTTGCGCCGTTATTCTGCCTCGCTGTTCTGTATAAAAGGTACAAACATGGAACGGGAGAGGGGGGGGATTGTTAATCCGCCATTAAGCCGGCAGCAGAGGTAGTCACATTACCGGATCGACATCTGTGTAAAAGGGACAGTCAGCATGGCAGGACCACATACACTAGACACCATCACTGTTACACGTCACGCCTCTGATTCCTGAATGCCGGCATGCTACCTAAAAATCACACACAGGGGCGGAAATATGCCGACTTTGGTTTAGTGTACAAAAACAAAGCCGGAATAATGACGGGTCTACTTTACAGCAGTCTTGCAGGATCTCAGTATAAAATGTGTGACTGACATTCTGTGCCCCAGTTACATACTAAATGTTATTGGTTATACTTTGTAGTCTGTTCACATTGGATACCTGAAAAAATATAGTACACTTTAAAATACCAACACGCATGATTGACTTCAGTTGTGTATTTATGGACAAACACTGCAGTGCAAAACGGAAAGTGGGAAAAATAATCTCTGCCGTCTTAAATGAGGACAATAGAAGTAGAAGAAAAAGAAGTAAAAACTTATCTGATTAATAAATAGGTGCTAAAATATACTGACATTTTTTTGTAACAACATTTATTACTAGTGCTTTGGGGTTGGCGATATGGATGGACTCTTATATTACGCTATCGACATACATCTTAAAGTCTGTGTTGAGGCTCAACAGGCAAATAAACATCTGAGAGATCAAGATACTTTTACACGTTGATGCAAAAATCCAAATATTGCCATGAAGCAGTCCTGCTAACGAATCTGCAGCATAACACACAATGGTCCAATACACCCAGAGACCTTAAAGTCATAGTTTCTAAATGTAGTTAATGGTTGACAAATTTATATTTATATTGTATCACAGTATATATTGTTGTAGCGTCCAGCCTCACTAGCTCTTGTTTTCAAATTGGTGGTAACTCAGAAGTTAAAGCACAATCTAACATAAATTAAAGGCGTCCTTTGGCATATTCTCCTTTCTCTTTTTCAAAATTAAAGTTAACATTCAGTGTCGCTCATCAAAATGCATCCTGGAGGTCAAACAAGAGCCTTTTTTTTTTTTTAAATGTATATTTTAAATGGTACATTATTTACATCCATGTCTACTAGCCTCTTCTTTCTGTTGATGTGTGGACTAGCATAACATCAGCGGCAGGATTGTGAATGATGTTAGCCACGTATGTGCGTACGTCTTTGCGTGCATTCACGACACAAATGAAACAGAAACGCACTCATAAAAGATATTACTCTGTAGCGCTACTAGTGGTCAAAAGCTCTACAGCCTAACTTTAATATCTTGCATACTACTATTAAAAGTAGTACACCGTGTAGATTAGTACGAGGCCTATTCTTTGTGGATTATAGGATTTAGTGTGTGGCTGGGACACACATTGTTTTGTCATTCATGTCGATGCTCTGTTGCCTTTTTTTTTTTTTTAATCCCTGCTTGTTTGTGTAAAGTTTGCATTATTAGATGCTGAGAAAAGGTTACAAAAAGTGTGAAATTTGGTTAAATTAAGTTTAAAAACCAGTTGGCTGAAATTACATAAAGCTAAACGTTGATGTAGTGATAAGACAACAAGTTGTACACACTGCATCACAGGAAAAGACCCACTGTTCCACCCACTGATGTGTTGATTAGCGCATGCTCCCTCTAATTGGCTGCACATGGAATGATTGCCCTCACTGATCAGCTCCCTGCATGCCACCTTTTGTTCTACTCCACCTTGGCCCCGCCCCTGCAGGACTTCTATCTCTCGTATGAGCAGTAAGGAGAAAATCTGCCTCCATGAGCGGGAGAAGCATCCGCCTCCTGCCCTGCAGAGCAGCCCGGCTGAGGACGAGGAGGAGGAAGGCCAGACGGCGCAGAGCCAGTCACAAAGCCAGGCGAAAGCCTCCAGCAGCTCCAGCTCTGAGGAGGAGAGCGAATCTGAGAGTGACGCGGAGTCTGGTGAGAGAAGCTGCTGACGCCTTGACTTTGAAAGGGCGAAAATATCTGCACACATGACCA
Organism: Euthynnus affinis; assembly: GCA_029490765.1. NCBI lineage: Eukaryota > Metazoa > Chordata > Actinopteri > Scombriformes > Scombridae > Euthynnus > Euthynnus affinis. The sequence goes on along the minus strand of CM055844.1, from coordinate 16,034,314 downwards.
GTGGTTTTAATCAATGTTTGAAAAAGAGGAGGTTGAGAATTTGGACGTTTTATCAGATGGGTTTTATGAAGTTTTTATGGTTTTACTATTGGTTTATTGATGGCTGAACTTTGCATGGTTGCAGAGAAAGCGAAAAACCGAGAGATCATAAACAACTTGAACAACAAACGCAACACCACCAGCCTCCTTCCTACCTCCATGTCAACGAGTACTGCTACAAGCCAAGCTAAAAAGGTAATATTTAGAGATATAAAGATCATCAAATGTCCGTATTAGCTGCATGACAACAACGCTGATCGACAAAGATGTTTGTCTTTGACTGGCTGCGTAGCAGGAACCAAGCAAGCCCCCAGCAGCCGAAGCCCCGGGCTCCTGGAGAACGTCTCTGAGGAAGGCGGGCAGCTCGGTGACTCTGGGCTCAGCTGGACTGACTGACTCCAGCCAGGACTCCAGCAGGCCACCAGAGTCCGGCCTGGGCATGACCCGCTCTGCCTCCAGCCCCCGCCTCAGCTCTGAGGCCGACACCAAGGTATACAATACAGGCACCCACTCACATGACTCAAGGAATTACACACCCAATGAAAGCACAACTATTATTTTATAAATATAACGGGACTTGCCAAATAAAGGCTTCTTTTGTAGCTTCCGTTCGCTGAGTCACATTTTAAAAAAAAAAACTGATGAACTGATCCTCACCCCTCATACGCAGGAGCCAAGGCTCGCTCGGGTGCCGCCTATTCCGACACGGAGACTCTTCAGTATTCCAGACAGCAGCCCTGACAACTCCAACAGGTGGGCTTGTGGTCTCATGTGCTTCTACGCTTGTGAAACCAGAATCTGTTTTTCTGAGTCACCGCATATGTGCCCTTGTCACCCTGTCTCTCTCTCAGTTGGCTAAGCCGTAGCTCCTCTTACACCCGGCGCCTTCATAGTCAATCAGGGAATGATCTCACTAGTTCCAACCCTTATTTGCCTCACAGGTCAGTTACATGCTGCTCACTGCCCGTCTTGCATTTGTTTGCTTATATGTGTGCGATTGTTTGTTTTTCTTTACTGTGTCACAGCTTTTACACCCCCATGTCCTCCACCAGTGAATACTAATTTGCATGTGTGTGTGGCTGTGAAAGATGGCCCAATGTTTCCAACGGGTTTTGTTTTTATTTCAAGCTCATCTTATGGAAAGAGACTGGATGACCCCACCATGACCTCAGCTAGCACAGGAACGAGCTCTACTGGACTCAGCCGCCTTAATAGTGTCTTGGGCCAGAGGTATTTTCTTTTCTTTTTTTTTTCTTTTCTTTTTTTTTTTTTAGTGTTTGTAGTCTTTGTGACAGGTGCACTGGTAGAGTAGCCACGTGCTAAAAAGAGGAAGAGACACCCGCACACTGCCTTCACTTGCTCAATAAAAATACTTTAATATATATCGACTTTCTTCAGGTATATCTGGGGTTTACCTGAAGAACGTTGTGAACCGAAACGTTGTGTATATATTAAAGTTATTTTCATATTTATTTATATAAAGTTATCTTTATTGAGCAAGTGAAGACAGTGTGCGGGTGTCCCCTTCCTCTTTTTAGTACTGTTTGTCATTTTGTCAGAAACATTTCCCTCGCTCATCAGAAAGATCTGATAGCCACCTCTTATCTTTCTCCTGAAGACTTCCTCAGGAACAGACAGAGAAGAAGGACCAGTCTGCCGTCCCCACCTCCAACTATCAGAACACGACTACAGGCGAACCGGAGACCAAGCAGAGACGCAAGTGAGTCCGCGTCGTTGTCTGGGTTATCGAGAAGCTGATGTTTTTAAAACGGAGCCCAAAGGTGCTGCAGCTTGTAAGCTTAAACTCTGATTTGTCACACGTAGGTCCTATCTGACACCTGTGCGAGATGAGGAAGCAGAGGCACAAAGGAAAGCTCGCTCCCGACACGCGCGGCAGTCTCGTCGCTCCACTCAGGTACAAACACCATGAGATCAGATGTTCACTGCATGGTCACTGTCTATCTGTTACATAAACAATATTATCTCTCTTTCGTATCAAGGGGGTGACACTAACAGATCTTCAGGAGGCGGAGAAGACCATGAATACCATGAAGATGGAGAACAAAGGGAGAGAAAAGGAGGAGGAAGAGAAGGAAAAAGAGAAGGAAGCAAAACCTAAGAAGGGAGAGGAAGGGGTGAGAGCTATATTTCAGCGTTATAGCCCTGTGTTGGCTGCTGCTCTTATGTAATGTAATTTGGACATCACACAGCGTGGGATACTCTGTTTACAGGAAGTGAGCTGGAGGTCTCGTATTGCCAGTCTGCAGAAGTCAGACCTGCTGGGCCTCACACAGCCTGCTGGCACTCCACGGACTCAGACCTCTGACAGGAAAGGTACGTATCACCTCTTTTCTTTTCCAACACCCGTATTTGAAGAGGTAGTAGTAGCTGGACAGCAGGGTGTTTGTTGAAATACTTGATTTAGTCTTAAATGACTGCTTGTCTGGCTTCATTCCAGATGTTGAGGCCAGCACAGGGGAGAGTGAGACAGAGCGATGGGCCCGGGAGCGCAGGGAGAGGAGACAAGCTCGGGCCAGAAGAAAGGCACAGAGGACTGGGGAGGTAAACGCTGTACACATCTTTATATCTGGAAAGCCTATGCAGCATCTATAACACTAATAATTTAGATAAAATACAAGAAAAAGATATGTTCAACAATAACAAAATTAAAAGGAAGTTTGAAAACGAGTGCCAATGAAGAAAAAAAAAATTCTTGTTGCAGCTTGACCTCAGAGTTTTATAGGAACATGCTGTGCTATGTGTGTGTCCTCTGCAGAGTGATGACAATGATCCCAGTGGAGAGGAAGAGTTCTCAGGCAGCAGGCTGGATCCACAGGTGTTTGTGTGTTTGTGTTTATTTATGGTGTTAATGGACTGTAACCTAAGACACCAACCATAACTTGTTTGCTTGTCTTCTCTGTTTACAGTCAGACCAGCACTTGAGATCCAGGTATGAATCAGGCCTTTGAACTGTTTGATCTTCCCCTCTTTACTCATACTGTCAACACAGTTACTATGATAGCAGTATCTCTGACCTCTGCTCTGCTCCTCCACTCACTCAGGTCAGACGTATCCTGTAACGACCGTACCCAAGGATTAGGCTCTGAGGCCAAGGACTTTAAGAAGGTCAGCAGACAGAACTTATATCAAGTCACACTATTTATTTTGTCCCAGTTATTTACTGTTTATGTGTGTTTGTGTGCCAGTTGTTTGAGGAGGTGTCCAGAGAAAATAGCCAACTCCAGTCTCAGCTGCAGGACACTCAGAGGATTGTTAATCAGACCAGGATGGACCTGGAAAAGGCCACACAGGTGACAACACACACACACAAGTTGAAGTTGACAAACTGTTATTGTGATCTTCAGTGCACAAAATCACAAGGAAACACTGTAAAACTATTAAAAGACAAGTTCTGTCATTGTGGCGAGTACTGAAATCTTTTTCCTTGGATTTCCTGTTGATGTTCTTGGTTCAGTTTCGGGCCGCTATCACATATCATGTTGTCAAACCAGTCTTTATTCTCTTTATCTCAAAAACATTTTTTTCAGCTGTTGGAAACAAAAAATATTCCTTTGTGGAAAATATAAAAACCCTAATGGATTGGTTCCACCTTTAATAAATATTTTGTTGTATTAAAGCAAGACTATGAAACTTTGGAAAGAATTCTTCTTCCCCTTAACAAAGAAAAGTTGAATTCACTAAGTAATAAAACGCATCGTTGCTCAATTTAATACACTTTTTGTTTTGCTGCTACAGACATGCGTTGTCCAGTGTGACCAATAGATCTTAGCTGCTAATGTTAGCATACAACATTTCAGAGGTTTTATCACAAAAGGAAATTAACATCTTGCTAGGAGGCTGTATCTGAAATAATGTGATCTTATAAATTTTTAGTAAGCATTTTTATGCCCAAAATTATCCTATGTAAAAGGAAGAAGAAGAAAAATACTGTACAATTAATGGTCTCTGAGATCAGACTACCTTCATTCATTGTGCAGATAAGGAGGCAGTAAGAGGGTTGCCAGATGAAAGAAATGACCTGAGGAGTAGTTACATGACTCTAGGAAGGACAGTATCGGTAGTAAATTTAAAATGCCCAATAATTTAGTTTATGACCAAATATCTGAAGAAACTATTATTAATTGATAATGCCATCTAACAGCCTTAATGATGTCCTTAAAGGGGACTTAACATGCACATTTCCAGGTCTATATTCATATTCTGAGGCTCTACTGGAATATCTTTGCATGACTTACAGTTCAAAAAACATTATTTTATACTGGCCCTTAACACAGACCCTCAGATGTTTTAGCTCCTGTCTTTTTAAGGTTGTCCTCCTGATGAACTCTGTTCTGATTGGTTGGCTCCCGGAAGCTGCGTCACGGATCATTTCTTGCCACTTGGGAGGTTACATCAACAAACTATGAAACAAACTGCAGTAGTAGGATTTCACTACTATTTCTTTACTGGAAATGTACAGAAAGGACGGCTGTTTATGGACATGCTGATGTCGGCAAGATAGAAAGAAACGTTGTAAATGACCATGTTTAACATAGATAACCAACATCATAACAGTCTATAAATAACAGAAAATCACTCAAGAGTCTAGAGAAATTAAGGGAATTCATCCCAAAAGTTACATAGTCTGGCTTTCTTTTTTTTTTCCATATGAAGATGTTTCAGGTCATAACTTTAATATTCATAATGTCTTTTGCACACGCTTTCTAGTGATCATGTAAACCTGCTTCTGTGGTGACGATGTTAAGGTTATTGGGTTTATTTTTGTATCCAACAGAGACAGGAGCGCTTCAGTGACTGTTCAGCCCTGCTGGACCTGGAGAGAAAGGTAATGCATCCCCAATGATGATACCTGTTGTAGCTTCAACTGCCTCACGACTGCCACCCCTGCTCTCTGTTGACACTCTCTTCTCTCTCCTCTCCACATCAACCACTTTCTCACCTGTTGTCACTCAAACTTTTTTTTTGGCTCTCTTTCTTCTCTAAATCACTTCCCTCTTTGCCCTCTTCACACATTACGCTGGTGTCAGGACCGGAGGATGTTGGAGCGGCGTATGGCGGAGCTGGAGGAGGAGCTGAAGGTGAGGACGCATTCAGTGAGAATCTTATCGTGGCGTGTGGCCACAGACACTTTGCATGCTGCTGCCTGATTAGCTTCGCTTTAGCTTGTGCAGTTCAGCAGCGTTGTGGAAGTTCACTCTCTCAGCCTGTCTTAAGGGGTGTGATAATGTTGGTCTTTGTTACACTTCAAAGGTCGATTTGGTTTATAACATTAGTCGATGTTTGTTTACCTACCAAGCACCTACCTGAAACTGGACATGTGATCTCTATGCTCTCATAATTTTGGCGTGAAATTAGATTTTTTACTGTCAGGCAACTGCTCTTCGCCAAGAAATAGTGTGGCACATAATCCCCCCATCGTTTTTTCACTGACACAAGATAAAGTGTTATAATAAATAAGCTTCAGAGTTGCTGGTAGGCAGATTTTGTTTTGTTTGGACAGAGCCAGGTTATCTGTTTCTCTGTGTTTCTAGTCTTTATGCTAAGTTAATCTAACCAGCTGCTGGCAGTGGATACTTAATTCCTTCAACTTTTTACCTGCTCTGATTTCAGGATGAAGTAGAGAACCATATTGGAATTAATAAAGAATAATTTTTTTAAGAAAATACATTTTTTTTTAGGTTAAATATTAAATTATTTCCATTCAATTATAAATATATATATATATTTTAGGCCATTTTGTCAGCTCCTCTTTTCAGGCCTTTTAAACTTCAGTGTGTGGAAGATTAAAAATGATACATTTTACATTAAACTACACCTTGGTAATTTGCAGCACACGGTTTTGCTAAATGAGACTGAGTATTGAAAGGATCTGGTTATTTCTTCTCGCTCCTGCTAGAAGCTAGATATCCTCATTCCTGTGGCTCTGTAGAAGGAAGTCCTCAACTCTCAGCAGAATAATGGCTCCTGCAGCATTTCGTGACCAAAGTTATGAGCAGCAAAAGATCACTGTCAAAAACTTGCCAACTGAAAATTGACCCAGCTGTCTTTCACATGACATGAATTCAGTGTCCTACTTCCTCTTTTTATGCTGTTAGCCTAGAACAGCTTTAATGCATTTGTATTAATAAACCACTTAATAGTAAAAGTGGTCAGTTGATTTACTTGTTTAAACCTGTTGACTCGGCGTTCTTGTTTGATTGATGGGTTGTTGGGTTTTTTTTTTCTCCGGGCTGACATTTTGACGCAAGCACAGGTGTCATTAATAACATTGAGTTATTGCTGCGTTGATATTCAGGTGTGGCAGTTGCAGGTTCTTGTTATTGTGCATGCTGGCTCACTGTCACAGCTCACTGAGACACTTAAATGAAAGAGTCATTGCTAGTGTTATTGGTTACACCTGTGCTTCAACTGCTACAAGTCAAAATGTCTGTCAGACTGTGATAATATATATAATCTTTAAACATCCAGTATCTCATAATCCAATAACCTTACAAATATCATCATACAATGAATCTCAAACTGATTTTATATTATGATTTTTATATAATGTGAGTTTTTTTTTTTTACCACCAGGTTCTGGTTGACCTGAGAGCAGACAACCAGCGTCTTAAAGATGAAAATGGAGCACTGATCCGTGTCATCAGCAAACTCTCCAAATAGACAGAGACAGAGGGAGAGAGAGAGATAGAGAATGAGAGAGAATAAGAGAGAGAGAGAGAGAGAGAGACACGAAAAGCAGGGAACCCCCCCCCCCCACAACCCCCCCCCCCCCCCATCCCTCCGTCCCTCCGTCCCTCTATCCATCCATCCCTCCCTCCTTCCACACATTCCTCCCAGTGCCAAAGAGCTAGAGAGAGAGAGCGAGAGAGAGCGAGGGGGAGAGAAGCAGCAGAATGTCCTTTCGTACATGAGCACCACAGCTTGACTTGGATTGTGATGCCTCTCTATAGTCCTGAACAGCTGGAGTGGCTTTTGTGTGCCTTTTTAATACCCGTTTGTCACAGGAAGACCTATGGCATGAAGGCCTGTGGCTATGGTCAGACGCTCCCACAGTAACAATACGAGACTTGACAACAGCCAAAATGCCCACGGCTGGTGCAACACAAGAAAAAAAAACACAACATCTACTACTACTGTGCATCAGGGGAATACTTAACATGCACACACATTCCTATGCGTGCATCACATACTTCCTCGATGCACATTCCACGAGCGCACAAGGCCATTTGGTCCTTAAAGCTCCCACTTAGTATTTAAATTTTGTGAACACATTTACGTCACACATTCACGAGTTTACCCCACTCACTTTCCATGTCCAAAAAAACTTATGTTGTCAAGCAGGTTTCAGCTCTGAAACACATTTTCAGGCTGTCTTTTTTTTTTTTTTTTTTTTTACATTCAGCAACGTCCTGGCGACAGGGGGAAGTCCGTGAAGCTCTGTCGGGTTGTTTTTGTTTCCACATGCAAGTCTTTGAACCCACCTACCTCTCCACCTATGCACTTCCCCACTTACATTTTTATTTTTGTGACCACAGACACACTCCATGCTCTTAAAAAAAAATTTTTTAAAAATGACCGCAGAACCAGGTCCGTCGACAGCAGCACTTTACTCTCTGCAAAGCAATAAAAGATCTGCGAGGCTTTGCCCGTCCTCCAGACAGACAACCTCAGTTCAGAGCAGCACCTTCTCATGACTGCTTGTCTTAAAAAAGCAAGTAGTGGAAGAAGTTACCCGTAGCTGAAGGTCAAAGGTCATTGCACAATTATAGAATTTGCTGTTCTGTCAAAGCCTATTATGCTATGAATGGTTTTAATTATTACCATTGATAAAGATATTATTTTCTTAGTTTTTCATTGTCAATTCCTCTCTTGCAAGGGAGCATGGTTATGTATATTACATGTGTATAAATACTAGTCTTTAATAATACCCTCATGAAGTAAAATGCCATGTAGCCTTTCTTCACATGTTGGTTTTCTAATATATTAAATGGATGTTTGCACCCTAAATAAAAAAAAAAAGTGTGTTTGTAGCGACTGTCTGGTTATTACGTACACAGTAGTTGAGATTTTTTTTATCCACCTCCATCACATTGTTCGCAGTTGAAAATACCGGTGAGGTAAAATATTAAATTACACGTTGACAAAGATGGTTTCTAACATTGTACCCGTAACCTCAACACTGGAGTCTTGCTTGGATTCCTGGTTCCTTAGTAACTAACTGTGACTCTTGTCTTCAAAGTGTTCACGTTTGTAATTTTGTGGTCAACGGGTTGTGTGCTTACTGCTGCTTCACTCGAACCACACTGTATCATCCCTGCATACAGTGTCAGTGGTTCTGTTTTCTGGTAGCCAGATGTCCTGCATCACTGGGGAGAGGAGGAAAAAAAAAAAAAAAAAAAGAACAGCTGCAATACTGCAGCGTTCACACACAGTGAGCCTAACAGAGGAAACAGGGCAACATAGATGTATTTACAGTATGTTTGGACTGTTATATCAAGGCTCCCAGGTGGACTGTACATCATGAGTGTCATTACATATGCTGGTTGAGAACTCAGTAGACATGTAGGTAAAACTGTAGGAGTCAACCTGGTGTTATTTGAGCTTCAAACCATTTGCAGTTAAGTGCGGTTAACACCAGTCATCCATCTGTTTGTCTCATCTGAGAGCAGAGAGATGGACCACTGTCCTGCAGGGTAGAAGTACTGACAACAAGCTGAGCTCCTAATAAGGAAGGGCAGGCTGGCCGAGGCACTCTCTCTGTAAATATCCCTTAGGTCTGAGAAAGACAGAGGAAGGGAGCTGGGGAGGAAGAGGGAAGCGGATGGATTGCAGCCTTATATGGACAAAGCACTGCTTTTCCCAGGGTTTGTGGCTCTGACCTCCGGCATGATGCCAGATGCTGCACAAACAGCTCCTCAGCGCCACCAAGAGGTGGGACCTGAGTACTGCCTCAGTTGAGCTGGGAAAAAATTGATCTTGTCACTTGCAGTTTTTTACATTTTTAACATTTTCCAGAAAAATGTACAATTAATGTTAAATAAGTAAAATGCCCCAAAATCAATTTCAAACAATAACCAGAGATTCAGACCAACCAGACGAAGTTGGCAACTGCCCTAGTGCCCCAGACCTGAAGGCTCCATGTTGTTTGTGTGGCAATTACTTTGTTATACTTTGATTATTTGAACTTTGTTTGCTGATATGCATCACTGTAGCGCAGTAAAATAATGAACTGGTGATATCCTCAGGGTGACTTTTGCTTTTTTTATCTCATGTTTAGGCTTGAAAAGGATGCCTGTGTCAAAAATTTGGTTTTTAATATCTCAGTGTATATTGCTTACATGGTGCATATTCTTTAAAGTAGTTCTACAATTTCTCAAGTTCTACAATAACATTGGGGATTAGGGTTTTTTTTGTTGTTGTTGTTTTTTTTATAGTTTTATAGTATTGTTTGTCCAACAGTTACCATATTGCTGCTCAATATCATTAGGATTTTCATTACTTGAGACTCTGGGCAAAATGTGTTGAGGGAGACCATTATAATATGAATAAATGGAAAACTTACAGGTAAGTAAAACAACTGGATCAGAGTAAAATGGGTCATTCTGACAAATAACTTTAAAGAAAAAATATAAAATCAAGTACAAAACTCAGGATTCAGCCCATTTAGGGAGAGACTACAACAGAAAATAGATTCAACCGCTTTAATTCCTTGTGCGAGTTGTTTCAGGGTGTCTGTGCCTTCACTGCAGATTTGTTAAATAGAGAGGGAAATAAAGGCCAATAGCAAAAAAGGTGAAGGGGAATTTTTGGAGCAGCCAGTGAGCAGAGAGATGACATGATTTAGTTTGGAGAAAGTGACGTGATACTTCTTGGAAAAGATAGGATGAAAATGTAAACACTCTCGCTGTGACCTGCAGAGTATTTTTACTGTCTGAGCCAAGTGGTTCCAGTGTTTTAATTGTAAATATGTAAGCATACGGTGGCAGCCATTACAGCCTGTAACAAGACCGTTCAAACTAACACTAACAAACATGTATCATAACATTAAGATGTTTTTCTTAAAGCTGAAACTTGACAACATACATAGTGTGATTAGAGCACCTGACTCTTCTTTAAAATCTCCTCTAAAATGAGCGTGTTCAGTGTTTTATTCATTCACATTTTGGGCCTTAATGGTCAATTCTGATCTTTTGTGTTGATGGTTTACATTCGTGTTTGTAACTGATATGTATCCAGCTCCAGTGTGAACATCGCTGAGGTATGAATGTATTATAACAGCTGGATACCGGACCAAAAATGGCACCTATACAGTGCAATAAGAATTGCTAACCTGGTTCACAGAGAAGGGTCTATCTGCAGATGACAAATCCACTTCACCACATGACACAGCCCTTCTGACCCCTAACTCCAACCATCTCACTGCTCATGCCTAAACCTAACCAAGTGGGTGTGTAATGTAGATACTGCAAGTCCGCAGGTAGACCTACTTGGGCACATACATCAAATAAGTTTCTAGTTTCTGGGTTTACTTCTGGGAGTATGCCACCCACTGAATATGTGCAGTAGTGTTTCACCTGCTGGCCCCACCTGTGAATTCCCACTTGGCCCGTATACTTTACATTATAATGACATCACATTTTCTATCGCTTTTCTCAGCTTGAGTAAAGTTTTTATAAATATAAACCCTCCATGGATCAAAAATTCATAATAGAAATAGTCATAATTGATCTTGTTTGCAGTTAAAGGTGTCCTGATAACAGTTTTGTGAGCTGAAAGCTGCATGTATACAAGAATAACAACAATGATCAACAAGAACAATCAAATCATAAACATGGATGACATGGTTGTGCTAGCATTCATTTACGATAAGTTGCTTCCAGTTTGGCTTAAATAGAAGCTTCTCCATAAATAAAACTGAATGGAAACTTCCTTGTCTCTCCATTGATCCCTGTTGTTGCTTTTGCTCTCCTCTATGTTTATTTTTACTGGGATGTGAGGTGCCGACACTGAACGATGACGACAGGTCAATATGCACAGAGAAGTGATATGTCAAAAAACATAACACAAAATCTATTCTGACAGCAGTCGCATAGCCAGAGATCAGATATGAATCAGATCTAAGACTACATATGAAAGTGGTTCAGATCAGAAATATCTTCTGTGAAAAAAAAACCTGATCTCATCTCAGGGATACAATCCAGAATCATTTGCTGTGGACTGCCTCCCCCCTCATCCTCCCTTGATCACCCACTGTTCTCATGTATTTTTAATCAGTTCATCTCTCAGTGCCGTGTGTCAACCTGTTTCAAAGCATCCACCTACGTCCCAGTTCCAGAGAATTATGTGCCTGATTGACTGCAGACCCATTTCTCTGACATCTGTAGTCACAAAGTATTTTGAATGACTCATCCTGTCCTTCCTCAAATCAATCACAGACCCTCTTTTGGATCCTCTACAGTTCGACTACCGAGCCAACCGCTCCATGGATGATGCTGTTAACCTCAGCTACTATGTCAGGCCTCTGTAGACTTCAGTTCAACCTTTAATACCATCCTCTCCAACTGTCAGCACACCAAGCTGCTACAGCTGCAATTACCCTGTCTCATCTGTGAGTGGATTACAGACTTACTGTCCAACAGGAAGCAACAGGTGTGGCTTGGCACCCACCTGTCTGCCCCCCTCACCCCCAACACTGGAGCGCCATAAGGTTGCATTCTCTCCCCATATCTATACACCAGTAAGCACTTCCAGCCAACCCTCCATCAAGCTGGTCAAGTTTGAACCTCAAAGACAAAGATGGGATTATGGTGTCCAGGAAACAACCTTGGAACTCAATGTCAAGAAGACAGTGGAGATGGTCATGGATTTCTCAGAAACACCCACCCTCACACTCCCCACTACTCATCAACAGTGAAAGGTGATTGAGTCTGTTCAGTTTCTGGATACCACAATCACCAGCGACCTGAAACAGGAGACACAATCATCTTGAAAGGTTTTCTGACACACCAGGAATAGACCCAAATGCACAATTCACAGACAGTTCAGGGTTTCCAAAAATCTTTACTGAGTAGGCAGGTTCGGTACAAAGGCAGTTAGTCAGTGGCAAACAAAACACAAAGGCAAAGCAGAGGCAGATCCAAACACAAGGAGGCAATCAGTAGAAATACAAAAGGCTGGAACACTTGCAACTAAGGGCTAAGACAAACTGGCATAGGGAGCAGGGAGCACGCGGACTAAATACACAAGGAGAGGAAGGGTAATTAGATACAGGTGGATGATATTAGGGGATAACGACGATGACAGGAGCGGGAGACATACAAGGTCAGGAAGTGGATCTGAAATGAGAGGAGAGTTAGAACCAAAATAAAAATGGAAATGCAGAACTGAATAATGGGAAAAGTTAAAACATGAATTTAAGCTAGGATGACATGACACATCATGTCATCCTAGCTTCAAGTCTAGTCATCAAGTGGGCTCATCAGAGGATGTTCTTCTTCAGACTTCCCTAAAAGGTGAGCTTCTCCTCAAAAGTTCAGACTCATTTCTACAGAGCCACCATCGATAGTGTCATCATCTCCTCCATAACTGTGTGGTACCCCGCATCCTCTGCCCTCACCAAACTCAAACGCATTGTGCAAATAGCCAGGCGGTTCATAGGTCAGGAACAGGTGCCCATGAGTGTTGCCAGAGCCATGAAGTGAGGTCACTGCCTCATCAGAAAACGTCCATCTGGCCACAGGTTCTGTTCCATCAGGACCAGGACCATCAGATACCTGAACAGTATTTTCCCTAAGGCCATCACTCTCCTTAATAACCCACTGACTGTTGAAGCTTCATATTAACTTGAGATAAACTTTCTGTATTTGAAAGTTTGCACAGAAGGACGTTTATGGTTTTTGGCCTCCAGCACTTAAGTGCATTATGAAGGGATCCTCTAATGGTCAGTATGAACAGGAGGAATGTTTATAGCAAGAAAACCCAATTTCACTGTGTATTTGGACATCTGACTATTGATTTAAGACTTAAAAATTTGTGAACCCACCCTTTAAGGCCAATTCATAGTTTCTGCATCCACCTTACCCCTCCTCAAGAAATCCGTGCCATGTTTTTCAGCAGACTGAGCACGATGTCCAGGTTTTCTCTGCAGCATGCAATGCTGCAAGCCTCCTCCTACAGTTGTGATAGTCGACCCTATAAACTTGGATCAACTTTATTCACAACCTTTGAGTTATTTGCTTTGATTAGATGTGAACTCTCCAAGAAAGTAGAATAAAATAAGTTATTTTTGATAGATTAAACTATAATAAGCAAACGTTTTGAGAACTTCTACAAGTTTTGCCCTGCCTTTGGTTTTTTTTTCTTCCAGCATTCCTCTTTGTTGCAGAAACAGATGCTGCTTCCTGTTCACGTGAGAATGAAACATTCCCGCTGTAATAGTGTGTTTAAGGCAGATATGCTGAATGTGTATGCAGGCCGTTAACTGCAACAATTCAAGCTGATGTAGCTTGATTACAAGCTACGTCATCTTTGCCAATGAGTGCCTTCAAATTAATTAATAATTTCAGAAATCTTGACTTAATCAAGGAGGAAAAAATACTTATTGGTACTTGGTCTTTCTGTGATTTGTTTGGTGTGTGGTTGGTGTGAGGGTCATTTTTGTATTTTAGTTCTGCTTTTTGCCTGATGATATCTTACAGTCCCCTCTGAAAGTGTCTTGTGGCACAAAGGTGTCAAAGTACACAATCTACAAATAGCCTTTACTGGCAGGAACTTGGGAAAAGAGTGGATGTGGTGTTGCATTTAATATTTCCAATAATCATCTCTTACCCACGCACTGTTAGCATATTTTAATGTGTTAAGTTCAGAAATTTTGCACAAATAATCTACTTGACACAATCTTATTGAGGAAGTACTTGTTGAGTTACTGTACTTCCTCTTTCTGAGGAAGTACAGTAAGGCAAAAAGACATATTTTAAAAATATATTTATTTTCAGACTTTATACTGATTACTTTGACTGAGTGGAAAGCAGCCTTCTTGGTTTGATTTAACCTTTCCACGTGATCACCTCCTCGCCATGGCCAGTGACCCAGACCCTTACATCTTCACCAGCGACACTCTACCCAGTGACCTCCGCTACCTCCCTCCGCTGGCTAATGGCCTTCTGGGCTGGAGGGTGTACAACAATATCATGCACATGGGTGGTGTGTATAATGGTGAGGGTGGCCATTGTCACCGTGCAGATGTTCCCTGTCCTTTAGCCGTGAAGGTTGAGATAGAGGAAGCTGCCCGACACTCCTACAGCCTGGACACCAACACAGGTAGCGTCTACAGTGTGTTGTTTTGGTTGACCTCTCATTTTATGCTGGGAAGATTTCTCACTGCCAATTGTCTAATCTTCTCATCCAGGTATTTTTACCCACACTATGAACTCGGCCAGTGTAACTGTCTCCCAGTCTTTGTATTCACACCGGTACTACTCCAACCTGATGGTGATGGAGATTCTGATGGTACGTCAGGTTACTTCAACGGAACCTGTCACTGTTAACCTGGTCAGTTCGTTCACACCTAAGAGCGAAGACATTATTTTTGAGTCTGGTCCTGATTATAAAGGAGGGAGGTGAGGTTGACAAAAACAAAATATACATTTTTTTTCCTATATGGTACAGGTATGAACTCTTTACAATTTACATTCCCTTCTTCCTCAGTCACATCCAAGGACAGACGTCCACTGCTGAGTTCCCGGGGGGTCCCTGTCCCTCAGTGCACCTCATCTGGAAAGTCATACCCTCCACTCTGACGCTGCTTCCTGAACAGAGCCAGGGTCGCTGGGGCTTCATCCTGGTCGTGGCCAACAGTTTAGACTGTGCCAAGGCCAATTACGACGAGGGCCTGAATCTGATGGCGACTGGGAACCTGCGTTCGTCTCATGAGAAGGCCTGGAAAGAGCTGTGGCTGCACAGCAAGGTAGAGGTGACAGGGTCAGACAGCCTCTGTAAGGCTCTGATTGGCTGCATGTTCTACCTCCTGAGCGCCTTTCCCTCCATACATGACACCTCCAGCTCTTTTGGTGGAGTCAGTCCAGGTGGACTGTCTAACGGTGGGGACGGTCAGGACTACTGGGGCCATGTTTTCTGGGACCAGGTAAGGCTACTGGCAGCTAATGCATAGCTATTTTAGTCATGTGATTGTATGGTGTATCATGTAATGATCCTAACTTCTTACAACAGGACATTTGGATGTATCCTGGCATAGGTCTTTTCTACCCCAAACTAGCCCGAGCTGTGCTGGAGTACAGGGTGCGGACTATAGACGGCGCAAAAGACAATGCCCAAAAGCAGGGCTACAAGGTATGATGATCAGCGGGATACTCGGGTGTCACCCTTACAGCTCTCCTGCCATTACTGACTATGTTAAAGACATAATTTGACAAAATTTTAAGATTTTCACTGGAAACTTTGGTGAAACTGTGAAATAAGTGTTTGATAAAAACACTATAAGTTCAATGTCAGTGGTTACAAATCAGAAAAAAAAGAGTTACACCAAAGTTGTAAGAATGAATTAGTTAAGATATAAACAGTAACAGTAACAAACAGTAACATTTACTTAAGTACTGTACCTATTTACAATTTTGAGGTACTTGTACTTTACTTAAGTATTTCCATTTGATGCTTCTTTATAATTCAAACTAATGTATTAGTTATATCACCTGTGAAAAAACATTGTAGCCAAACTGAAATAAAAGTTGTGTTTTGATGGTTAAGGTCAACCATGAACGTCAAACAATTTATTTGAGGCACTTTGATGAAGCAGCCTCGGTTACCATCTTATTAATATTATTAGGATTTAGAGAGACATTTATTGCCAACAATTCAAACTCTTTTGGCAGAGACACAGATTGTAACACAGAGACAGCAAAAGAGTTTCTCACAAAACTAACAACCTGTTGTGACTTGGTTTACCCTATATGTATTATAACCATCAATTGCAATGACATCATCCCTCATTTTTATCAGTCAACCAGGTTTCTGTTAGAAAAAAATATCTGGATTGGTTTGTTGGACCCAGATTCTAATGGAGTCCAGTTTTGGTAACAAGCTTCTCACATTTATGTGGATTAATCGCCATTGCCAGTATTTACACCATTTTGATCATGCTGACCATGCCACTTGTGAGTGTTGATGCCAACACTGGGGACAAAAAATTAGCCTTAAAACAGGATGGAGTGACATTGCACGTACTACTGGATAAGCTGTTGACATTAAAACAAGAAACTGAAGAGAAGTCTTGGTGAGAGTGTTTTTCTGATCGTCAGCAGGTAAGATAAGCCTTATCTGCTGACTATCAGAAAACAGTTGAACTCTGGTAGTGGGGGTTGCTACGAGCAACAGGACATTTACTGTGGTGGCAGAATAACAGCAGTGTAGGATATTATGTGTGTACTATGTGTGTTTGTGTGTGATGATTCATTTTTTTAATAATGTTGAAACCGTGTCTGAAGAAAAGATGCTCCTGTATCTCTACAGGGACTGAAGTTCCCATGGGAGAGTGCTGTGTCAGGGAGGGAGGTGTGTCCAGAAGACATCTATGGACAACAGGAGATTCACATCAATGGAGACGTCACACTGGCCTTCCAACATTATCTCTACCTCACTGAGGTATGCTTCTTTATCCCTGCTCATCATTATGTGTCTCAACCTGCATGATGGTGTTAACTGAGCTCCTTTTGTTCCAGGATTTGTCCATGTTCTCGGAGGGCCGGGGTAGTGAGGTGATATGGGGTGTGGCTGACTACTGGGTCTCCAGAGTGACCTGGAACCCTGAGGACCAGCAGTACCACCTCTTGGGTAAAGAACATTATTAGAAAGACAAAGGACAGATTCACAATTTTTTTTCAGTCTTGAAGTCATAAAACAACAAATGAACATTGGCACATGTTTTTCTGTCATTGTTCTTCCTGTTCAGACTGGTTGTGACGCACTTCCAATGCAAGTGATGGGGGCCAAAATCCACAGCCCTCCTTTCATGCAAAAATGTGTTTTAAAAGTTTATTTAAAGATAAGTGAGGCTGCCCAAATGACTCAAATGGAGTCAATATCATTCAAAGTTACTGTCTTTTTAGTGCCAAATTTCCTCTTTTTTACGATCCTTCCACTGCAGCTGAACAGGAAAACATTGTCCGTTGAGACACAAAGAGGGAAGTTTTTACTAACAAGAAATGTGGAAAATATCCACTTTATTTGACTGAAGTCTCATATTATCTTCAGATAAACTTCTAAATACAGTTTTTCACAAAATAAGAACTGGATTTTGGCACCATCACTAATATTTAAAGTGCGTTATGAACAGATCCTCTAATGGCCAGTATCAACAGGAGGAATCAATACAGAGAGCAAAACATGGATCAGTGTTGCTAGATGAGGCCTGTTAATTTACTTAACATGACACAGTAATCTGATTAATTTGTCAATGGAAGCATAATTTAAAAAACCTAATTTATCACTGCAAAAAACTCAGTCTCATCATGAACATGTTTGTAATGAAGTAGACCTCAGCTTTCAGTGTTATTTAATGTTTTTAAAGATCCCCTCTAGACATGCTTTGGGTAAAATAAAATTCTGCTTTGAAGAATAATTTGTGTCCAATATGCTTTTTCCACAAAATACTTGAATTACCTCATCAAAATTGTTATGACATCTAATCCTTCCCCCATATTGAAAAATCTATAATCTATGAATATGTAAATATTTTTAATTTTGTATTTTCTTTAATTGGATCTGGTAATGATAAATCAAAATTTAAATCCTCAAAAGATATTGTGAGAAGACCAATATCTTCATGTGTGTAATTAAGTTTTGAATAATGTGACATAATTAAAATAATGAAACATTTACTTTTTGTACTTTTTTTTTCTTTAGGTGTCATGCCACCTGATGAGTATTACTCCAATGTCAACAACTCTGTGTACACAAACACAGTGGCCAAATTCAGGTACTAATATCTGCATATTTTCCCAAAAGTACATTACTTTTATTTATACAAGTCGTACAAAAAACTCTTTCTTTGTCAGTCTCCAGTTTGCTGTAGAATTGGCCGATCTCCTCAAACATCCTGCACCACAGGAATGGAAAGCAGTGGCCGAACGCATCAAAATACCTTTCGACCAAGAATCCCAGTACCATCCTGAGTTTGATGGCTACATCAAAGGTTATTTTTTACCTTTTTGACACTGATCTACATAAGAAAATCAAGTATCTATAACACATGTCATTGAAATAACCTTTGCACCTCTGGCAGGTCGGCCAGTGAAACAGGCGGACACGGTGATGTTGGGTTATCCTCTTGGGTTGCCAATGTCCCCTGAGATCAGAAGAAATGACCTTGACGCATATGAGCCAGTGACAGACCCTCTGGGACCAGCCATGACATGGGTAAGGCGCAGTTTGTGCTCTCTAGTCTGTGTGAAATTGACGTTGTCCTTAATTCTTTTGCTTGTCTTTTCTTGTAAGGGGATGTTTGCAATCGGCTGGCTGGAGCTGGGTAAGGCTGAGAGAGCTCAAGTTTTACTTGAGAAGTGCTACAAAAACATCCAAGGACCGTTCCAGGTACTTTTCTGACTCCCACTCAGCCACATAAACCAATATGTGCCTCTTTACTGAATACTGAGTCAGTGTGTGATTACCTCTTCTCACAGGTATGGAGTGAATCATCAGACGGCTCTGGTGCAGTCAACTTTCTCACGGGTATGGGAGGATTCCTGCAAGCTGTGGTGTTTGGTTACACTGGCATCAGGTCAGTCATCAATCATCCTGACATTCACACTCAATGGAAAAAACAAAAAACAAATTCACACCGCATATACACAGCGATATAAAGTGACACTGTTTCTTTGGGGTTATTTTTAGAGTTCAGAAGGATTCCTTGGCCTTTTCTCCAATTCTTCCCAATGATGTTTCTGAGCTTTGCATCCGTGGAGTGAACTACCTGGGCAATCAGATGGACTGGCTGCTGAGGAAAGAGGAGGTCTGCATCATAGTGAGGGAACAGGCAGGCATTGCTGGTGCTGGGAGCGCAAAACCCTGCAATCTACAGGTTGTCCTGAAGGCATCAGGAACCCAAATTCCTCTCACACCAGGTAACACACAAACTAAGATAGGCAGTAACAGCGCATTTCTGTTTTTATAGAACAAACAGAAACATGAAAGTACAGCTCAACAAAAGACAAGTGAATCTGCATTAATCTCAGGAAAACAGTTATTGTAAATATACTGTGTATATATAGATTTTATTGCACATGAGATCACAGGTAAGGCCCAGTATTTGAGTGACAAAATAAGTAAATATTCATGAGCCGAGTCTTAAACTGCATATGTGTAATCTTTTCCAACTCTAGAAATGGCTCCATTTCTCTTCTCTCTCTTATAAAAGCAGTCACACTCTCGCCATTTCATGAGAATTGGCTTTTCACATGCAAAAGTGGCAAAAGACAGACAGGCTTTCATGAGAATAATATCTCGACTTGTGACTCATATAAAGCAGAGAAAACCAGGAGCTCCAGAGGTTGTCTGTTATCTTTTATGGTCTAATATAAAATGCATCAGATCATAATTTCATTTCAGCAAACCATATATGGGAGTGAATCTGGGGACTGCGGTGCCAATTGCTCCATGCTGGAGGATATGAAGCTGCCAGTTTGCAAAACAAATTGATACTCAGTGAAATTCAGTTACTCAACAATTTGATTAAAGTATGCCAACATGCTAATTAACATCCTCTGGTACAAACTCCACCTCGGTTTAAAGTGGTAAATGATATTTTTCATTAGAGGAATGACCAATAATTAACTGTTATGGGGCAATAACTCAACCTGAATTCAATTAGACTCATTTTGTGATTTTATACAGTATGGTGTCATCCTTACTTTGTTCCTTGATTTCTTTTTTTTTTTTTTTTTTGTAATATGACAATGGTGCTTTAACAGATTAATAATTAATATCATATTTATATTTTCAGGGAAGCCAGTAACTTTTCCTCGGGAGCCCGGGTGTATCAATAAACTGGCTTCTTCCTGCTGGCCTCTCTGAAACAGGAACCTTGGACCCTACTAATCAATCATCCTAATCATTCCATTTACCCAGAAAAATATGTCATATTATGTAATATCTGGGCTGTTGTTGATTGTTGTCATTAACCATATTAACCTGAGCAAGCATGAACAAATTCAACCAAAAAAATAGCAAAATGAATTCCATGTCAAAGTCCAACCATATGACCAAATATACATACAAAATGGTTTACAAAATGTAAATGGGTTATTTGTATTGATTTAATTGTTTTTTTAAAAAAAAAAAAAAGAAGAAAGAAAGCAATGCAACCGTGGAAAAAATGTAAATGTTTGCCTAATTTATTTGTGAATGTAATGGAACTTGCTTCTGGCTGGTAGCACCTTAAAATGATATATAAAAAGGCAACTGTAATAGTTTATTCATTTCTTCATGATACAAAATGTCTGCAATGTGATGTTATCAGCTCATGTGGATTTGCTTTAAGTATGAAAACTAGAGCTGCAACTATTTTGACAATTGACCAATGGTTTGGAGTAATTTTTTTTTTTTTAAGAAAATGTCCAAATTTCTCTGACTTGAGCTATTGAAATGTAAAAAATTTTGACAGTAAACTCTGTGATTTTGGGATTTTCTGTAAAATTAAAAAAAAAATTTAAAAAAGCATAACTACATGTTTTCTGCAGTCATTGTTGAGACAACAGGAAACAATACTGGTTCCCATTATGTTAGAATTGATTTTAAGATCTTACAGGTTACTTTTAAGGCTCCTCATGGCCTTTCTTCTTGCTATATCTCTGACCTCTATGACCCCACAAGTCTACAAGCCAGTACTTTTTTTTACTTTTTTTTTTTTTTTTTTTTTGAGCCCCGAGGCTCTGAAATTATCTGTCAGAGGAAATCAGGATGGCTGAGTCAGTGATTTCTTTTAAATCTGTTCTTAAAACATGCATTTATCAAAGAGCCTATCCTAATTTTACTTGAGTTTAAATTTTTGTTTGAATTGTCTTTTATTTCCTTTAAAATGTTCCTTTTTTCTTTGTTTAAATTGTTTTTTAATACACTAAATTATTTTTATCTGTTTTTAAAAACCTAATGATTTCATGATTTATCTGTTTTATTCTGCTGCCTTTGTGAAGCACTGTAACGTGGATTTTAAAAAGCACTCTATACATAAAAAAATATTATCAACAACAATACTACTACTACTACTCCTACTACAAATACTACTAATAATAATGATAATAAATATTAATAAGAACAACAACTATAATAATAATAATCAAAAGCTGCAAACAGTGTTGATCGGGCCCTTGCACCCTTGCGCATGTCAGGGCACAGCGCAGTCGAAGAGCTTCAGTCATGGGCATGAAGGCATCTTCAGACCTTGGCTGTTTTCGGACTGCAAGAAGGAGATAAACATCACTTCTTTTGTCCACTATTTTAGCTGCTGTTGGGGCTACTGCATTGAAATGCCATAGGGAGTGCTATTGAGCCAGTATGCATCACTGACTGAATATTGGCATGTCGATATGTTCATGTGTCTTTATACAGTCTATGGTTCAGGCTTGTACTGTTATCAAACTTGTGAAGTTTCAGGTAGATCTGACCATGTACACCAAAGTTATAGCAATTTCCTCTGTAATGGAGAAACATCAAAACTCAACCCCATGCCATGGCCAAACATTTCAACGATAACTTTTGATCATGAACCATTCTAGATGACACACACTGAATTTCAAGCTGTTTTTCCAAAATAGCTGACTTCCTGTTGGATTTACAACATGGCTCCAAGTGGCTTTTTTGCGCATCTTGACATGATACATATGCCATGCGAATTTCATATTCTGTTAATCTGAAGGCAGGGCTTCAATTTTGAAATTTTCAAGGGGGCGCTGTTGAGCCATATTGCCACACCCATTCAAATTAACTACATACATTTTAACTGGTGTCACTCCAGACATGTGTGTCAAGTTTCGTGACTGTAGAGCCATCCTTTGGCCCTGAAAAACAGCATTTTATTTCATAGCGAATGATATGTTGCCATGGTAACAGCATTTGGTTATGGGTCATGACCTGTGTGTGTCCAAGAGACTTGTTGGTGTCTGGTCATGAAACGTATGCAAACCCAATTTAATTGTTCTACGACAATCTGTATTGAGGGGCTCAATTTTCTTAATTTTGTAGGGGGTGCTGTGGAGCCATTTTGCCCCACATTTTTGAGATCCATAAAATATCACATTTTTGACCACTCCTAACAAATTTGCAAATTGTCGAGTTTTTGAGCACGTTTAGGGCCTAAAAAACACTATTAATCACAGAGAATAAAAATAATAATAATAATAATAATAATAATAATAATAATAATAATAATCCCTTTAGATCCAATATGGCCTTCCCACCGGTCGGTGCTCGGGCCCTAAATATTAATTATAAAGCTGCTTTCAAACACGCATGTGCTCTCTGTGAAACCTGGGCGGAACAAAGCAAGTCCTGCCAGATAGCGATTGGTTGATTTAAATCTGTGCAGTGACGTCACTTGGTCCTCAACTTCCGTTGGGGTTTGCACGATTTGTATTCATATGTCGACGGTTTATCCACACAGCACCATTGAACGCTATTGGTTCTAACGACCGGCCCCGCCCTTTCGGGAAATAACAATTCACAAATCGAACACATCTCTTCAAACGTCACTAAGACTCGCCTCGGGATTGGTTGGGCAAAGTTTTAAACGAGTGAAACGGTTTCAGCGGGTCAGTGGGGATTATTGCTGCTGCCGTCCGTGACGGGAGTGTGTTTTACACAACAGCTATAAGTAAAAGTGGAGACTTTTTAATTTTAGCACATTTATTTTCATGTCAGTATGCGATAGATTTCACTTTTTAAACTTAGCGGAGCGGCCAGCATCGGATTCCATTTCAGAAACGCGGATATCAAAGGTAAAAAAAAAGTATTAGCGTTGGCTAAGTTAACGTTAGCTGAACAAAAACGTTATTGTCAACTCAGGTAACGCTAACTTAAGCGATTGTGTTTCCCAGGACCTCATCATCATATTTTGATTTTTTGGTGTTTGCATGCTCGTTGGTAGACTTTGAGTGTTCAATATTATCGAAGCTAACTTCGTTTCCTGGGAAACGTTAGCTAACGTTAAGTCATATGTTAAAACGTCTCAGTTTGTGTCAGACTAACTTTTACTGCTTTAATTTTGTTGTTGCATGATGTGACAGTGGCACCGTAACGTTAACGTAACTAACATCATGATATATATTTGGTAGCCTTTGCCTCATTGTTTTTAAATAGCCTCAATCCGCGTAAACGGAAGACACAGCGCATGCGTCAACTACTCATACAAAGGCAGGAATACTGCAAAACATGACAGCCAGAGAATATTTAGTTTGTTTTGCAGATATGCAGCTCGTTATTATTGCCTATCCATGTAATCTGCTTGCGAGTAAGAAAAAAAATCATAAATTTTTGTTCTTCACAGTCATACAACTATGTAAAGTTGAAATGATATACATCTTTAGGCTAAATTTTGCCCAGAATTGGCAGCTATTCAGCATGACAGTTCAATTGTTTAGTGTGGTTGTGTTGTGTTTACTGCTACCAGCCAGTGTTTCTATTTATACCTGGTGGCAGCTGATATGAAATGCACCTCTGAGTCTTGCCTATTAAGTAAAGATTAGGGAGGGGCCAGGGGGTTAAGCTGAACTGAGTTTTCAAATCCAAGCAGACAGAAATGAGCTAATTTTGATAAGAAAAAGTACAATATGTGTCTTGTGATTATGTGTATGGTGTTAAGTTGGTGGTAGACTTGGGCCAGTGTAAATGGATTTTACAGGTTTCCAATGAGAGAGTTTAATACAACTGAAAATAGTCTAAAAGGAAAAACTAGTGTCAAAATGCACATTAAGACATTTTGCAATGACTCTGACCTTTTTATTTGTTTCTACTTTCCCAAATCTGCCTCAGCTTGTCCTGATTTAATAGAGCAATCTTTCCCTCAGGCAGTCACCATGAGCTCCATACTCTCATCTGTACGATCGCTCATGCAAATGTTCGATGGCAAAGCACAAGAATTCATCAGTGACATTGATAATGTCCACATGGTTTGGCTTGAAGAGATCCAACAAGAGGCCAACCGCATGTTCTCCAGGTAGGCTTGGTCTACCTAACTAGGTCTTTTTAAAATATAATTTGAGGTCTCTTGTTCCTTTCACAGGCTTCCATCTTCAGAAATCTGTTGTAGTTTGTCTCTTGAATTGTCTTCACTATTTTACTAATGAAGCTGTTTCTTTTTTAATTTCAGAGATTTCAATGCAGAGCCAGAATTAATGCCAAAAACACCATCGCAGAAAAAGAATAGCCGCAGGAAGCGTGTATCTTTGGGGCGTCAGGAAGAAAATCAAGCCAGGCGAAGGTTTGTTTTCATTACTGGTTTCATTGTCACCTTTCTTTAAATCTGAACTATTTAAATATGTTACGCTTTTGATCATTCTAAAAATGTCCCTTTTTTGTCCAGATTTTCAAAGGGAAAGCGCAGTAATCTTCGTGGCTCCTCTATCAAGTCACTGAACTTCATTACTGAAGAAGAAACAGTTCCAGAGACTTCCACCTCTGAAGACAACACCGCCACAAAGCCGAAACGTGCCACTCGCAAAAACAAACAAACAAAGCCTGAGGTGGCAGACGACGTGAGCCAGTCACCACGTGGCAGCTGTGAAACTGAAGAGGTGCAGAACAAGAAGCCAGAGCTGGTAGAGGATGAAGAGGTTGATAAAGATAGAGAGGTGAACAGTGCAGAAGTCGAGCCTGAAGGCAGTGCTGCCACAAAGCCGAAACGTGCCACCCGCAAAAACAAACAAACAAAGCCTGATGTGGCAGAGGATGAAGAGACGGATAAAAATAAAGGAGCGAACAGTGCAGAAGGTGAGCCGGATGGCACATGCAGCAGCACTGCCCAGCCTCAATCCAAGATACCCTCACCTAAGGTTGTCGTCAGTATCTCCTCAGCAGACCGCTTGTCTGCTGAGCTCGCTAAACAGCCGGAGCGCTCTCCTGGCCGTACAGCTGCTAAAATAGCAATAGCCGGCACAAGTCAAAGCTCACGGCGGAGCTCTGTGCGGTGCTCTCTCAAGATCCGTCACTCCCTGGCTGGTTTACGACACAGTATGACACAGGAGTCTGTTCGCCGTGCTTCACGCCGTTCCATGCTTAAAAGGAAGATGAATCGCATGGGCAACTCCACATGTAGCAGCAGTGTTGGTGGTGAGGAAAACGTCAATTTGTTTGTTGTGACCCAAAATGCAAAACTTCTACAAATTCTGCCACACTGATCCTCGTTAAGCAGTCTGTGATATTTGGCTTTTTTTAATTTATTTATTGTAGATGACTCTTGCATGGAATCTGAGGAGGAGGAGGAGAATGGAGAGGCGTAAGTAATGACTACAATGTTTTCTTTGCATGAGTGAATATATTTGTCTTTATGGAAAAGGGAGACGATATATTTGGCTCTAGACTTTAAGCTACAACACCAGGTGACTGTTGTATGAAATATCTCCAAGCTCGTTCTTTACATATGAATTTCATGGCATAGAGACATATGAAAGTGAGCGAGCAACAACATACCTGAAATAACTGAAGAAAATACTAAAACAGTAATTAAAAAACAAACAAACAAACACAGGAGACATAGCAAGTTACTGTGTTTTAGCTCTTTATTTTTGACATGGCTAATATCCATGATGACCATTAGAGGGTGATACAGGAGCGGATTTTCACTCCTGTCTTGTCTCAATTCCATGACAGAGAAAATAAAAATATTCCTGTCCCATCCCGGTCCCGGAAGAATGACTCTCATCCTGTTCCTGTGTTTTGTTTTGGGGTTTTTTTGTTTGTTTGTTTGGGGTCTTCTGTGAACACAATGATTTTTTTATATGTTTTTGCCATCCTTTTCTGTTCTACTGCACAGTTTGTATTTGTTTTTTCAGGCCATTTTGCCAGTACGCTGGTAGTACCAAAAACACTGGTTCATTTATTGTTATTATAGTTCCTGTCCTGCCCGCTCCTCTATCCACCTCTAGTGCTCTAGTTTTTTTTTTTTATTTAACAAGAAAAGATAAAATCAGTTGATGGGGCTTTAATGACCTCACTGGACCAATAGCGGCCATTTGAACAGTGTTTGGTAAATTTGTCTGTATCTTTGTCTGTAACTTAACCTTAGCCACAGCTGACAGGACATGAATTAAAGGTTCTTTGTTTTAAATTTAATTCATTGCTATAGGACGTCAGAAGCTGTGACTGCAGACTCGGAGGTTAACGCAGCAGCTGAAGAATCTAAGAAAACTCTAGAGATTACTCAGAAACTAAATCCATCTGTGGGACGCATCACTCGTTCTGTGGCTGCAAACTCTCCCAAACTGGCACTCCAAGTGAGCACTCCCGACAGGAGACCAGGTACGAGCAGCCATCATTTTATCAGTCGGTTCTTTTTTTTTTAATTAGATAAGACATTTTTTAACCAAATGGCAACTTCTTTGTTCTAAATACATGTTTGTCTTTTTATGTTTCAGTTGTCGCTGAGAAGCAACAGTCAAGTCGGCGGTGAGTGTGTGTGTGTACTTTACATGTCTACCATGGGGACTATCTGGGATGCTCTGGATTGGCTTCCTTGTAATACAGAAAGCAATGGAGCATCATTCCATGTAGATATGGTTTAAAAACTGGAGTATTCCATTAAGGAGTATTTCAATTTGTTTTCAGATAAATTGTTTGTCTAAAGATTCTTCCGTGTCTGTAGGTCAAGTCAGAGCACCAAACGCAAAGCACCAGATACTGTAGAGGAAAGTCCCACAAAGAGGATGTCTCCTCCCAAGAAAAGCCAAAGCGTAAGATGCATAAATAAATCTTTGTGTGGAAATGTTTGAAAGCTAAAAGAACGCTTTCTTAATCAAATAGTAATGTTTTAAAATTTGGAATTTCTTCTTCTTTTTAAATAGGCAATCAGACCCAATATGAAATCTTTTCTCCATACTGTGCAAAAGAATCAGTTGCTCATGATGACCCCGAACTCCCTCGGCCGCACTGCCGTTATCAAGTCCTTCATTAAGCACACGACTCCTTTGAGGACTGATCCTAAGGTGAGTTGTACACTTAACTCATCGGAAAGCAACAACATTGTAACGTTTCAAATCGAGCTCCATGATAAAAACTGAAAATGTTCATCTTTGTATCGTTGTTGCTTTTTGAATTTCAAACTGGTTGAACTGGTTTTTAATTATACAGCAGGGAATACTTACTCTAAATTGCACTGGCCAAAAACAGATGCTAATATAGTAAATTGAAAACGGATAAATATTTTGTATCTGCACAAACTCTGTAATCAGTTATCTAATTTCAATAATTTGCTTCCCCAAAACTAGAATTTTGTCAAATGTTTTTTAGGGCTTGTAGCAGACAAACAAGGAAAAATGTAAATTAGTTTATAGTTTTATAGAGGTGCAGTAACGCAGTCACAGGTATCTATTAACATTCTTGAGTGCCTGTTTTGTAAATATCATAGTTCACATTTTGTGTTGAGAAGTCAAATCTTATCATCCTCTTATTTGGATGTTGTTGTTTTTTCTTCCCTCCCCAGTTGAACAATGGTATAGTGGTAAGTTTAATGTTAGAGCGCTGTATGTTGTTTGTGGGCATTTGGTGGTTTCTAATATCTGATTGTGCTTCTTAGATAAGCCCCTTTCCCGCATCCATGCTAAGCTGTAAATGTTCAGAGTGAATCTTGATTCCAACACAAGATGCTCTGTCAGTATGATTTATTTATTTAGTTTAAGTTAGTTTCATTACAGTGGATATTTCTCTGTAAAGTGCTCAAAAGGTTCAACGTCCGACTCTTTACGCTTTGCTTTTTCATATAGCAAGCAGACCTACAGTCCTCATCTGATGACTGAGCGCTGTTGCTATCTAGGATCCACGTGTGAAAGGGGCTTTACAGCACACATTTCACCCCCAACACGCCCACCTGCACTTGTTAGTTGACGGCATCTCTGATCTCTTGGTTTACTAATGCTCATTACTGGCTGTGTTTTAATCTAACAACCATTCAAACCACCTACAGTAGCTTCAGTAACCTCACTTCTAGATTTCAAAACATAAGTTGAACTGAAATCGAAGCAAAAATCCCTTTTTTTTTTTTCTTTTTTTTTAATGAGAGTTCACATTACCACGATCTTGGAGAATTTATTTTAAGTGGCTTGCCACAGCTCCAATAAGTACTGCAAGTGTGTCAGAGGATTGATGTCAACTGTGTAGAGAGTATGTGAAGTCATTCCCCCTATCTTTTTTTTTTTTTTTTTTTTTTTTAGTGGTCTAGATCATGTTTAGGAGTAACTTGTTTTTGTAATTGAATGCCATTAAGTGACTCTTATTGTTATTTGGACAGTTGTGGTGCACTAGGTCATTATCTCATTTGGTTGTGACTGCCTGCCACTAGGGCAACATATTGATATCATATCGATATTGTGATATGAGACTAGATATCATCTTAGATTTTGGATATTTGAATATTGTTTCCTTTGCCTTCTTTGTCCCTGACTCGTTTTCAACGTGTTTCTCCTCTTTATCCCCTTGTTTGGTTTTGAGGTCGTAATAGTGGTATGGCAAAAGTGTCATTTCCTGGTTTTAAAGGCTACCAGTAACATGATGTAATTTTCTTAACTCACCAGACTGTTTTAGTTGTATTATTTGCCTTTACCCACTTGGTCATTATCATATCCCATCATTATTAATGATTTTTTTTTTTTTTAAATCATTGTGTAATTAAGCTATTTAAATGATGATAAATCACAATTGAAAGGTGGCTGTCAGTTTGTATTTTACCTTTTCCATTATTTTAAGTTCTGGGCTTCACCAGTGTCTTGCTCTGTACCTGCAAGACACTGGTACAGTGTTGAAGTTGCTGTTGAAGTTGTTCACACAGAAGTTCAGAGACCAGTAATCACAGGTCAGAGAGCTGGAAGATGACCTTCAGTTCATGGGTCTGAACACAAACTTGATTCAACTCTTCAGGACCACAGTCTGTTGTGGGTTTGTGTTTCGTCTGTCGACTCCTACAATCTGGTGTTTTTTTTACTTTAGGAGGTGATCGGTTTCCACACTAATGCACTCCACCTGCTACTTTTGATTGATGTTTGCCACCTATTTCAATATGTTTATATTTACTGTTTTGGACTACATGAGTTTCCTCATTTCAATTGAACTTATTTTCTCCTTGTTTTCTCTTTTCTTAGACAAAAGAGCGTCACAAGTTAGAAGCACTTAAAAAGAAGCAGGAGCAAGAGGAGGAAAGAATGAAGAAAATGGAGGAGGACAAGAAAAAGAAGCAAGACGAACTTAAAAGGTTAAATTTATTGTACACTTTGATTGGACATATGGGTGATTTATTCATTTGTTCATAATATAATTTTGTTAAATTTGTGTTCTAGGAAGAGGGATGAGAGGCTAAGAAGAGTGTATGAGGCCAAAATCAAAGAAGAACAGAGAGAAGAAGAAAAGAAAAAGAAGATTGAGCAAAAAATGGCTCAGATTGATGAGAAAAATGATAAGGTACCCGACTAATTTAATGTATGTTCACCTCATAATGGATTGGACCTGGCCATCCGGTAGCCAAGTGGTTATGAGGGATACCATCCGATGATGTCGTCCTCTGTCTCTCCCTTTGTTTCCCATCTGTGTCTCTACTGTCGCTATCAAATAGAGGAAGAATACCACAAGAATCATCTTTTTAAAAACAGACTGAACCCGTTTGTCTAATGGTCATTGATCTTGTGTCTTGTTAACGCAGCGTCAAGCAGAGGAGAAGGCAAAGAAGAAGTTGGCCTTGAAACGCCAGGAGGAGCTTGAGCAGAAGCGGAAGTTGGAAGAAGAGGCGAGAAAGAAGATTCAGCAGGTAGTGAGACGATGTTCTTTTATAATTTTTATTTTTATTTCGGTAGCTGTGCTTTGCTGCACACTGGGGGTGAGTATTGTCGTGTGTCTGCTGTAAATAACAACATGACAGACTACATGAAGTACAGAGCGATTTGTAGGTTGGATCACGTTGTCCTCCCAAATTTAGATTTGTAACTGTTTGCTGAGATTTCCTATAGGGCTTCCATAAATATAATTAATCTCTTGTTTATAGAGAATTTTTCTTTTAGTAACTTAATTATTTGCTATTATGCTTCGTGATCAGGCTTTTCTCATGTTTTTCTTTTTTGTCTTAACTTAAGGAGGAAGAGAAACGGCAGCTGGAGTTACTGGCTAAGAAGAAGGCTGAGGAGGAGGAAGAATTACGAATTCGTAAGCTGGCTGAAGCCCGCAGAGCCCTGGAGCTGAAGAGGGAGCAGGAGCGCGAGAGAGAGCGACAAGCTGCTGCTGAAAGGTTATCAGTTGTCTTTAACAGCAGCTATATAACACCTACATTATAACACTGTAACTTTAATTAAAGCCATAAGACAAAGACGTACAGTTGTTCAGAGTTTGTTTTACTGACTTGATTTCTGGTTTTCAGGGAGCGAGTGGAAAGAGAAAAAGCTCTCGCTCTGCAAAGGGAAGTGGAGAGAGCAGCAAGAGAGAAAGAGAGGAGAGAACTGGAGGAGAGAAGAAAGGCGCTAGAGGAAAAAAGAAAACAGGTAAAAAACGGAACTATCTTCATCTTTACTATGTGTCCGAATGTTTTATACTGCACAAACATTGGATAAGAAAAATAACTTAAAGTAGTTACAGGTTTCCCTAGAAGAGATATGTGGGATTTATTTAAAATCATACTCAACCCAACATCTGTGTCAAAGTAGTAAAACTTCCCATATCACATTTGCAGAATAATCTACCTCCACTTCTCATACTGATGCTCTTTAATCTACCTTCATTGATTCAGGGAGAGTTGAGCACTTATAGTGTTTATAACACCAATTAAAAATAACTAATGCAACACATTGACTCCTGAAAACTGTCTGCTAATGCTGGTCCTTTATAGTCAGCCAGACAAACTACTGGCAGCAGAAAGTACAAAAAAAGTAGAAAAGAAAAGTGTGTATTATTGAATTGGGTGGGGAAGCCTTGATCTCCATGTAATGACTCTGGATAAACAGTCCACTTGTATTTTAAAATAAGAGGTTATTACTTCAGCTGCTGAGCTGTCTGGTTGTTCATGTGCTTTTTGTCCCACTAGGAGGAGCAGCAGAGGTTGGCTGCAGAGAAAGCTGCTAAAGAGAGAGAAGCTGCTGCTAAACAGGCTGCACAGGTAAACTGCCACAGGAAAATAGCTTTGATACACAGTTGAATGCTGGTAGAAGTTCACTTTAAGGTTCATTATTTTCAATTTAGGGGAGGCTCAATCAAATTCAGGGATTTTCTTACTTCATTAAGCCATGCAGATAGTTTTAGTTGTATTATCCACTAGCTCCATGGTAATTTAGGTGAACCAATTATTTTAAAACACAAACAGTAGATTTATAGACAGATACAGATTCAACACAATGCAAAAGAATGATGGAATATGGTAGAGAGTTATTTCTAAAGCAAAAAGGAAATCAATGAAACTTTTTTTTTGTTTGTACTGCAACTCGGTAAGTGTCTCATTTATGATTATTTTTGACCTCTGAAAAATACTGATGTGAATCAGTGACTCTTTCCATCACTAGTATACATATAGTATAATATATAGTAGATATATAGTCTAATGGATACAACCAGGCATCATAAACTGATTCTTGTATTTTCCTGATTGTGTGATATTGCAGATATCTGTGCAGTGGTAACTATGGGAAATAACTTTTGGTCACTTAATCAGTGATGTCCTCTGTGTTTTTTTTTGAAGGACATCTTAGTAATGATGTAATAACTAAACTTTGTTCTTTTTTTTCCTGCTCCTCCGTACTGAAGACTGCTTCCAGTCTGAATGTAACTGTGGATATCGAGGTAACCTTTTAGTAGTTTTCAGTTTTCATCATAAGCTTTGAGCAAACGTGTTAAACTTTTTTCTTTTTGTGCATGTAAGGCAAGAAAAGTTGTTAATACACACAAATAATTTATCTGAATGTTAAGATTTCTCTGTTTCTGTTGGTTTGAAAGACATATTTACTGTTTCTTCTTAATCTTTGCAGCGTTCTGTAATGACCACGCCTGTAGGAAAAGGTGGTGGCCTCAACGTGACTGTGGATATTGAGGTAATGTATTTTTGGCACAAATATTCCATTGATTTCAATCTTAACACATGAAAGAAATCTTTTATCAGATTAAAGCCTCATAAAATGTGTTTTACCCTCCTCTGCAGCAATCGCCACAGTCATACTCCATCACTCCAAAGGGAGGAAACAAACCTTTGATGTCCAAAAGTGCAGAAGATTATGGGATGGACCAGAACAGTGACGACTCTACTGATGATGAGTCTGCTCCAAGGAAACCTATTCCATCTTGGGCAGAAGGTATGCATGAATTAGTATAATTGTACTTTAATTTGATGAATTTCTGCAGTTTTGTTGTTGTTGTTGTTGTTGTTGTTTTGTTTATGCTAAACCCCAAACGGCAAATATTCAATCATAGCTTTGCAACTATAACTAGACATGGCAGGTCTGTCCGACTTTGGATGATGCTTGTTCAGCTTGTTCAGGACTGGCACATCCGCTATGTAATATTTCCTCCCTGTGAAAACCAGTCTTGGATGCTGTCAGTGTTAAATGCTCTGCTCTGCTCCTTATTGCATTTGGAGAAATTTATACTCCAGCATCCAGCAAATATTACTAGAGCTAGCGTTGCATTTTACCAACCGCATTGTTCGCCCCTCATCCTTCAAGTCTTCTCTCTTGTGATGTTAAAAGTGAAAACATTCTCTTTGAAATTACAAACAATTATGTTCTTGTATTGTATTTATTAGGACCATGTACAGTCATAAACATGTTAACATTTGATGTACTGCACCAACATATAACAGTACAAAGCAAAAAACACACAGGACACATTAATATAATAATGTAAGATAAGCAGCTGAACTGGGTTGTTAAGAGTTAAAAACAATTGTAATCTTATTTTCCTCATCATACTTATAATACTAAGACTAAATAGCTCTATGCTGCAATACAAGAATGCTGTTTCTTTATTAACATGACTTCTAAGTGGATCACCAGCTGGTTAGGATGCTGAATCTTTTAGTCTTTTAGCACAATATGAATGAAGCCATCAATACATATATTTTTATTTTAATACAAACTGGAAACTGAAGTTCCAGCTGAAAAAATTGAAGGTCAGCAGATAGAAATGAGAAACCTGCTTCGTATAACTCTTATATTTGAGTGGTAAATCTGACATCGTTATCATTGTCACTTAGATATGTGCTTCGGAGAATGGAAAACGTGATGGGCATAGCAACAGTAACTAAGTTGGGAGGGGTTTAGCGAACAGGAATTATTATAATATTCTGAATTATTCAAAATTGAGTTAATCCCATACACATGATCTTGAATGTAACATGTCCTTTATCTGTTCATAGCAGACCTATTTGAGGTTTGGATACTTATCTCTGTGTAGTTTCAGTTTCTTGTTCTGTAGTCTTAAATTAATTGTATTTGTTTTTGTTATTGTTTTTTTCCCTCCCTTCCAGGTCACAATCTGCAGCAGATAATTATGAAGCAGTACTTCAACCCTCCCGACATGGACTCATTCTTCGGAACAATTGATCCACCAAAACTGGAAAACATCTTTTACAAGAGCAAACCGCGCTATTTTAAGCGAACCAGCTCTGCCGTGTGGCACTCGCCTCCAGTTAAAAACATGTAATATCTTGTCTACACTGTTGCATGTTGTACTGTATAAAGTTTCGTTTTTGTTTTAAAGTCTTTCCAATAAAGTTGTTTAAGTGTTTTTGAAGATTCAAGAGACTTTATTGCCATTTGCACAGGCTTATTGGAATTCTTGTGCGGTTCACCGGGTCAGGTTTGTCTACCTGAACAGTGTCCTGGGTCATGGGGGGTCTCTGAGGATGGCCTGTGCTTTGTTCCTGCAGTTTTAAAAACCTGTTGCAGAGCGTTCCTCTCCAGGATGCTCCAAACAAGTTCTCTGTAGGTCTGGGAGAGGGGTCGACAGCCTCAACACTTCATTATAAAATTTTCTGAATGTTTTTAGTAGTATGTAAAATATCATGGATGTAAGTTGATGCTTTACTCTTGTAAGCATCAGGGGAAAATGAGTGTGTATCATTACTCGGTGGGTTGTGAATGTTTGGATGTTTTTTGCCAGATTATTTGTAAAAAAAATCATTTGTATAATGCATGTAATGACTGTATAAATGGTAGTATGTTTGGGATTTATTACAGTACATTAAAATGGTTGATTACTCAAAAATGATGTCCAGCTTTTGACCGGATTTGAAAATACCTGAAGGGCATTTCAAGCTCTCACAGTAGGAAAATCACAGGTGTTACTGATAACAGTGGTTGATAGTAACTAAGTACATTTACTCAAGTGCTCTACTTAAGTACAATTTTGAAGTACCTGTACTTTATTACTTGATTTTAAGCTACTTTATATTTCTACTCCACTACATTTCAGAGTGAATTATTGTACTTTTTACTCCACTACACTTATTTAACAGCTTAAGTTACTTTTCAGATGGAGATTTGACACAATAGATAATTTAACAGACTTTTAAAATACAATACATTGGTGAAGATTAAACCAGTGGTTTCCAATCTTTTTGGCTTTTTTCATGTCTTGCAAAAAGTATCGTGCAGTCAGGGTCACATTTCAGATGTCTGAGTTGTTAACAGCTCCACCAAATAGTGATTTTTCCCTCTAAACTTCTCACATGCTTTCATTTCAATAAATCTTCAAATGAATATTTCAGCAAAAATAAAAGATTAGAGAAAAAGTCCAAAAACTAAAAACAGAAATTGTGTATCAGAACTTTGTTTTTTTTTTCTTATTTCCTCTCCCATTAATCATCTCCCAACCCCTCAGATTAATCTGATGCAACAGTAACATGCTGCTCTACCACTGATGTTTCAGTATTAATAATCTAGTGACGTCATATATAATAATATATTAGTCAGGTACTGAAATCACTACTTTAATACTTTTTCTACTTAGTACATTTTCCTGCTAATACTTATGTAGTTTTACTTAAGTAGGACTTCTCATGCAGGACTTTAACTTGTAATGGAGTATTTTTACATTTCTGCATCTTCACCAGCATGCACAACACCAGGAGCATGAAACTGGTGCAGCTAAAAGGAATTCAGCTGTCATTAATTTGACTGATTTACTGTACTTTTCTTATTGTGATGTGTCATCACAATGTCTTGTTAAAAGGGCCTATAGATGCCTGTCATGGGATGAAATGTATGGGTGGTGGGTATGGCTTGAAACCTGGAATAAAAACATAACTAACTAATTTTGCCAAAAGCCTACCTCGTAAAGGAAAATAAATTAATAGTACATTATCAACTCAAGATGGTACAGGCCTTTCAGTAAGAAACATTTGCATCTTAATAATCCAGTCACAAATTTGGATTTGTAGCATAGGAAAACCATGACCCTGAGTCAGCATGAATAATACCAGAACCCTAAAACTGGATGGAAATTCAGCCAATAATAATGCTGATTACACCTGTACTCCTGCTGTGACATGTCAAAATATTTACCATGTAAAACATCTATTCATGTGCTCTGAAATGATCTTTATCAGTTACCCACATGAACATTTGAAACATGTTTTCCTTGCCATAATAATCCCTCCTGTTCATACTAACCATCAGAAGATTCTTTACTGCACTTACAACAAAAGCACATTTGAATTGGATCTATTAACAGCTAGTATGAACAGGAGGAATGATTGCAGCAAGGAAAACCTCTTTCAGAGTTCATATGGACACCTGACTGTTGTTTTAAGACAAACCTGAAAAACTAAACTCCCCTAAACTGACACAAATTAGACCACTGACCCCTATCTGATAAAATTTGTCCTTTTAGATATTTTATTATAGAAAGTGTATGAAACCCATGACCAAAATAGTCGTACATTCTGTCATTGTGTTACTTATGGATGAAATTGTAGTGAAAATAAATTATTCCCTTTTTTGTTTGGCAGCCTCTGAAAGCCTCTAAATGAGCCCACTTTGGAGAGTCCAGCTTGTGATGCTGCTGACTTTAAGTCCCAGTCAACCTACACTTGTCATGTCAACGATCGTGTTCTTTTTAAATCAATATATGATTTTCTACACTTAAATTGAATGCAGCCGTTGTTTCACAGTCCAGACTGTTTAGTAGTTAACACTTTTACTACTGTGTGACATTAGATTTGTATGTTCATGTCTTTTTAATAACTTTAATTTCGTCGCTTTCCGGATGTCGTCCCTTTAACCGTTAACAGAATCGAGCGACGCCACTTGCGCGCACTGCGTCTGCCGTTAGTAACAGCAGGTGACGTTAGCTTGTCTCTGGGTGCTTATCGGATTGCTACACAGGGGTCCTTGGTGCAAAATCCAAAACCGACAAAACAAGTAAGTCTATACATATTTTGGCTCCCACCCAGCCTCCTAGCTAGCTTGTAAAATGTTATCCGTGGTGTTGTAAGTGTTGTCTCACGGTCACTTAGATGAGCGGATGGAGGTTCGCTGGCGAACAGGGTCAAGCGAACATTGTGTAGCTAACTTATCTAGCTACACTAACTTATCAGCTACATCAGCGCAGCCAGCATTATCACCACGGTTGTTTTCTTATTAGCAAACCTTATAACATCTCAACAGCTAACGTTACGTTGCATGAGCAAGTGAAAATTCTTTGTCTGTATATTAAAAACACATTTCACAACTATCTGGTGCTACTTTGAGACCTACTGTAACGTCAGCCAAGGTTATCTTTTCATGTCATGGCTCTGTAGCATTAAATGATTTATTAGTAGCTGCAAAACGAAAACAGAAGTTAAATGATAACAGTTTCATGGCTTTGACCTAGTCCCTCACTTAAAACATGTTAGATCAGTTTCCAGGCTTTTCAGAAGGATATTATGTGATGAAGGTCAGTGGATCAATATGAATGCAGTTGTGTCCTTTTTAAAGGAC
The DNA here is from genome assembly GCA_029490765.1 of Euthynnus affinis. NCBI lineage: Eukaryota > Metazoa > Chordata > Actinopteri > Scombriformes > Scombridae > Euthynnus > Euthynnus affinis. The sequence continues at coordinate 15,997,100 of CM055844.1, read as the reverse complement.
ATATTTAGTGTTTCAGGTCTGTCTTTTAAACAGCAGTCAGGCACCTAAATGCACATTTTATTGTTCATACTGTTCATTAGAGGATCCCCTCATAATGCACTTTCGATGTAAGTGACGGGGATAAAATATACAAGCCTCTTTATGTGCAAAAAATATATTTAAAAGTTTACTTAGTTAATGTGAAGCGTTACAGTCGTTTTAGTGCCGAAGTCCATCTTTTTGTAACTATACTTCCACCGCAGCTCAACAAGGAAACACAAAAAGGGAATATGATGCTAAAAAAGACTCTTAATGTGTCAGATATCCACTTGATGTGACTAACCAAGACCGCTGAAGCCTCATATGAGCTTCAAATAAACTTCCAAATGACTGTGTGAACACAACACCATTACTTGAATGAAAGTGCATTTGAAGGGCATCTTTTAATAGCCAGTATGAACAGGAGGAATGATTACACATTCATACGGGCACCTGACTGTTGTTTTTAATACAGACTTTAAAGATTGTGAACCTGTACTTTTTTAAAGATCAATTCACCCAAATCAGGTTAGTTTCACAGGGAATATTTCTTAGTACAGTGGTGCATCACAATGAGGTCTGTGGATTACATAGAGAGGTTTTTGTTAGGACTGATATCTCAAAACCTGATCAAATACACCTGGAACTATCTGCAAGCGTAGATACTACTGGGGGTAAGTGAGAGAAAATAAAAGTGTTTTTGTTAACTGGGTATGTGTAAGTGATGGTGGCAGTAATTTGTTACTCCAGCTGTCAGCATGTTTGCATTAAGTAGCTGTTTTTGTGAAGTCTCCATCTCCATTGGTTGAGTTTCAATGACACAGGCTGATGTTTGCAGTGATAATGAGAAGGTATCATCAGCCGGCGTCAGCATGATGCAACACAAACTGCATCACCTGATTTTTAAAGTACCAGGTTACAATGCAGAGTGTAGGTCTTAAATTAGCAGCTGTCTGCCAGGTGTTTTCTATTTATACTCACTCATCACATTCATATCCAAACAATGCACTGCCCTACCCCTACCATTTGACCGGCAGAAGACATGAAAATTTGCTCACATTCATTTCTTCATTTTTATGATTTAATACAGAAATGAGTTCACAAATCCGGCAAAACTTCCACCAGGACTGTGAGGCTGCCATCAACAGACAGATAAACCTGGAGCTGTATGCTTCTTATGTTTATCTCTCTATGGTAAGAAATACTTTCAAACGAGCAGCGCAATGTGTGTCTTCTCTGCTCAGCGCAGTGGTGTTTTCAACAGGGTTTCTTTTTACTTCTGTCGGTTTCAGGCATATTATTTTGATAGGGATGATAAATCCCTACCAAATTTTGCAAAGTTCTTTGGTGCCCAGTCCAAAGAGGAGCGCGAGCATGCTGAGAAGCTGATGACTCTACAGAACAAGAGGGGAGGCAAAATTTTTCTGCAGGACATCAGGGTATGTAATTATTAACAGTGTTACAGCATGTTATTATGGTCACAGTTATGGTTTTCATGGTGGAGTGATACTTTTTAGATGTTGGTGAATTGAGTGCAAAAAGAGTTCAAATAGCAATTTATTATGTCATTTTTTATTTATGTATTGGTTATTTTTAATGATAATTTTGGGGGGCAATAAAAGGAATAAATGTGATGTTTTGTAATATCAAAATTAAATATGGGCCAAAGACTTTCTACTTTTGTTGGCAATAAAGTTATATTCTATTCTACGTGTCTGTCTCAGAAACCTGAGAGGGATGAGTGGGGGAGCGGCCTGGAGGCTTTGGAGTGTGCCTTGCAGCTGGAGAAAACTGTAAACCAATCCCTGCTGGACCTGCAGAAAATGGCGACTGAACACAATGATCCTCATGTAAGCAGAACTAAGAGAACAAACAGTAGCCGCCATTTGAAGGATACGACAGCTTAGTAAGATTTAACATTGTGTCTTTTCTCTCCCCCCCCCCCCCCCCCCCCCCCCCCCCACAGATGTGTGACTTCATTGAGACTCATTTTCTGGATGAGCAGGTTAAATCTATCAAACAGCTGGCTGACTGGGTCTCAAACTTGCGTCGCATGGGGGCGCCACAGAGCGGCATGGCTGAGTACCTCTTTGATAAACACACCATGGCTGAAGAGGGCAGTTAGATGACGCTGTGACACTGACGATCATCCTGGTCACCTCTGCATGCCAGCCTGCCCCACCTGTCCCTGACATGTACTACTGCATATAATACAGATACTGCTGTGTTATTTATGTTAGTTAGCTGTCAATCACTTGCAGAGTTTGCAAAAGCCATAGAAAGCTCTCTAAACTGGAGTACTGCAGAGCTCACTTCTCATTACATTCCAGACAACAAACCATCTGAGAGATGTTTTGCACAAATTAAGACTGAGCAGACCTTTAAATGTTTATCTTTTGAATATTTCTGATGTGTTCCTAAAGTATGATGCCTAAAACCAGTAAAATCTGATGTCAAAGTTTGTGGTAATTAAAAAAAAAAAAAACCTTTGCTTGTCTTTGAGCACTAAGTGTACGCAGGCTGGACTGTGCCACTGAAATATTTATAGGCTTTTATATTAAGTATCTGTGTGTAATAAAGTTGATTTTAAACTGTCAGTGAACCCTTGAAGTATGGAGTGGCTCTTTTTTAAATGCATCACTTTTGAGTGTTGAATGAATGTTTCATTGCTTATGTTTTGTGGGTACATAAGTATAAGTAATTGCTTTCAAAAATATTCTTTCAGGTGGGATTCATCAAAGTATTTCCTGTGCATACAGGCACTGTATATAAAATGCTATGAATCAGTGTAGCTGTGAATTAAACCTTAATTTTGCAGTTTCTATATATAATGATAAAAATAGAAAGTAGTAAGCGAATTCAGGTTTTAATTTTTTATTGAAAAAAAAAAACAAAAATCCTGGTTAAAATGGCAAAAGAAACAAAGTGATACTTAACATTAAAGAAAACATGGAAAATGCTAAGAGGACTACAGAGTTTTAAAATATGCACATTTTGGTTCCTCGTCACTGAGTTTCAGAGGAAACCTTTCCTTATATGTTTACAGTTAAGGTGCTTTTTGCTTCACAAGTAGGTTAATTGTTCTGTAAGAGCTTACCAGGAAGTGGAGATTAACTCAGTGTTTGCAGCAAATACTTTTTGATTGTGTGTAGGGCTCCAGTTGACTATAATTCATTTCAGATTTAACATAGTTCAGTACCTATTTGTGTGGAATATTTTGAATGCCACATGTGATGCAAAAACAGTCACACCTTCTTTTCTGAGTCCTGCTCCCTTCCTCCTGCCGCCTTGTTCGCCCCACCCTCCACCAAAACACCCAGCAGGTCCCCTTCAGCCAATGAGATTCCTGAATCATTGGGCGAGTTTGGCTGATTGGCTTCTTGCTGCGATGACGCCGAAGTGGAAACTGTGTTCATGTTATTACTTTGGCTGCCATTGGTGCCCCCGTTGCTTGCTCTCATGTTGGTGCTGAAGTTCCCAAGGTTGCTAAAATTACTGAGACTTGTGCCGTTGCAGAGACTTCCTGTGGTGCCAGAGCTGTTGGTGCTTGTTGCATTAATGCTGCTAGAGCTGCTGTTGGGATTACTGGGATTTGCTGCTGCTGCTGCTGCTGCTGGACGAGAGGGAGGAGTGAATGAGAACACCCTTTCCCCCCCACTTCCTTGTGCCCGAGCACTCGGGGGTCCAGGCTGGCTGTCAGCTGATGGCAAGGTGTCCAGAGTGAGGCGGGGAGGTAGAGGGCGGCGAGACAGCAGGCCGTGTCCAGGTTTGAGTTTAGATATTGGGCAGAGTTCAGGTGGAGGGTCGGGGAAGGAGAAGGTCGGAGCACAAGGCACCTCACCATCCCCACCCAACCAGGGGAAAGCAGAGGATGGCGGTGGGGGGATGTGGTTGGGGGTGTCAGGAGGCAGCAACTGTGAGCCCACCATTGGAGGAGCCAGAGAGCTGCAGCTGTGTTCACACTCATTCTGAGTTCGTCGAGTGGGTCGAGGACGGGGCACCGCAGGGGGCACGCAGTGGATTGGTGTTTGTGGGCAGCTGTAGAAACCTGACCTCTCGTACAAGGGCATGCTAGAGAAGGCATAGTCTGGATCTTGGTTCAAGGGCTGGCGGGCCTGACTTAGAGGTGATGGAGCCTCTGGGTGCAGGTAAAGGGGGAAGCGACTTAGTGGAGCTCCAGGGCGGCGGCGAAGCAGAGAGACCCGGGAGGAGCGAGGAAAGTTAGGGGACTGGACACCAAGAAGGCGGCCCAGACCTCCAAGCAGCGGGGTGGAGTAGTTTGCTTCCTCATTTTCTTTGATCTGCTCCAGATTGGACTGAAACTCCATCTCCTCTTTAGGAACACTGTTGTAGATTAAAAAGATGGTTATGTGATGGTTTACTAGAGCATTTTAAAGGAGACCTATTATGCTTTTCTTTATTTTCAGTCATATATATAATGTTACAATGTCGGAAGTTCAAATTAAACATGGCCAAAGTGTCAAATAATGAGGTAAACATATGTAGGAGTAATCACTGTTACCCAAAACCCATGACTTCAGACTGCTCTGAATGCTCCGTTTCTACCGTCTTTTTTTCTACTTTCAGCCCAGGCTGATGTCAGCTTGTAATAGATTTCTTTATATGGTCATCTGCTTCCTGCAAAGTACACAAGTTTACTGCTCCACTCTGCTAACATAATGGGGGTTTTTCCATTACACAGCACTGCAAAGTAAAAGAAGCTGTTTACCTGTTGGAGGTATTAGTCCTCCCTGCATTATTTCTAACTGATGCACTGAACAAAGAGCTCTAAATATCTCTACATGTTGTTGTGTTGCTTGATTTTTAGTGCCGCTAACAAAGCTCTGCTAATTCAGTGAGGAACATGTTTAATTTCCTGCAAATTCTTCACAATAAAAGTATTTTATTTTGACGCAGTAAAGCGGGAAATGTTGGGTTCGCATCAGCAGTAACTTAACACGACTCTTGATACAGCTTTCCGGAAAGATGGCCAATCAGAATAGAGTGGGCTCACTGGGAGTGGGGCTTTAAAGTGACAGGGGCTAAGACTGCCTGTTAAGAGACAAAGGTTGAACTGAGGGGCTGCATAAAGGGCCAGTATAAAATAAATAAGGAGTTTTTTGAACTGTGACTCATGCAAAGCTTCTCTAGTGGAGTCCCAGAATAAAAAGGTCCTGTTTAAGAATTGTTTGCTAGAAAATAAAGACATGACTGAACCTGATATCCAATGCTGAACCCATGAAGGAGGGTTTGCAATGTTCAGCACTTGCAGCAGTGTAGGGAGGTCGAGGTTCGGACTCATTCCAGTACATATCCTTCTCAACCAACGGCAGACTGTCATACATCTCATCCACAGACAACAAGGACACCTGGGACACAATAGAAACCTCAGCAAGTAGAAAAACACAGCCACTGTTTCCACTTGATGAAAAAGTTGCAAATAGTTTGGTTTGGATCCAAACCTGTAAATTGCGATCAACGAGCCAGTTGGTCTCAAAGTCATCATCATCTTCACCAAAAGGGTTTATGAGTTGCTCAGCCACCTGAAACCATGAACAGAAAAATGTTAAAACACAGAGCAGCATAAATGTCACTGGATCTCATAACCTGCACAATCTGTTGTGTCTCACCTTCAACCAACCAACATAGAAGAAAAATTGCAACAGGGTGAAAACCGGCAGGTAGAAGTCCAGATTGTGACCAGGGTAGCCTTGAGTTGGATCCAAGAACTGACGACCAATCAGACAAGCCAGGAAAAAGCTGTAGACAGCCACTGTTGCCACCTAATGAAAAGACATGAGTCGAATCTGGAAATGCCTCACAGAAAAAGTGTCTTGTTACATTTTATTGGCTTTATTTGCTGATTACATACTGTATTGCTGAGTTTAGTTGTTAATTTTGATCAAATAGTAATTTCAGGTATGTGATGATTATTCTAAGACACAATAATAATTTTATAGCCTACTTGTTCCCTAATATTAGCACAAGGTCAGTGTCATTTGCAGTCATTTTTTGACACCTAATCATTGCATATTTTATCACTAAATTAAATCTACAAAATCTACTGCTAAGCCATTAATGTCAGTCAAAGCACACTATATCAACAACACCTGAGTATAGACAAGAGGGAGGCTGATCCAGTCATAACCATACAGCTTCATACACTTTGCCCGTAAACTATTCAACTCCTGAAGAGGAAAGAAAAGCAGGACATACAAAACTGATTTATTTAAATGTTTCTGAGCTACAATCTCCTCAAAGTAAAGATGTCAGGCTCTTTTGGCCTGCTGACAGACACACACAAAGACCTACAGTGAGAATAGCTGTGAGGGCCACGTCATTGTTGATGCGACCCTCAGTCCGAGCTCTTAGAGCCAGGCTGACGAACCACATGCAGGGAACCCAGAACTTGTTATGAGGAGAGGGCAAGTCCTCCAGGTGCCTCAGCTCCTCTGACGTCATCAAACCTGACAGTGACAAAGCATGAAGACAAAAACAGTCAAACACCCCTTTTAAGAGGCATCTTAAGTAGTTTGTTTTTATGTGTTCAGTCCTGGTCAGCGGCCAGACCTCAGCTCATAATCTCAGACATTACATCACCAAGTAGTAGCATGTACCGCACAAACAGTTCAGCCACAGCAGATGGAAAGACTGAGCCTGAACCTGTGCCATGCTGGTCCAGAATCACCACTTCCTTCATGTCTTTTTTAGTGGATATAGCAAATGTTCCTGATTATAGTGCCACATCATACCTGCCTGCACCAGATGCTCCATGGTAGGAAACCTCTTGTATACAGCTGTGCTGACAGAGCGGTAAATGAGCACGCCAGAGAGGTTGGCGTATCTCATCAGAGTTCGTCGGGTCAGTCTGGCGGCCTCGTCGGCTCCACGAACATGACCACCTACTAATGCTGCCAGGCGGTCTGGCCAGGGGACGTTCTCAAACTGACCCCACCAACGGGACACCACCAAGGTTACATAGAAACCTGGCAAAAAGAAAAAAAGAAAAATTATGGAATTAGATGCCAACATCCTGTGATGGTTTTCAGGAATTTAGATTTATGTACAATTATTGTGTTTGGATTCAAATTTAAATGGTGGTGCACTTAAAGGAGTGAAACTCTCAACTCACCAAGAACAAAGGACACTGGGATGAGCTCTGCATAGTGGTCACAATATATCGACAGCTTCTCAAACAGCCTCTTCTGGTCATCATTGAACACAAACCTTGTGGGAAAAAACCCCATCTGCTTAGTCCCTTCAAATGCACTGAGATGAGCCCTGTGACTAGAATTTACATCACACTTTCTTAACACAGCTTGTGCTTTACAAGACATATTAAACTTTGGGATTCCAATATTTTTCAAATGAAGGACCCCTAAATAGATATTGACCCCTCATTTGAGAATATTTGTCAAATTTTATTTTGTCATGTGAGACAACAGCAATTGGTATATTGAAACTTTGATGTTAACAGGTTGTCCTTAAACTATTCAATTAATATACTTTATTGCTAAATGAAATTTTACTATTCCTAAACATCCCCTTAAGGTCTCTCAAAGACCTCTTGTGGTTCCCATATCCCAGACATAAACACTAATAAATAATGTCACTGTTGGAGCAAATAAATTGGCCGATATTGTTTGTCCACTGGAGACCAATGACGAGTTTATTTTTCTTCATGTCCTGCTCATTTCATATCTTGGTCACAATTTTCAGTAACTAAATTTAAGGAATCCAAAAATGTTTATGTAAAAAAAAGAATAATGGCTAACTTATCATTATCTAATATTTTTATAAACTCACAAATATTGGCATCAGTCTAAAAAAAATTCTAGTCACTAGTCACTCTGCAGACTGATGGAGTGTGGACAGTGTATTCTCTGAAAGAGTACCTATAAACAATACTGAAGAAGTAGTAGAGAAGAGTGAAGATGATGAGCTCTCTGTAGAGCAGTTTATAGATGCTGCCCTTCCAGCGCAGGAGCAGGTGAAAAAAGGTCCCCAGACCTGCATCGGCAACCCTGCGAGAGTAGGTGACTGTCATTGCTGCTGCTTGCTGGCCAACTTTCTTGCTGACTGTGGCCTGACATGAAGGAAACCAGCGTGATGTTGTTTTCGGTGCTCAAAGTCAGCAGTCGACCTGGATCTCATAAGGCCAGATTGGTCTCACATCTAGAATTATAGAGCAAAACAAAACAGGAGGGTCAGCTATTTCAGATATGTGCTCTACTTTATAATCCATATGTTTGGATTCAGTCACCCCTACTGTGTTGTGTTCATAATCCCATATACCAACTAAAATGAATTTTCCATTCTTTACACACTTAAATACTTATCATTTAAAATAATCATTATCATCATTTTTTGGAGTTCAAATACACCACTAAGTCTGAGGAGATGTTTTTAGGGCTACACGATGCAATTACAATACACTGGGGTCACAAAAGGTCAAATTTACCGACTCAAACACAAGACTGTGAAGTTGCAGTTACTTACCCCTGAATGTGAAAACGTCTGGCCATCGTACTCGCTGTGGCTGCTGAGGATCGTGTCACCAGCCTCTGAGGAGAATGTTGGAGAAAGGGAAGCAGGAAAGAAAAAGAGAGCAAGGCACTCCTACACCTCCGGTCACTTGATGTCTTAATCTGTTTCAGCAACAAAGCTGCATTGTGAAGTCCGGGTCCTGTTAATCCGAACAAATCACACACACTACCACAAATAGGTTGGTTTAAAGCATGAACGCTGCACAGATGGGTTTAGGTTAAGATTGTTGAAATATGACTTTATGAAACCAATTTCAGCAACTCTCCCTCTAAGTCTAACACACACACGCGCTGTCATTTCTCTGTGCCTCTTCCTGTGTTACAAACACACACTTTTTAATACAATTTCTGGATTTTAATAAACTTCTGGTAGGGAGATTGATTATTTTTTCTTTTGAAGCATCATTCAGTATTTGATCATGGAAAACGGTTGATCAGGTGAGACTGAGCACTACCCCCTCTGCTGGAAGAAATGTGTACAGCTGAGTCGGTCCTGGCCAGAAGGTGTTAGTGATTAACCCTTCCCGTCTAACCGCCACCAGCAGCAGCAGCAGGGCGAAGTGCGGGCAAGGTTCAACTTCCTAAACTCTCCAGCTAGAGATTTTCAAAGATCAGTTTCAGCAGTTTTTGCAGATTTCTGATGCACTGGCTACAACTGGGAATCAGTTTTCACTACTTTGGTGAGTGTGCCTTGTGTATATTTTGTTATTGAGTCATCCTAGAGGTCTGATACTTGCAGGATACTGCTTCCTAACTTATGTGTACACTTGATATCTCAAAGAAAGAAATTCCTTCAGCATGACAACCTGCAAAGAAAAGAGCCTGATCTCCTCTTTGGCTCTGCAGTATGCAGAGAAGGAAATGCTATAGTTAAAGTTTAAACACTGTAGAGGTCGTGGCTTGTTTACTGACTACTGGTGAACTACATCTGTGAGGTGTGGTGATAGATTTAGAGGAACTTTTAAAGACTAGTTTAGTATTTTTGTTGGTTTTTTTTTCTGCATTTGCATCCACAGGCATCAGGCTCGTCATACATATCAAGCTGAATTAAACTCCTGCAGCTCCTAATGAGTCTCTGCACTCATTAGAGAGATGGATACTTTTGAGGGAATTCACAGTGTCCAGATTTCTTCTTCTCCGCCGTCTGCAACTTCATCCAACCCAGGATATGAAGTCCTCAAGGCAGGCAGATCTGGAATAGCAGTATATTCCTCGACTGTCTTCTTTGGGACACCTGGAGTCCTGGGACAACCTGCAGGCAGACACAACAAGTCCAGCAGGGAAACTGAGGAGGAAGGCTGCGCTGTAGGAAGGTAAACAATTCATCCTGAAGTACCAGGGCAAGAAAGATCATATATTCTTATCTATATAGAACAAACATAATGCTTTTATTGGTCAAAAATGTCCATAGTGCAGTTTGGTGGTCTTTGCTGTGCCCATTTCCAGTGAAAGAACTTACTAAGTCAACATGATAAGACAGAAAAACATTATGAGATAAGAAGTCAAAATTATTGCAAAGTAAGTCAGAATTTTGGCAATATTCTATCATAGTATAAGACTCTAAAAGAAGCCAGTCTGCATAATAAGTACTTTTACTTTTGATACTTTAGGTACAAGTTGCTGATTTTTCTTTTATACTTTTACTTAAGCAACATTTTGAATTCAAGACTTTTACTTGTACTGAAGTATTTTCAGACTACAGTATTTCTACTTTTACTTAAAGTCTGTATCAAAACAACAGCCAGGTATCCAAATTAACATTGAAACAGGTTTTTCTTGCTGTAATCATTCCTCCTGTTCATACTTGCCATTAGAAGATCAGCTCATAATGCACTTACAATGTAAGTGATGGGGGCCAAAACGCACATGCCTCCAAATTAGTCAAATCAAGCAAATATCTTTCAAGGTTACAGTCTTTTTAGTGCCAAAGTCCATCTTTTTCTTACTATACTTCCACCACAGCTCAAAAGGGAAACACAAAGAGGAAGTTTTATGTTGTATGTAGAGACTGTAAACGTGACCACTTGATATTACCAACTCAGACTGCTGAAGCCTCATATAAGCTTCAGATAAACTTTTAAATGCATTTTTGTACAAAATGACTGTGTGGACACACTGTGCATTTTGCCCCCCACTACCTACAATGAAAGCACAATTAAAGGGGAACTTTTAATATAATAAATAGCCAGTATGAACAGGAGGAATGATTGCAGTGAGGAAAACCTCTTGTCACCTCACTGTTTATATGGGCACCTGACTGTTGTTTTAAGAAATACTTGAAAAACCATGAAGCTTTCTTTTAAGCAGTGGTGAAAGAAGCACTAAGATCAGTTACTGAAGTAAAAGTACCAATACAGCAATGTAAAAGTACTGCATTACAAGTAAAAGTCCTGCATGAAAAATCCTACTTACGTAAAAGTATGTAAGTATTAGCAACAAAGTAATTAAAGTATCACTACTTTAAAGTATTAAAGTAGTGATTTTGGTCCCTCTGACTGATCATCATCTCTAAGCATCTATAGGCCCTTTCCACAAGACATTTTGACATATCACAGTAATTCATAAAATTAATGACAGCTGAATTCCTTTTAGCTGCACCAGTTTCATGCTCACGGTGTTGTGCATGCTGGTGCACTGACATGGCTTACTAGGACACTTTAATGGGGTAATCTTTAGTGTTATGTAAGAATCCAGAATACTGGAATACTCTGTTACAAGTAAAAGTCCTGCATGAAAAATCTGACTTAAATAAAAGTATTAGCAGCAAATTTGATTGAAGTATTAAAGTAAAAGTACTTGTTTTATCCCGCTGACTAATATATTATTATATATGACATCAACAGCTTATTAATACTGAAGCATCAGTGTTAGAGCAGCATGTTACTGTTGTAGCTGCTGAAGGTGGAGCTAGTTTGAACTCTTTCAAATACAGTTAGCTAGTTTACTCCAGTGTTTCCCAAACTAAAAGTCAGGCCCCACAAAAATTCTGATACACAAAACTGTTTTCAGTATTTGAACTTTTTCTCTAATCTTTGATTTTTGGTGAAACATTGGATCATTTGAACATTTATTGAAATGAATGAAAGTTTAGAGGGAAAAAATCACTCTTTAGTGGAGCTGTTAACAACTCATAGACATCTGAAATGTGACCCTAACTACATATGGCTTGTTGTAAGACATCAAAAGCCAAAAAGGTTGGAAACCACTGGTTTCATCAACAATTTGTTGTATTTTAAAAGCTTAATCTGAAGTAGTTTAAAATGCACTTCGTTACTTTCCACTACTGCCTTTAAGTAACATTTTGAATTCAGGACTAGTATTGGAGTATTTTTATACTACAATATTTATAATTTTACTTAAGTAAATAATCTGAATACTTCTTCCACCACTGATAGATAAACAGTTAAACATGCGTGTTGTGATGCATCAGAAGATAAATGGATGACACTGTTAGATATAGGCTGCCTGTAACAGGCTGGATGCTGGCTGTAATGTGGATGTCAGTGGCTGTGGATGTACAGGCTTGATGCTGGCTGTTTTGGGAGGTCACCGGCTGCGGTCCGGATGTTTGGGTCGGGGCGTTGAGGATCTGTGGTTGGGAGTGGATGCGCCTGTCATGTGACCGCTGGGAAACAGCCAGAAACAGAGCAGCCCCTTTTCCACTCTCGGGAAACAATAACGCAGGGATGAGAAGAAAAACAGTGAAGTATACGGCTGGAAACCAGTAAACCAAAGTCGGTGTCACACTTAAAACCTCATCGCTTTTTTTTTTTGCTGCCGTCAGACAGCTGCTGCCGTTGTTGTCGTGGGTCGTTACGTCAGCGTCCGCATTCCTCCGCTGTGTGATTTAAAACCGCCGAGATTAGTTTCACTGAAACTAGCTAACATTAGCTCTCCTGTACCCACATTTCGCTGATTTACCAACAACAACAACCGAAGGGCACTGGAGGGGACAAGCTGACAGGTACACAGCCACGTTGGGAGGTTTATCTGACAGAGTAAAAGGGCGGATACTGAGGGGGAAACCTCTCCGTATTAAAAAAAAAAAAAAAAGTTGTAGTTTAGCTAACGAGAACCAGCTACGTTAGCTGCTAAAAGTCCTGTTTATTGTTTTTAAAGGCAGTTTGCAGCTCGGAGATTTAACTTTACAACTTTGTGGGAAAATAACAATGTCGACTCTTCAGGTTTTGATGAAATGTTGGGACTGGTAATGCAGAGCAGATGTTTTGATTTCACTCACTAGCTGTTCATCACTAGTAAACAGAGCAGATTGCATTAGATTACACAGATGTTCCTCGACGGATATATATAATACAAACTGCTGTTTGTTAGTTTATATTATAAGCAGTCTATAGTTTACATATGTAGATGTTTGATAAAGTGTTTCTACCTCTGTGATTGTCACTAGTGAAAGCATCAATACTCAATACAATACACATTTCTACAGGTTTCATTCACATTTTGTCCAATGAGATGATGTTTTCCTTTTTAGATAATTGTGCAAAATTAAATTCTGTCTCTATATTTGATGACTATATCTATTAATGAGACTGCATATTTCTTCTATCACTGCGCCTGAGTTTATATTACTTATGTCGAGCATTAGGATGCACATGTTCAGGGCTGCAACTAACGATTATTTTAATAATTGATTAATATCTTGATGAATCGATTAGTTGTTTGGTCCATATAATGTCAGAAAATGGTGAAACATGTTCATCGTTGTTTCCCAAAGCTCGAGAAGACTCAAATGTCTCGTTATGTCCACAACTCAAAGATATTCAGTTTACTTTCATAGAGGATATGAATATGTTTACTAGTGATAAAATATGAATCATTAGAGCTGAGTGAAAGGATATCTTGATGCTGACAGACATTAGACATCTAACCGCTGCAGCTCTACAAATGTTAAAAACATTTATATAAAATATAATATTCATTAAAATGTTTTTTAAACATGTTTTGCTTAACATCAGCTTAGACAACAGGACGGTGTCTGACAACATCAGAATATAGTACAGAATCATCACCTAAAAATTGAACATGTATAAGCTTCATAAAAGTAGAATTAATGGCAGAGCTGTTGTGTTGGATTGCATCAGATTGCACAGGTGTCCGTAATAAAGTGCTCGGTGAGTGTGTATAATGACTAGCTCTGCAAACTAGCAAAACACGCCTTGTTGGATGTAAAACAACAAGGCGTGTTTTGCATGTCAAATCTTATTACAGCCACCAGATAAATGCAGTAAAGACTTCTTTCTTTCTCAAAGCAGCAGACATTCAGTCACGTTTCACCTTCTGTAGGCCAGTCAGATTGATTTTTACTGTTTGCGCCTTTATTAGAGAGTACAGTGGGGAGCTGGTAGGGAAAGAGGAGGAGGATGACATGTAACAAGGCTTTCCGGCTGAACACTGTGACTACACGGTCAGTTTCTTAAACCTCTTAGCTTGACAGGATTATTGCATAATGCATATATTTGTAAGTAAGTATATTTGTAGAGGGATGAATTATGGGATGAGAGTTTGCATTGATGCTTTTTTATGGGTTCATTATCATCACACTCTCTGTCCTAAACTGTCTTTACAGAAGAGTTTAAGGAGTGAACATCTTTATATTCACTCTCTTAACTGAACTGATTATATTTTTGTTTGTGATCCTGTTAAGGTTGGTAGATCTGGATCCAGAGCCAGAGCCCAGAATGGAGGGAGGGGGCCAGGCTGGGCCCACCTCAGGCAGAGGCCATGGTGACCTCTCTCGGCTCCGTAGCTCCTCGCTGGAAATCCGAGAAAAAGAAATCCGAGAAAAGGGCTCGGAGATCCTGAGGGAACAGCTGGATGCTGCAAAGAAGGTGTTATAACCTACTTTATGCTAACGTGACACACACACGTAGCACTGTGTGACCTGGGGGAAAAAAAAGGCTGACAATGCAAAAGTCCTTCCTCGTTAAACGCTGTTGTGTCTTTTTCTCCTGCACATTTCAGGAACTGAAACTAAAAGACAAGGAATGTGAGCGTCTGTCGCAGGTCAGGAATCAGCTGGAGCAAGAACTGGAGGAGCTGACTGCCAGTCTGTTTGAGGTAAGCAGGACTTCTGAGTGCACTGCAGATTTGGCACATGCATGAGGACCTGATGATGACGCAAGTGATGTGATGCTGTGATGAGTCGTCAAATTCACAGTTTGCATTGCAAAACAACATTTTTACTGGAAGTTTAACAGGAAAGTTTCAGCTTTTTCACAACAGAGAGACAAAACATTAACCTGGAATGTTTTATTTCTGCACTAATCAATATTTTATTATATTAACAGTGGATCAAATGAGTATAATGGGAATGATCCCCTACTACTTCTCCTCAGCTCTCAGTGTTTTAGCCTCTTGTGGCTCATTGTTTTGGTTTTATGGCCCCAGGACCTAAATTTTATTTTATTATCCAAAAGGGGAAATTCATTTGGTGAGAAGTACATACAGAAAAGGTAACAGCACAAAAAATACATGAGGTAAAACAGTATGGATGATCCATAAAACAAGCACACACATTCATATTCACACACAACAGCTATTTGTGACTCAAAAAATTCTATGAAAAAAGATCAAATGTATTTAGATGTAGGGCTGCAACTAACAGTCATTATAATGATAATCTGTTAATTATATTCTTGATTCATCGATTTATTTATTTTTTTGTTTGGTCTATAAAACGTCAGAAAATGGTGAAAAATGACAATCACCGTTTCCCAAAGGTGATGTCATCAAATGTCTTGTTTTGTCCCAACTAACAGTCCACAACCCAAAGATATTCAGTTTACCAGCAAAGAGGAAAATATTCACATTTAAGAAGCTGGAATGAGAGAATATTTGTATTTTTTTCATAAAAGTTTAATCCAAATGATGAATTTATTATAAATAGTTTGCGATTAATTTTCTGTTTCTGACTAATTGATTAATCAACTAATCATTGCAGCTCTATAGAGATGTATAAAATGTAAATTATGTAAACTATTAAAACTGAGGACAAAATTAGACAAATGCTGTAAGCTGTCATTACTGATTGTACAGATGAATCCAAGATTCTTAAATCTTGTAATTTTCTTGTCAATCAATCGATTTAATTGTTTAGTGAGTAAAATGTCAGAAAATATTGAAAAATGTCCGTCACATTTTCAGAGCCCAGGCTGATGTTTAGTGTTGTCTGACCGACTGTCTAAAACCTAGAGAGCATTTTGCATTTTTTGATAACTGACTTCAACGGTTAATTGATAATACTATTAGTTTCTGGTTGATTTCTCCCAGTCAGCTGACTAATTAATTAACTAATTGTTTTAACTCTATCCAGCTGACAAACTCCGCTCTCATCTACCCAGTCGGCAGGTGTCATTAGCTGCTCAAAACCAAACTACAGACAAAGTTTAAGACTCACTGATGAACAGTGAAGCATTTAGCAGCTAAAGAGCTAAACATATTATGAGGGAAAAGTTTAGCAAGTTGATTGATTTGCAGTTTTTTTTAAACAGACTAACATTTTGAAGATACACGCACTTTTGGTGGAGACAACTTACATTGACTATTAATATATTGATATGTGTCTTCACCATTAGGTGTTCACCAGTAACACCTTTATAGTGTGATAATTTATCAGTGTGTCAACATGTTTTTAGTTTGTTCAGTCCAGGTGGCCAAAAACTTGATTAATGTAGCTTTGACTTTCATTCAACATGATGCAAGAATGTTTTTTTTTTCCATACTGTCTTCATTTAGAATATGACACAAATACTTGACAGTATCATAAGACAATATGCAAAGATAAATTCAAATCCAAGCAAAGCAAACCAAATAACAAGAAACCAAAAAAACCCCACAAATCAAACAGAGAATAAAGAAACAAAACAAACATCATAATGTTTGTACTGTGTCATCAAGATATTTTTTAGTCGCTCCACTGTTTCTTAAGAGAGATGGATTACTTTTAAGGTTAAACGTCAGCTGTATGTGAGGCTTCTTCTCTGAACCACATGGAGAAGGAAGGAGGATCCTCATTCTTCCAGGTCACAAATAGGGCGATTTTTAATGAATCGTACATTAAGCCTCTTGTCCGGGGCCAATATTGATTTGTCCTCCAGCGGTCTGGTGGGCGAGCAACGTACATCAACCGTCTCTGATGGAGATTTTTCACAGATATCTTCAGCAAAAACAACGGAGTGTTTTAATCTTGTGTTTATGTTTAAATATTCAGGAAGCTCACAAGATGGTTCGTGAAGCGAATGTCAAACAAGCGGCAGCAGAGAAACAGCTGAAGGAGGCTCAGGGGAAGGTGCGTGAAGTTGGGTTTTGTTTGTTCTTAACAGTCTTTTTGTAGCACCTTCACTATTTCTGAATCAAACTTTAACAAAACAGGCTGCTGTTTTATTTAGATACATAAATAGCCTTTTGTCTATGTTATTGATCAGTCTCACATCACTTTCTCTGATCGAAGTCATCATTTTTGGCTCTTAGATTGATGTTCTGCAAGCTGAAGTGACGGCTCTTAAGACTCTGGTGTTGACGTCCACGCCGTCTTCACCGAACCGCCAGCTGCATCCACAGCTGCTGTCTCCGGGTACCAGGGGAGCATACAAACATGTCGGAGGTCACATCCGCAACAAGAGCGCAAGCGGTGCCTTTGCATCCTCGCCTGGAAAAACCGAACCCTCCTCAGTTCCCGTTCAGCCTGTGGCCAAAGAGGACCGAGAGGTAACCTGAATGAAGTTTATACACTTTTCTCAGAGTATTTTTCTACAACCTCAGCATTTCTGCTTCTGTTCCTTCTTCTCGTCTGTGGTCCGTGTCTTGTCTTCAGCAAATTCATTTCCTCTTTGCTTGTTTGTTCTTTCTCTCAGTACTAACATCTCCCTCACTTGTTCCTCCTCTGTCTCTGGTGTCTGTTCCTCTCTCTCAGCCTGCTGTTCCTGCTCTCCTCTCTCTGATTCTCTGCCTGGTTCCTGGCCAGGCTGTCAGTATGACCTATGACCCTTATTGGCAGGAGCAGGGGGAGGGGCAAGGGTCTGACAGCAGACAGGTAACTGCATCTCTTCGACCAGGCCTGATAAGTCTTGCAGGGTTCAGCCTTTGGAGAATGGATCTGTTTGCTGTGATTGTGCACATTTATAGGACAATGAGTGTGTTTTCCTGCCCAAAAGCACAAACAATGACAATGATACACAGTATGGTATCTCCAAGGAGACGTATGTTTATACGGAGTGTGTTGCTTCTGTTTTCACTGTGGCTGTAAGATGGACATGATGATGTTTAAACGGATGACCCGACTCTGTTTTTACAGGGTTTAAAGGCTTTTTATAATATAGTTTTCTGTTAGTGAAACATGATGTTTATGGCTCCTGACTGGTTACGAGCTGGTCCTTGTAATGTTTAACTACAACCCATTTTTACTGGACAGTAGCAAGCACAGATGCAAACATGGCCTTTGAATTGCTGTTTGAACCAACAATTGGATGAAAAGTTTGATTGTGGCTTAAAGTCTGCAGTCGGCAGTCGTCATTTTGAAAATTCAGACTATAGAGAATCAAAGAGCACAAAACTGACAAATGCGGTTAGAAAACTGAACGCAAAGCTTCCTTTTTTCTAACTACTCTGTTAATCCAGCTCTCATTTTTCTAAAAACCTACTCCTGTTTTTAAAGTCATGTTTGTTGATGTCTGTCCTCAGTTGCCTTATTTTTAGTCATGCTCATTGCATGGCTTTTGGGTTGTTGGTTGGTTGGTTGGTTGGTCGGTTGGTCAACTGCTGTGGTCCAGACAACCTCAGCAGTGTTTTGTTTTTGGTGCTAATTAGGAAACGTTAGCATGCTAACATGCTAAACTAACATTATTGTGAGCATGCTCTGGATGCATTTAGCTCAAAGCACCACTGTGCCTATGTACAGCCTCACAGAGCTGCTAACATGGTTGTAGACTGTTATAAATTTATAGAGCTGTGAAGCGAACAACTACATTATACATTTTCAACAATTAAGTTTTTACTTCAATTAACATTCTGTCAGAAGATTTTTTTAAGGTTTATTAATCAATACAAATGGTTTAATGAATACTTGTCAAAGTGCTGGCTTTGCTTATTTAGCTCTATTCAGCCAGTTTAAAATCCATCATTCTCGAGCCAAAAAACAAACAAGCAACATGGATCTCTGCTAATTAGGCTGCCCACTTGCCCACTCTATTTGGAATATGTGACTTCATCTTGTCAATTACAAGCTTCCATAACTTAAAAGGTTTATGATGGTTGTAGCTGCATGTAGACACGACATTGACTGAAGGATTGTTTCTCTCCGCAGATGGACTCAGTTCTGTATGCAGAGTTTTTGATGTGGAGGGAACATCCGAGTCTGGACCGCTCCTCTGCCTTCCTGAGTCGGATCTACAGAGAAGATATTGGACCCTGCCTCTCCTTCACAAGATCTGAGGTCAGAATCTCGCTGCCTCTTTGCAGAATCGCTAAACCATATTGCATGTGTTGTATTTTTATTGTTGCTGCTGCCCACAGTTGTCCCAGCTGGTGCAGAGTGCGGTGGAAAACAACTCTTTGACTATCGAGCCTGTGGCCATGTCAGCATTACCGATGGTTAAAGCCTCAGCGATTGAGTGCGGAGGCCCTAAGTGAGTTATCATGTCTACATAATGACTAACACACTGTCCTTTCTTTGACCCTTCACTGCTAAACAACAACAACACAGTCAACACTGAAAATTCACTCTTATTTGGTTTTGGTTTCTCTCCTGATGATTTACTTCTCTTATCGTATATCTGAGAGGGATTTAATCACCGGGCACATTTCTAATCCCTGTCTGATGAAAATCTTTGTTTTTCCAGTGGCTTTAGGGCAGCAATAGAAACGTAAGTCATCTCGGGAAACAATCGTCTGTTAAGTTTTTCACTAACACAAATTACTGCATCATGAAATGAATTCTGCCTTTCCAAAAGTCTAAAAAGTCCATCAAGGAAACTGAACGAATCTGTAAATTAACCAGATGTGATTCTGCATGCGCCATTGTTTATATTTGTCTAACCTACAACCTTTTCCTCTTCCAATGACTAACTTTCTCTGATCGTGCACCTCACTTCTGTTTCTCTTCTGAAGCTTGTTTCCATTTGGAATGTATTTTATCTTATTTAGCCTTGTTTTAAGTTGGGATATGTCTTGTTGTTTTGTTATTAGCTAAAGGGATGTAACTCATGTTCAGTGTTTACTGAAATAAAACAATGACTGTGTGTTTCCATGTCTTGTAGCTGCATTTTTTTTTACAGCTGATCTTTCTCTGCTTATAGAAAATGTGCATTAAGCGGCGTGTCGCGGCTCTGCCGACATCGCATTAAACTTGGCGACAAGGGGAGCTACTACTACATCTCTCCTTCCAGCCGGGCACGGGTAACTGTCTTTATCTCTGTAACTTTTATCATGACATGCTGCTGTTGCTACTGTTAAATGTTGTCAAATGTTGCCTAATGTGACCTTGTCCTTTATTTCACCTTTCAAGATCACGGCTGTTTGCAATTTTTTTACATATATCCGCTACATCCAGCAGGGTCTGGTAAGACATGATGGTAAGTTAACATC
The DNA here is from genome assembly GCA_029490765.1 of Euthynnus affinis. Lineage (NCBI taxonomy): Eukaryota > Metazoa > Chordata > Actinopteri > Scombriformes > Scombridae > Euthynnus > Euthynnus affinis. Next base: position 15,976,935 of record CM055844.1, on the reverse strand, counting down.
ACCATCTATTGTATAGAAATATTACATCACTTTTTTGTAGTTGGGCCTTTGGTTTGCTTTTAAACAGTTTCAACCAATGAAATGTTGTATCGTCTGTTGTCTCTGTGCTCTTGTTTAGCGGAGCAGATGTTCTGGGAGGTGATGCGTCTCCGCAGAGAAATGACTGTGGCCAAGTTAGGTTTCTACTTCGCTGACCAGGGCTAGAGGACCCGACAGTTCACTAAAACACCCAACAGGACAGCATGGTCCCAGGACCTTACTTAACTCAGACAAGTCTGGGTTAAACTGTGGTAACAAACAGGTCTTGGATCAGTTTTTGTAGCAGAGGGTGTACAGCATGAGTGCTGCAGCAGAGGTCAATCAACAAGGGAAGCAGAAAATAATTAACTGCCACTTTTGAATTTGCAATCAGAGTCAAACCAATACTGCAGGAAAAAAGTAAAAAATATTTTTAAAGACAGGCTGTTATTCCCAGATTTGTAAAATATAATTTTCTGTTATACTGCGGGCCAAATAACTAACCACTGTCCTCCAGATATTCTCTTTGCAAGTGTTTCAGTTTTTAATCTTGTGAGCGCTGAACCTCCCCGGTGGAGTAAACACAACTTCTGATGCTAATACAAAAGATGGTATGTGTCATGTTTCAGCCATTAGTCTGTTGAAAAGATGAGCAGAACAAAGGACGAACGCAACCTGCAGAGTGTAGTTGGTCTCTTACCTCAAGTATTAAATACTTATATAAGTAAGTATATATGTAATAGTTTTATTGTGAGATTGATAATAATCTACATAGATCTCACCGAACAGTGATCTATTTCTTATGCATCACTTACCACCACAGCAAGGACATTTTGTCTCCGCATGGCCTTAATTTTGTCGATGCACTCTTGCACTACCTGTTCTAGATGCCTTGTATTAAAAAACAAAAAACAAAAGAAAAAGACCTGCAGCCTCTGCTGCATGTTAGCCTGGCCTTTACTTACTAATCAGATATAATGTCAATGAATTAGTAACAGCTTTACTATGTAGCTGGTAAATGAACAAGCTTTAATACATGTGATATGATTGCAATATGCACAACTGTAGTTTTGCACGTCTGCAATCAACAGTATGTACATACAGTATAAGCCATAAATGACTTTGCATGAATGCAGTTCATAGCCATATTATGCAATTATATTGGCTGTCGTACCTCATAGTATAGATTTATTATTATTAATGGCCAATTTTTACAGAAAAAGTCTTATGAAGGTAAAAATGAAGAATATTGTGAGTCAGAAAGTGCAATAACTGCTTCTTAGCCTTATTTAGGGCTTTGAGGTTCCTAACCTCAGTGTACTGATGATAATGTCTTCCAGTGTAAACACTCCATTAAAGATGAGGCATTGTAGCCTGACTACATCACCTTTGCACTGTGCGTGATTCATAAACCTTGTTTGTTCAAAATCTGATAGCAGATTAATGTCGGGACTTTGTTAAGTTGAGACTGAAGTTTGGGAACAATGACTCATCACTCGTAATTAATTTCAGCTCAAGTGTGCAACCAGATGACACAGACCTGTTTCACTCACGGAACGTCACCGATTAAGGTCAATGCCAGGAACCGCCTGGTTACCCCGACACAAAACGCTCTGCTACACACCCACAGTTGCCTAACAGGTTTGTAAGCAGGAATCAGGCACAGGGAGGAAATACTGAGACCATATCCCGCTCAGAGGGGCTTTATGGTATGAAAATCTGGTTTTGGAACAGACATTCCAGTAAGATTTTGGTTTCCTGACTGAAAAGACCTTTGTAAGCTTGTTTTTCTGATTCCATTGCCTCGCCATACAGATTACAGTAGACCTAGAAGAAATAGTTTGGTTTGTAGTTAATGAATAAGTACAGTCAGACTGGTTGGTGATATAACATGCAGTCAGAGAACTAAACATGAAGTGATATGAGTTATATAGTTAGTAACTGTCTAGTTCAACAACAGGGATACTTCTTAAGAAAACAGTTTGATTTGTTCATGATGAGTGTCATATGGATCTATTATAAATTAAAACAAAATAGTATTCTACAATACGTACAGACAGTTCAAAATACATTTCATGTAACAGAAGAACAATAATTAACCAAACTCATCAAGGTGGTTGATTAACTTTTTCCCTGGCAACATCCAGCACTGACTAACTCTTCTTTCTTGGGGAAATATCTGCAAGAAAGACATTCAGTTATTCACATATCACTTTAAAATTGTTAAAGATGTTTCTAAATATTTATTTTGATTGTTTTTTTCCCCCCACGGAACATGTTGGACTTCAGTAATCATTAAATCTATTATTCTGATCAGATTTGGGTCACCTTAAACTGATTTCTACCTTCAGTGACTTACCTTCGATAACAGATCATGATCATCACCAGCATGGCCGTACCGCCGATTACTACTATCACTGCAGTGACAATGGACACAGCGGACAGCGAGGAGGGCTCTGCATCAGTACACACAAACATGAAGATTTATGATGTGTTGTCCATGTTTCATATTTATAGGGTAACATGAATCTTAAAAAAGGTTCTGAACTGACCTGAGCAAATAAAGGAACCTGGCAAGTTGAGGCATTCCATGTTTTGTGGGCAAGAAAGACTCTGTTCTTCACATTCGTTAATATCTACAACAACAAAGGCAGACACCGGTATCATGAAATGTTTTTGGTATCCAGCAGGGATGTGGTTTTTCAGGATTATTGACTTGATTTTTCAGTTAAATATCACAGAGCTGGAACTACCAATTGACTGGTTGATGGACAGATGATGAATCTACACTGAGAGATAATTGAATGATCATTTAAGTAAATTTTCAACCAAAACTGGTTCTCTGCAGCCCTATACATTTTGGTTTCTTGATAAAAAGAGGTAAAAAAAACTTTAGGTATATCTTTACATCCAACTCAACATCAACAATCAAGATGAACATCACTTTTTGTAAATCGTAACCGATACATGATATTTAGAAATACCCGGCCCTTGTACCTTGGCATGTTGGGGGTGCAGAGCTCCACTGCTGACTGTCTGGATCACAGCTGACAGACGACGAGCCCAGCAGCTTGAAACCAGAATGACACTGATAGAGAATCACAGAGTCACAGAGCAGCGAGTAGCCAGATTGAATCCTGGGTATTGGACCGCAGTTGGGATCTGGGAAACAGATGTTAATACAAGTGTGTGAAAATAAAATAGATAAAACTGAGCATATTCTTCTTCTGTCTTTTTTTAGATCCTCACCTGCGTCTGGTTCTTTCCAGGGGCTGAGGTCAAGGTGGGGGATGAGCGGGTGGGAACAGGCCAGCATGGTGTCTGGGCTCTCAGTGCGTGAGAAGGCGTCAGCAGGAACGTGGGTGATGTGGCTGTTGTCACAGATGATGCGAGACAGAGAGACAGTGTGGAGGTGTCTCCTCTGGGCGCTGGTGAACACTCCTTCCCTCTCCCACCAAAACCTTGTGGGACAACGATTTGGATTTCTCTACTTACACAGTTTTAATTCATGATGTTACATCAGATCAGCCGAGCATTTTGTTTTACCTGTCCCCATCTCTCAGGTCTCTGAACTGTCTCGCCAGCAGGCAGGACAGCAGTGGTCCAACTCGGCCTCCGGGCAGTGCAGGTTCAGAGATGCCTCCCACCCACATGTCGATGTTGTGTGGTGTCCCGTACAGGAGCTGGAATTTGTGAGCCAAAGTTCGGTTACCCAGGATTTCTGCCAGCTCTGATGTCGTGTTGGGAACGGAGAGGCCGCAGAACCTTCGCCATGAGCCGTATCCTAGAGGGATAAGATGAGGAAGAAGGCAGAAATGTACTGTTCTGATAGAGGAAGTCGGAGATTAAGGGAAGAGCATTAAATGCAGGGTTTTGTGAGGGAGACTCTGAATTATGATTTTTCATGTCACGTTTCTGTCTCATCTGACTTTGATTCAAACAACTAAAGCAACACCAGTGGGTGTCTAGTGGGCTCTAGAGTGTAGATTAACACACATTCCTACATGTGGAGGTGGTGTATAAGTCAGCAAACCTTTTTTACAGCAGACATTTTCACTCAAAAACATAACATTAATAATGGCTGCATTTATTTTGTGCATGTTGACACACTAACTGTATTATTCCACACTACATCCTTGTTTTATACAGTGTGTAAATACTAATTGCCATAAAAAGTTATATTTTGATGTCAATCAGCATATAACTTTGTAATGACACAGCCAATGAAAAAAAGGGAAAGCAAGGTGTTTTCCTAGATTTCTCTTTCTGTCTCGCTGCTAATTGCAAACAATTTTTTGAAAGTTTTTGAAGCTGAGAAAAACTTCTATTTTAAGGGTGCATCATCTGGTGGGATTAGTATGCATACTTTTTTGAGTATACTCATTGCAGATTTGGATTTAATTATCTTGAATGACAGAATATGGCTAAAATAATTGGATTTTGATAATATTTACAAGTCAGAAAATGATAATTAACTCAGAAATTACATTAACGCAATAGTTTAATGGAGCCATCATTGATGTTATTAAGTACAACTGAACCTTTCCTGCTGTGATAAGTCAAAATGTCTGCAGTGAATGAATTTGGTCTTTTATATAGCTATTTTCAAGTTTTACATACTAGGCTCCAGGTCATTTCTGTTAGGTGACTTAAATTTAACCTGAATCATATTTAACAACAATATGAACAAAGTACGTTGATAAAATAAATAAAATGTTTCTGTTCGATCTTTGTGGACAGTCAGTAGAGGACTTTCACTATAAAGTATAAAGTAACTCTGCAGTGCATCAGAGTTAAGAAGCTGGTACCAGGCAAGCCATGATCCCGGCCCCTCTGGAGGTTTAGGGCCCCGAGGTCCAGAGGCATCCCTCCCTGTGCCTGAAACAGCCGCTCTGTCAGCTCCTCCACCATCATCTGGCCTGGAGTCTGCAGCTTAGCAGGAGACAGCAACAGACCGCGCAGCACGGGGTCGATACCACCTGATCAATACACCAGGAGAAAATGAAAGACCGAAAGACAAAAAGCTGAGTGACTCACATGTCATTTACTGAATTACAATTTACCTTCCTGCACAACCCTCCAAGAGGCAAACAGTGAATGATGCAGAGGCAGTGGAGGATGCTGGGAGTTAGCGGTGTAACCCGGCCCCAGCCTGGATACTACTGGCTGCACAGTGACGTGAGCAAAACGAAACGCAGCAGCTGCAAAGGCGTTAGCGATGCTGGGATCCACTCCAGGATCATAACCCTCATAGGGAGGCATCAGACGGGACATGGCACTCTTACCAAGGACCCGCGGCAGGTAGTGCTCCCATGTTAGGATCTAAAAAGATAAAAGGAAGCAGGTCAGAGTTTTGAAGAGTGCGGTGGAATTAAAAAGCTGAAACTGCTGATGACACCTGGTGAATGGCTCCCATGATCTTGCGGGCCTCTTGATAGAGGGTGTCGGGGCTCCAGTGAGAGTTGAGCAGGTGTAGCTCTTTGACCAGCCGGTTGTGCTCTCTCAGGAAGAGTGTGTGCAGCGCGATCATTCCCAGATGCTCATTGGCTCTTGAATCACCTGTAAAACATTAATCATGAACAACAGCTCCACTTAAACCCGCAGAAAGTGGACAATACTGTACATTCACTCATTCACCAGCTTGGAAGCAGGATGTGATGTTCTCCTGTGGTGCAGATCGGTTCGATGGCCCTGCATTGGTGGAATTGCGAGGGCCACAGGGGTCCGGGTGAACCTGCAGTCGAGGCAGAAAGGGCATGTAGGCCAGCTCCTGGTCTGAGTACTGCGAGTTGAGGGCCATTAAGCCCAGAGGAGAGGAGTGGTTACGCAGCGTTGAGGCCTGACTGGTGGAGCTGCCATACACCATGCTGGCATCCACAAAGGACGTGATGGCATTGAGCTGCTCCCGGTGGCGATGAGGTCGAATTCTCTCAACGCAGCTTGGAGCAGAACGGAAGAAAGGCATGCAGCTCTGGATGCCGTTACGAGGATCTGACAGTGGGATCTGGGGAGAGAAGCTTTCTGTTTTACATTGTCGCTGATGGGAGAAAACAGATGTTCATATTTTAGCCAGTTTAGCCATTTTTTAAAATATATGACCAAGGTTCCCAACCTTGGGGTCATGATTTTTACAAACAGGCAATGAATGATAAAGTTTGCAATAATGTCCATAGCATTGTGTCGTGTGTCTTAGTATAGTGTCTATAGTATACTGTACATTGTATGTTACATATTTTAAATTTAATAAATGCCTATAAAATAAAAAAAGAAGTGTAGCCTATACAGTTAGTTGAATGAAAGAGGACTGAAAACTAGAACACACAGAGCAGCTGAAGCAGGAAAGCACACCTGTATGGGGAAGCAGGGCGTGTCCCGGCTGCAGGTGTGGGTGCAGTCAGCTCCTGTCCTGAAGGCCGCTGTGCTGGGGCTCTGGGGCGTCAGCACCATGTCATGGTCTATCCACTGGCCCCACTCCACCAGCAGGTGGGACAGAGTGGAGTCCAGAGAGATGTTGTCATTATGAGTGAACAGCACCTCCTGAGATACCAGCCGCACCTGCAATAACAAACAAGGTGAGGAGTGACGGACTTACTGCAGCTGACAGGACAGAGGATCACCGTGTGCTGCAGCTGCTGCAGCTGTAGGGCTCTTACTGGAGGGAGGCTGACATTGTGGTAAGTGTGTTCTGGGTCCCAGCCTCTGGGTGTCCCCCACATGTCCTCATACTCTGGAGGGAGCCAGCGGGAATACGGGACGTTCGCAGCCCCCCATCTGGGCTGCTGTCTGATCAGGAAAAAACTATTAACTATTATTAAAAAACTATGAAAGTAATTCAGGACTGGTCTTCTCACACTGACCTGTTGTTACACTCTCCTGTGATGGATCTGTAGCGCTCAGACAGACAGTCAGTGGGACAGCTGGGTCTCTGCAGCTCGGCAGAGCAGCCCGTCACCAGCAGCAGATTCTCCACATCTCCTTCACTCAAAAGCTCTTTTGGGGACAGTAAACACAACAAGACCTTAATGATACAAATTACAAAAACAAATAACTGCTTGGAGACGTTTGATCAGATTGTCAGATTATCAGCATTTGTCTTGTAAAATTACAGAGGCCTGACTCTAGGACCCTCTGGGTGGATGAATCCTTAACAAAAGCAGAGAAGTAATACAAATTGTGGTTACCGAAGAAAAAATTATCATAATTCCAATTTTTTTTATAGCTCATCTCGTTTAATACTGAGGTGAAAACTCATGATCCATGATGTTAAAACACTAAGAGAATGATCTCTAAGAACAGTTAACATTTTCTGGTGAACTTTGAATGAGATAAAAAGGATGTTAAAAAGTTGCCTGAAACATACTGGAAGCCAGTGTAAGGAAGGTCGGGAATGTGAAATAATAATAGTTTTGTATTTATAAGATTTTATCAAATGCTGGGAATTATTTGGAAAGAAACTATTTGATTGATTTGATTGATTGAAGTACAGGTGCAGAAACAGCTCTTCACATTGTGCATTGTTCCTGTTTAGTACCTTGAGGGTTGGGTTGAACCATAGTGTGAGTGTAGACCATTTCTCTGATCAGCTCCACTGTGTTGTCCAGCAGTTCAGCAGCCCGGATCTGAGTTCTGGTTCTTGCTTCAGTCTGTTTAAACTGAGCCAGCAGATCACTTGGTCTCAGAGCGCCTTCAGACAGAGATTTCTTCACCCTGGGAACATTAAAAGCTTTGTATTTTCAGCGCTTACATAATGCCAATGTATACTTTGTCATGCATCAGACTGATCCTTATCTACGACCGAGGATTTTTACCTTTCGCTTGTGCGAGCATACGCAGCATCAGTCAGCTCTATCGCCCTCTGAAGAGCCTCCTCCATGAATACAGAGCCCAGGTACACAGTTCCTGAGAGTAACATGAAAGAGAAACATTTAAGAGGCTGCTCAGTTTTCTGCTCTTTTCAGTAATGACCCAACAGAAATCTTACCTGAGGAGCTGTCAAATACTCTGTTCAGTGAGGCATGCTCAGGAAAGGATAGCAGGACAAGAGACAGTCCAAGCAGAGAGAGGGACACCTGAAACCAGAAAACGTCTTAACTTAACACTTCGACATGTGAAATTCACTGCTCTGTCAAATTTATTCAAGCAGAGAAGCAGAAAAACAACTGAAACTCACCGTCAGTGCTGAGTCCATCTAGATCCCTAAAACTGTTCAATCCACGCAGAGAGAAAACAAATCGTGCTAATAGTATCTTACCGCTGCGCTGACCGTGGCTCATCTCGGGAGCCAACGTGTGTGTGTAAGTGTGTGCTTGTCTCAGAGCATCGAGGTTGCAATTTATACACTGGCAGCAGGACCAAAAGGTATGTGCAGAATCCCCTTATCTGTCCCTCTGGTGACAGGAACGCAACATCAAACGCTGCGCTCACTGCCTCAACCAAATAACCTTTTAAATCAAATTTACTTCTGTCCTCTTGCCCATGATGGAAACCCTCAGTCATATTTGGATCATTTCAAACAAATCAAACACTTTTAACCATCCCTATGGAGACCAGATGTTTGTACATCTTTATAGAAGCAGAAATGATCCACCAAACACACCAGTAGCAGATTTAAAAGCAGCCAATTTGAAAGTTTAGTTTTTTAAGGATCGTTTTCCTCACAAATGTGTGTCTGTGTCTTTGCCACATACCGAACAATTCAATCTGATCGTCCTGGCACCAGTGACACCGACAGGTGGGTGAGCTGGAATTCTGGGAAATGATGATGAACCAGGGATGAGGATGAATAATAAGAAAGCGTAGAGGATCAGATAGAAAGGTCAAAGTGATTGCGGTTAATGAACAGTACAGGATGTTACTGACTCATAAAGAGTTGTTGTGTTCTTTAAAAATTAAATGTGAAGGAACAGGACTTTCCTCTGACCGCTTCTTCCCTTTGAAGCTCCAGGTGTGTGATACCATCGCATGAGTCATCAGTCCCATTTCATTACATTGTTATTTGTATTATCTCTGCTGACCCACATTACGCATCATCTACTGTATGTGAGGGAGAAGAGTTGAAAACATGAAATGTTTGGCTTATCTCTTAACTTCTAACATGAGCAAATAAAACCAATACTGCATAGTGCATAGAAGTATTATTTTTGTAATTTGGATGAAGTGACTCTGTCGAAGTGTCAGATGAAGTGTCAAAGTTAAAGATATTGGATTATTTGATGCTTTGGATATACAGAAATAAACAAAGGCACATAAAGAGATAGTTCTTTGATTAATCTGCACTACATGTTGATTATAACCACTCTTGTGTTTGTATTCTGCTCTTTTTCAAATTGCATTTAACATAGATATATGAGGAAAAAGCTGTTTCATAGTTTCATTTAAGGGAAACTCTGACTTGTCCATAACTGTACGGATTAAAACCTTTTATTCCATAAAACAAACAAACAAACAATGGAAATGACATAATGTTTCATACAGACATTTTTTATTCACATAATATTACCTAGTTAGAACATTTCACTGTAATTTTTGACAGTTCATTTTGTTGTAACAGCAGGATAATCTACTGATTCGTTTGGCCTCAGAATCATCAGATATTTGATTATCTGTACATGTGAAAAAGCATTTAACTCAAATCAATAAAATGTCAGTAATGCAACAACCCCTGTACATTTACCTGAATACTGATAAAAATTTAAGTAAATGGAATGAAGAGGAAAATACTGAAAAATATTTGTGCAAAAAAAACCTCAACAAAAAAAAAACAGTTAGCAGTTATTAGTTAAATAGATAATACTGTTTTCAATGTGAGGATAAGAACCTTCATGAGAACTGGCAGGCTTTTACAAATATTACAGTGTATAAATTAAGCCACAGCTTCAGCAGCAGTTAGTGGGGAGACTTACATCAAGTGTTAGTTAAGTTATCTTGTTTGGCTGAGAGGAGCTTCTGTCTACACGGAGCTCATCTGCATTTAGGCATGCTGAGACCACAGGAACCGATCACAGCGTTCGAGCATCGTCTGAATTGTCGCCCTGAAATAGAAAATGAAAGGAACACAACTGTAACACCTACAAGATAAAGTCCATTCAACTGTTATGCTTATTCTCTTTCTTTCTGTTATTCCAGACTTTATTTACACATTTTAGTTAAATATCTAGTTATCACAAAAGACTTTTCAGACCACTAAAATGACTGTTATGTTCCCTGAACCACCAACAGAACTTTCAAACATTTCATTCTTGTCTCGCTGCTCAAATTTAACAAAGTCAATGGATTAAAGTGTTTTTTCCAAATTACCACTTCCCTTTTAAATATAAACAAAATCACATGATGTCAGAAAATACTCCAGCTGAAAAATTTAACTGCTGCCATTTCTTATGAGCTAATTAAACTTTGATAGCTTGGTAACTGGGACTCTGACCCACCTCTGCCTCTTCTCTGTGACTCGCAGCAGCTCACAGACCAGTTTGGAGTGGGGTGAAAGGACGAGCTGCACTCCACACTCCTCCAGGATGGCCATCGCACGGTCTGGTCCGGCCATCCGAGCCAGCAGCAGGGTCAGGTTCTCAGGGCTGATCTTCCCACCACAGTCTGCCGAGCCATTGGACAGGTTGTTACCATTCACACCCATGGCCTGCTCTGAGACGCTGCTGCACTGCTGAGACAACTGGATCAGGAGTTTCCACTCGTCCAAAGTCTGCGGTTCAACACCTGGAAAATGACAGAAAGCAAATGTACGTTTAAACTCTCAGAAAAAAGTGAATCATTAATTACTTGGACATTTCTTGATTTATAACATTCATACTGAAAACCGTCAGCCTGTTGTCTGCTACTTAAAAACATTTCTTTACAGGATCTAAAGTGTTGCCTGCTCTGTCTACATAAATGTTTATGAGTTATTGAGCTGTAATGTAGCAACTGTTGCACCAGAGCTGTGTACCAGTTCAGGGTCTGGATCGTCTGTTGCAAAGGCCAGACTGAATCTGCATCCAAAGTCAAACATTTCCAAATTCCGAATTTCACACCACAAAGTTGCCCTCAAATTGTCAACAAAGTGTAAATACCAGTAGTAAACTCAGGTAAGCACTATGCTTTATGCTTATCACCAGCATACTCCAATTTCCATTTATACTGCAACAAAGATAAAGAAGAATCACCACAGTTAAATTTTTTCCCAGACTGAGTGAATCCACTTTGGTTTATTTGTATTGTCTGTTCTGGCTGATGAGCTCATCATTGTGTTATGAAGATGGTACAGAGAGTAGTTGATCTAAACATGCTCCACTACTTATGTATCAAGTATATGTGCACCTGTTTTCCAGGTAGCAGACGATTTTCGGTATGTATCTCAATAACCCTTGACACTGTAATCAACACTCATCTCTGCTGATTAGAGACTATAACTCTCCTTCTGACTGAAAGTATGACTGGAAAAAGTTTTTGGTGGACAGTTTTACCATCAGGCTCCTCCAGAAGGGTGATGTCATCCAGCTGACAAATAGTGGAGAAGGCTTCTGTGCGGCGCTGCAGCTCATGGCAGAGATACAGATAGCCTGTCCAGTATCTGCAAACACACATATTATACAAAAGCTTACATGTGCTGCTTGCTACCAAAAACTGCCATCATCAGCAAAAAAATATGACTTGTCTTGTTTAGACAAAAAAAAAAAAAAAAATTGGTAAAGTACCCGTGACTGCGGCACATTTCTGCCATCTTCTGCTTGGAGGACAGATCTGCAGGGAGACGGATCAACAGAGACAGGAGGCGTCCATAACCCCAACTGAAACAATGAGAGTGCCACCTGCAAAAGGAGTAACATTTAGTCACAGTTAGAGTTCTTATACTTTACTTTCACTTCAAGGTTTTACATTTCTGTGGCCTGAATATAATAATATGCACTGAAAATAGAAGTATCTTAGTTACCATCCATCCAGAAAAAGTGTTAAAAGAAAGTAAAGCTTATTTTGCATTTTCACACACACACACACACACACACACACATAACAGAACCAGACCTGGGCAGTCCATCAGGGGTTAGGGTATCACAACGCTGAGGAGCATCATGAGTAAGTGCGAGCTCAAGCCAATCATGTCGCAAGGATTCTGGTTCAAGAAGGGACTGCAAAAACGGCAACCTGGAGGCAGAAATGGATGTAAGATTCAGCAACGAAGTGATATTGACGTCTTTTTTTTCTCCTTTGCCGAAAAAAGATCAAACTGAAGATATACCTGTGACCCTCAGTTCGTGATTGGACCAGATTATCCAGGTATGCCAGGAAGTGGCTTTGTTGAGCCATAGCCATTACGTCGGCAGGAGTTATCGTGGGGTAGAACTGGGAAAACGAGCGTACAGCTGCCTCCCCGTGCTTCTCATACAGCCTAAATGTTAACATAGTGTAATTACTTCCCAAGGTCCATCACAACTTAAATATGTGTTGACAGTATAAGAGAGAAACTGACCTGTTTAAGTGAGCAAGGAGATGAGGGGCGCTCCAGGGCTGCAGCTCTCTCAGACTGCGCAGTGATCTCAGTAAGTCTCCTTTCTGAATAACCTCCACCACCTTACTGGACTGAGTCAGATCTGTGGAGAAACGACAAAAGTTGCTTTTCAGATAATTTAAGATTAAACCGGTATCAGAGATACAAATTTAGATACAAATTAATACAATTTGTTGTCCACAGGCTCCACTACTCTACCATTGAACAGAGGAAAATCTATCCATCAGTATGTGGACTTAAAACTTCCTGTTATATTCTATGTGATTATTGGCAAAAGCTATTAAGGTAAGAGTTAATATAAAGAGGTTTTTGTACACGGTAAACCCATCAGATACTGCATGTGTTTAATAAATGGTCAAATGAGAAGCTTTCCATCATTCAAAGTGAACAGTTACATTGATTTAATTCAAAACACAGCAAAGTGTTTGGGGGCCTTTCCTTGACTACTTAGTGGAAACTCAGAATCAATTCACATTCATTTTTTGTTTATTATTCTGCAAAATTTGTTAAGTAATTTCCATTTCACATTGGGAGCAGCGCACTGTGTTTTTATTCCTTTTTAAATGTGTATGTTTTCCTTTTTTATTTCTTTAAAATGTGCTTTCTTGATTTGTAAAATCTGAAAATAAAATCTGGCAGGGGAGACCAGAGAGTAATGATAGAGTGATTTAAGAAGAGGTTTCTGACCTAGCATGGCATCAGTGAAGGAGCTCTTCACCGCTGGCTGCTCCTGGTAACAGAGCAGACACATTCTTCTTATGCGCTCCGTGTCCAGCAGGAAAAAGTAGCGGCGCAGGAAAGTTGTGCAGCCCAATGCTCGCTCATCTGTCTGGTTTCTGAAGCAGCTCAGCTCTGTGTATAGCGTTGCCAGCTGGGTGAGATTAGTCAGGAGATCTGATGGTACAGGTTTAGGGGGAACCACTCGTACAGGCTCAGGATAACTCTCATTTGAAGCTACGGGCTCTTTGTTGTTGTAATCTTCAGTCAGCTCACACTGGCTCTCTTTTTCTTCGAGCTCAGGAGGCTTTTCTGTATTTTCCTCTATAGCACTCTCGGTGGGTTCTCTTGATGAGGAAGAAGACTCCTCCGGCTGTTCTGAGAAGGTGTTTACATAATCCCTCTCCCATCTCTGTTCTCCCAGTACATCCATGTTTGAATCACTCACAGCGGCTGACTCGAGCTCTGCAGGTCCAAGAATTCGCTCCAGCACAGGCAGCCACTCCAGCAGAGTTTCTCCCAGGCAGACTGGATCCAGAAGCACCATAGGATCTTGGATCTGGGAGCTGGTGTTAGAAAAATTAACGTTTGAACAACAGAGTACACATTGGTTTCCACAGAAAAACTGGGAAAAAAAGGTAGTGAAAATTAACAGCGTACAGTCCTGTACTTACACAGCTCGTTCTGTCGCTAATCGGAGCTCCAGCATGTCAGCCTCTGTGTTGGGCATTTCATCATAAACCCTGTGACGACAATTATCATTCACTGGTTTTATCTGATTTATTTTTAATGGTCTACTCATAACAAAAGTTTAAGGTGTTAGCTCACAATTTAAAAGGTTAAAAGTCACAGAAAATAAGTAATTCTTTATTTACAACAACAATCTAATCGGTTCTCAGTAAAAACTGTTCTAACATGGTTTTAGTCGACTGTCTGTACTCACTCATTTTCTACTTCCTCTGAGAATGGAGCAGAAGTGGCTGACATTTCAGTTTGCCCACCCTCTCTGAAGTCAGGTCGTTGCCAGAGCTCAGAGTTCATCTGGAGGGTGTTGATCTTCTCTGTTGTCTTCTTAACAAAACTGGAAACACTGAGAAAAAAAAGCACTGAATTAAAATAACCTTTCTCCAATAAGATTACACTTATATATATTTATAATCCAGAACAACCAGAAAGGCAAACAGAACTACAAACAGTGAACCTTTTCATATGGCAAATGACTGAGTGTGATGCTTGGAAATGAAACATACTGCATGTGTCTACACAGATGAACAATGTGAACTGTGTGACTTGAGTGGAAAGGGGAAGTAAGCTGTCAAAAAGCGCAGCTGCACTTGAATGATAGGTTATTGTAGGAGTTTCGGTCCTCATAAAAAAATTTTAAAAAAAGAAATGATACAAACCCCAAATTTTTTCATCAGTGTTCAAATACAACTCAAAAAATATATGTCTCCATTGCACAAGCTGCTGTGACACACTCCTCTATTTAAAGCTGTGAGCCTGTTTGTGCTTAGTTTCTCTGGATGTTCACCTGTCTTTAACGGCCTGCAGTGCGATGCGGGGGGGTTTGGTGCGGAATGAGAGGGGGAGGTGGAACGGCAGGCCTTGCTCAGATCGCTCAGCGTCCATACGCTCACTGCTCTGTGGATCTGAATAAAGATCGGGGCAAGAGCCAGAGGAAACACACATATGGATGGAGTACAAGAGGGGCATGATGAGAGGGAGAAGACCAAATGCAAGCAGATGGAGCAAAAGTACCAGACAACACTACAGAGAGGGCATAAATTAAATGCTGCACAATACAGAAAAAAAACAGAACCAAAATGGTGATATGTGTGTATGACACAATGGAACGGACAAGAAACTTGATATTAACAACATGGCATTTGTAAAGCATGTCAACCATCAGGGTGATCATTCAGCTCTCACAGCAAATCCAAAGGAGCAGCATAGCAACATTCTGATTAAATGATTTTTTGTTTTTTTAATTTTCAAATCAAATCAGTTTCAGTGGAAAAAAACACATATATAAACACAGCTACATATGATCATTCATATCAGAGTCAAAGAGTCAAATTATTATCAGTCACATGTTTATATTGAGAAATCTTTCCGCAGCTAGCGATGTCCTCAATTACAAATATCTTGTCTGTCAGTTGATGACATAAAACTGGAAATAATTCAATCTCTTTTCACACTGAAATCAGAAGAGGAGGAAACAGAGTTTGTTCCTGCTACACACACAGAGCAGAGAGAGAGAGTCAGAACGAGTGAGGAAAGAAACAAGAAAGAATATGTGTGAGTGGGTTATTTGTTTATATCCTTCCAGTTTGCTGTAGTTATCATTTATAGCATCAGCAAGGCCAATTTATTTTGAGTTTGATTTGCTTTGATTTTCCAGTTTGTTTTGACTGTGAGCGAATGAAAACTCCCTGATGTTGGAGTCTGGTCTTGTACAGCTGGACGCTGCATCACTCCGCACTACTGATATGTATAAATTTACATCCCAGGGAAACTTCCAGTGTTTCTTTACCTATATTTGTGCAAGAGTGTGCAGATTTCACAAAAAGGAGAAGTAAATAAGATGTTTTTAAGAATATAAATATATATTATATAAAAATATCAGAATAATAAAAGCCTTTAAAAAAAAAAAAAAAGCCTTTAATTAATCTGCTGCCATTCTTTCTGTGCAATTATCTAAATAGATTAATATATGAATACTACAATATAAAGTACCGTAAATATTAAGACAATGATCCTCCTAGTAAGGTTAGCTGTTCAACTCCAGCTGCTTTTTATTATATTGCTACTAATCATTATTAATAGAAATGATTCTATTAACATTTTAACTCCTTCAGCATCAGGAGGATCTTAACTAAACATGAGCTATTCATTTTGTCCGTTTTAATATCAGACAAAATGATTTTTTTATAGACAGTATTTGTTTATAGTTAATATCCTTTCATCGTTCAGGCAGGCAGCTGATGCTCAAGAGCAAAATCTGCCTCTTACCATGATCCACCTGATCGTCTTCCTGCACAAAACTGAACTCTTTGAGCCGCTCCTCCTCTGACATGGACTGATTGATGAGGGAGCTCGTTTCTTCATCTGACTGGCTTCCTCTGCGGCTGATCACACGATAGATTCCACAGTCCAGGACGTTGAAGCTCTCCTGGATGATGAAAATAATGTTATCAGTATACTGTTTAAAGAAGCTTCTGTTAAACTACAACCTTCTACTTTTGTGTCAAAACTTGGGGCGGAAGTAATCAAACCACAATGTATTTGTTTGATGTAGAATTATTCTGTACACCATGTAGCTTCCTGGACCTCATAACAAGTCAGAGAAACAAGTTAAAAAAGTTAATATTAGCTTACACAAGTTTAATTCTTCTTATCACTTCTTTTTTTAAGCTTTTGATTTCATTTTGGCAGTGAACAGTCGAAAAGTGACATGAAATGATGGGAAGGATGACAGCAACAAACAGCAACTTAATGAAATGCCCCAGTTCCTTGAATGTTCTTATTTAAACTTACATGTGAGGAGATGCTGCTTCTGCGGCTGCTGGAGGCAGAATCCAGAGGCTCTAGCTTACTGATTACTTCTTCCAGTTGGCCAATCATTTCCAGCTGTGTGCTGGAACTAAGCTGAGACTTGAGGTGTTCAAGGCGGTCAATGGGGATTGATTTCCTGGCCTGCATATGAAACAAGGACATATATATTTTCATATTTGGTTTCACTACCTGCACAAACTCACAGGATCCTAGTGCATTTTGATTTATGCTTCCCACTTTTTCTAATGTGGCCTGTAAAATCTGGTTATTTAAAGGATAAGTTGACAGTTTTTTAAGTCTGTCAAAAAACAACAACCTGGTGCTTATACACAGATAATCCATCATTATCTGTGTATTAAAAGTATATTTCTATTTCTAAGTCAATAGTAGGAAGCAACTCTAACACCTGTTTTCATTTCTTTTTATATTTAGGCCCAGAGACACCTCAGGTGAACAGACTATTCCATGCTTTTTTAATGGTAATACAGAAGGTCAAAGATTCATTGATCAGCTTAAGCCGGGCTCAGACTACAAGAGTTTTAAAATCCTAACCAATTATGAAATCAGGTTGCATCACACACGTGAGGAGAAACTTCACAGATTGTCTTGTCTCTAAACTCAAACATGCACACACTACAAGATTTGAAAATGGTGCATCACACACTACAGGATATTATTACAATTATTGTGCCAGAGGAAGCAATGCAACACCTCACGCAATCTTAAGGGGAATCAGACGTAAACAAATTGCTTTTCAATGAGAAAAAAAGCAAGACTTAAGTCTTAATGAGTCTGGATGAAGACATGGTTGGGGAGACACAGTAAACACAGTTGTCTGTTCTTCAGCAAGAACTGGAGGGGAGGTTTTAACTATCAGTTTTAATATCTGTCAACACTAGTATGCTAGCTAACGTTAGCGTCAACAGCTAGAATATTTACTGTTGCTTGGCAACATTGTCAGCTCTCTCTCATTGGCTATTGTGGTCCTGCTCAGGAAATTATCCAGATTTTAAATCCTAAATATCAAACAAGTTTGAAATTATCGGGGTGGCTCCGATAAGTCTGCAAGCAGTTCTGGAGGTTTAAGGTTGGATCTGTAAACCCCTCACATTACCAGATAATCTGGGCCGAACATCGATACTGACCAAGGTCTCAGACCAGATGTCTCCTCCAATTGTAGGGAGGGGTAAATCAGGCATAAATCATCCCAAAAACTCCATAGTTTGAGCCTAGCTTTAGACAAGATTCAACTGATTGGGTTCAACTTTGCACATGGACATTAACAGTTACTGCAGCATGGTGGTAGCAGCCATCTTACTCGGCCGGTGGTGATAGCGTGCTGGAACATACAACAGACGGCAGCAGCCAGAGGCCAGGACTCCCTACGCAGCAGGCGCTCAACACAACGCTCTGCAGATAACAGGGAGAGGTGGGACAGACGCCCACTGCCATGGAGACAAAACAGCTCACTGCGGTAGACTGCGATGTCAACCAAATCTACAAAACCAGAAAACAGGTTTGGTTCAATTCACAGTAAATCAAACAGGAGGGTGACTATGGTCCTAATGATCTCAGGAGTAAAGATACTTTTTTTGATCTACGTCTACATATTTATGGTGTGTGTGTGTGTGTTAATGGACAAAATGTTTGACTGTTCAGTTACTAAAAAGGATCACTGGTGGTATTTTGGGCACCTTTGACTTCTGTCCACAGTAGAACTTGGCCATTATGGGGTGTGAAGATATAAATGGCCGAGTCTGTCCAGGTCAGCAAGTTTTGATCTCTTCACAAATAAATAAAGTGTACAGTTAGTTAAGTCACAGGTCATCTGCGTTTCTTTTCTTTAAGAATGATACTAGTTGGTTTTTTTTTACTAATATCCGATATAATTAATATTTTTTGCCTGCTTTCAATCATAAAAATATGTGATTGACAAGCCTAAGAACTCAGATGATGAAATATATTAAAAATATGTAACATTACCCAAAATACAGCAGTTTAGGGAAGGCGACTGACTGGGGGCTCTTCTGCCCTGAATTGTAATGTGGCTCGTTTCTGCAGGTAACAGAGGAACAAAAGACAAATTAGAAGTTTGACCTTTTACAGCAGATGACATAAAAGCAGGAAAATACGGTACCTGTAAGTGATGAGTGGCAAAGGAGGACAGGCCAGCTGCTGTTTGAACTGATGAGTGCTCAGAACCTCGCCGTTAAAACTGGCTTCCCATATTCGAGACCCCGGCCGGGCACAGTACAGCAGAGGGGGCTGACCCACTAATAATCCCCTGTTCTGAGGGAAAAAACAAGCTCCATACTCCCCGTCACGCTCCTTATTCCCAACACGCCAGAATTTCTCCCTGAAGGCAGGAAAAAACAACACTGCTGACAGACGGCCAACACGAAGAAAAGAGATTCTCCGGAGAGTAAAATCAACACATTCCAAATTTTTTATAAACAAAAAGTTAAGAAATAAAACTTTGTAACTTTTAAACTATCACAGAAAATTGGTTCAGGACAAACGAACAATCTAAGAACAATATTTCAAATATTAATGAATAGTAGTCCCTTATGAATCACCACAAAACTAGCACATCTAACACAAAATATGGATTTAACATCTTGCTTTAAGTCAATTGAGCAGAGGCATTAAGGTGGGTCATCTTCCTAATGGCAGACATTCAGAGGTGCAAGACAGACATACTGGCACTTACCTCTCTGTGTCACAGAGGTAGCAGCGGCTCAGGGAAGACACCAGCAGTCGACTGTCTTGGTACCCGAGCTGAACCACTCTGGAGTCCACGGTGGTGATGGTCTGAACAGGAAAGATGACGAATGCTGACCCCTAGACACAAAAAAGAATTTAAAAAAAAAAAAAAAAAAGAATTGCATGAATTACAGGCATATATCTTGCGAGCTTAAAGGATTTTTTTGCATTCCCCTTTTGATTGCTGTTGCCAAGACATATGACACAGATGTCACGCATCTACTATATATGCTCGAGCCACATTTGATATGTAATTGAGAAACATCAATAGTGTTGGTACAATACCTTTCCCAGTTTGGAGGATCCTGCACGGAGACAGGAAACCTTGCCTCCTGAGTCTCCAACAAAAACTCTGAGTGTGCTGGAGTCCCAGCAGAGCGCAGTGATGGCATGTCCCCTGTGCTCCCAAGACACACTGACTCTCTCTGGACGACCCCGTCGCTCTAGCTGCAGCTCCCAAACCACCACCAGACCCTGACTGGACCAGAGACAAACACCAGACGCCATTGTGAATAATACAAGTAACACAGAGATAATGTATGAGAGAAGAGCAGGCTGGCGTCAGATGACATGCGGTAAACTTAAAGGTAGGTGAGTGTGAAACATATCTGTACTTCATGGACAGACTCTAACCTTGTTGCAATAGCAATAAAGTCTTCATCATGAGGGCAACATGACACCTGAGTGATGGCTCCCTCCTGAAAGAGATCCAATGTTTGGCAATGAGAATTTAAGAGAAACTGACTTTGCACAAATGTGACATAGACAAAGAATCCATTCATATTTATGTGTTAGCTGTATCATTTAACAGCAGAGCAACCGTCAAAGCAGTATGTCTGCACAAAAGGTACTCACATATTACCTTGTGAGTGAGAATAAGCCTTTGTTTCCAGCCCTCCCTCTGAATTAGGTGCAACGCTCCTGTTGACGTTCCCAATGCGAGCCACTTCCTTGACACTGCCAAACAAGTACACTGCAACACAACACATTCAGATTTAAAAAGAGTTGACTCTGATCAAAAAGAGAGAAAAAAAACAAACACGGTAAGCATGACATGATGACATGTTGTAATTAGATAATGAATTTATATATAGCAAGAAAAATATACACAAAGTGCATGCCCAATAAATGTATATAGTTAGTGTGACTGGGTCATTTTCACTCTGTAGTACTTTAAATAAAAAAAAAAACAACTGCAAATCTTCTAAGTGTGATTTAATTATAAGACTCGCTCAGACATGTGGCGGTGAAACCTACCTTGAGCCTGCCAGAGTCTAAACGGAGAGCGGAGAGAAGCGGATCCAGGCAGTCAAGCTCTGCCAGTACATGACTGTGGTTCTCTGGCACAACTGGTATCAGAGGCATCTTGACTGGGGATCCTCTACAATTGAGAGAGTATGAGACAGACGGTTAAGTATGAAGAAAAATGTGAGAGACTTCAAAAGTCACTACTCTGCTTCCTCACATACCATGGCCCTCCATGCCGTGTAGCATCATATGACTTTCAGTAGTGTGCTCACCCTCCAAAATTGACCAGTCATGACTTTTTAGATTGCCTCCATGCTGGCAACCCCCCTCCCCCCAATATAAAATGTAAATGGGCTGTACTTGTATAGCGCCTTTCTAATCTTCCGACCACTCAGAGTGCTTTTACACTAAATGTACATTAAATGCCTCTCCATGAGCTGTCAGTTAGCATTTTGCAAGGAAGACTAATGTTCACTCTGACAAGGAAAGATGACACAATTCAGCTGAAAAGGTGATTTACTTGTTGCAGTTTTGAGTGAACTTCTGTGGAAGCAGAAGCAAAACTAAAGCTGTGAATCCTCAGAGCAATCAGATACTGTAGACAAAAACATTTAGTTAAATGCTAGATAAATGTTCTCAAATAAAAATGTCAAAACATAAATTCTCCTCAGTATTTAAGTAGTTGCCATAAGTATCTCAGAAAGAGGTGAGAAGTAGCAGTCCACTCTGACTTTTGTCTCTATTTGTTAACACTCTACTGTGACTGGGATGTAGTTGATGGTGACGATGGTCTCCGATTGGGCAATACTATGATTGAGGAACCTGAAGTAAAAAAAGTGCAATTGGCACTCAATAACTGTCATAAAGAGGGGCCCTGATGCACAAGACAAAGCTTCTAGACTAGATAACATCATAGGAATAACAAACATAAAGCCCCTGTCTTTGCAACTGATATTGTGATTGAATGTTGCTGACGTTACTACAAACCAACTGATTAAACCTGAGGGGCCCTGCGGTGGCTGATCATTTCACCTGGTGGTTAAGTCCAGCCTTGGACTTCAGACTGACACTGATCGTTTGATATAAAAGTATATGTTGTGTCAAACTTCTCATTTCTCTAAAGACAGTATGGTTTTAATGTGTGTGTGTGTTTGTGGTACTTTTCAACGATTATGACAGATTTTTGGTTTAGATGCCAGCCTTGTGCCTTTGATCAGTGGTGAAAGAATTCAGATCGTTTACTCTAGTAAAAGCAGCAATACCACACCGAACATGATGATTGATTAAATTATCATTACTGATGCATTAGATATGTAAATTGAATCTTGCTAGTTCAAATGGAGCTCATTTTACATGTAGTGTAGCAGTGTATACTGTTGAGTAGTTTATAGCAATGCACCATATTTTATGAATGAATCATGTGTTTTGTTTATATAATCTGAATTTTTAGAGTCAAATAAATGTAGTGAAATAAATTCTTCACTCTGAACTGTGGTGGAGTAGAAATATTAGAACTGGAAATATAAGTTAAAAAAAAAAACCAACACATTTTTCAGCAACTATATTGATAATGGATTACCTGTTTTGAGTAATTTTTCCAAGAAAAATGCCTAAATTATTTTGTTTCAGCTTCTTAAATGTGAATTTTTGCTGGTTTCTTTAGTTTTCTATGACAGTAACCGGAGTATCTCGTGGTCTGCTGGTCAGGACAAAACAAGACATTTGAGATTGCATTTATGGCTTTCACTATTTCTGACATTTTATAGACCAAACATTAATAATCGACTAATCGAAAAATATTTGACAGATTAATTCGTTGCAGCCCTAAGAAATATCACGTGTCATGAGATGGAAACACCCAAGGAAAGTCCCATTAAGTTAAGTAAGTTACCTGAAGTCTGTACTTTAGTATATGAAGCAACGTTACATTAACGTCAGTTTGTTAACCGTTAGTTTTACTTCAGACGTTGACGTAATGTTAGATAAAGTTAACTGTCAACAAACCTTGAAATTTCAAGCTTTCACGTTCCGTCGTTCAAATTTCTGTTTCGTTTTTGGTCACTGATCTTCTTAAACAAGTCAGTTAGTTTACTGACTCATTTTAGTGTTTGTTGTCGATAAAATGTAGGTTTATCGATGAATTATCTGCGCTTTCGCACTTTGAAGGGGCGAGTCGTTCGGCCGATTCAATCTGCATCACGAGACCCTGCTACTGACACTGATGCTGATGCTAACATGTCAGTATTAACGCTAATGCGCTGCTCAAAACTTACAAAAACAAAAAAAAGAATAAATAAACGTGAGCACGGCTGAAATATGTCAAATAAATCTGACGGTTTAACGACATTTCGATAAATCTGCGCCAATTCGAGCCACCGTGTTAGAAATAACAAGTTAGCAAACATGCTAGCTTCCACTGCGCTGTTGCCATTCACTCGCTGTTTTCTCAGTTAAAACTCACTCACTGGATGATTGGGTTGCCACCTACAAATCCACAGCAAACCGCTGCCTTACATCCCTGGTTTTGTTCGCTTTTTTTTCGTTTTTTGGAGAAAGTCAGCGGTCACCCACGCTATGCAGCCGACCTGTCACAACTCCACTCAGCTGATGTGATGGCACTTCCTGAAAGACAGCGCGTCGGTTTGCCCACAGAGCATGCCGCACCGTCATATCAATAAAAACATCTCCGTGTAGTATTGTCAAGTCAATAAAAATAAAAAAAACCATCTCTGTGTAGTATCCTAACCTTAATAAAAACCACTTGACACTTACAGCCATACAAGCTGTAGTTTATAAATCACCAGACACAATCTCTCTTGTGGGAGCGGAGATGAACGACAGCATTCATAACACAAACAACTTGGTTGCATGGTTTTAAAGGATAGGTTCAGCCAGGTGCGTCTGAGTTAATCATATCAAGTGGATATCTGCCACATTTACAGTCTCTTTAACATAAAACTCCCTCTCTGTGTTTCCCTGTTGAGCTGCTGGTGGAAATACAGTAACAAAAAGAGGGATGTTGTCACTAAAAAGACTAACATTGAAAGATATCTACTTGATTTGACTCATTTGAAGCTTCATATTAGATTCAGGCAAACTCTTAAATACATTTTTCACAATGTGGATTTTGTCCCCAATCTATTATATTTAAGTACATTATGAAAGGTTCTTCTAATGGCCAGTATGAACAGGAAGAATGATTATGGTAAGAAAAAAATATTTCAATGTTCATTTGGGCATCTGACTGTTTTAAGACTGCTTTGAAAAACTGAATCCTTAATGAAGTGTTGCAGGTTCATGAACAACAGCTTTATGCCTCACTTTAATTCAGAGTAACATTTTTGTCTTCAGTGCAGACAGAAGGTGCAGACATTACAAACCAGTGACAGTGTGATTTGAGTCACACACACACACTAATGCACTCGAGTGTCAAATGTCTTTACAGTATTGCTATATTCACTTCCTCTTTCGCTTCAGATTTTCAGGAACCTTGTTCCATAAATCAAGCTGGTGCTCAGAGGAGCTCCTTGTATGTCCAAGCTTTCTTTCAATGCTCTGAGCACTGATGAAACACATGTTGCCAGTCCTCTGCTTGCATCTCACACCTCAGCCTGCTATCCTGAGAGCCTTTCTGATTTCCATCTAAAGTTTGGTCATATTACACCATTACAGAAGTCCCAGTTAACCATTACTGGCACCAATCTCTCAACCATTGAAAAAAAAAACAACACAAACAAAAGAGAAAGAAACTAATTACAGTTATTCTTGACTGAGATGTAGTTAGTCTCTGTTGGACATTTGGGGATGTAGCAGCGTCCATCTATATCCTCATCATAAGCCCCTGTGAACCTTGCCCCATCAGGCTGTGATCTGTGGTCTCTTCACAGCAGTCTGGAGGGCCTCCACAGGCCATTTGTCCGTATACTTTAATGTCTTCCTTGTCCTCTCTTCGACAAACCGCCAGACTTCAGGTTTTCCTCATCATCCGTCGGGTTTGCCAGATGTGGAACTTGCTATAGGCTGTCTGCAGCATCTCCTCCAAGTGCCCTGTAAGCTGAGAGGATGTCCAATACATTTAATACAAGAACCCCCTGGTATATAAACTTTTGTGTAATTATTAAATCATTAGAGACTTACATTTGTACTTAAGTACTGACGTTGAATCTTCTCCTGAAAGGGACAAAGCTTGGTCATCTGAAATCTCTCCAGGTTTGACTTCATTTTCATCACCTATATGAAAAGTACATAATGATGCGCATTTTTGAAGAGGATTGAACCATTAGACAAACTGAAAAAAAGTTTTCTACTTTTTATGAGGTAAGACCATCTGTGATGGTGGTGGTAGTTATGGAAATGATGCTATAAAACTATAAACTGACACAAATCGAAAAGCATGTAGTTCAGTGGATATAGTTGGAATTTATTTACAGCACAGATCAAGATAAAGAAAAATGCTGATGTCCACATGAAAAAAATACACAAAATGTTGTGATTAGTGTTGAAAAAGCTTAGTTAATATTGAGTGTAATTCAGCTTTGAAAAACAAAACATGAAAAAGTCAAAGGGACATTGTATGCTGATTATGTATGAAATATAGAAGCAAGTGTGGTTTATATTTTTTAAAACCAACACAGAAATGCTAATTATTGAATTTATTTACAATTATCACAACTGCCAATTTATTTATTTTTTGTCAAAAACACAGGTGTCAGAGAATAACTTACTATTACTAATAATTTGATCTTTGTTACATGAACTGAATTTTAGTCACCTTCTCCTCCAGAAATGGTGTGTTTACAGGAAAACAGGACCAGAAATGTCTCAATAACTCTCCAGCAGCTGCATAAAGATGCTTTAACTCTCCTTGAACCTCAGTAGGAACCATTTCTGGAAAAAAAACCCATCAAAGAATCAAAAGGAAAATGATTTAATTAAAAATAAATAAAAAAAGAGAAATATCTTTTTGGGCAAGGACATGTTGACACTTTTCAAGATAACATTCATGTTAACAACAGATCAATGATTTAGTGGAAAATCCAGAAAACAGGAGGAAATTTTGTGGGAGCAAGCCAAGCATGTGGCTAAGAGGCGTTACAGCAATGTCAGACTCAACAGATGTGCTTCAGACAACAACAGTTTTACAGTAATTCAGCAATTTCAGAACACACGTACGATTTATGGCTTGCTGCTGTGCTCCCGCCTGCATGAGGACGCCACCTGGAGAAAGCGCTGCGATGGCAGAAGTTGCTGCTGTGCTGGACAACACCTGCAAAGAGTGAGAGAAAGATGGTGGTGAAACACTTTAAAAGGCACAGTTCATGGTTTAAACCTGATACACATTTCTGACTTTTGGGGCAAATTGAAACTCTGGATTATTTCGAAATTACTTAAAAAACATTTGAACAACAAAATCAGGTACATGTTATGATCTTAGATTATAGTTTCAGCTCTGAGAGGTCTGATAATGAGTTTATGTAATTTTTTCTGTGTAATATTTTCAAGACTGGAAAAGGAATCAGCATCTTAATCTAAATCTTCTGACCTGACCAGAGAACTTACTGTTTGTGACAAGGTATTTCTATGCTGATTTATGTGACTATTGTATCAGAATTTTTTTTGCCATTTCAACAATACAAGGCCCAATCAGAATTATGTCTGCAAGTTATGAGTAAACTTTTACTGATAAATAAACACTATTTAAAATTACTTCAGTCAGACAGCAACTTACAACACAGCTTTCAGAATGAGGCACCTGAAGTGGGAGGAGGAGCTCACGTCTTTGCACAAGTCTACTGTGACACCAAACGGCTTCTCAAGGGACGGTTTCTCCTCTTTTTATTATCTTGTGTTAGAGGAGCGAGGCTACATGTTTATCACTGTCTCCAAAGTTCCCAAAAAACAACAGTGCTGTCTCAGGGCGACTACCTGCCTGCTCCACCGTGCCTCTGAAAAACCCCAAAGGTATGTGACTGGAATGAACATGTTCCCTGATCTTAATCTGAGAATGTGTTATTGATACTATATCCACACTAATACGTTTTCATTTTAAAATGGGGTTTTAAAGTGAAAATGATCTCCGTGCACACAAGCACCGTTTCAGAAATAATCTCTGTCAATACTGACACAACTGAAAACGCATGACACATGACCGCTCATTTAGCATTTTGCCACCTGTGCATGTAGGCAGTTGTAGCGTTAAAAATGCAGAGTTGCACAGCAGCTGCTAGCATAGACAGCAAGGTCAGCAACACCTGGAATTATTTATCCATGTTTAATTAGCTACTGGTAGTCAAGGCTGATAACAATAACAATAATAATCTGCGTCACTGTTTTAAAAGCCTCTGTTTCTGACTGTCCAGGCTAAAACGCGATTCCCAGTTTCCAAACTGAAACGGGGTGAGCAGTGGTTTCAAAAGTCTCCATTTTAGGAGGTTGAAAATGCCAGAGTAATGTGGACGCTTACAAAACAAGGGAAAAGTTATGCTTCTTCTTAGATTAAACTACTAAGGTGATCATTAATCTTTGTCCCAAAGTCAATGATTGACTGTTGGATCAGAACAAAGTTGTGTGCTCCAAGCTGTTAACTATTCAACATTTGGTGAAAATGTAAATGCAGAGTGACTTACAAAACACCAGGTAAAGAATCTGCTGACAGTGATTTTCACACTGACCTCCAACCAAAATAAAACATGATAAAATTACAGAAATAGAACATGTATGGTCGAACCTGAGTAAGGTTGGGTTTGTAATTAGCCATCTCATGTCGGATGTAGTTGACAGAGTTGATGATATCCTGGCTAGTTGTATACTGTTGGGACTGAAGTGGCACTGGACCATGAGCATACCTTAAATAAAAAGAAGGATTGAGAGAAATTTATTTCACCAGGATAGGAAGAATCAAAAGAACCATTAACATATTGATTTAAAAATGCAAGAATTTATTCCTGGATGATTTCAAAAAGATACACCTGTATTATGAGCATGAAACATGATGGGAGGCTTCCAGATATAAGAGCATAGTTTCCCCTCTATCTGAGACTCCATACATTCACTCTATATGCCAAAGTTAAATTTTGGTGTTGGGTCATGGCCACCGCCAGGATCATTTACAGAGAGAGAGCGATGAATCTGAACATTAAACATTTCAAGGTGAGTAATCTGTCAAGAGGATGTGAGACTTCTGGATAAAAACACAGTTTGCTGATTAATTGTTAAGTCTATCAGTTGATGGAAAGAAAATGAAGAACAGAGTTTGATTAATGACTACTTAAAGCCAATTATAAAGTAAAAATACAATATATTTGGTGATTTTAGATTCTGAAATGTCTATAAATCTGTAGACTAATCTTGGTTTCATGTATTATAATTTGAATATATTGGGTTTCGTGAATATTGGTTGAAGTGATCAATTTCAGAACTTCAAGTATTACTCAAAAAAAAAAAAGTGTCATTAATCACTGATCTCCCTTTTAGCTTTCATATGGAGTCACCAACACGCAAAGTCAAGCAGACATCAACATGTGGACAGACTGTACCTGTCAGACTTCTTTAGGTTTAACGCAACTGTTTTTGGTCCATTTTCCCTTTGCAGGTCCTCATATTCTATGGCTTCCTGTAGTTTAACCTAAAAAAATATTGCCAACAGAAAAAAGTGAAAGTCTGTTAAAGAGCTTCTTTTGAAAAAGCTTTAAAACTACAGAACCATCATACCTTCTTTATAGGAGGCTGAAAGAAGTCAGAATCCCGCGAGTTTCCATCTGTACTGCTCGTCTCACTGGCTTGGTCAGTTGGTGTTTCCCTTTAAAAACATGATGTAGATCAAGTTAAAGATAAGCATACTGAACAGGTTATTGTGTTTTTTGCCTCTAAAAGTAATTTATTTACCCTTTGCGTGAACCTGCTGCCAGGACCATTGCACTGTGATGGTTGAACCGCTTTATAATGGCCGAGTTGCTGCTCTCTTTCACTGTCCTGTTTGAGTTGGAAGTTGAGGATGGTGGTGTGCAAACTCCATAACCCTGTGTCACAGAAAATAAGAAAAAGTTTTCAAGCTTAAAGGACGCCGTGGGAAAAAGAAAGCTACACAAGTAAATGATTATTGATGTGGCTGCGACTGATCATCTCATGAAATCCCACCTCATCCAGTGTTTTATCCTCTAACGACAGGAGATCGACCAAAGGATTCTTCACTCCTTGAACCACCATAGACTTTAAGCCTGCATGAGAGAGATTTAAAGCATTTACATATGAAATAGACTTGTGGCTGAAATAATACATACACTGACTTTAAAATCATCCATTTGTATGTGAGATTTCCCCCCAAAATAAGCTTTACAAATCCTACCCTTTTCATCCTGCTTGGCACACTCTGAAAAGATATCCTGTGTTCCTGTGTTGATGCGGTCTCTGTGAAAATAATGGGACTGGAAAAAGCGGGTCCAGAACTCCTTCTCCGTCAGGTTATGAGGCACATTTTCGCTATACTTCTGCTTCACTGCAAGAACAACAAAGGTTTTTATAAATATACAGTACCAGTCAAAGGTTTGGAGACACTTTCTCATTCAAGAGAATGGGAAGGTGTGTCCAAACTTTTGACTGGTACTGTACTCTATCAAATTTTTATCGTATCTGATCAGTAACACCTATTGCACATTTAAAAGTCATTCATTGAGGTGGACAGTCATGCAGGCTTCTGTTCCAACTAAATACAAATTCCTCTCTGGTTCACAGTATGTTAACTGGTAAAGTTTTGTTGGTCGTTGATGTAACTTCAAAGTAGACATGTAGCCATTTACCTGCAGGGTATGTTCTGAAGATAGATTCAATAATATCAGCTGTCAGATTATATCTCAAACCATTGCAGCCATCTGTCTGAGGTCTAATGTCTGCCTGTAATGCACAAAAATGACACCTGTTAATTCTCACCTGTATGTTGTTAATGCTAAATGAGTTAATGCAAGTTTCCAGTGCTTCAATCAATTATTAAATTTAACATGGTCTTGTTTTTTTCTAAATATAAGGTCTAATACTCACCAGAAATGCTCCAGATATACCGACTTCCTGTTTGTTGTTGTATAGCGCAGGGTCTGTGTTGTTTAAGCCTCCTAACCGGTTGGCCCAAAATTCCTCAGCACTGATCACTTGGCTTACCACTAGATCTTTATATAACTGGAAAAGCACTGGATCCTCTTGAAGCATCCTACAGGAACCAATAAAATAAGAATATTTTAGAAATGACATGTCACTTTCATTCAACATTTAGACCTAAGAGTTCATAATCAAAACCTCCTAAGTAGTAACATGATGACATAGACAGTTAATTTCACAGAAAACTGTATCAATATTAAGATATCACAATATCTATCTAAACCTAAAGCAGTCTAATTCAATAACCCTGCAATAAATTACACCTTTATGAAGGTGCCATTTGAGAGAGATGCTGGTTGAACTTTATAATCATTCTGGAGACTGTAGTTTGTGGTGCTGTTAAGGTGTACGGTGCTATAAAGGAGAGGTGTTGCTAATATTTTGTACACCCCATTCATACCAACGATGGTGAAGAAACGCTTCTCAGAACTCTGAGTTGATTTTTTTGTGTTACACATACTGTCCCCAACATTACGTACTTAATTGGCAATCTAATAAAAAAACAAAAACACTATGTTTATGAATGGTAAACAATAAACAATAAACTGTGAATCAAGCAGCAGCCAAAATAGTCCTGACTACAGTCACTACTTCAAAGGTTGGCGTACTTCTATATATTTTTTACTGTCAAATTCTGAAGACCAAAATCAACTTCACTTTCAAACTTTCCTCTCAGCTCAGCACTCAGCCTCAAGCCCATTCTTTTCTACCGACAACGTAAATCTTTAAAACCGGAACACAAATATATAGTTACAGTTTTTAAAAAGTCTACATAATTTCAAAGTTGTTTTTAGTAAACACTATCTTAGCAGCATTAATAATATAATAATTTTCAGCAGTGAACTTGGTGTGATAGATTTATTACAATTATTTTACTTATCGATAAATCTACCAAATATTTTCTCAACTAATCAATGAATCATTAGGTCTATAAAATGTCATAAAATAATGAAAAAAAATTCCAGAGTTAAAGGTGATGTCTTAAGATGTTTCGTTTTGTCTGACCAACAGTCCAGGACCCAAAGATATTCATTTTACATGTATGATAAAGAAAAGCGTCACATTTGAAAAGGTGAAAAAAGACAAAAATACATTTTTAGCATTTGAGCTTAAAATGACTAAAACGATGAATCTTTGCAGCTCCTCAACAAATAAAAAACTACAATCCCCATTTTCATGGTAATGATGTAGCATGTCACTTGGTGCTACTGTGTGGCACTGATCTGTTTTAAATTGTTTTTAGACAATAATAGAGGTAAACAGAAGAACACCATATATCAGGCTCTGACTACTTGTTATTAGGATCAGTTCATTGATGGTTTTGGACTTTTTGTGTGATTTGTTGCTAATAAGTCAAATACAGAATATCACTTGACTTATCCTTTGAAAGGCAACATTAGGAAAACAGGTTCATGGTGTCACCTGTTTTTCTCCTCTAGCTCTTTGTTAGCTTTCTTCTTGAACTTGGGCAGTAGCTGCTGCAGCAATTCCTTGGTGGCCTCACGGTCTTTGAGTGCAGTGCTCTCATTAGAGAAGTGGAATGTGGTACTCTCGCCAGTGTGAAGGACCAGCTGGAGCTGAATTTTTGCTTTACCATCTGGGCTGATTTTCTGACCTGCACAGAGCAGAAATAACACATTATCACACATCTTCACTGCGTTATTACGTTAGCACTAATTGTAACTTGAGAGTTAAGAATACCCACAGCGAATATCTGCATATAGGTGGCTGACGGTGAAGCGGTCTTTGCCTTCTGGACCCCAGGCGATGCGTTCAGCCATCAGATAAAGTGTGCCATCCTGCTTCCTCTGGCGAACCTTTTTCACCACCAGAAGCACCTCCTCTGATAGTGATGCCATGACTAAGACAGGTAACTGAGAAAGAAGAGAAACTGTCAATGGCTATTATGATTAATAAACATGTTTTGCATCAGAGATATGCTGGTTTTTTGTATGTACATTGCGGTGAAGCATTCTGACAGTATCAATATGGCCAAACATTTCCATCGTCATGATTATTGTTGTTTTCAGAGGACACTGTAAACACATAGCAGCTCTCCTGCCTTCTTTAGTAGTTTTATTTTGGTCAACCACAAGGTAGAAGCTTTCTACTGGTCAAACAGAGACAGAATAACCAGAGCTTAGAGAACAAGGCTCCTGTCTGTTGAGCTATTGCTACTCTGGCCAGAACTTTGTATATTAACATCAACCAACTGAAACGAAGCAAACTTCAGAGAGGGAGAGCTGCATTTGACCTGACCAACAAACTCCCTGCATCAAGATTATACACATCACACTCTTCCTCACAGATCAGCTTCAGCAGTAATGTGGAGAAGTTGTGTAGAGCAGCAGTCTGCACTAACTGCCTGTAAGAGCCCATTATAACTTATTATGTTTTATGTGTGTTTACTAATTTCTCTGCCTTTAAAAAAGATGAACGTAACTTTTAACAACCAGCACATAACACTTACTATAAAGTTCTTGTACTCCATAAATCAATCGATCAATTTAATCAGGAAACAGAATCATGATTTTTTTTAAAACATGAATGGGTTCTTAAAATCTAAGAGACACTGAGCTGCATTTAAAGTGATTTCCAGTCCGGTTTACTATTGTTTACAGTGTTAAAACAGTTTTTGATGTTATTTCTTATGCAGACCACTTATGGTGTGAAGTAATTTAACTATGTTTTAGTACCATTTGTACAATTTCAGGAAACTTTGATGATTATCGTGATATTTTTTACCTAAGATAATCAGAGCATGAGATTTTGATATCACCGACACATCCTTATACTGCACAATATGGCTGAAATCTAATAGATAAAAGAATAAACAGAATATTAGAAGTAAATGTGTGACACAACATAAACATATATTCAATGTTACGACCACCTAGTTGTTACCTGAACATCGTTTACAGAGTTAACATCTTAGACGTGAACGGAAGCAATAAAACGAGTCTATGTGGAGTAAAATATGAAGCGATGTGTGAAAGAAGCACGAATACTTTCAACTGACGGCACTAACGTGATAAATACATGCACTGCTTCCTACATAGCCTTTATCATGTACTTGGTAATGTCATCTAAACACGAAACAAGCCTCAGTCGAGCTGTTGGAGGTTTATCACATCAACTTGGCTAACCAGCGTTACGTTAGCTAGAAGAGAGAAAGACGGAGGGAGAAGTCGGCAGTAAACTTACTTTACCTCAAAGTTTATCGATACTGCGACCAATACTTCGCTTTCCTTCAACACATAATCTGAAAATAAATGTATTCTGACTTCTAAAATACACAGAATGAGTTATCCGAAACTAAATTTTGACTAACTGTGGGCACAACGACTTCAGCGCCGACATGACTGCCAAGCTCTGTGTTACACTATAAATGTTCCGGCGGGATAACGCGACGCGACAGATGACAAGTTCCGGTGTTACACCGTATTTGGTCAAGTAAAAATCCTGCATCATATGCAAGCTAAATGAACTTAAAATGCTATGGTAAAACAATAATTTTGTAGAAAATCGGGCTGTGACAGATATTAAAATGCTGCTTATGCATTGACTCGTCACTATTAATGATGTACATTGTTAAATCTATTTAATATATCGGATACTTTTACTTAAGTAACGGATCTGAATACTTCTTCCAACACTGCAGGTCACAGCATCTGAAGGGTCACTAAATATGGTCACCGGTCAGAGCCCACTAAACTCTTTATATACAGTATGATAGGAGTCAACAATTAGGTCAGCTGGGGCCAGTTTTTTGAGGATTTTTCATTGGAGTACCATTAAGCGGCCCAGTGGAAACACAGGGCGCTATGTTTAATTTATTTATAATTCTTTCCCATTGATATATGATGGCTAACAGTTACAACTTATTTTAACACTCATTTGGCAAAAAAAGAGAAAAAACTCATTCACAAATATATATTGTGCACTGCACTTTAAGACTAGAGTACTTTATTGTTATTGTCTTTCAAAGTTGACTAAAGGTACTGTTGTTGTTGTTGTTGAAAAAAAATGGCATCAACACACAATTGCTGTTCAAATATTAGTGTGTGTGAATAATAAACCTGCTATGGTCAAATAGGCTAAAATTGTGGAATTAAAACATTATTGGAATTCTGGAAGATTTTAGCACCACACACTGTTCAGATAACATGGTGCAACCACAGTTTTAGTTTCCTGTGGGGACAGTATAGAAGTTACACATTCATTGGGATTTGCAGCCTTGTGTTTATATATTTATTTTTTTTTTATCATCAGTAGATTTTTGAAGAATTATGTAAAAGTATTGATGAAAATTATTAAATAAAAACTTAAGCTTTCATCAGGGCCACTATTTGATATTATAGTAGAACAGCATTGATTAGTCAGTTAATCGATTGGTTGCCAACTATTAGATTAATTGCCAACTATTTTGATAATCGATTAATTATTTTAACTAATTCAGCTTCTCAAATATGAATATTTTCTGGTTTCTTCAGTCTTCCATGATAATATACTAAATGTCTTTGGGTTGTGGACAAAGCTTTTTTAGAATCACTTTCATGAATTTTGAAAAAATGTAAAAATATAACATGTAGGCTTAATATGTTATATTAATAGCACCTACATAAAATGAAATGATGAATTTAAAATTGTAGATGATGGTGCAAAATCTCCTTAAGAAATACATAAGACATTAAAAAAACAAGAACACATGATCATCAGTAAATCTGTGAGTTTTAATGACAACAAAGAAATTCAGATACTGGTTTGACGTTTGACACATCAGATAGTTTGGATTATATTCTTTACACTCTTTCTTTAATCACAAGAATATATTCATCAAATTATGAGATCATTTATGTTGATGGAGTGGTTAGAAATAATGAACAATAATAGTTTGAAATTAAAATCCAAGTTTTATGTTTTACAGCAAATATATTTCTCATGTCCAATGTAAAAGAAAGGCTATTGTAAGTACTGAATGTACTGTATATCTGAACTCATTCTTATGTCTTTTATCTCTCAAGTCATTTACAGTAAAAGGAAGAGAAACACCCTCTAAGACTGAAAACACCACATGAAGATTGATAGAGATGGTAAAAAGAAACCACCCCTTCAAAAGCTAAAAGAGACACCATGACACCAATATGGTCTGTCAAAGTAATGACGGCTAATGTGAAATTTCAAAGGGGCAATTTCCAGAGATGGATAAAAAAAATTTTATCACCATTGAACACCACAGACAAAACCATGCAGATCTAATAGCTTAAATACATTTCAGACCATGTTTAACTAATTTGGAATACGGGACTGCTGATAAATCTCAGCCTTAACATGACAGCTAATACACTAAAGATGTGCCTCTGGTGGTCTTCACATATTGAGTCATGACTCTGTTAGTTTTTGAAGTGGAGTGGAATTGTTAAAGTTTTAAAGAATTTCAGTTCAATAAAGCTTAGTTTTATTTTGTTTGCCTTTCATAATGTTTGAACATTACTCCTCGGTGCTCTTCTTACATTCAACGACTTGGCAACCACACTTGTCAACTGAAATGTAGGAGTGTTTTATCTTTTTGCCATCAGAGCAGATCATCTCCACCTCCTTCTTGCTGGTGGCCATTTCTTGACAGCAAGAGCATGAATGCATCAAGTTGTTGTTCTCCGCAGAGTACCTGTAAATAAAGACAGTTTCAGACAGGATTGCCATCAGTCACCAGATGTATAATGTAAACAAGCATTTCTCTTAAAATGATTAGAAAAAATGAAAAAGTGATTTTAGCTGGACTGAGAATCTTTGTTATAAATCTCACATTGAGGATGACGCTCCACAGGAACCCTCGCAGGCTGTGATTTCCACTGGCACAACTGACTTGCAGTTCTTTGTCTGCAGATAGGTGGTGTTTGTGTGCTTTTGACAGTTGTAAAGAGGAGTACCTGTGAATAAAACATCAATATATATATATTTTATTTTTATCTTGTAAACACAAATGCAGTAAATGATCATTTCAGTAGCCAAATAAAACTGACCACTGAAATAACTGGATGGCTAGATGTTGGAAGATTTAGCCTTTGCTATAAATATATATTATGGTCAGGTTTAAGACTTTCCATGATCATAACAGCACTATAAGTGATGTTTGCCAAATTAGTATCAGTCTAAGATTCTTATCACAAAGACATTTAGTGCTGAAATGATTAGTTGTTAAAATCAAATATGAAAATAATTGTGAGTTTCAGTCCCATAGACATTTTCTGTTTTTATCACAATCAAATCATTCTAAGAGTAGCAGGGGATAACAGTAAAACTACTCTTTCACTATAAATGCAAGGTAAAAGTGCTCACTTGTAAGTGAAATCATTCAAATTAAGAAACCTTTTCTTTTACCAGTTGTGAATGAGATTCATAAAGGTCTTTTTATGCATAACTCCATTTTCAAGAATAGATGAACATATTGTCTAACTTGTACGTATCTTATTGACTAATACTTACAGATTTTGCAACAGCCGTTCATGTCACTTTGTTCAGTACCCTGTAATATAAACAAAATGGGATCTCAGAATTTAGACAAACAATACAAAATCACATATGATTCGCTTTTAAAACTGGTGCTTTTGCTCAAGTTGATATATAATATAATATTTCTTCTTCACTATGTATTTGTGTATTTCAGCGCATTTGATGTATTTACATTACAACGATATATATTAACCCCTAATATTAATAATTTCAGCTTTCAGCCTCATTTATAGATACATGTATTTGTATTTAGCTTACAGTGCAATGTCAATGTATTTAAAACCAATTGTTTGAACATGAATTTGTCTAATTAATTAATTAGCCTGAATCAAATGTCTAATATACTGAAGGTAAAATGAAAGTAAATGATCCTTGCAAAAAATGTTACAAATTGCATTAGCAGAGATAACAAAGCTAATTCCATATAATTTTAATTTATTTCTGTCTGATAGATGTAAATTTGTAAATTTTTAAAAATGTTACAGATACAGTTTGGAGGCAAAGTACACTGTAACATAAACCAGCATCAATTCAGATATTTGGCTGCCAGAAATAAGAATTTATGCTCCTTTCAGGGCTTAATTATACTCACAGGAACGCAGTTTTCTGGATCAAAGTGAGGACACTTTGTTACGTTTACAGAGACAATGAAGTCATCCTTCGCCTTTTGGCAGTCATACTTGGTACAGTTGTCATTTGGTGGTGACCAAGACTGAGAAGGCTATTTGAAGAGTAGAAGAGGTCAATCAGTGAGCATAAACGATACGAACGAGTAATAACACCGTTTAATGTTACAGGAGCTTGTGACTTTGATTCCAAAGGTGTTTCTGTCACACTTAACTTACCTCAATAATTATTGGAGAAGTGAGGCCTGGGAGCTCAAGAACACATTTTGTCCTTTTACATGTTCCACAACATTGTCCAGGTTGATTTACATACTCGTAGCCCTATTTAAAAACAAAACACAGATCAATATGGTCTGCAGCTTAGAGATCAGTTTAATTTAATTAATAATTAGTAATTAGTAGAATGTACAATATTTCACCCTTAAGGAAAAACATATTTTCTCACTAACCTCTTAGTGTTATCTAGTCATATCCTTAATTTCTTCCCCCAAGCAAATTCAAGTGAATGAAATTTATGGCTTTTGGTGCTCAAAACACAATTCCTATTTAAATTCAACAGCAAAATAAATTTCCATTGACATTGTCCTTGAGACCTTGATTACTACAGAATACACTGTTTTATTAAGGACTATTTATTCAATAGAAGAAATTTTATTCACCTATTTTATGTTTGGATGGCATAAATCTCAGAGACAGATGCCTCAAAACATGAGCAGACAAAACCAAAACATTTGAATGACTGGATAATGTTATAGATACATAAGAAAATATCGTTTTCATCTTTCTTTAAGCACAGGTATGTTTCCAGTCAATAACAGCATTTAAGGCTGCATCCTCCAAATTTACACAGTCAAGCCTATCAGCATGGGCAGATAAAGAACAATAATACATCAATAGCTGCTGTGCAGGTCAAAAGTATGTTTCTATAGATTTTGAAACTATGAAGAATGTGCTGTCTTGTTAAATTAAAAAAAAACAACAACAATTGCACTAAATTCAGCACTTTACCATGCGCTATATTTAACTAAACTATTCTATACTTAAAAAAAACTGTTATACTTTCAACATTGCCATGTAAAAGTACCTCTGGACAATGAATGATGCAGTCTACCACATGACACTGAATGATGTTTAACTTGGTGCTTGGATCTTGAGCTTCAGTACAGTGGCATGTTTCACATGGGCTTTTGGGGAAATGCATATTTGGCTGTAAAAGAACATAAAAGTCATTACATGAGAGTATAAATCTGCCCTTTCTAATAGCTCCCATTAAGAATACAGTATGTTGTATAGTAGTATGGAAATAAAATGTGAACCATTTTGTATCAATAAATAAAAACTCATATATTTTTACCACAAATATATTTTATATATTTATGAGAGTGGTGAAGAATTGTAAGCTATATTCAACCTAAAACATTACTGATGACTTAAGATTAGATCTAATTTAAATCAGAGATTGCAGTTTTAGGAGTATTAACACATTATGAATATTAAAACTATTATGAATTATAGAAGAGTTTGTACATAAAGGACTATACTGTAGTTCATGCATAGAAACGTCTTAAAATTAAAGCCATTACTCTACATTTTGTCATCTGGAATCCAACACTTTAACAAGCAAGTACACTTAATAGAAAACGTATGTAAATGTAATGTAAAATATAAACAGTATATTACTGCTTACCCTGTATTCAGTTTCATTGAAGACACAGACGCCTTTGGACACTAGATAATAAAAAGGTAAACAGGTATGATCAATTAAAGGCTAAAATGCTTAGTTTTTAAGTCTTTCACACACTAATACTAGAAGTAAATGTAATTGAGCGCTGTACACAGAGCTTACCACATGAGGGGCAGCAACTATCATTTGAGGTGTGGATCTCCAACTCAAATCCCAATTTGCACTTCTGTTTCAGCACAGAGCAGCTATTTTTGTCACATTCTGTTGGTTGAATTGAAATGAAACCAAGATGAAATGTTAGATACAGTAATTGGAGTTATTTAGAATTGAATTATAACTCCCGATGAATAGATTGCTTAATATATGTCACATAACTTCAAATATGAATGATGAAAAAGTCTTAAAGTCAGAATAAATGGCATGAACACCATTTTTCATTGAGAAATGGTTAAGCATGGTTAAGACTTCGCTGGACATTGGTTCAGTGAATTATACAGTATAATAGAAAGTAAAGTTCTAGCTTTAATTAATTCCTAATATATACAGAAAACAAAACTAATAATCCTTAAAAATAACTGGAAATAATCTAATTTTTTGAAAAATGAAAAAATACTGACACTCATCATTTTTTTATTTGCTTAGTTTTTTTAAAGCTTCAAACCCTAATGTGGACATTTCATTTACTTATTCTGTTTTTTTCCATTTTATATTTAACATATAATTGTAAACTCATCCATAATTGCACATAGCTCATTTAATCACAGCATGTCACAGCTTACAACAATATTAAATTAATAATCAATAATGATTAACAAATGTTTTACTGTTATCCCCCGCTACTCATAGCATTATTCAAGGATTTTCACAGGCTAAGTAATACTCTGAATGACTAGAAAACTGATCTTTGTATGTAAAATCATTGGAGTGCCACTTGAATCATTTTTATAAACTGCTGCCACTGTATTGTACCTGTCTCTGTTACAACACTACGTCAGCAGATATAGTCATGTGGAAACACTTACCACATGTCAGTCTCTCACAGCAGTCCACTGTG
This sequence comes from Euthynnus affinis, assembly GCA_029490765.1. Classification (NCBI taxonomy): domain Eukaryota; kingdom Metazoa; phylum Chordata; class Actinopteri; order Scombriformes; family Scombridae; genus Euthynnus; species Euthynnus affinis. The sequence goes on along the minus strand of CM055844.1, from coordinate 15,937,111 downwards.
CGGTTCACCAACACCTCACCTTCCTTGTTACAGGTTATGGGTTCTTGGGTGGGACATGCAAGAGGCCCACACTGAACACTCAGTGTGTCCTCATCACAAACACACTGCTTACAGCCACTCTGCCAAGTGTCACCAAGCTGTTTGAGTGATGAAACCGAGTTAATGTCACAACAACAACAACAAAAATATGAATAATGTGAATGATGAAATAAATGTATTGTTGCATTTACCTGTTTAGGTTGGCCATCAGGTCCAGTGCAACCTTTAACAAGAAAAACAATCAGTATACGTTTACATTTATTTATTCACAAATGATAATATTTTTCTTCACTACAGAAAATGCTCTTACAGGAGGAGACACAGAGGTCAGAGTTTGAACTGAACAAGGTCATCCCCTCTGGGCAGAAGCATCCCTCCATAAATGCAGTACAGTCGCGGTTCTGGTTTCTTTTTTCTCCCTGGCATTTTTGTGTATACTTCTCATTGTATCTATGTATGAAAAGAATTGATGGTAAAAAAAAATCACACACATAATTATTTCATAAATACAATACTAAATGTTGTGTATAATGCAATGCATACACCAAATAGTACACTGCTTGAATAAGACTTATTTATGCATTCATTTAAACTTACATTTGCTCTCGTAGTGGAAACAGCAGCCTGCTTCATATGGCTATATAGCGTAATTTTCTTTAGAATTTCAAGCTGCTATTATTTAATTGCTGATATTTATAAAAAAAGAACTGAGTGATTACCGTGCATTGCAAGTTGGTACAACAGTTGGTCCACAAGGCTTGTAGACTTTATTTTCTGGACATTTATATTCTATAATAAGAGAAAGTGGATTTACACATGAAATTAATGAAAGAAGGAATTTTGATATCTGGAAGTGTTTGCATTGTTTGCATTCCACTAAAACAGAGCCCTCTTACCACATTGTCCATTTGTAGCGTTCCTCCAGTCTACACAGACAGACGCTTCAGAGCACATCATGGCGTACATCTCCATACTGGAACAACCCACACTGGGATCCTTCATGTGGCAAACATCAAATTTACAGGCCTCATAAATGTTCTGTGGTGGAATTACTTTGTGGCATTCCTCAAAAACCCTTAGTGTACAAATCAAAACAAAGCAGAACGTTAATCCAAGTTATACTGGAGAATTAAATGACATTATATTGTATTCATGTTTACACTCCAAATTCTTACTTGCTTATCAAAACTTTACAAATATCAGGTTTGCAAGGTGTTGATGTTGGTGTTGGTTTTGGTGAAGGAGGAGGAGGAGGAGGCTTCTCACAATATGGCTTATTCTTATCTGGCACATGCCACTGATGTGCCATCTCAGAACAAGAGGGATGAATCTGGCCAGTTGGTAATCTGCAGTCATTTTTTCGATAATTGTCACAGGTACCTAGTGACAGCAAATGCTGACTGTTACAATCCATTTTACCTCACACAGAACATTCACTGGCACTTCCATATTAAATCTAGCACTGTTTGTATATTTTTTATCTATTATCATAATATGCAGCCTCATCTGATATTCGAGAAGTTTATTCTAACAGCAAATTGATTATCAGCTCACCACATTGTCCCTCTGTGTTGTTGTGGAAAAGGGAATACGGCAAGTCAATACTGAATAAAAGCCCTTTGAACATCACAACTGCTTCAATTTCTGGGATTCTCAGAAGCAGCTCAATTGAGGTACTTGTGATGATGAAGTCATTATTAGAGTAGGTCGGAAATACGCGTTTGCCATTGACAAACACCTAAACAAGTAGAACATTAGTGAGAATCTTCCTAAAAAGGCCTCAGGTTTCTTCATATTCACTGTACATAATATAACACAAAACAGCAGATTATCATTGCATACTATTTACATAACTTCAAGATATATTAGTAAGATATCATTAAAACAAGTTATAACAGTTTGTGTAATTGACCTCATTCACTGTCTTTGGGATCCTCTCCTGTTTGAGAATAACTTCATAGTTTTTGTAGTACACAATCAAGGCATTAGCACAGGTCACAGTCCCAGAGGCATCACAGTTTTTGTTGTCAATAAGGATCTTAAAATTGTGGCGAGGAATGATCTCTTTGACCAGCACATAGGTGCAGTTTTTCTGGAAGCTGTAATATTGGCCATCAAATGTCACATAATGAGGGTCTCCCCAGCCGTAGCAAACACCTGCAAAAATTAGATAATGGCATTGAGTGTTACAAAGAAAACAGTGTATAGTATACAGTATAATTTGCATGTACATATTTAAGATGTTGCTTGAATATGACTTTTTATGCTTTTATTGAAACTTACATTGACACTCGTATTGGAAACAGCAGCCTGCTTTATCATAAACCTTAACTGCAGGTTGCCCATTTTCACATTTAGGTATGGTTACTGGGTAACATGGCACATGCTCTGTCATTACTTTTCCATCGACACATGTTTCATTGGCACAGTTGTCTAAACTCCAAGTCTCACCATCCTGTGTAGGATAAAACTGAACTTTAAGCAATGTACTACAGTAAAAAAGAACATGTATATGTAACATTTAAAACATAATGAGCTGTTGGAGGAATTTGTTTCATGGAGATGTGTATGTGATTCAGAAAACGGAAATTATTTTATATACTGTACATATAATGCAACAAGTTGAATGACATTACCCACGGAGGCAAGTCAGTGTGAAAATCAATGAACAAGCAGTCATCATAATACTGAGTTATTGGATACATTTTAAATGAATCAGTGATACCATGTTGATGATATCAAGTGATATTCTGTTGATATTTTCATTGACAATTAAAAAGAACAATGCAAGTTTAAAAAGTGCATTGAATGGCATTGAAAGCTTCTTTCCCTTCTTCCAAGGCTCTCTTACAATCAAATGATCTGTTTCTTTAAATTATATGTTTGTATAGTTAAATTCAAATACCTTTCTGGGTGGTGTGAGATATGAACAGTCTTTTGGGGGTTTCACAGTAGATACTGTAATTGTACGGGTTGTTGAGCCAATTTGTGTTGTGCCAGATTTTGTGGTGGGGGTTGCGGCAGGAGTTGGTGGAGTAGTAGAGTGACATGGTCTGGCCAGCTTCTCTACATGGCATGTTGAATTGCAATATGCAGTGAAACACCAGCCTTCTCCATCACTCTTATTGTACATGAAACTACCTACATGAAAACAATATCAAGGCAGTTAGAGCAAAATGACCAGTGACATGAGAAAATCAAGACAAAAATAATTTAGGCTGCCAGTTGTGATCAGATATGCCAGACTGCATAGGGAGAGGTATAACTATGATCAAAAAATTATGATTATAATATGAACAAAAGGACGTTGCTTACCAGGAGAGAAAATCTTATCCATGTACTTGCAGAAACATGAAACTGGGGTTGAAGACTGAAGAGTTGAAGGTGAAGGTGTTGTGGTTTCAAGAGTGGGTGAGGTGGGCTTTTCTGTGGTTGCTGCTGGAGTAGTTGGCTTTCCTGTGGCTGTTGTGGTTGTCATGATCTTTTCTGTTGTTACATTTGGTTTTTCAGTGGTTACTGAGGCAGTTGGCTTTTCTGTTGTTGTGGCAACAGTAGGCCTGAGCCTTTCGGTTGTGGTAAACATTTTGGTGGTTGATGTGGGCAATTCTGTAAGTGTGGTGGGTGATATGATTGGTGTTTTGGTAACTGTAGTTGTTATCACTGACTTTTCTGTGGTTGCAAGGGTGGTGGCTTTTTCTGTGACTGGGGTTTGAGTGGGCTTTTCTGTGGCTGTTGTGATAATGGTCGTGGGCTTTTCAGTGAGCATTGTTGATGCCTTTGTCACGGTTATTGTAACCACAGCTCCTGTTGATGGTCTTGTTGTAACCTTTGTATTCGTAACAACTTCAGGTGTTGTCATGGTAGCCTTCTTTGTAGTGCTGGGCTTTTCTGTAACTGTGGTTGGTGAGGTTGATTGTTCAGTGATTGTGGTTGTTGTGGTTGGTTTTTCTGTGATTGTTGATAGGGTTGTAGTTGGCTTTGTCACACACATGTTTTTACAACATCTGACTCGTATTTCATAATCATAGCAAACAGGTGGTATCCCTTGGTCCTTGTTATGACAGATCAGTCCATCCGTTGGGTTGCATGTTACTTTTTGACCCAGATCATTCAAAGATATATCTTTGTATTGTTTTGCTCTACATTCTATTTCCAGAGGCTTTCTGCACACACTCAGATCTGGATTAGTAATGTTTTCCAGGGATTCATACTCTCCACCATCTCGGGTATTATCAGGGTAATGATTGTTGATCCAACCTGACCAGTTACAAACAAAGCAATTGGTTGTTGTGGGTTTTTCTGTGATTGTAGTTTGTGCAGTTGGCTTTTCTGTGGTTGAGCTTGTTGGCCCCTTTGTAATTGTGGTGGTTTCCCTTTCTGTTGTTGCTGTGATGATTGTTTCTTCAGTAGTTTTTGTGGTCAGGTTTTCTGTGGTTTTTGTTGGGGTGAAAGGCTTTTCTGTTGTGGTGTGGTGTAATGGTTTTTCTGTGGTCGTGGTTAGTACGGGTGATGTTTCTGTGATTGTGGTTGGTTTTTCTGTGGTTGTGGTGGCAGTAGTGCTGGGCTTTTCTGTAACTGTGGTTGGTGAGGTCGATTGTTCAGTGATTGTTGTTGTTGTGATTGTTTTTTCTGTGATTGTTGATAAGGTCGTAGTTGGCTTTGTCACACACATGTTTTTACAACATCTGACTCGTATTTCATAATCATAACAAACAGGTGGTATACCTTGGTCCTTGTTATGACAGATCAGTCCATCCATTGGGTTGCATGTTACTTTTTGACCCAGATCATTCAAAGATATATCTTTGTATTGTTTTGCTCTACATTCTATTTCCAGAGGCTTTCTGCACACACTCAGATCTGGATTAGTAATGTTTTCCAGGGATTCATACTCTCCACCATCTCGGGTATTATCAGGATAATGATTGTTGATCCAACCTGACCAGTTACAAACAAAGCAATTGGTTGTTGTGGGTTTTTCTGTGATTGTAGTTTGTGCAGTTGGCTTTTCTGTGGTTGAGCTTGTTGGCCCCTTTGTAATTGTGGTGGCTTCCCTTTCTGTTGTTGCTGTGATGATTGTTTCTTCAGTAGTTTTTGTGGTCAGGTTTTCTGTGGTTTTTGTTGGGGTGAAAGGCTTTTCTGTTGTGGTGTGGTGTAATGGTTTTTCTGTGGTCGTGGTTAGTACGGGTGATGTTTCTGTGATTGTGGTTGGTTTTTCTGTGGTTGTGGTGGCAGTAGTGCTGGGCTTTTCTGTAACTGTGGTTGGTGAGGTCGATTGTTCAGTGATTGTTGTTGTTGTGATTGTTTTTTCTGTGATTGTTGATAAGGTCGTAGTTGGCTTTGTCACACACATGTTTTTACAACATCTGACTCGTATTTCATAATCATAACAAACAGGTGGTATACCTTGGTCCTTGTTATGACAGATCAGTCCATCCATTGGGTTGCATGTTACTTTTTGACCCAGATCATTCAAAGATATATCTTTGTATTGTTTTGCTCTACATTCTATTTCCAGAGGCTTTCTGCACACACTCAGATCTGGATTAGTAATGTTTTCCAGGGATTCATACTCTCCACCATCTCGGGTATTGTCAGGGTAATGATTGTTGATCCAATCTGACCAGTTACAAACAAAGCAGTTGGTTGTTGTGGGTTTTTCTGTGATTGTAGTTTGTGTAGTTGGCTTTTCTGTGGTTGAGCTTGTTGACCCCTTTATAATTGTGGTGGCTCCCCTTTCTGTTGTTGCTGTGATTATTGTCTCTTCAGTAGTTTTTGTGGTCAGGTTTTCTGTGGTTTTTGTTGTGGTGAAAGGCTGTTCTGTAGTTGTGGTGTGGTGTAACGGTTTTTCTGTGGTCATGGTTGGTATGGCTGATGTTTCTGTGATTGTGGTTGGTTTTTCTGTGGTGGCAGTAGTGCTAGGCTTTTCTGTAACTGTGGTTGGTGTGGTTGATTGTTCAGTGATTGTGGTTGTTGTGGGTTTTTCTGTGATTGTGGTTTGTGTAGTTGGCTTTTCTGTGGTTGAGCTTGTTGGCCTCTTTGTAATTGTGGTGGCTCCCCTTTCTGTTGTTGCTGTGATTATGGTCTCTTCTGTAGTTTCAGTGGGCCTTTCAGTGAGCATTGTTGATGCCTTTGTCACGGTTATTGTAACCACAGCTCCTGTTGATGGTCTTGTTGTAACCTTTGTATTCGTAACAACTTCAGGTGTTGTCATGGTAGCCTTCTTTGTAGTGCTGGGCTTTTCTGTAACTGTGGTTGGTGAGGTCGATTGTTCAGTGATTGTTGTTGTTGTGGTTGGTTTTTCTGTGATTGTTGATAGGGTTGTAGTTGGCTTTGTCACACACATGTTTTTACAACATCTGACTCGTATTTCATAATCATAGCAAACAGGTGGTATCTCTTGGTCCTTGTTATGACAGATCAGTCCATCCGTTGGGTTGCATGTTACTTTTTGACCCAGATCATTCAAAGATATATCTTTGTATTGTTTTGCTCTACATTCTATTTCCAGAGGCTTTCTGCACACACTCAGATCTGGATTAGTAATGTTTTCCAGGGATTCATACTCTCCACCATCTCGGGTATTATCAGGGTAATGATTGTTGATCCAACCTGACCAGTTACAAACAAAGCAATTGGTTGTTGTGGGTTTTTCTGTGATTGTAGTTTGTGTAGTTGGCTTTTCTGTGGTTGAGCTTGTTGGCCTCTTTGAAATTGTGGTGGCTCCCCTTTCTGTTGTTGCTGTGATTATTGTCTCTTCAGTAGTTTTTGTGGTCAGGTTTTCTGTGGTTTTTGTTGGGGTGAAAGGCTTTTCTGTTGTGGTGTGGTGTAATGGTTTTTCTGTGGTCGTGGTTAGTACGGGTGATGTTTCTGTGATTGTGGTTGGTTTTTCTGTGGTTGTGGTGGCAGTAGTGCTGGGCTTTTCTGTAACCGTGGTTGGTGAGGTCGATTGTTCAGTGATTGTTGTTGTTGTGGTTGGTTTTTCTGTGATTGTTGATAGGGTTGTAGTTGGCTTTGTCACACACATGTTTTTACAACATCTGACTCGTATTTCATAATCATAGCAAACAGGTGGTATCTCTTGGTCCTTGTTATGACAGATCAGTCCATCCGTTGGGTTGCATGTTACTTTTTGACCCAGATCATTCAAAGATATATCTTTGTATTGTTTTGCTCTACATTCTATTTCCAGAGGCTTTCTGCACACACTCAGATCTGGATTAGTAATGTTTTCCAGGGATTCATACTCTCCACCATCTCGGGTATTATCAGGGTAATGATTGTTGATCCAACCTGACCAGTTACAAACAAAGCAATTGGTTGTTGTGGGTTTTTCTGTGATTGTAGTTTGTGTAGTTGGCTTTTCTGTGGTTGAGCTTGTTGGCCCCTTTGTAATTGTGGTGGCTTCCCTTTCTGTTGTTGCTGTGATGATTGCTTCTTCAGTAGTTTTTGTGGTCAGGTTTTCTGTGGTTTTTGTTGGGGTGAAAGGCTGTTCTGTAGTTGTGGTGTAGTGTAATGGTTTTTCTGTGGTCGTGGTTGGTATGGCTGATGTCTCTGTGATTGTGGTTGGTTTTTCTGTGGTGGCAGTAGTGCTAGGCTTTTCTGTAACTGTGGTTGGTGTGGCTGATTGTTCAGTGATTGTGGTTGTTGTGGGTTTTTCTGTGATTGTGGTTTGTGTAGTTGGCTTTTCTGCGGTTGAGCTTGTTGGCCTCTTTGTAATTGTGGTGGCTCCCCTTTCTGTTGTTGCTGTGATTATGGTCTCTTCTGTAGTTTCAGTGGGTCTTTCAGTGAGCATTGTTGATGCCTTTGTCACGGTTATTGTAACCACAGCTCCTGTTGATGGTCTTGTTGTAACCTTTGTATTCGTAACAACTTCAGGTGTTGTCATGGTAGCCTTCTTTGTAGTGCTGGGCTTTTCTGTAACTGTGGTTGGTGAAGTCGATTGTTCAGTGATTGTTGTTGTTGTGGTTGGTTTTTCTGTGATTGTTGATAGGGTTGTAGTTGGCTTTGTCACACACATGTTTTTACAACATCTGACTCGTATTTCATAATCATAGCAAACAGGTGGTATCCCTTGGTCCTTGTTATGACAGATCAGTCCATCCGTTGGGTTGCATGTTACTTTTTGACCCAGATCATTCAAAGATATATCTTTGTATTGTTTTGCTCTACATTCTATTTCCAGAGGCTTTCTGCACACACTCAGATCTGGATTAGTAATGTTTTCCAGGGATTCATACTCTCCACCATCTCGGGTATTATCAGGGTAATGATTGTTGATCCAACCTGACCAGTTACAAACAAAGCAATTGGTTGTTGTGGGTTTTTCTGTGATTGTAGTTTGTGTAGTTGGCTTTTCTGTGGTTGAGCTTGTTGGCCCCTTTGTAATTGTGGTGGCTTCCCTTTCTGTTGTTGCTGTGATGATTGCTTCTTCAGTAGTTTTTGTGGTCAGGTTTTCTGTGGTTTTTGTTGGGGTGAAAGGCTGTTCTGTAGTTGTGGTGTGGTGTAACGGTTTTTCTGTGGTCGTGGTTGGTATGGCTGATGTTTCTGTGATTGTGGTTGGTTTTTCTGTGGTGGCAGTAGTGCTAGGCTTTTCTGTAACTGTGGTTGGTGTGACTGATTGTTCAGTGATTGTGGTTGTTGTGGGTTTTTCTGTGATTGTGGTTTGTGTAGTTGGCTTTTCTGCAGTTGAGCTTGTTGGCCTCTTTGTAATTGTGGTGGCTCCCCTTTCTGTTGTTGCTGTGATTATGGTCTCTTCTGTAGTTTCAGTGGGCCTTTCAGTGAGCATTGTTGATGCCTTTGTCACGGTTATTGTAACCACAGCTCCTGTTGATGGTCTTGTTGTAACCTTTGTATTCGTAACAACTTCAGGTGTTGTCATGGTAGCCTTCTTCGTAGTGCTGGGCTTTTCTGTAACTGTGGTTGGTGAAGTCGATTGTTCAGTGATTGTTGTTGTTGTGGTTGGTTTTTCTGTGACTGTTGATAGGGTTGTAGTTGGCTTTGTCACACACATGTTTTTACAACATCTGACTCGTATTTCATAATCATAGCAAACAGGTGGTATCCCTTGGTCCTTGTTATGACAGATCAGTCCATCCGTTGGGTTGCATGTTACTTTTTGACCCAGATCAATCAAAGATATATCTTTGTATTGTTTTGCTCTACATTCTATTTCCAGAGGCTTTCTGCACACACTCAGATCTGGATTAGTAATGTTTTCCAGGGATTCATACTCTCCACCATCTCGGGTATTGCCAGGGTAATGATTGTTGATCCAACCTGACCAGTTACAAACAAAGCAGTTGGTTGTTGTGGGTTTTTCTGTGATTGTAGTTTGTGCAGTTGGCTTTTCTGTGGTTAAGCTTGTTGACCCCTTTATAATTGTGGTGGCTCCCCTTTCTGTTGTTGCTGTGATTATTGTTTCTTCAGTAGTTTTTGTGGTCAGGTTTTCTGTGGTTTTTGTTGGGGTGAAAGGCTGTTCTGTAGTTGTGGTGTAGTGTAATGGTTCTTCTGTGGTCGTGGTTGGTTTGGCTGATGTTTCTGTTATAGTACTTTGTGTGGGGATGGTGGTTGTGGGTGAAGGCAATGAGGAAGATGGTACTGCTGTTGTTGTAGAAACTCTTGGTGTTGAGAGTGTCTGAACTGTTGTAACTGCCTCAGTTGAAATGGTTGTAGTGATAGTTTGAAATGTTGTAAAAACGAAGACTGTTGTAGCAGTTGGTGTCTCAGTTGTTGTAGTTGTAGGGCAAGGCTTGACAATTCTGTCAATATTTCCATTTTTTCCACAAATGGCAGTTAAACAGGTTCCATCTCCATCATGAGTGTCATAGACTGTTTCTCCATACTTGTATATACGTCCTTCATATAAACAAGTGCAAGCTGTAAAAGAGAGACGGTGTATCACATGAATCTATATTGTTTTACCAGATCCTTACAATTGTTTATTCAAGGAATTTGTATAAGTTATGTTAATTTTGTCAGTGATGTCACTAATAGTTATAATGTGTTTCACACTCACCTTGGACATCTGAAATGCACTCCTTCTTTGTCGAAGAACAATAACTGAAAGGCAATTAAACAAGGCAAGTTTATCTTAAAAATATCCACAAACGCAATATATGCACATTTTATGCTGTATGTTATTGTTTATTTCTTTATATGTATCTGTATTTTTCTATATGTATGTATAAGGATAGCTAATGCTCCAATAAAATTGTTTTAAAATATCTTATAACTAAACAACATGATTGTATGATATTAGCATACAGTATTTCATCATATCAGTTTTTGTAAAAACAATGTAAAGGTGATGATTAACTTTTGCACCAAATGCAGCTTTAGGAAGATGGAAAGGTCCCTACCACTTTTGACAGTTTTCGTTTGGAGTCATTATCTCTCTTTCTTTATAATGCTTCCCTTCATCATCATAGCAGCCACATTCCTCCTTTGACACGCACTTCATGGTAGCTTCTTCCAAATACGATTGTTCAGGTGGGCAACTTGGATAGCAGCCTTAAAAAATTAAAAGTTACTGTAAATTGCAAAACTAGCACAGACATGAAGTCTACCCTAAACCATGTGTCTAACTCTGAGTGGTGAAAATAGATGAAAAATCAGAAACACATCAAGTAAGGACAACTCTGTTTAGCTTATGTCTGTTCTGTGGGTATTTACTAGAAAAGTAAATTAAAATAAACTATCACTTTATGGTTATTTGTACCTTCTAATGCTGGAATTTTATTGTAGCATCTTCCTGAAGGATTCCTGCATGTTTTCATGCATGGTTTTCCACAAGGCTCATAGTGCCATTCACACTCTCCATCAGGGTTATAAAAATCACAGAATAGAGCTAATGAAACAAAAGAAAAGAATATTAAAAAGATACAAGAAACCATTACTTAGTTGTATATGTAATCTTCATAATAGAACAGATCAAGGTTTGTTTATAAACCCGCTGATATTCACAGATTACGATAATCATTATAAACTATGTTTCTCAGCTTTATCTCCTTATAGAAAGACCAATTAAAGACTCACGGCAGATTGTGGGAGTTCTCCATTTCACACAGGCTCCGGCCTCATTACAGACTGCCGCGTAGGCTGCTACAGCTGAGCAGAAACATTCACAATCTCCTCCCGTATTGCAAGCACATGTGTCTCTCACACAGGTATCATAATAATTTTGGGGATCCACCTTGTTGAAAGAAGCCATTATAAATGCAAATAGGGGCTGAATTATTCGCTGCTAACTAATTATATAGAAATTCATTGTTTAGACAGTATACAAATTGCTATGATTTTGTTTGAGATTACATGCCATGTAATATTGCTTGCCAGTTTTACCTTTGAATGGCAGACAGCAAACACTTCACTCTTGATAATGCTACAGTGCTTCACTGCCCATGCCTGCCTGTGGGAGTACAGACTGCAGGGATTGTTTACTGCTTTTGCGTTAGGGCAGGTAGGCGACACTTTCCAGCTGTTTCCAAACTCAAGGGCTTCTACTACAACTTCTTTGTTTCTGGTGGTGAAATCGTTCTTAATATTTCCATCGTAATTCCCACACAGACCACAGACTTTGCCCTAGAATAAAATGACATGTAGTTAGTTTGTAAAATGGCAACTATATGAATTAATATGTAACTAACTTCATGTCTGCTCACATACCTTGAATGCGGAGCTGAGTCTGATCATGATTGTTGTCTTCTTATTCCAAATGAGAACAAGACCATTACTTGCCTCAATGACAAGATATATACCAATAGTGTGAACCTTGTAGGGTATGTCTGTCCCGATGCTTTGTTTAATAACTCTGACATTTTCCTCTGAAAGAACAATTTCATTTTTCTGAAAATAAAAAAAACAACATAAAACATGCTCATTTGTAAACATCACCCAAAGTTATTTTCAGCATTTAAAAAAATGTATTTAAATTGCAAATATTAGTGTTATGTACCCCTAAATAGAGCTTGATAGCAGTGGAGCAGATGCTTTCAGTTGTTTCACACGGAATATGCTCAGTCAGGACCCTGAAGGTGCCACTTTTATCATCCCCACAGTAATCCTATAAGATATTGATGTCAGTATTACAAGATTTACTTTAGCCAAAGCACAAAGACTAAAAATAAGTATGTTTGATACCTGAGTGAAGACATAGCCACAGTCCCCAGTGAAGGAGAATTTCTTTTCATCAAAAGTGATGTAATGCCCTTCTCCGTATATTGTACAGGTTCGATCACACTGATGATTTGTACATTCCCATTTTCTGCTTTTGCAAGTGCTATGATTTGAAATAATGCATTTATATAAAATTATATATTCCCAATTCAAAAAGGACACAAAATGTGTGAACTGACACAATGCTACATTGCAGTAGTATTACAGGGCTCACCAGGTATTGCAGTCCACAGTGATCGTCTGTCCAGACTTATAAGACTCTCCATTATATGTGCAGGGACAGTGTTCCTTCTTAATACAGCCTCCCTTACCATCTGACAGAAGGCCATCAGGACACACACAGCCGGAGATACACCGTGTACTGACCTATACAGTGTAACAGCAATGCATTTAATATATGATTCTGCTGCTTTTGTATACCTGTATAGAATATTCAACAAGAATTATTAAACAGTGTCTCAATCTTACACATTCTGTGTCCAGTGTCTGGCAGCTTTTCTGGCAATCTGATCCTTTTTCACCTGGCTTTGCACTTGAGCAGTCGAAGAAAATCATTGGATTGGCGCATGCTAATGACAATGATAATGTGTTACAGAGGACACCACTGTATGCTTTGAATTGCTCATACCGTGGTTGGCTATAAAATTAATACTATGACAAGTTCAGTGCTTTGTACCTACATTCATTTATGTGACTGCCCGAACAGCTTAATTTTCCACGAAAGCAGTAGCTGAAATACACAGAAAGATAGTCAAGGTGGTAAGAGGACGGAAACACATTTTCCTGTTATTTCTTGCCAGTTTCTTGCTCTTTATATCTTGCTAAAACATGAACTATTTAGAGCTGAGGTCAACAATGGGTCTAGCCTGAAGATACACAATAATGGTCCATGTGTAGGCTAACTTGACACCTACAAGTGAGCTCCTGGAAAGTTCACCTGTTTATCACACATACAGACTGACAACCACATGTACATGGCCAGTTTAGAGCCTCAAATTCACCAAAACTGTCTTTGGAGTATGGGATGAAAGCCCAACAAAACACCAAATACTTAAACTCCACACAGTGTCAACTGGCTGGTTACTCAAACCTAGGACCTTTTGCTGTGATAACCGCTGAGCAACTATCCTGTACCTTCAAAACGTTAATAAGTCTGATAATATGAACAAGGCAATAAAACTGTTGCTGAACAAATAAAAAGAAGAGAAGAAAAAGAGAAAGCAGAAGGCCAGTACTTCACTACTTAGAGCATACTGAGTTTTTTTTAATCTTTTCTGTGATCACTGAGATAAGTACACATTTCATGTCATACTTGTTTGGCCACTACACTACTGCAGTAAGACCACTACAATGTGCAAGGTGGGCATCAGTAAGCTACTTGTGTATGGAAATGGTGCTTTAAAATGAAAGCACTATGCTTGAAAGTGACTGACCGCAACCCAGAACTTAGAAACCACTGATTAAAGATAATTTTTGTCCAGTTAAATACAAATGTTCTGCAGTAATTTTTCTGTAAATATTGATATCCTCACCAAGTTTTTCCATTGACCTTGATGAAATGCCCAGGCTGCACCACCATGTCTCCCGAATAGCAGGAGCACTGTGTGGCTGACACACACTTTCCCTTATCATTTAGGTAAGTTCCTTCAGCACAGCCACAGCCATCAAACGGGACTAATTCAGCCTCACATGTGAAGTCTGACTGACTAAGAGAGCGACAGGTGCGACCACAGCTTGTCATCTGGTAGTCATATACCAAAGTAGGAGGGCAGTCAGTTGTGTATTTCTCTGTTGAAAGAAAACACAACTCACTTACAGCCATGTTTAAATAAGATACATAATTAGTGATTTTATTTATTTCACACTTGATTGTTTCGGTAAAACTTACTGCACATTTTCTCCCTCCATCCACTCAGTGAGACACCTGCAGCAGCACATGCATGGACATAGGAGGAGATGGCAGCACACATGCACTCCTCACTGTTTTCACAGGAACACGTGTCATAAATGCAAGACTGTGGAGAGAAAAAAGCAATAAGCTAAATGTGTAATTGAAATGTGTGGTTTTTAAACATGAATACACATGCTCACATACATTAGACTGAATGCAAATAAAAAAATACTTACATCTTGATAGTCTTGTGGGTGTACTTCTGAATGGCACAGGGCAAAAATGTCTTTTGTGTCTGACAGCAGGGAGCACCAGTGATTGGCATATTTCTCTACAAAAACAAATTAATATGTTAGGTGGTAGGTTGCCGTAAAGAATGACACATGTGGAGCATAATGTTTGTAACAGTTAACCCACCCTTGTCTACACTCAAAATACAGGGGTCCCCAAGTATGTTTGTCACATCAGGACAGCTTGTTTTGGTCTTCCATGTGTTGGCAAATGTAACAGCTGTTCCCTCAATTAATCCATTTGTGGTTCTGAAGTCATCAACTTCAACATCATTAAAATCTCCACAAAGGCCTGGATGAAAATAACAAATTTGATGGAATACACAATAAAACACTCACTGAAATGGTGGATATTTTGTATTATAATCAAAAATGCTAAAGAATGTAAACCCACCACTAAGTTTCCCCTTATTGGAGACACTGGCTTTGAGGTAAACCTGCATAATGGGTGTGAGCTGAATCTCAAGATGAAGCCCGTAGGTGGTATGAATAACAATGTAAAATGTTGATGGGCTGAAGATGGATATGTCATCTGTGGGGGGGGAAACATATTCACATTGAACTGACTGTTGAATTAACACATTGATGATGTTATTAACTGAGTACACTCAATTATATGTCATAATTTCAGAGGTGAATGAATACCAAAAAGGACCAGCCACTCACCCATGAAAAGGGGCAGTTGAGATATCAGTTTGTTAACAAAAACCTGTCCATCAGCTGCAACTACAATTGTCTGCTGTTGGAAAAATGACAAAATGACTTGTTAAAACATCAGGAAACATGTTTAAACCCTTTCCAACAGATATGGAAATATATTTTTCAGGAGAATATCTTATGAATATGTTTTCATTTTATTAGGAGGGAACCATAGTATACTGTAATTTTACCATGTATTTTGGCAGTAGTAGAGTGATTGCAGTCAGGCAAGTTGATTTTTCTGACTTTCCACATTTGACCAGGTCACCCAGAACACTGAAAGTCCCATTACATCCCTAAAGTCAAGAAGATAAAAATGCACTTGATTACAGATGGTTTGCTTATTTAGTATTAAGTATTAAGTATTCCAATTTTGTGTGTGAATTAAAGGATATGTTAGGTTCACATTTTTTCAAACAATCCCAACAAGTCCTCCAGTTTCAACAAGAAAAGATGAATTTTCAAAAAAATAATTCTGGTCCCTTAGCCAGTTTGCATTAATATGATTACTTCCTTAATTTTAGGTTACAACAACAATCAAGTAGTTAAGGTTAGGGTACAATCATTGTCATGGTTTGTAAAAAAAAAAAAAAAAAAGTTTGCTCCAGTAGCATAGACAGAAATGTGGGTGGGCACAGAGAAAATCAGGTGGACCGAGCCCATCCAAGACCAATTGCATTTAATAGATAGTCAGATAATTGAAACATACACTGGTTGATTGACCAAAAAAGGAACCACTCTGATTGGATCCAGGCCCATCCACAGCCAGGTTTACTCATAGCTCCATCCACCCTGACTGCCTCCTTTCATGTACTTTGACACTGTATAACAATGTCAACTGATTTCCTTCTTTCCTCCTGCAATAATCACTGTGGCCACTAGAGAGCTTCTAACATAAGAATGTTCTGTCACTTGTTTTTTTTTGGGAGGACAGTCTCAACAGTACTCACATGTCCAGATGTACACTGAAAGGGTTTTGTTTCCTGTAATCATTCCTCCTGTTTAAACTGGCCATTAAGTGACACCATCCGAACATGCATACAAAGTATGGTGTGATGGGGGACAAAATCCCTAGTCTTCATCATGCATTCTTAAGTTTATCTGAATATAGAAAAACGTTGGAATATAGAGTATATTTGCACTGAATGAAGACTGTGGATTTTATCCCCACTGGAAATGTATTACGTAAGGATCTTAATTGCCAGTATTAACAGGAGGAATGATTACAGCAAGAAAAAACTGTTTCAATGTAAATATGAGCACCTGACTGTTGTTTTAAGACAGACTAGAAAAATTGTGAACCAAACCTTTAACTCTGAATACCTCACCTTTGAGAGAACATAAGAGCATTTGCCATGGAAAGTGTATGTTTTATCATCATAGGTGGAGATGTGGGAGCCACCCAGTATGGAGCAGGTACCGTGACAGTCCATATCCTTACAGTGCCACTCACCATTTTTACAGGTGCTGTCAACAGAATTTATCCAGTTCAGCTGAGCCAACCACTTCAAATACACATGTTGTTAATGTGAAATTATATTGAAGATTGTGTGGTTATTACCATTCTCGACATGTTGTTGAGTAGGTTTCCCCAGCTTGGTATGGCTTGCCTTTGTGTACGCAGGAGCACTGGCGAACAGGAACACACCCATGCTGTGTGATGTCATCAAAGACAGTCCCTTGTGAGAAGCATAATGAAATGATTAGCCTTAAGCCCACAACAAACTGCTCTACACAATGCAAAACTTGTAGCCATACATGTGTGGGTGGTGCAGGGACTTTTTTTTTTTTAAATTTCACTACAATAGTTGTCCAAATGTTGGGGGAGAAAAAATTCATGAAGGAAAAAGTCTTTGCTTTCTTGATTGTTCAATGGTACACACAAATGAACAAGATGATAATATTTAATGATATTAATAATATTTTTTGATATGATGTATTAACCTATGAGTAAGGGATGTCAGAGATAAGAAAACATTGTTTAACCTTGAATCTTGGATATATCGATGCATCATCATCCACAATCAAAACTGCATTAAATCCAAACATCTCGTTTAGATTTCATTATCCATTACGTGACAATTTCCACTGTTAATTTTATGCTGCATTAGGCTACACAGTGTTACTGTACAGTATATGTACACCTAACACCTAACTGATAGCAGCTAAAGCCATGTCCAATGTAGCATCACAACTCTATAGAGTGTCATTCATTACATTTGTCCTTGTCCTTGAGGAGATAACTTAAATATATTGATATGAAGTAATTAATTTGGTATTCCTAGACAACTCAATACCAAACCAGCATACTAGCCTGCTGCTAAAGTTGTAACTTCAGTTTATGTTGGTACAATACCAATCAATATAGAATAATTTAAAAAAAATCTGCTGGCCTCCATACAAATGTCATTCTGAATTGATTTTAAAATCAGGAGACTTACCAGATGGACAAAAGCATCCATCCACGCAGTGATCATCACACACTTGGCTTCTCTGGGGGTTGCTGCAGGTGTCAGTACATGGACTACCGCATTCCCTGTACTCCAAGTTAAATGGGCATATTTTACCTATTCAACACAAAAAAAATATGATTTAGAGACAGCGATTCTGATAAATAACTATAGGGACAACATCAAAGCTCAGACTTGCACATTTTCTTGTACCTGTACCTACCACAAAGTTGTTCGGTCTTCCATTGCTGTGGTTTTCCACCTGCATGAGCACATTCACGGGAGTACTCTGATATGGTCGAACACAAGCATGAAGAAGTGCTGCTGTTACAGTTGCACAGGTCCTTCATACAGGCTTTGATGAAGGAGTCAGTATCAATTAGGTCTTTACAGCTGAGGAATGCAGGTCCTGACAGAAGGTTCTCACATAGGTCTCTCTGTGGGTCAAAGTATATAATGTATTTAAGTTGAATCTATGTGTTGTATATAAAATTATTTGAGGCCAGTCTATTTTATATACCTGATTTGAACAGTTTTGTGTGGCTGGAGGGGAAATGTCCTCACAGATTTCAATAGGACGGTTGACTTTCCAGACCTCCCCAAAATATTCAGTAGTTATAGAATCCCCTGTTCCTAGAGGAAAAAGAGGTTTTAGGAAATGTGAATACTGACATTGTGTAGGTTGTTTTCAGCTTTTTGTAATTAGCATCTTATTTACCTGTTTTGATGAACTCATCATGCTGGACGCCATTGAAGTCACCACACAGTCCACATGTCTGATTCTTGAATTTTGCATCTAGCTCAACCTTAAAATCAGGTGAAAATTCAGTTTGAATAAAGTGCAGTAATGAAGAAGAAATGTCCTTAAATGTCTTCATGTCTGTGAATTGTTCTCTATAATATTTAGTATTTTCAACACCACATCTAGTACTACTAACTTTGGGTAGTATTTGGTCCTGTTTTATAGACTTTTTCATAAACACAATTTGTCAGGTTCAAACAAAAAAAAAGGCCTGTATAAGTGTCAATTAAGACACTGAACCCTTCACAACTGCTTATCTTTGATTTTGAATGGATTAATTGGTGTAAGAATGACACATCATACAATTCTCTAATCTCTTGAATAGTGGTCAAACTAAATATACTATAACTATTTGCACAACAAAAGTAGCCTTTATGTATCAGTTATTAAAACAATAATCAGAAATCAGTGTCTTTTATCAATTATAGTACAATCAGGTCATATAGCAACAAGCTGAATGTGAATACACATACCCAGAGAGAATCATCTTCATTCCAAAAGATGACCAAACCCAGCTTTGCCTCAATCTTAACAAAAGAGACGGATCTTTCAATTGTAACGCCAACCTGGCTGAATGGTATGGAGACACTAGAGGGGGAAAAAATATCACAGTAAGATGATAAGACAGTAAGCATGACCGCAACAAGAACATCAGTACTGATGAAAAGTTGTCAAAATAGACTCACAATAACTATGACTGAGCTACATACTCACAGTTTATCATCAACTTTAATGGAAGAGTTGGTCAACTCCACCACAACCCCATCCAGTCTCATAGAGATCCTCTTAATGCAGGTGACCCCATTTATCTCCTGACGTTGGAGCTGGATATTGAAATCCTCGTAGCTGCACTTACAATGAGATGCAAGGATGTAGTTGCAAGTAGAGGGAAGCTGGAAGAAATCTCCATCGAAAGTCTTAAAATGGTATTTTCCCCATGTACTGCACAGCTGGTTATGAGAGGATTTCATTTCTAGTTTGTGGGGGAAATAGCATTCATTATACAATAGTTAAAATGGTAAATTATTTTTTTGTTTGTCTTTTAATCTTTGAAAAAACAAATTACCTGTGATTACTGGCATTTTGGTCATCGCATGAACCATAACTTAAAAGAGAAGAAAGACATTTTAGATTTTTTTTAGCTCCATTAAGTCAGAGATATCGAAAAACCTCTACTTAGTGGAGAGGAATATCAGACACTTGAACGATAAAACACAAAAACATCTGATGAGAATCTCTCATAGAATGTTTTCATTGTCATATTGTAAAACAAAAAGCAGACTATGTTTATATTTGTAATAACCACTTTATATGATTTTTTTTTTTTAATCAAATTTTCCTTCCAGAATAGGGTCCTTTTTACTTGATAGACACTACAGGACAGTACAGGTGGATAAGATTTAATCAAAGCACAGCCTTTGATATATGCAGCTCTTTTTGTATCCCACTCAGTATACATACCACTGGTTGCTGCAGATAGTCCAAGGCAGAGGGAAAGCCATGGTATCACCCAGGCAAGCGGCATTCTGGCTGTTCTCATGAGTAGTCTGTCCTTAGAGGGATTGTTAAGCCAAATGGTGCCACACTACCAATGTCTTCTAATATAGTTCATTAGGTGTTTGCAGTTAAGGAGGGGCAAAAGAGACATCTGGGTGTCAACCCTTTTGGTTTTTGTCTGGATCACACCCATGAAGAGGTTGCTTATAACAACACTTGATCTACATCTGTCTGTGTCACAAAGCATCCTATCAATCATGCTCATGCTGCATGACTCTATTTCTCATAGCAATCTTTAGTAAATATTAACATACATCCTATAAGCAGGGGGAATATTTTAAATTGCCATATGGTTGTAGTTGATGAATCATTGAAATGTGTGCTTTTTTATGATACAGTTTTATTCAGGTCCTGATTTTTTGTAAAGGGAAGATATTATGTATGCATATTTAAACTGTGCAATTGTGTACTTTTCTCACTGAACCAGAGCATTTCAGATGTGGGTTGTGCCTCTAGATCTAATAAGGATATGAGTAAATGTGTGTGCCAAAGACTTACAGGTCTTTGAAATGTTTATTGACAGTCTAACATGCACTGGCGGACTCAGGCTGTCTCAGGGGCAGGGGTGAAAAAAAAAATATATATAATATTTTCTCATTCAAAAAAAATTTTTTTTACAGGGCACTGTGACTGAAAGGGTGCCATGAGCGCTCTTAATTCCATTTTGTCACATATAGAGATACTCTATAGGGCATTTCATCCTTTAACCATAGTTACCCATAACTAGACAGTCATTTTAAAACATTGGTATGTTTTCTCATTTGAGGGCCTTAGAAGGCACTTCATCATACTGTGGGGGCACCTTCAGAGGGCACTTTCGCTCTTTTTTTGTCCTTGGATATAACCATCTCTTGTGCCTACAGATTAAAGTTGTGGCCCGCTGATGAAAGCTTGCATTTGCAGTATTATGATTATTACAAACCGGGTGTTGGTGGTTGGTGGTACCATGCATTCAAATCACAAGCAGCACAGTTAGTGATGCGTTTTCCATCACCCAGTGGTTGATCCACCAGCGTGCTAGTGTGACGTCACACAACAACACTATTTGGATCTCTGGGAGTGAGATTGAGTGAGGTGTAAAAACACAGCTGCAATTACCTCTTAAAGCCATTAGGTGCCACCAAAGAGAACGAAACAGAGATCCCCAGGATTGCCTCTTTAAGGTACCTCCATATAGAAACTAAGATCGTGACAAAAGCAGGGTGTGTGAGACCAATATAATTTTTGAGAAGTGATTGATACCATAAATGCTTTTCAAACTTAGAACATTTATATCAAGGTTTACAATACTAGAACTACAGGTGTTAATATAATAATAATAATTAATAATAATATATAAATAATTATATAATTTAAAAAAAGATATATTCTATGTAAAGAGGAAGAACTTGAACCAGTTGCAGGGTGTGAGTGAAGAGCAATGATGGTTTAGTGTAAAGGGAGTTCTTCCTTGTCATTTGGTTATGATGTATATAAAATATCATGCCAGAAAAAAAACAACATACCAGACAGAAATACCCAAACTGAGTACACATTACAAGTTGTATGGACGAGCATGAACAATCCCCAATATTACCATTGTATTCTATTTTTGTCCCTATTGTCTATTTTATTCACCAACAGGATCAACAAGGAAGGTGGCTCCATCCTGGGGTGGAACTTGAGTCTTGTGAGCTCCATGTGCAATACCTCTCACCACCTTCAAGCCTGTCTTTATACACCTTAAGTGCACCACTGAATGCCACAGGAGAGCCTACCTGCCAATGTCAACTCCTATTCATACTTTCTAATCTATACTTATTTATCTTGTTTTAATAGTTATACTTCCTCAACTTACTATTTACATAGGAGATGTATTGTTATAAGCTTGTCATTTTCATCATCATATATGTATATATATTGTACATGTATTGTTTATATTCTTTTTTAATATTAATTTTAATATGTAGAGTATTTTATTATTATATGTAGAGTTTGCTGTATATACTGAATATATATTTGCTGTATTTTATTATGTATATTGTGCATCTTTGACACAAAAAGGTTGAGATGAATAAAGTTCCATCTTTTCCTATCCTATTCTATTGATTGTCCAGCTTTCCAAGGGTGTTTTATTTAATCCAAAGTATAATTTTTCAGCATGAAGAACCAAAAAAGAAAAATATTCTTTCTAGTATATCAATAGAGTTTTAAACGCACAATATGTAATTTCAGCCGCTAGGGGTCTCTCAATCAAAATAATAACAAAAGATGGCGTGTGATGACGGTGCGAAGTAGCAAGGGATCATGGGAGTTGTTGTCTTCGTTGTTAAAAAATCAGGTTCACCGGGATATGATTACTTACCAGGAGCCGAATTATCCACAGAGGTCCCCTCCTCTCCAGAACAAACGGACCCGCTGATTACAGGTAAAAACACTGAATAAAGCAGTTTCATCTAAGAGATCGGTGTGATGTACGGCGACCCACTGACGTCAGATCATAGACTCAGATACAGGCTGTTAGCTGAGCCGCTGCTAACACTTTAGCGGTTTATATCTCATCAGTATTATTATAAACATTTGTTTATCTGAAACGGTCCGTTACTTTTATTAAATTATAAATTTATCTGGGTTTGAAAATTGTTGGAAACATTTGGGATAATGTAAGTACACAACTCAACAACATATATAACATAGGTCTAGTTATTTTTAAACATTTTAATGTGGAATAATTACATATTATACCTTTAAAAGGCTGTGGTGCAACTGTGTGAAATCAATAATAATAACAACAGGAATTAATATTATTTATAATTATATATTTTCCATTTCATTTTTTATTAACATTTATAATTATCATGAATAAAAACATCAATAACAGTAAAAGCCTAACTGCTACATAAACAGCACAAATAAAACAACAGAAGAGATGAAACGTGAACATAGTTGCATCTTTTTATTTGATTAATTGATAAATACTCTCTGTAATGGCAATCATAAAGAGAGTATCTAGAATGATCCTACATCGATAAATGTGAGGACAGATTTTGAATCACACCAGTGTGAAGCTTCGCCTCTTGCGAGCTGGATGTCCTGTAGCAGTGGTGCATTCTGTGTGGCGACAGGCACACTCTTCCACATGGATGTATGTGTGAGGAACCACTTTTTCATTGGGACATTTCAAATCAACAGTGCGATTACTGTAGCGTGTCTCCTTACAGCATGAGCAAGAATGCTGCATTGCACCTGCAGAGTACCTGAAGAAAGCAGAGGTGGGATTAATTAATCAATTCACTTCAAATATATATAAACCTTGCCTAAACATTTTTAAAATGTCCAAATGTTTATGGGTTTGGGACTTTCCAGAGGAATGACAATGACGTGACCTTACTTGGTGAAAGTGTTGCAGGATCCCTCACAATATGGAACGTCTACCTCCTGGTTAGACTCACAGTCTTTGTGTTTAATGCGGGTTTTCATGGATAGTAACTTGCAGGCCTTCTCCTTTTCCACACCTTTTCAAAAGAGACATACAATTAGCTTATTTTCATTGAATTACTTTCTATTCAAAGGTAAGGAAAATGTCAAAGATACTCACAAATTTTACAACAGCCATTTGCTGCAGTTTGAATTGTGTCCTAAGGACGTAAATAGACAACATATGGTGAATTTTGCTTTGTGTTCCAAAAAATATACTTTGGTATAGCATCAATAGAGTTCATTTCATAGTAAATTATGTTCTCAAAGAGACAGTCAATCCAGATTCAGTTGTTGAAAGATATAACTTACAGGTTGGCAGTTGCTCTGCTGGAATACCGGGCACACCATGTGTGACATGATAACTGTAAATGTTTCATTGCTCTTAATACAGGTGTACTTATTACACTCGCTCTCAGGTGTTGACCAGGTTTCTCCTTGCTGGAAAGCAGTAGGATGGATATACAGATATACTAAAATACCTTTAGCTGTCAAAAATAACCATGTGAAGTCACAGCCAACATAGATGATCCAACTTACCTTTAAGAGCTGCTTCGTATCATTAATATTTATGACACAGTTTGTCTGTACACAACTCCCACAGCATTCATCTGAATTAGTTTTCACATATTCATATCCCTGAGAGAGTGGGAGAATTGAGTTGCTGAGTCCAGTTTACAAGTTCACCCTCCCATTAAACACATTATGAGGAAAAAAAGTTGCATTGTACAGTATTATTACAGTATTATACACATATGTGTGGAAATAATGTGATCTTGCTTACCATTTCACAATTCCTTTCACACTTCCGAAAATCGCAAACTATTTTGAGTAGACTAGAGTTGGAGTCCATCGTATTGGTACAGGTGCAATTCTGACATTTATTTCCAGGAACTGAAGCACCAGGCTAAGAGGCATGCAAAGAGGATGTGTTTATATCTGTGTTTTAGCCACTCAGAAGGGCACCAGAAACCATAAAAGCATAAAAGTGATATATTTAAATGCTCCATACATTATTGCTTCGTATTTACCTGGTATTCAATGTCTTTGTGGACACATACTCTTTTAGGCTCTAGGAAAGAGTAAGATATGAGTCATAACAATGGAAATCAAGAAAAAGTATGACTGAGGAATTATGAATTCAAGGGCTCACCACATTTGTGCTCTGGACAGCATTTTCCATCCAGGTCACTGATAATTGGCTGATACCCAACTTGACATTCCATATTTTGGGCTGGGCAAGTGTTGTTGTTACATTCTGTGAAGATGATAAAACACTCATTACTGAGAGCCATCTTTAAAAATCAGTGAATAGTAATCTGAAAATGTTTAAACACAAATGTGCATTGATGCTACACGTCTTACGACAGTCATAGTCAGGACAGCAAGGGTCTGATGGATTTGTTTGGTTGACAAGGATGAACCCTGGACCAGTGCAGTTTGTTACAGTTGGTGCTGGGCACACCTTGGGCTTGCAAGTCACAGTCTTGGTGGACTCCTCACAGATGCAGTTTTGGCAATTATACTCAAACCTTTCATTAAACTGAAAGAATAAACCACAGTGGTGACTTGGAGCAAGTAAGCAACACAGGTTGGGATTTTAACTATGCAGAAGACTTTGCTCACCTCACGTGGAATGCGCTCAGGATCAAGACATCCTGTTGAAATACAAGTATCACTTTAGTTTTTCATGACTGATATGTTGATCAGTTTGCTGGCTGACGTGTTGACCACTCTACTGATACCATAATTACTGTAGTAGCCTAGTCAAAGTGTTCATAGTTTCACTGATTGGGGAAGCATAGTTGGTTTGATTATTAAAAGTTGGCAATCATTACCTCAGACATTTTTATTCTCTAAACATAAATCCACCATTTGCTATGGTAAAGGCTCTTAGAGAAAAAATAACATCAACACACCAATTTCTATTGACCTCAACAGGATTAATATAGATGTGCTTACATTAGTTTTCAAAGTTTTCTAATTTTTACAGGTTATTAAATTTATCACATCACATCCATGATGCCCTACATTGTAATCCCATGGAACAAATAGTTCAATAAAAATCTGAAACACCTTTCACATACTGTAATGAAATTCAATTGTTTGCGGCTAGAAAACATAGCAGAGTGTTTGGGTTTAGGTGGACCAAGAGAATTTAATGGAAAATTAATTAAAATGAAAATAACTTCATGGAGCGGTTTTCTTTTTGAACAACTGAAAATGGTACAGCTCAGTAAGCCTGATTTGAATTTTTTTAGAGGTCTAGATTACATATAATCATTGTTTCAACTGTATTTCAATGACTATATTTCAACATGTTGCACATTTTTCAGGATCTCCGGGATATATTTTTTGGAAAATGCTGGACAAAAGCAGTTAACAGATAACAGTGTAATTGCATGGGCAAGATCCCACCACAGTAATGACAGGTTGTTTACATTATTTTGTCTGATGATTTTGTCCAAATGATCTTACGCTTTTCCCCATAGACAGACTTCATGTGCATTTGTGTATACAAGAGGAACAAAGGATGAAACCAATTCTACGATTAATAGCCAACTCTCTTAACCAACTGTGAGGTTTGGCCCAAGGTTCTGACCCATGTTGCACACCACACTTACCACACTTATCAACACATATACCAGACGCTTTAGTGAAAAGTTTCATTCCATCACGACAAAAGCAGCCCTCAGTAGTAACGTTCATGGTAGGTTCATTGGAGCTGCAAAAAAGAACATAAATGTTACTCCTTTCAGATATCTGAAACACAAGCATTCAAGCATTCAAGCAAGGATCTCAAAGTACATTCAAAGAGACAGTATAATGCCACATGTAAACAACAGTGTAAAAACACTACATAAAGCTACATAAAGTGTAAAATCATTTACAAAGTAAAAAGAAATCTATAAGTAAATAGGTGTGAAGCCATTTGTGCATATTTGACCACTGGACTATTTGTCTTTGTTCGTCCAAAACAACCAAAATATCAACTTTACATTAGCTGTAAGCTAGTTAGCAAGGGATGAACTGACTGTGTTTTTGGGAGAATGCTTTTTTTTTCATTTTAGCCTCTGACTGAACTCAGAACTCACCAGAGACTTCAGTGCTTTTTGTTATTTCCCCAAAGTCTCTGACCTTTTTCCTCTTTTCTGTATGTGAAGCAGATTCATAAAACTCCAGGATACACATGAATTTTTCACTCAAGTTGAAATGTTCTCAATGTTTTAATGATACTCTTACCATTTGGGATTAAGAGACCAAAATTGTTTGAGTCAGGGCAAATGATTAGGACCTCTGTTTTGTCAGAGTTTAACTGCTCAAAAGTTTGTGGTGTCCAACCTTTCATATAAAGTAAGACACTCTTTAATGTGGCTTGTTTCAAAATTTTTGACAGAAAGTTGTAATTGTCTGCATAAGAGTAAATAGAATATTTCCATTATCCATTATGGGCATAATAAACTTAAAGATGTATACAAGTCCATTTTGTTGAAACTTACTTGTCTTCACAGGTTGGCTGTTCTGCAGGACCACATGGCTTATAAATTGTGTTTGATGGGCAGTCACTGGCTGTTAAAAAAATAACTTATATAATTGGTTCTAAAAACTACCTACACACATAAAATAAAATATTCAGTAGCTTATCCAATGCATGCTAATTTCAACAAAAGTAAAAACATGAGTTGCCCTTCTGGATTCCACTGATCTCAGTGTTTACAGTAAAACAATGAGGAGTGCTTACCACACAGTTTGGTATGGTTCCTCCAGTGCAAGCAAACCCCAGCCTGCGCACAAGCAGCAGCATAGGCCTGCAAACTTGTGCACTGCACCGCTGGGTTGGAAACATAGCAGCTATCAAAAATACAACCTTGGTAGAATTTGTCAGGAGTGACAAAGGGATGGCAGTCTGCAAAGACTCTGTGGAAGAAAAGCAAAACTTATCAGTTAGATTTAAATTGGTTGTAAAAAACCACACAATTCATGCGTTGACAAAATGGCAAAAATAACTATTTTCGTTGCAATTTATCAAAATTAAGCTGAATAAGGTGACCTACTACAATATATTAGACAATGTCTACCTGCTCTTAAGCAGACCACATATGGAGTCTTGATTCTTGCATGAAGTTGGGGTTGGTGAAGGTTCAGGTGTCTTGGTGGGGATTACAGATGGTATCTTGCAGTCAGGTTTTTCAGTGTCTTCTTTAAGCCAGTAGTCGGCCATCACAGCACAACTTTGTACCAGTTTGCCTCCACGCAACATGCAGTCATCAGTCTGGTTGTTGTTGCATGTTCCTGACAATGGAGTCACATACAGTATTAGTAGTATTAGATTACAAACTGACAATTTACCGGTATGGCTATTGCAGAGAGAGAAGGTCTTACCACAGTGGCCCTGTGTGTTTCTGCCAAAGTACTGATATGGAAGGGTCAAACTGAAGCCAGATATTCCATATTTAATGACCACTTTTAAGCGAGGGATCTCTAAAATCAAGGCAATGCCAGAATTCATGATCTTCACACCTAGTTGTGAATATGGTAGTTTAAGACGTACTCCTTCTTTCAATGCCTAAAGGGAAAAAGTAAATATACTGTATGACAAAAGGACATGGTTAAATCACTATCATTCAATGAAAAATGTGGTACATGCATTGACAACAATTATCCACCCTTTTGTTCACTTAACTTTTTGAAACATAGAATAACCCCATTTTGTTTTACCTCCAATTTTGCTGCTCCAATGAGGTTGTGATTCTTGAGTTTGATAACTTGTGAAGCATAGGATACACTTATAGATCGGGGACA
This sequence comes from Euthynnus affinis, assembly GCA_029490765.1. Lineage (NCBI taxonomy): Eukaryota > Metazoa > Chordata > Actinopteri > Scombriformes > Scombridae > Euthynnus > Euthynnus affinis. Next base: position 15,908,947 of record CM055844.1, on the reverse strand, counting down.
GGAGACATCTTCAGTGACATCACAAATAACATTGTCAATATAAATCTTTAGGTTATGTGTTGGTGTAATCTCTTCCATCAAGATATAAGTACAGTTTCCTTGATAACTGTAGTACAATCCGTCAAATGTTATATAATGAGGATCTCCCCAGCCTTCACATACGCCTATAAGCAATGAAATAAAAAAGTTAAAAAAAATAACATCTAATCTCTGAAATTTATCAATGACTGTTTATGTCATGGCTTCTTTTATTTATAAAATAACTTACAGTCGCAAACATAATGTTGGCAGCAGTGGTACTCATCATAAACAAGAAGAGGCTTCTTTCCATTGGTACAAGTGATGGGGTCAAGGGGTGGACATTCATAAGGAACTGTTTCAATTATATTGTTCTCAATGCATCTGGCCATAGTGCAGTTGCAAAAATGAAAGGTCTCATTTTGCTGAGGTAAAGGGGAAAAAAATATTGGAATTTCGATCATATTTTGAAGTATTTGACAAAAAATGAAGGAAAAGTTATTTGTACTTCTCAAATACAAATGTACAGTATTATGAAATACACTCACCACAAGTATAATATATACAACATATTTTGATGCACTAAAAATAAAAGATTCTTACTTTTGCATTCCATAGAGAACAGTCAGGTTCTGGTGTAGTTGCCGTAGTAGGAGTTACGGTGGTCGGGGAAGTAGATTTTGTGGTTGTGGTTGGCCCCTCTGTTGTGCTTGGTCCCTTAGTTGTAGTTGGAGGTACAGGAGTTGTGGGTGTAGATTTTGTGGTTATGGTTGATCCCTCTGTTGTAGTTGTGGTTGGCCCTTTAGTTGTAGTAGGAGGTATGGTGGTCGGGGTTGTAGATTTTGTGGTTGGTCCCTCAGTTGTATTTGGTCCCTTAGTTATAGTTGGCGGTAGAGGAGTTGTAGATGTAGATTTTGTGGTTGTGGTTGGTCCCTCTGTTGTAGTTGTGGTTGGCCCTTCAGTTGTAGTAGGAGGTATGGTAGTTGAGGTTGTAGATTTTGTGGTTGGTCCCTCAGTTGTACTTTGTCCCTTAGTTGTAGTTGGAGGTACAGGAGTTGTGGATGTAGATTTTGTGGTTGTGGTTGGTCCCTCTGTTGTAGTTGTGGTTGACCGTTCAGATGTAGTAGGAGGTATGGTGGTTGAGATTGAGGATTTTGTGGTTGTGGTTGGCTCCTCTGTTGTGCTTGGTCCCTTAGTTGTAGTTGGAATTACAGGAGTTGTGGATGTAGATTTTGTGGTTGTGGTTGGTCCCTCTGTTGTAGTTGTGGTTGGCCGTTCAGATGTAGTAGGAGGTATGGTGGTCGGGGTTGTAGATTTTGTGGTTGTGGTTGGCTCCTCTGTTGTGCTTGGTCCCTTGGTTGTAGTTGGAGGTACAGGAGTTGTTGGTGTAGATTTTGTGGTTGTGGTTGGTCCCTCTGTTGTAGTTGTAGTTGGCCGTTCAGATGTAGTAGGAGGTATGGTGGTTGAGATTGAGGATTTTGTGGTTGTGGTTGGCCCCTCTGTTGTGCTTGGTCTCTTAGTTGTAGTTGGAATTACAGGAGTTGTGGATGTAGATTTTGTGGTTGTGGTTGGTCCCTCTGTTGTAGTTGTGGTTGGCCCCTCAGTTGTAGTAGGAGGTATGGTGGTCAGGGTTGTATATTTTGTGGTTGTGGTTGGCTCCTCTGTTGTGCTTGGTCCCTTGGTTGTAGTTGGAGGTACAGGAGTTGTTGGTGTAGATTTTGTGGTTGTGGTTGGTCCCTCTGTTGTAGTTGTGGTTGGCCCTTCAGTTGTAGTAGGAGGTATGGTGGTTGAGGTTGTAGATTTTGTGGTTGTTCCCTCAGTTATAGTTGGAGGTATAGAAGTTGTGGGTGTATATTTTGTGGTTTTGGTTGGTCCCTCTGTTGCAGTTGTGGTTAGCCCTTCAGTTGTAGTATGAGGTATGGTGGTTGAGATTGTAGATTTTGTGGTTGGTCCCTCTGTTGTGCTTGGTCCCTTAGTTGTAGTTGGAGGTACAGGAGTTGTGGATGTAGATTTTGTGGTTGTGGTTGGTCCCTCTATTGTTGTTGTGGTTGGCCGTTCAGATGTAGTAGGAGGTATGGTGGTCGGGGTTGTAGATTTTGTGGTTGTGGTTGGCTCCTCTGTTGTGCTTGGCCCCTTAGTTGTAGTTGGAGGTACAGGAGTTGTGGATGTAGATTTTGTGGTTGTGGTTGGTCCCTCTGTTGTAGTTGTGGTTGGCCCTTTAGTTGTAGTAGGAGGTATGGTGGTCAGGGTTGTATATTTTGTGGTTGTGGTTGGCTCCTCTGTTGTGCTTGGTCCCTTGGTTGTAGTTGGAGGTACAGGAGTTGTGGATGTAGATTTTGTGGTTGTGGTTGGTCCCTCTGTTGTAGATGTGGTTGGCCCTTGAGTTGTAGTAGGAGGTATGGTGGTTGAGGTTGTAGATTTTGTGGTTGTGGTTGGCTCCTCTGTTGTGCTTGGTCCCTTAGTTGTAGTTGGAGGTACAGGAGTTGTGGATGTAGATTTTGTGGTTGTGGTTGGTCCCTCTGTTGTAGATGTGGTTGGTCCTTGAGTTGTAGTAGGAGGTATGGTGGTTGAGGTTGTAGATTTTGTGGTTGTGGTTGGCTCCTCTGTTGTGCTTGGTCCCTTAGTTGTAGTTGGAGGTACAGGAGTTGTGGATATAGATTTTGTGGTTGTGGTTGGTCCCTCTGTTGTAGTTATGGTTGGCCCTTCAGTTGTAGTAGGAGGTATGGTGGTCAAGATTGTGGTTGTGGTTGTAGTCACACATTTCAGACAACAAACTCTGATCTTATAGTTGAGGCATTTAAATGGACGAATTAACTGGTCCTTTTTTTCACATTTTAAGCCATTTACCACATCACAGGTAACAATTTGTTTAGTTTTACGAACAAATTCATTGAAATCCATACCAGGAAGACGTGTTGATCTACACTCAATTTCCTTTGGATTTTTACACATTATTTTACCACTATTTGTGATTTTCTCATATGTTTCCAAATCATTACCATCCTGTTTTGGGTTATGTACATCATACCATTCTGACCACTCGCATGTTGTAATACATGGAGTTGTAGTAGGAGGTGCAGTTGGTGAAGTTGTAGATTTTGTGGTTGGCTCCTCTGTTGTGCTTGGTCCATTAGTTGTAGTTGGAGGTACAGGAGTTGTGGGTGTAGATTTTGTGGTTGGTCCCTCTGTTGTGCTTGGTCCCTTAGTTGTAGTTGGAGGTACAGGAGTTGTGGATGTAGATTTTGTGGTTGTGGTTGGTCCCTCTATTGTTGTTGTGGTTGGCCGTTCAGATGTAGTAGGAGGTATGGTGGTCGGGGTTGTAGATTTTGTGGTTGTGGTTGGCTCCTCTGTTGTGCTTGGCCCCTTAGTTGTAGTTGGAGGTACAGGAGTTGTGGATGTAGATTTTGTGGTTGTGGTTGGTCCCTCTGTTGTAGATGTGGTTGGCCCTTGAGTTGTAGTAGGAGGTATGGTGGTTGAGGTTGTAGATTTTGTGGTTGTGGTTGGCTCCTCTGTTGTGCTTGGTCCCTTAGTTGTAGTTGGAGGTACAGGAGTTGTGGATATAGATTTTGTGGTTGTGGTTGGTCCCTCTGTTGTAGTTATGGTTGGCCCTTCAGTTGTAGTAGGAGGTATGGTGGTCAAGATTGTGGTTGTGGTTGTAGTCACACATTTCAGACAACAAACTCTGATCTTATAGTTGAGGCATTTAAATGGACGAATTAACTGGTCCTTTTTTTCACATTTTAAGCCATTTACCACATCACAGGTAACAATTTGTTTAGTTTTACGAACAAATTCATTGAAATCCATACCAGGAAGACGTGTTGATCTACACTCAATTTCCTTTGGATTTTTACACATTATTTTACCACTATTTGTGATTTTCTCATATGTTTCCAAATCATTACCATCCTGTTTTGGGTTATGTACATCATACCATTCTGACCACTCGCATGTTGTAATACATGGAGTTGTAGTAGGAGGTGCAGTTGGTGAAGTTGTAGATTTTGTGGTTGGCTCCTCTGTTGTGCTTGGTCCATTAGTTGTAGTTGGAGGTACAGGAGTTGTGGATGTAGATTTTGTGGTTGTGGTTGGTCCCTCTGTTGTAGTTGTGGTTGCCCCTTCAGTTGTATTAGGAGGGATGGTGGTCAAGGTTGTAGATTTGGTGGTTGGTCCCTCAGTTGTAGTTGGAGGTACAGGAGTTGTGGGTGTAGATTTTGTGGTTGTGGTTGGTCCCTCTGTTGTAGTTGTGGTTGGCCCTTGAGTTGTAGTAGGAGGTATGGTGGTTGAGGTTGTAGATTTTGTGGTTGGTCCCTCAGTTGTAGTTGGAGGTATAGGAGTTGTGGATGTAGACTTTGTGGTTGTGGTTGGTCCCTCTGTTGTAGTTGTGGTTGGCCCTTCACTTGTAGTAGCAGGTATGGTGGTTGAAATTGTGGATTTTGTGGTTGGTCCCTCAGTTGTACTTGGTCCCTTAGTTGTAGTTGGAGGTACAGGAGTTGTGGATGTAGATTTTGTGGTTGTGGTTGGCTCCTCTGTTGTGCTTGGTCCCTTAGTTGTAGTTGGAGGTACAGGAGTTGTGGATGTAGATTTTGTGGTTGTGGTTGGTCCCTCTGTTGTAGTTGTGGTTGGCCCCTCAGTTGTAGTAGGAGGTATGGTGGTCGGGGTTGTATATTTTGTGGTTGTTCCCTCAGTTGTAGTTGGAGGTATAGGAGTTGTGGATGTAGACTTTGTGGTTGTGGTTGGTCCCTCTGTTGTAGTTGTGGTTGGCCCTTCACTTGTAGTAGGAGGTATGGTGGTTGAGATTGTGGATTTTGTGGTTGGTCCCTCAGTTGTACTTGGTCCCTTAGTTGTAGTTGGAGGTACAGGAGTTGTGGATGTAGATTTTGTGGTTGTGGTTGGCTCCTCTGTTGTGCTTGGTCCCTTAGTTGTAGTTGGAGGTACAGGAGTTGTGGATGTAGATTTTGTGGTTGTGGTTGGTCCCTCTGTTGTAGTTGTGGTTGGCCCCTCAGTTGTAGTAGGAGGTATGGTGGTCGGGGTTGTATATTTTGTGGTTGTTCCCTCAGTTGTAGTTGGAGGTATAGGAGTTGTGGATGTAGACTTTGTGGTTGTGGTTGGTCCCTCTGTTGTAGTTGTGGTTGGCCCTTCACTTGTAGTAGGAGGTATGGTGGTTGAGATTGTGGATTTTGTGGTTGGTCCCTCAGTTGTACTTGGTCCCTTAGTTGTAGTTGGAGGTACAGGAGTTGTGGATGTAGATTTTGTGGTTGTGGTTGGCTCCTCTGTTGTGCTTGGTCCCTTAGTTGTAGTTGGAGGTATAGGAGTTGTGGATGTAGACTTTGTGGTTGTGGTTGGTCCCTCTGTTGTAGTTGTGGTTGGCCCTTCACTTGTAGTAGGAGGTATGGTGGTTGAGATTGTGGATTTTGTGGTTGGTCCCTCAGTTGTACTTGGTCCCTTAGTTGTAGTTGGAGGTACAGGAGTTGTGGATGTAGATTTTGTGGTTGTGGTTGGCTCCTCTGTTGTGCTTGGTCCCTTAGTTGTAGTTGGAGGTACAGGAGTTGTGGATGTAGATTTTGTGGTTGTGGTTGGTCCCTCTGTTGTAGTTGTGGTTGGCCCCTCAGTTGTAGTAGGAGGTATGGTGGTCGGGGTTGTATATTTTGTGGTTGTTCCCTCAGTTGTAGTTGGAGGTATAGAAGTTGTGGGTGTAGATTTTGTGGTTGTGGTTGGCTCCTCTGTTGTGCTTGGTCCCTTAGTTGTAGTTGTTGTAGATTTTGTGGTTGTGGTTGGTCCCTCTGTTGTAGTTGTGGTTGCCCCTTGAGTTGTAGTTGGAGGTATGGTGGTCGGGGTTGTAGATTTGGTGGTTGGTCCCTCAGTTGTAGTTGGAGGTACAGGAGTTGTGGATGTAGATGTTGTGGTTGTGGTTAGTCCCTCTGTTGTCGATATGGTTGGCCCTTCAGTTGTAGTAGGAGGTATGGTGGTCGAGGTTGTAGATTTTGTGGTTGGTCCCTCAGTTGTAGTTGGAGGTATAGGAGTTGTTGGTGTAGATTTTGTGGTTGTGGTTGGTCCCTCTGTTGTAGTTGTAGTTGGCCCTTCAGTTGTATTAGGAGGTATGGTGGTTGAGGTTGTAGATTTTGTGGTTGGTCCCTCTGTTGTACTTGGTCCCTTAGTTGTAGTTGGAGGTACAGGAGTTGTGGATGTAGATTTTGTGGTTGTGGTTGGTCCCTCTGTTGTAGTTATGGTTGGCCCTTGAGTTGTAGTAGGAGGTATGGTGGTTGAGGTTGTAGATTTTGTGGTTGTGGTTGGCTCCTCTGTTGTGCTTGGTCCCTTAGTTGTAGTTGGATGTACAGGAGTTGTGGATGTAGATTTTGTGGTTGTGGTTGGTCCCTCTGTTGTAGTTATGGTTGGCCCTTCAGTTGTAGTAGGAGGTATGGTGGTCAAGATTGTGGTTGTGGTTGTAGTCACACATTTCAGACAACAAACTCTGATCTTATAGTTGAGGCATTTAAATGGACGAATTAACTGGTCCTTTTTTTCACATTTTAAGCCATTTACCACATCACAGGTAACAATTTGTTTAGTTTTACGAACAAATTCATTGAAATCCATACCAGGAAGACGTGTTGATCTACACTCAATTTCTTTTGGATTTTTACACATTATTTTACCACTATTTGTGATTTTCTCATATGTTTCCAAATCATTACCATCCTGTTTTGGGTTATGTACATCATACCATTCTGACCACTCGCATGTTGTAATACATGGAGTTGTAGTAGGAGGTGCAGTTGGTGAAGTTGTAGATTTTGTGGTTGGCTCCTCTGTTGTGCTTGGTCCATTAGTTGTAGTTGGAGGTACAGGAGTTGTGGGTGTAGATTTTGTGGTTGTGGTTGGTCCCTCTGTTGTAGTTGTGGTTGCCCCTTCAGTTGTATTAGGAGGGATGGTGGTCGGGGTTGTAGATTTTGTGGTTGGTCCCTCTGTTGTACTTGGTCCCTTAGTTATAGTTGGAGGTACAGGAGTTGTGGATGTAGATTTTGTGGTTGTGGTTGGTCCCTCTGTTGTAGTTGTGGTTGGCCGTTCAGATGTAGTAGGAGGTATGGTGGTCGGGGTTGTAGATTTTGTTGTTGTGGTTGGCTCCTCTGTTGTGCTTGGTCCCTTAGTTGTAGTTGGAGGTACAGGAGTTGTTGGTGTAGATTTTGTGGTTGTGGTTGATCCCTCTGTTGTAGTTGTGGTTGGCCGTTCAGATGTAGTAGGAGGTATGGTGGTTGAGATTGAGGATTTTGTGGTTGTGGTTGGCTCCTCTGTTGTGCTTGGTCCCTTAGTTGTAGTTGGAGGTACAGGAGTCGTTGGTGTAGATTTTGTGGTTGTGGTTGGTCCCTCTGTTGTAGTTGTGGTTGGCCCCTCAGTTGTAGTAGGAGGTATGGTGGTCGGGGTTGTATATTTTGTGGTTGTTCCCTCAGTTGTAGTTGGAGGTATAGGAGTTGTGGGTGTAGATTTTGTGGTTGTGGTTGGCTCCTCTGTTGTGCTTGGTCCCTTAGTTGTAGTTGGTGTAGATTTTGTGGTTGTGGTTGGTCCCTCTGTTGTAGTTGTGGTTGCCCCTTGAGTTGTAGTAGGAGGTATGGTGGTCGGGGTTGTAGATTTTGTGGTTGTGGTTGGTCCCTCTGTTGTAGTTGTGGTTTGCCCCTCAGTTGTAGTAGGAGATATGGTGGTCGGGGTTGTATATTTTGTGGTTGTGGTTGGCTCCTCTGTTGTGCTTGGTCCCTTGGTTGTAGTTGGAGGTACAGGAGTTGTTGGTGTAGATTTTGTGGCTGTGGTTGGTCCCTCTGTTGTAGTTGCGGTTGGCCCTTCAGTTGTAGTAGGAGGTATGGTGGTTGAGATTGAGGATTTTGTGGTTGTGGTTGGCTCCTCTGTTGTGCTTGGTCCCTTAGTTGTAGTTGGAGGTACAGGAGTTGTGGATGTAGATTTTGTGGTTGTGGTTGGTCCCTCTGTTGTAGTTGTGGTTGGTCCTTGAGTTGTAGTTGGGGGTTCACACTCCTTTACACATTTCTGCTTCTTCTCATCAAATATGGGCTTATCCTCTGGGCAAACGGGGTAACAGCCTGTAAAAATCAGAACATAAAACATTATACATTATGATGTGATGCAAGAGCATCATTATTAACATTGTTTTTTTTTCCAATGTCGGAAATTGAAACCGGCTGGATCTCTTTTAATATGTTATCAGGTAAAGTACACCAAATAGGATCAGTTCAGCATTTAAAATTTTAACTTAATGCACACACAAGAAAGACAGTATGTTTGTAATTCACCTCTTACCTTCCAGGTTGGGTATAGGGTTTCTGCAATTTCCTTGTGGATTCAAACAGGTCTTGTAGCAAGGGGTGTGACATGGATTATAGTGCCACTTGCATTCATCCGGGGCATTGTAGTAGTCACAAAAGACAGCTAGAATGAAAAGATACAAGACATGTTTTAAATAAACAAAATATTCACAAGTAATAACTACTTTAATCTCTGTAAAAAAAAAAAGTGCTGCTCAGTTTAAGAGATCAATAAATCAATAATAAATAAATAAATTCCACCCAAAACATTCTGGCATTATATTTCTTTTAGGCCTGAGAATTGTATTTAGTTTTAACTAATGTAGGAAAATATCACTAAACTGTCAGAGATCTTTTAGCAAAATGCTCACTTTTGAATAAGAAACTTGAAGGCAACAAAAAAACAACTAAAAATTAAAACACTCAGTTATATTTTGTTAGAATAAATTACACAAAAGACAACAGAGTATATCTATCTAAAGCTATTATGAACATGAATTAGGTGTCAACTCACAGATTTGCTACATTTTCAAGATGAGTAAATGTGGCTAATGCCTCAATATACTTTATATTTAGAGGAAAAACTAAACAGGGCAGAATATTAGACACCCTGCTTATAAAGAGAAGAATAACACAATTAAGAATACATCACACACATCTTGAAAAATCTCAAAGTCTCCTTGGTCATGGGTTATGAGAATTTGGGGATCTAAAAGCTGGGATTTGGGACAAAAAATACTATAAGACCTCAATTTAATTTTGATGAGTTTGACTACTTACGACAGATTTCTGGAGTTCTCCATGCAACACAAACACCAGCCTCATTACAAGCTTGAGCATAAGCTGCGACTGCTGAGCAGAAACATTCACAGTCTCCTCCAGTGTCACAGGCACACGAATCCTTCACACAGTTTTCATAAAATGGACGAGGATCTACCTGTTCGGGTATCAACATATATGATAGATTTAAAAATATGTTTTTGACATTTTCAACCATGGAACTTGAAACAATGATAAATCAGAAACAAATTTGTCATTACCTTATTGCGGCAGTTTTTGAATGTGTCTCCAGTTATAATGCTGCACATCATTTTTGCCCAGTGATGTCGATTGGGTGTTGATCCACAAGGATCTACATTGGCTTCCACATCTGGGCAGGTGCTGGACGCTTTCCAGCTGTTAGCAAATTCTAAGGGATTGCTCACTGTCAGCTGACCTTGAGTGGTGAAGTCATTCTGTCCATCACCATCAAAATCTCCACACAGTCCACATACCTCTCCCTGTACAGCAAAACAAAAGAGTCGCTGAATTATTTTCCATATATGTACCATATTCATTATTAATGGTCTTTTGCATTACAAGGAACATGCAGGAATTATTATACCTGTATAATATTGACAAACAGAATTTATTTATCATACAACGCTTTAGTGGCACTAGAATATCAGCCAAGACAGTGATACTACAGATGACCAAAGAAATGCACAGTGTCTCAAAATTCTAGTTTTAAAATCTTACAAAGAAATTTAATTCATCATCACTAAAACAATTCAGTGTTCAGTTAAACTGTGACTCACACTGTGCTGTGGTTCCAAGAGGATGCGAACTGTCGTTTTGCGATCCCATATCACTGCCAGACCAATGGCAGATTCTATGACCAGATACAAGCCAACTCTTCTTATTCTGTACTGAATCTGACTGCCATATCCCAGGTCTGTCTCTTCATATTTACCCTTTGACAGTTTGACTTCCATTCGCTGTAATATTAATGAGGTTTATGTTGTTTTTATTGCAATGTAAAAACTGTTGCTTGATATATTACTTTAATGTCAGGTGTTGTACGAAGTCTTACCCCCAGTTGGATTCGGACAGTTTTGGAGCATGTGGTGCCAGTAGCGCCACATGGTACATTTTCTGTGATAACTCTAAAGTTGTCCTGTGCTGTTTTATTGCCACACTTGTTCTTAAAAGAGAGAGAGATTGTATAATTATCTGCACTCCATTCATATTTCTTATTATGAGAAGCATTCATCTTAAAGTGAATGGAGGTAAACATAGCATCATTCAGATTAACAGTAAATCATAATTCTATGAATATCATATCTTTTCGTTTCTGAGATGAAGCCTGGTGAGAAGGATAAAGTGAACAAAACTGTAATTTGGATGATTTTAACATCCATTGTTTACCTTGAGGGCAACATAGGCACAATGTCCTTGAAACCCATATGTTCGCTGATCAAATGAAGTGTAATGGCCACTTCCATAAATAATGCAGGTTCCTGAGCAATTTTTCTTTGTGCACTCCCATTTTCCACTTTTGCAGGTACTAGGTGTATTAGAAATAGGAATTGTAAATATAACAGTTGTTGTTAAAGGTAGAGTGAGTAATTCTGGAGAAGGATTGATCAATACATTTTTTGTCAAATTCAGCAATTATCTCCTCATGGTCTAGCTGTCCATTATGTGTGTGCATTGAAAAAAATCTGGTGTCCGTACACAGCCCTAGCTCTATAAATGGGAAACAAACAAAGTGGCTCGGACCGAGAGACACATCACTATTCCAACCAATCAGCAATGTGCTGTTTAAATCACACAATATAGCACTGTACATGTGTTTTGAACTTATTAATCATATCAAGGAATCAATAATTACAAATATTGTCAATTTCTTCTCATGGAGTTGACATGCAAACTGTTTTGGTTCAGTAAATTTCTGCTGTCAGTCAGCCTGATGAAGGCAGTTTAGCTGGCCGCTGTCCTCTCAGCTCCCCAGGAGCTGCAGCTGACAGACGGCTGCTTCAATGGATATAGACACTGAATGTGGGTTGAGGGAGAAGTGAGCAGGCCAAAGAGAAGTGGAGAATGTGGATGGACTGTTTTTTCTGCTTGTGATAATGTATAAGAGGAACAAACTGACTCTACAGCTGATGTTGTCTTGGTAATGTGCATTCATGAATTTGGGGGTGGAGCTTCTGAAGGAGCACATAGGCAGGGGTGTATTTGTTTGAGTGTTTAGTTCAAATATCAACAATCTTTCTCTAGAATGACTGACTACCTTTAATATTATAATGAAGGAAAACATTCAGACTTATATTTTTTGTTTATCAAGGTATATTATATGTCTGTTCTAAATAAGGCCATACCAGGTGTTGCACTTGTTAGGAATTTGTGTTCCACGGAGATAGAGACGCCCATCATGCTGACATGGACATTCATGTCCTTTCACACAGGAACCTTTGCCATCATCAAGAAGGCCTAATGGACAACGACAGCCTGATTTACATTCTGTGGCATCCTGGAAGGATAAAAAGATCACAGCAATAGAAAACATTACATCTTCACTGTAACATACCGTCCGCCATTAAATTCAGGAAATACATATTAGATCTAGTTATTTGTGAGTGAAAGGCAAATTTGGACACAGTGGCAAAAATGGCTCACACAATCATTGCTGTCCAGATTTAAACAGGTTTTAGCACACTGCAGTCCAAGGTCTCCTTTGCCAGCAGTGGAGCAGTTGAAGAATACTTTTGGAGAGGGGCATGCTGTAACAGAAGTAGAAACTGATTTCATATATATTGTATCAACAATATGCTTGTGTCATGTTTGAAAAAAAAAACTTACTTGATGAGCGGGTTCCCCAAGAACGGCAATGAAGCTTTCCATTAGTGCACACACTAGAAGAAGACACAAAAGATATAGCATGCAACACAAAGGGACTTAAAAACTAACAGTTTACTTTCTATAAAGTAAAATCATCACTAGAATAATTGATTTGAAGTCCAATGTCACTGAAATGGAAACAACTGACTAACCAGTGCTCATCCTTTATGTTTATGGACTTTCCTGGCTTGATGTAGACTTCATTGTGGTAGCAGGGACATTTTGCCATGGGGACGCATTTGCCATTTTCATCTAAGTAGAAACCCTCAGAGCAGGAACAGCCATCCACAGGCAAGAAGTCTGAAGTGCAGCTCTGCCGCTCTGAGCCCAGTGATCTACATTTCAACTGGCATCTCTGATGCTTGTAAGAGAAGGTCTGAGATGCTGGGCAGCTCTTTGTGTATTTATCTGTTTTGTGCATCATATGAAAATAGTTATTTAACAGTTTTATGACTAACTAATGAAAGGGAAGATGTTAATCAAACTCCAGAAATCATCAGTCAAATAAAGAAATCCTTACCACACACATTGTCTCTCCAACTTGTCAAGAACACTCCCTTAGCTGCACAAGCTCGTGCATAGGAGGACAAGACGGCACACAGGCAGTCCTCACTCTTCTCACAGTTACAGGTTGCATAAGTACACCGCTGCAGAAGACAGCAAACACTTTTAGAAAATTATAGTCCCATCAAAATTTAATTCAATGAAAGACCAACAGAAAATGTTTTGCTGTACCTTGTAAAATATCTCAGGATCCACCTCTGAATGGCACTCTGCAAAGGTACTGTTTGGACTTGTTAGCAAGGCGCACCAATGTTTGGCATACCTCTCTGAAAGTGAAGACAAAGTAACACTTTTATTCTCTTTTTTAACTTTTATTTTTAATGTCTACAATGGTGTTAGACTGTCTAATAGCTTTAAATATAACATGCTTGCAGACAAAATATCAATATTTAAAATACCAGATAACCAGTAGAATAAGCAACCAAAGCTGTTTACCATTTTCTACACTGAGAGAACAGGGGTCATCAAGTCTTTCCTCTCTGTCTTGGCACATGAGATTTGTCTTCCAGGAGTTACTAAAAGTGGCTGCTGTTCCCTCCACAATCCCCTGAGGAGTCTTCATCTCATCAGAGAGTTTCATGTTGTAGTTACCACACAAACCTGATGATGCCAAATATTTTAGAATTAAATTGGACTTTTAAGTATATCAGAACTTCCACAGATAACTTTAATCGTAAGTTTATGAAATGGAGATAATAACACCACAGTAATTAGGGATTATTTTATTGGGGAATAAAATTTAAAAAACAAACAGACATTTTACATTGAGATGTGCAGGTAAGTCTCATATGATGAGTTTGATTCTTTTGGGGGGTATTTTTTAATTGATGAAAACATTTAATATACAGTATAGTGTATATTATTTTCAGAACTTAAGAAACCAAATGTTACCAGTGTGTCTGACTGATCAGAGATACTTGGCCAAGAAGTATTACCAGAATGGAGGCTGTTTCATTGTTGTATGAAACAATGTATGAAATATGTGAAAGCAATTTTGTCACAAAGTATAATTTTTATGAAGCTTTGAGCATCATACTGTTTTAATTTCTGACTGTTAGGGTTGTGTGATGCAAGGTATTCAACATATTTTTGATGATACCAATGCTTCATGTTAGGAAAAATGTAAAACTTACCACGTGTCTTTGATTTGTAGCTCTGGTCCAGGGTGACATACACCTGCATGACAGGCACATGCTGGATTTGGATTTGCAATCCAAAACTTGTCTGGAGCAAAATGTGAAAGGATGAAGCGTGGAATATGTTGATGTCACCTTTGAAATAAGAGTAATACAAACAATAGTATAACATGAATGAAGAATGAAAATAATATATTTAATTCAGTTTCATACTCTGTGACCTACCTGAGTGGTACGGCAAACTTATGGTCTGCATATTCTGCTTTACTGCCCCATCAGAAGTGAACATTAATACCTGAATATAAACAGAATTGATCATTTGAATGTTGCACATATGTGTGAATTAATAAATGTTGACAGTCATCTTAAGTGACAGGCTTTAACTCACATTGTTTCTGTCATTGTTCAGCAGGATTTTAAGTGCCTTAAGACAAGTGTCAAACTCTTGATTTGCACATGGCACCAACTGGACCAGGATGGTGAACTTTGGACTAGCATCATTCTGAAATATACACAGTATGAGCACAACTACATAAGTAACATTGGATTCTTTTAACATCAACTGATTATAAATTTTCTCCCACTGAATTGTACATATATGAATCATTCACCTTGCTATCCACCTTGGCCAAGGTGTAATAACAATCTCCATGGAAGGTGAAAGTTTTCCCATCAAAGGTAGTCACATGTGAACCCTCTTCAACAGCACATGTAGCAGGTGTTTGAAGGCTCTCACAAACCCATCTACCCTCAGAACATGTACTGAAACAACAGAAACACTTTGAGATTTACAAAAAAATTACACATGATTAATGAGACCATATCATTCATTATGCTAACATTATGAAATATTTAACTTACCAATTCTTTTTGTCCTGTTTGTAGACATCACCAGAGTTATAGATTTTGTCACGCTTGCACTGACATTCAGACTGAGCAATGCACCCTCTCATGGAAATATCATCAAACATGGTTCCTGAAATAGACATGTGTGACACTGAAGTTATATAAACGTGTAATTATAAATGAAGCAGGAAACTATAAACACAGAGTTATGTAGTGACAAACATGGGTCCACATGTGAAGAACACTAACCAGGAGGACAGAAGCAACCGTCCATTTTGTGGTCCTCACACATTGATCTTGTGTCCGAGTGTGTGCAAGTGTTCATGCAAGGAGAATCACTCTCTTTATAAACCATGTTGGATGGGCACTGTTTAGCTGTGAAGAGATGGTGCAGTAGAAATAAAATGAGTCAGATGTGAATTAATATGAATTATTCCATAGTATACCAAAGATGAATGTAGACTAACTAACTTATTCATTCACTTTAGTGTAACAAAGTATTTCTGTGTATTTGCAAAATCATATGGTGACTTTTAACTCAGTAAAGCCAAGTAGAACTCATCTGGCCTCGTTTTGTGCAGTTTTTCAAAATATTATCTAGTTTAACCCTCTCAACTACATGATAAAATCACATTTAATAAACTGTATTAAAATCACATTAAATAATTTTCTCACAGTACATTAGTAACTTTTTTCTGAGAACATTTTCAATTAGCACCCTTAAAAACCCATATCGTACAACATGTGAAGATGATGACAAAGCAGAAAAACATTACCACAGAACCGAGGTGTCCTCCAGTTGGGAGGCTGTCCTCCAGCATGCGAACACTGTCGAGAGAACTCTGATAGTGTGCTGCAGACACATAAGTCACTTGTACTGTTGGTACTGTTGATGCAGCCACACATGTCCTGCATACAGGCTTGGATGTAGGGCTCAGGGTTAATCAGTTTGGTGCAGGGGCTCCAGGACTCCGATTGCAGCATCTGTTTACAAGTGGTTTTCTAAACGTGAAAAATAGGATAGTAGAGACATAATTACTTTGTTGTAGGGTATATAACTACATATTGCTAATACTAGGTGGATAACAAACTCACAAACTCCTTGCAAGAATCCTGTACAGTCCCATTCTCTGGTGATTTATCTTCTTCAGAGGGGTCCTCACAATTATTATTTGGAAGGTGGGCTTTCTGTTTGTTGCCAAACTCAATGGGGCTAATTTTGTGGCCTGCATATGATTATATTCATAGTGTTGCATGTCAAAGATACAGTAAAAGACTGAATATAGTCATAGTATGCAGTATGTGTTCGTTAAAACATAAAATTAATTAATACATAAAGTGAATAATTAACCATTATGAATGAACTCATTGTAGACAGAAACACCATTGAAGTCTCCACAAAGTCCACAAGTACGATTCGCATAATCCTGATCCACCTCTACCTACAAGAGACACAGTAACACAGCAAGGGATTATAACAAGTTTTTGCAAATGTAATAGCAATTATGTAAGAAAATATTGAAAGGCAAAGAAAGTGATTTTATCTATGATGAAAATATATAAATATGACCAAGTACATTGTGCCAGTTCCTTAGGCATACTATGAATGATTTACAGACCAAAATTTCTCTAATGTTCTCAATGTGATACAACAATCTGTTTTTATGTCACACACAAGTGTAGTATATGAAAACATTTATTTGGAGCTTTTACCATGACTGCATCATCACCATTCCACATGACAGTAATGCCAACTTTGGACTGGAGCTTGATGTAAACAGCATTTTTTTCCACTTGTACCCCAGCATTGTAGTATGGCATCTTGACACTGGGAGAGAGAGAATGTTAACTTAATCAAAACGCATAATTGTCAGAGAAGAGTGAAATACAGTTGCTTGAACAGGCTGTGTGACTTTTTACTTACGGAAGGTCATTCACAGTGACCTGGTTCTTGGTGAGGTGGAAAGACAGGTCATTAATGGTGACCACCACATAACTGACTGTAGTGTCTCCATCATTCCCTTTCCTCTTCATGTGCACCGAGAACTCTTGGTAAGAGTCATGGCAGTCAGAGGCCAGGTTGTATTCACACGTACCAGGAAACTGGTAAACATCACCGTCAAACGTCTTGAAGTGCTCTTTGCCCCATGTGCTGCAGATGCTGCTGACATGGTTGCGAACTGGGAAGCAAAATGAGAGAAAAAAGTTTTGCCATTGTTATTAAAATTTCCTTGTTCGTATGTGAGTACAATATTTTGAAAAACAAAAAATGTAGTGACAGATAATCTTCTAGACTATTACTAGACTACCACTATAAATTCCCTAGAAAATATTTAGTGTCTTACCCTGTCTGGCTTGGATATTGATGACATTAGAAACAGACAAAGCAAGTACACAAAACCACACTAAGTTCCACTTCATGCTTGACACTATGGGCGTGCTGTCACCAGGGCAGGTAATAGTCCAACTGTATTTGATGGCCCTT
This sequence comes from Euthynnus affinis, assembly GCA_029490765.1. Lineage (NCBI taxonomy): Eukaryota > Metazoa > Chordata > Actinopteri > Scombriformes > Scombridae > Euthynnus > Euthynnus affinis. Next base: position 15,891,926 of record CM055844.1, on the reverse strand, counting down.
TATATTGAGATTGCTCATTGCCTTGCTCCCACCCTCTTCGTGTTTTTGTCACATCAAATATGCCTAGCACAGATCATTCATGCATTTAACATGTGAATGAAGATGTTGTTATTTCTACATCTTCAATGACAACTAAACAAATTCATTAAACAAATAAGTTTGTAGTTTCAAGAGGCGTTTCTGGAAATGGATATCCTCATCTAGGGTTATCCTTTGAAAAGTAACTATTTAATATAATAATGCAAATAACAAAATGTAATATAATACTAATAACACTTTAAAAGAGTAACAGAATGTAAAGAAAATCATACACACATGCATGTTAAAAAAGGCAATATAAATGTCCCTATATTGTTGGGTATGTCACTCAACCACGGCCTAAAAGGTCTAACTCTGTGTGCTCAAGAAATGCTTTCAACATTATGTCTTTTAAATCTGTGAATTGTTCTTTTTTGCATGAGTACAGTTTGTTGGTATCTCGTAGCAAGGTCATCTGATAATTTGCACCTGATAACTTGCATTTGGATCATGAACAGCACATGATTTGCAAGCAGTACTACATCCTTGATTACTGTCATCCTCTAGCTACAGTGTCAACTTAAAATACATGAGCTGTACCAACATTTTAACAGAATTGGGCAGGGGTGGGGTGACTGGGAGTGAGAGACACTTTGCTGGACCATTGCACAATACACAATATTAGAGATCTTTTATGTAATCATGAGAAGTGTAAGAGAGAGAGAGGAAAAAGACATCACCTGCAGTAGTCTGACTAAGCTGAAGTCAGCACCAGGATGTCCACTACAACTTGTTTAACAGCCACAGGTGTCACTAATGAGAAGGAATTTCTGCTTCCTATATACAGAACCTTTTAATAGTAGATTTTCTAAGTGGACAAAGTGTTTGACAATGGTTCTCATTCACTGACTCACACAGAACCACACAGGCTGTTGGCCAGGCCATCAGCAGGAATTTCGACATAAGGCCAGGAGAATCTAGGGTCAGGATCAAACTGCTAAGCCTACAATTGTTTGCCAATGTGCTCAACTCACTGAGCCATAGACTAAGAAAACTTAAAAGTTACAATATTATTCAAAAATGTCAGCACCTCATGTGTGCCTTCGCAATGCTTTGTTTTAATGAATTTTTTGTTAACTGACCCTTTACAGTTCAAATTAGTTTGTATTTTCAAGATTCTTGCAGCTTATGAGTGCTTGTTGGTACAAACAAGAATAAATAAAGCTTACTTAATTTGTCATGTAAAGCTTCTTTGAGTACGTAGAAAAGCATAACACACTTGCTGTTTGGCCTTTGAATGGCACACACAATGTATTTCTCTGGTTATGAATGAGACATCAGGGTTCATTATCTCTCGATAGAGAGAAATACACCTGATGTGTGCTTAACCCAGAGTAAGGGTATGTGTGTGTTATGTTCTCTTTCATTGATCTCCACACGAGAGACGAGAAGGACTGAGTACAATGACACAAATACTGCTGTTGCAACGTTTAGGGCAGGTCTTTCTGTACTGAACCCTCATGGGCCAAAGGGTATGGTGGCAGAGAGGGCCAAGGCAGGATATCACAGTTTCCTGACTGCTGCTATGCAGCTAGCCGTTGGCCCCCGATGCAATTTTACAAGGTGTTGCAATGTAAATGCATATGGATCATACACCAAGATGTGTTTATTTGAATTTGAATTTTTGAATTTTTTATCATATAATATCGTCCTTACCTGGCGAAAGTATTGCAGGATCCCTCACAATATGGAACATTTACCTCCTCCTTGGACCAACAGCCCTTGTGCATAATGTGGGTTTTCATGAATTCTAACTTGCAGGCCTTCTCCTTCTAATTTTTGGTTATCATTAACATTGAAGACACAGTGTGTCTGTAAATACCTCCCACAGCATGCATCTGAATCCGTTTTCACATAATCATAACCCTGAGAAAAAGGGAGGAATAAGTCGTCAAGTCCAGTTTTATGAGTTCACTCTTATAATTTTTGTGTACATAAAAATAATGGATGTAATTTCTCATACCATGCCACATTTTTCTTCACATTGCAGAAGCTCACAAGTCATTTTCAATAGACTGGTTTTGGGGTCCACCTCATTGGTACAGGTACAATTCTGACATAGATTCACAGGAATTCAAGCAGAAAATAAAGAGGAAATGTGTTCAAACTTATTTCAGCCATACAGAACTTAAAGTGCAGCAGAAATCATTAAATGACAAAAGTGATATATTAATATATTATGTGACAAACTTATTCAACAACTTATTTACCTGGTATTCAATGTCTTTGTGGACACAAACCCTCTCAGGCTCTAGAATGAAGTAAGACATGAGCCAACTCAATGAAAGTCATGCAAAAGTGTCAATGCAGTCATTAGGGTTTATATGAATTTGAACTGTGAATTCAAACACTCACCACATGTATATTCTGGACAGCATTTTCCCTCTGGAACATTAACAGCTGGCCGATGTCCAACTGGACATTTCATGATGTTGACTGGGCAAGTATTGCTGTGACACTCTGTGGAGATGATAAAATGTTGAGAGTAAATAGCTAACAGCCATCTTTAAGAATGGATATATATGTAAAGCATTCTGAAAACTCCGAAAGACAAATGATGCTACATGTCTTACGGCAGACATAGGAAGTGCAGCAGGGCTCTGATGGATTAGTTTGGTTGACAAGGACGAACCCTGGACCGGTGCAGCTTGTTATAGGTGGTGCTGGGCACACCTTGGGCTTGCAAGTCACAGTCTTGGTGGACTCATCACAGATGCCGTTTTGGCATTAGTACTCAAACTTTTCATTTACCTGAAAGAAAAAAACACATCAGTGAGTTAATTGTCTCTTGGAGCAAGTAAACAACTGAGTAGAGGATTTGGCTCACCTCACAAGGAATTCTCTCAGGATCAAGACATCCTGTTGGGAAATGAGCATTGTGAAAAATTAACAATCCCATAGGACTTAATGAGTGATATGAAATAATAAGCTCAATGATAAAACTAGAGGATATACACCACGCTCACCACACTTCTCAACACATATGCCGGACTCTTTGTTGAAGAGTTTCATTCCATCAGGACAAAAGCAGGAATGATCATTGCTATTCCATCTGCATTCTCAGCAATAATCTACTCAAAGTTAGTCTGATGAGTTTAAAGAATGGTCATGAGATAAGACTTTCACATGACCATTTATCCTTTTACCTCCAATTCTGCTTCTCCAAAATCATGATCATGATTCTTGAGTGTGATAATTTGCGATTCATATGATATAATTATAGAACACGGATAGGAAACATCTTGAGTGGGATCACAATAGACATTATCAATATATATCTTGATGATGATGTGATGATGATAACTGTAGAAAAGTCCATCAAATGTGATGTAACGAGGATCTCCCCAGCCTTCACACACACCTGAACAGAAACAAAAAAAGTTTAAAGTTCTAATCAAAAATCTATTTAACAGAAAAATATGAGTCAATAAATATGTCAAATATGTCATATATCCCCCAGAATAACTTACAGTCATAAACATAATATTGGCAGCAGTAATACGCATCATACACAAGAACAGGTTTCTTTCCACTTGTACAAGTGATGGGCTCAGGGCTTGGACATTCATAAGGAATTATTTCACTTATATTGTTCTCAACGCATCTTGCCATGGTGCAGTTGCACAGGAGGAAGGTCTCATTTTGCTGGCGTAAAATAAAAATAAAGAGCAAATCAGTCATATTTTGAAATATTTAGCAAAAAAGGAAAGATTGTTTATACTTCTCAAGTACATATATTCTAAGAACTATAAGTATAACATAAATAGTATATTTTGATGTGCTTAGATAAATTAAGATTTGTACTGCTACATCCCATTCAGGGCAGGTAGGGACAGATGCTGTGGGTGTGGGTGTAGGTAAAGTCGTGGTCCTACAAGGTTCAATCTTGTTGCTAATCTCACAAATATCAGAACATATCATTGTGAGACACACATCTGATCCAATGTGTTCCATGTCAAATATTACCTCCCCTAAATGTCAGAAAAAAGAGGAATACATGAATAAAGAGTGGTAGATTAAATAAAACCCTCATATATCTTGTTATAAAAAATAATATAATATTCTACCTGGTCTATAATGCTTGCCATTAACTACACAGAAACATTCTGTAGTGGAACTCTGTGTTGTTATTGTTGATAGTGTAGTTTCAGATGCTGGGGTTGTATAGTTGCTGATAATGGGGACGGTTGATGGACACATAGGATAGGGAAGTGACAGGTGATTCGGGTGTTGAAATTATGGAAATGGTAGTTGGTCCTTTAGTTGTAGTGGAACGTATGGCGGTCAGGGTTGTAGATTTTGTGGTTGTGGTTGGTCCCTCAGTTGTCATAGGAGGTGTGGTGGTCGGGGTTGTAGATCTTGTGGCTGTGGTTGGTCCTTCAGTTGTAGCAGAAGGTGCAGCACATTTCTCACAGCAAACTCTGATCTTATAGTTCAAGCACTTAAATGGATGTCTTATCTGGTCCTCTTTTTTACATGTTAAGCCATATCCCACATCACAGGTAACAACTTGGGGAGTTTCACACACAGAGGCATTGAAATCACGCTCAGGTTTATCTGCTAATCTACAATCAATTTCTTTGGGATTTTCACATATTTGTTTACCACTGTTTTTGATGTTCTCATATGTTTCCCAGTCACTTTTGTCCTCTTCTGGATTATGTATTATACCATTCTGACCACTCACATGTTGCAATACAGGGAGCTGTAGTAGGGGTTGTAGATTTGCCTGATTTGCTTTTGGCCTGGATCTGGCAAACAGGAGCGGACCACCCAAGTTTCATGATTCCACACGGTATTTGGGCCAGAGGAGGATATGGAATGTGGGCCCAATCAGGGCCAGAATAAAAATGAACTGTGGTCCAGATGTGGGCTAGATGTGGTTTATTTGTTTAGTTTTTGGTTTACATGTGGCATTGCTATGGTTTGTTTGTGGCCCAGATCTGGCAAACAGGAGTGGACTGCCATCAATGTGCCATCATTTCATGCGGTATGTGGGCCGGATGAAAGTGTTGGGTATGTGCGACAGCAATAGTGTATATTTCCCAGAATTGGCCCAGATTGATGTAAAATATTTTGGCCATATGTGCCATATCATATCTGGGCCATTTTAGGCTCACTTACAGCTTAGTCAGTGCCAATTGTGCCACATCTTTACCTATAGTGGCCCAATACTGTTCAACCATATTTGGGCTATATTCACCATTTCAAATATGGGCCACCTCAGGTTCACTTCCAGATTAGCTAGTGCTTACTGTGTCATATATTTGCCAGAACTGGACTAGATATGTTTAAGATAACCAGGCCACATTTGCTGTACCATATGTGGGCCACTTTTGGTTTACACCCACTTTAACTATTGTCAACTGTGTCAGATCTTTGCAAAGGTGGCCCACATTTGTTTTGTGATATTTGGGCCATATTCACTATGTATCACATGGGCCACTTTAGGGTGACATCCAGTTTACACATCGCCGAGAGCACCGCACCTTTGCCAAAAATGGCCCACGTTTATTTTGGAATATTTTGGTTTTTATTTATTTTATTTATTATTTTACAGGTGGGCCACTTCAGGCTCACATCCATTTTGTCTGGGCCAGAAGAAGGCCAGCAGTGCCATATCATTGCCTGAAGTGGCCCACTTCTGTATGCTATCTGGGTATGTTTGGAATTCACCTCTTACCTTCCAGGTTGAGTATAGGGTTGTTGCAATTTCCTTGTGGATTCAAACAGGTCTTGTAGCAAGGTGTGTGACAAGGATTATAGTGCCACTTGCATTCTCCCGGGTCATTGTAGTAGTCACAAAAGACAGCTAGAATAAAAATATACAAGACATTTTTTTAAAATAAAGAGATGTTGACTAACAATAACTAATTTAATCTCTGTAAAAAGTGTCACTCAGTGAAAGAGATATCAAACCCAGGATTTCAGCAGTGGTGCACTGTATCAATACCATTACTGTACAAAGCTTTAGTGGCGCTAGAATATGATCAGCCAAGACAGTGATACTACAGATGGCCAAAGAAACACACAGTGTCTCAAAATTCTAGTTTTAAAATCTTACAAAGAAATTTAATTCATCATCACTAAAACAATTCAGTGTTCAGTTAAACTGTGACTCACGCTGTGCTGTGGTTCCAAAAGGATGCAAACTGTCGTTTTGCGATCCCACATCACTGCCAGACCAATGGCAGATTCTATGACCAGATACAAGCCAACTCTTCTTATTTTGTATTGAATATGACTGCCATATCCCAGGTCCGTCTCTTCATATTTACCCTTTGACAGTTTGACTTCCTTTCGCTGTAATATTAAGGAGGTGTATGTTATTTTTATTGCAATGTAAAAACTGTTGCTTGATATATTACTTTAATGTCAGGTGTTGTATGAAGTCTTACCCCCAGTTGGATTTGGACAGTTTTGGAGCATGTGGTGCTAATAGTGCCACATGGTACATTTTCTGTGATAACTCCAAAGTTGTCCTGTACTGTTTTATTGCCACACTTGTTCTTAAAAGAGAGAGAGATTATATAATCATCGGCACTTTTATTCATATTTCTTATTATGAGAAGCATTCATCTTAAAGTGAATGGAGATAAACATAGCGTAATTCAGATTAACAATAAGTCATAATTCTATGAATCTCATATCTTTTCATTTCTGAGATGAAGCCTGGTGAGAAGGATAAAGTGAACAAAACTGTAATTTAGATGATTTTAACATCCATTGTTTACCTTGAGGGCAACATAGGCACAATGTCCTTGAAACCCATATGTTCACTGATCAAATGAAGTGTAATGGCCACTTCCATAAATAATGCAGGGTCCTGAGCATTTTTTCTCTGTGCACTCCCATTTTCCACTTTTGCAGGTACTAGGTGTATTAGAAATAGAAATTGTAAATATAACAGTTGTTGTTAAAGGTAGAGTGAGTAATTCTGGAGAAGGATTGATCAATACATTTTTTGTCAAATTCAGCAATTATCTCCTCATGGTCTAGCTGTCCATTATGTGTGTGTGCTGAAAAAAAATCTGGTGTTTGTACACAGCCCTAGCTCTATAAATGGGAAACAAACAAAGTGGCTCGGACCGAGAGACACACCACTATTCCAACCAATCAGCAATGTGCTGTTTAAATCACACAATATAGCATTGTAGATGTGTTTTGAACTTATTAATCATATCAAGGAATCAATAATTACAAATATCGTCAATTTCTTCTCATGGAGCTGACATGCAAACTGTTTTAGTTCAGTAAATTTCTGCTGTCAGTCAGCCTGGTGAAGGCAGTTTAGCTGGCCGCTGTCCTCTCAGCTCCCCAGGAGCTGCAGCTGACAGACGGCTGCTTCAATGGATATAGACACTGAATGTGGGTTGAGGGAGAAGTGAGCAGGCCAAAGAGAAGTGGAGAATGTGGATTGACTGTTTTTTTCTGCTTGTGATAATGTGTAAGAGGAACAAACTGACTCTACAGCTGATGTTGTCTTGGTAATGTGAAGTGAAAGGTAAATTTGGACATGATGACAAAAACGGGTCACACAATCATCGCTGTCCAGATTTAAACAAGTTCAAGCACACTACAGTCCAAGCTCTCCTTTGCTAGCAGCGGAGCAGTTGAAGAATACTTTTGGAGAGGGGCATGCTGTAACAGAAGTAGAAACTGATTTCATATATATTGTATCAACAATATGCTTGTGTCATGTATGAAAAAAAAACTTACTTGATGAGCGGGTTCCCCAAGAACAGCAATGAAGCTTTCCATTAGTGCACACACTAGAAGAAGACACAAAAGATATAGCATGCAACACAAAGGGACTTAAAAACTAACAGTTTACTTTCTATAAAGTAAAATCATCACTAGAATAATTGATTTGAAGTCCAATGTCACTGAAATGGAAACAACTGACTAACCAGTGCTCGTCCTTCATGTTTATGGACTTTCCTGGCTTGATGTAGACTTCATTGTGGTAGCAGGGACATTTTGCCATGGGGACGCATTTGCCATTTTCATCTAAGTAGAAACCCTCAGAGCAGGAACAGCCATCCACAGGCAAGAAGTCTGAAGTGCAGCTCTGCCGCTCTGAGCCCAGTGATCTACATTTCAACTGGCATCTCTGATGCTTGTAAGAGAAGGTCTGAGATGCTGGGCAGCTCTTTGTGTATTTATCTGTTTTGTGCATCATATGAAAATAGTTATTTAACAGTTTTATGACTAACTAATGAAAGGGAAAATGAACGGCACTCCGCAAAGGTACTATTTGGACTTATTAGCGAGGGGCACCAATGTTTGGCATACCTCTCTGAAAGTGAAGACATAGTAACACTTTTATTCTCTTTTTTAACTTTATTTTTAATGTCTACAATGGTGTTAGACTGTCTAATAGCTTTAAATATAACATGCTTGTAGATAAGACATCAATATTTTGTCTACAAGCATGACATCACCGTCAAACATCTTGAAGTGCTCTTTGCACAATGTGCTGCATATGCTGCTGACATGGTTGCGAACTGGGAAGCAAAGTGAGGGAAAAAGTTTTGCCACTGTTATTAAAATTTCCTCGTTCGTATGCAAGTACAATATTTTGAAAAACAAAAAATGTAGTGACGGATAATCATCTAGACTATTACTAGACTACCACTACAAATAACAGAAAATATTTAGTGTCTTACCCTGTCTGGCTTGAATATTGATGACATTAGAAACCGACAAAGCAAGTACACAAAACCACACTAAGTTCCACTTCATGCTTGACACTAAGGGCGTGCTGTCACCAGGGCAGGTAATAGTCCAACTGTATTTGATGGTTCTTTATATTGAGAATGCTTATTCTTTTGCTCCCACCCTCTTCATGTTTTTGCCACACATACCAAATATGCTGGGGACAGACCATTCATGTGTTTCTATCAAATATGTATGGAGTTCTCTCTGGAAATGGGTACCAATGGTGTTGTTTTGTTGACAGTGTCCTCACCTATTCTAGGCTTACCTTTTGAAACATAATGTCAGATTAAATTTCTAATAAAGTCAATACAATATGTACTGAACTTTTCAAAATTACAACACTGGAACTAACAAAACATTAGCTATATGAACATAATTTTTTTTATTAATATAATACTAAAAACACACTAAAAGAGTAACAGAATGTAAAGGAAATTATACATACATGCATACAATTGAATTACATTATAATTACGTTTCTTGGATCAGGGATCAGGGCCAGGTGTCATGGCTTCAGTGTTTTAGTTGAATGTTTATACAACCATTCATATACCACCCACACTTCCAAACCCTTGCTTTTTGCTACACTACATATCTATCACACTACTTCCTGTGGCAGAACTGAATGCTATCATTGAAACATCTCATGCAACCAATAATAATACTCACATTAAAAATGAAACCCATAATAATGGAAAATGATATCAAGTTGTTTTAAAAGTTACTGTTTGTTTAACTTAGTAAGAGAATGTGTTGCATGGGTATTTAAATTGCATCTGGATCATAAATAGCACCGGATGTGCAAGTAATACTACATCCTTGATTACTGTCATCCTACAGCTACAGTGTCAACTTAAAATACATGAGCTGTAGTTTAATTTCAAGGGTACTATTGTTTGTACTGTGCTTATGGTATACCAATTGTCTAAAGTTTCTATATGTAGAATTGTGAAGCAGTTCACATGTATTAATCGTTTTTTATTGCCAATGAGTGAACAAGTAGTAATGTATTGTAAAAAAAAAAAAGAGACCTTCCCCAACTTTCTTAGCTGTCTGTAACAGCCTGTGGACTTATTTCTATATGAGCAATAGCAGAATATAGCATATCCCTTTTTTCCTGTTGGTAGTGCAAAGGTTGTAATAAGCACACATTTTACAACAAAACCACAGCGTTGCTCCCCAACCACAGCTCGTTGCTGGTTTATGGGTTGGGTTTGGGTGGATGATTTACGTGTATTTGTGCATGTTGGGGTCTCTTGAGACTTTCTTCACTTTGACATTAAGAGCACTGGGCAAAAATCACATAACACTGGCACCCTACATGTATGTTTATTTCTGGAGAGGAAGATACCTCTGAGGATAATTCAGCTCGTGGTAGAAACCCACTGAACGTCTGGATCTTAAGTTATCAGAGAAACAAGCTGAGCAAATGTTAGCAGCAGCTCGGCTAGCAGCCCCTACCAGACATCCTGTAGCCGTTGATCAGCGTCAGAGAAACACTAAATTTTTATGTGAAACTGATTTATTCAGTGATTTGACCTATTTTAATGAGAGCCCAGAGCCCCCCACTATGGCCAATGACACATCACCACCCTCTGATCATCTGTGCTGAGACGATGGCTTTGTTTGCAGATGATGAAGATAACATCTCAGTGGTGTGAGGTCTATCAGCATCCCATAGAAGCCCACTGCTGACATCAACTGGAGGAAGAGCAGCCCCCAGCCACAACAACAGGTGGAATATCTGAGGGCTGTGCTTGACACCTGCAGTGAGCTTTTCTGTCAAAAGTCAGACAGACAGCAAGCAGTTCACAAATGGCAGCAGAGTGCAACAGTGACAATATTGACCTGCAGGCACTATGAACTGGGGTTCATAGCTGCAGCCCATCTGGTGGGGCTGCTGGGACTGCTGCACATGCAAAGCCTGCAGAAGTGGTGCTCCAGCCTTAGCTTGGATGCCAACAAGCTCAAGCGCTGCTTGGTGACCGTTCTCCATTCAGTACAGGATGACCTGTGATACCGGGTATCTTGACAGCACCTTTCACAGGGAACACCGATGGGACAAGTGACTTAGTGTTCACAGATGCATTCCTGACAGGGTGGGGAGGGACTTGCCCAAGGAGAGCAATAGGTGGAGTGTGGCCTCTGACTGAGAAAGAAGGTTAGATCCCCTGATGTGGGCAGTCCGTTCGATTCTCTCTTTTTTTGTTTGCTGGTTCAATGGATGTCTCATGCCACTATTAAAGTATATGCAGCAGCCGTTTCTTCTCGTCACAAGGGTTTTGGCAACAGACCAAAGCAACCCTCTTGTGAAATGTTTCTTGCCGGGGTCAGCATGCCTTTACCCCCAATGGGAACTGCCACTGGTGCTCAAGGCTCAGGGGGAGGATCCTTACAAGCCTCTGGAGTGCCCTCCACCCCATGTGGGGGACAGGGAGGTGAAATTGCATCTACTTTTCCCAGTTCACACATTCGTATGCTATGTTGAAAACATGGTCCCCATCAGATACATAGAGCAGCTGTTTGTGTGCTATAGGGATGGTGTGGCTGGTGAAGTCCTATCCAAGAAATTGCTAGTCTTGCTAGGTGGCTTTGTGAGTACATCTCCCAAGCCTGTAGGTAGGCAGGAAGAGACCCTCCCACTATGGTCTAGGCACGTTACACTCAGCATGGTCTACACCCTACCCCGATATTGTTCCAACCTCTCTTTTTACAGATGTTTTTAGTTTTTTAGGACCTTTTTTACTTTAAATTTTAAATAGCTCTCTTAGCTCTGGCTGCGTTCCTGATTATTTTAAGCATGCAATTGTTCAGCCACTTTTAAAAAAGCCAAGCCTTGACACATTACTGCCTAATAACTACAGACTGATATCCAAGCTCCCTTTCATTTCCAAGGTATTGGAGAAAGTTGTGTATAGACAACTTACACAGGTCTTGGACAGTAATGGGATCTTTGATAAGTTTCAGTCTGGTTTTTGTGTGGGGCACAGTACTGAAACTGCTTTGCTTAGGGTTTCTGACGATGTTTTAATGCACGCTGATGCTGGGGAATGTTCAGTGTTGTTACTTCTTGACCTGAATGCAGCTTTTGACACGGTTGACCACTCCATTCTCCTGAACAGACTCCAGCGTTGGACAGGTATAACCGGAACTGCCCTTGACTGGTTTGCCTCCTACTTATCAGACAGGAGTTTTTCTGTGGCAGTTGATCATTTCATGTCCTCCTCTGCTCGTTTGTCATGTGGTGTACCCCAAGGTTCAATTCTTGGTCCGATCCTCTTCTCCCTGTATATGCTCCCTCTTGGCCTCCTTATTAGTCAGTTTGAATGCATGTCCTATCACTGTTATGCGGACGATACACAACTCTACATCTGTGTCAATTCAAATGACCTGAACAAACTATGCACATTACACGACTGTTTAACAGCCATCGAGATCTGGATGTCAGACAACTTCCTCCAGCTTAACCCAGACAGACAGAGGTCCTGATCATTGGCTTTGAGAGCATTTCAGAAACTGTACAGCAGTGTATCGGTCCTTTGCAAACACGTCAAACAAGCTGCACAAAACTTGGGAGTCCTCTTTACCATCACATGAACTTTGAAAGTCACGTTAAGAAAGTCACCCAATCAATCCTGCTTCTTCCACCTCAGAAACATTTCTCAAAGCCATATTAACCTATCAAGATCTGGAAAAACTTATTCATGCTTTTGTGTCCTCCCGTCTGGATTACTGCAATTCACTATTCACCACCCTATCCCATTCTTCTTTGTCTCACCTCCAGTTGGTCCAGAATGCAGCAGCCAGAGTGCTAACCAACACACAGCATAGAGCACACATCACGCCAGTGCTTGCCAACCTTCACTGGCTACCAATAGCTTTTAGGATCGATTTTAAAATCCTTTTAATTACCTTTAAGGCACTCCACGGACTGCCTCCAACCTTTTCAGAACTACTGTGTCCTCTGGCTATGGTGAGATCACTAAGGTCCTCTGATCAGTGCCTTCTGGCTGTACTCAAAACAAGGCTGAAGACCAAGGGTGACCGTGCTTTCGCGGTTGTGGCCCCCACCCTCTGGAACCGCCTTCCTTTAATTATTAAAAATGCAGAGTCGGTGGAAAGTTTTAAAAAGCTCTTAAAAGCTCATCTTTTTCACAAGCACTTTATTGAATGATATCCAATTAGCCTCTGAATTGCTCTCACTATTTTTACTGTTTTATCTGACTTCTGTTTTATCTGCTTTTATTCATTTGTGTTGTGTGATGTTATTTATTTTATTTTTATTTTATCTTCATTTTACCTTTATTGTATTTTTATTTCTCACTTGTTTTATTTGCATTGTACAGCACCTTGTAACTCCTTGGTTTTGAAAGGCGCTTTATAAATAAAGTTTACTTACTTACTTACTTACTTACCCTGTCTGTTCACACAGTTCTATATCTTCAGCATGTCTCCTTTTCAAAGTCTGCACTTGCTGGAACAACTCCAGACTGGTGAAAAGGGTGGGTGCATGTGTTAGCTGTGTTTCACCCGACCCCCCTCTGGGCATGATACACCTGCATTTTTCTCGTGCTCCTTGATGCCCTAGGGAATGAGGCGTGTAAAGGGTCTGTTGCTTGACAGTGGACCCTTGCAAGGTTAGGCCATGGCCTTAGCCAGTTCAGTTGTATGCTCTCTGGGTGGGCTGGGGCCCCCTACTTTTCTGCTAAGGCAGCCTAGGCTATAAGAAGTAGGTGGTCTATGGCGACTCACCTTTAGTTGGTCAGGATCACTGGGGCTGGATCTGATATTATGTTGCAGCAAGGTGTTCATTCATCAGGCTCCATCCACAAGATTCTTGCTATCTGTTTCTACATAAACTCACATTTAAAAAAATATATTTTGCAATTTGATAATGCATTTAAAAGATATGGCATTGTTTTGTAAATTAGTACATGGCCAGCGGGAAGGTGTACACCAAATATTTTTCATCTACAGCCCACGGTTCCCAAGTTATTGGCCAAAACACGAAATGCTTCATAACATGCATTTGGTTGCATTTAGATGATGCTAACAAGAGTCAGGAGATGCCCCAAAACAAATGGATAGGTTGTTTTCTGGGTCATCCAAATATGGCATATACCAGGTTTTGTAAAGACTGGATGAAATATGTAGAATAGGAAGACAAAAATGTTACCAAAACAAACAAAACAAAAAAAACAAAATGCTAAATAGCAGAAACATTTATAGTGCAAATGGGTGTGGCTTATAACAATACCTTGTCATCATCCAAGGAATCCACCAAAAAAAGATTTTTTCTTCATCACCTCACAATTCATGAGTTATTAGCCAAAACATAAAGCACTTACTAAATGACCACATGCCGCGCTATTAATAACACATTTTATTATATTGAGCGTTTCCCCATGGGGCACCTGTGTATATTATTTGAGATATTGATTACTACAGGCACACTACCATGGATGGCGGTTCAATAAAATACAAATAAAAAAATCTCAATAACGATAACAGATATAAAAATCTGAATAACAACATACATCAGAAGAAGATGCTTAAAATGTCAGAATAGGAACTATGTTTCTAGCTGTAAGTAACAGGTGGGAGTTAAGGTGTGCCAAAAAATGCACAGAACAAGTGCAGTAATTACACAATAATGAACATTTCTCCCAAGCACTGTGTTATATGGCCATGTAAATTACTAATTCTTTTCTTGTCTGCTACAAGTAACATCAACTGCTAGTAGTCAAACTAATATGATGTTAGATGTTCCCATAAAACATGTCAAAGAAGACACTGTTGGGTTTTGTGTGCTGTAACAGTACATGTAGTGTTGTCTTTGCAGACTTTCATGCAAACAGAAATGCTTGCCTGACCCATAGCAAATAGATACTTTGACTCAGTTGTTACACGGTAAAATTTACCTGCAATCTCATGATGGCAGGTGAGTGCGTGGGTGAATGCTATGTGTTCATGGATGTGTGTGTGTGTGTGTGTGTGTGTGTGTGTGTGAGAGAGAGAGAGAGAGAGAGAGAGAGAGAGAGAGAGAGAGAGAGAGAGAGTGTTGCTGTTCCTGGTAAATCTTTGTCAAGCAGTATTTTGTCATAGTAAATATTTCTGAGCCCCTCAAATGTGTTTCTAAGGTTCTCTGCTCATGTTGTTATTTAAATTGGTATCTACTCTTGTACTAAAAAAACGGAAATGAAAAACTCTACTGTTAGTGTGTTCTTAGTAGTACATTATGTACCTTTTGGAGAATCTGCAGCCTCCCTAAGATGAGTAAGTTTGTGAGTTTGAGCCAATTACAAATGAGTTCCATGAGTTGCAAAAAATAACTGTTGGTAGGAAGAGAGAAAGATAAAACATACATTTAATTATTGATTTTAATGGAGTATATTCTCAGAAAATGTGTCGTCCTTTACTGGTACTGATCTGGTTGTGTGGTCATGTTAGGATGACTGTGAATTTAGATTTTCTATATGTGTTATTAACTATTAATTACTGTTAACTGTTAATTACTAACTACAGCTAAGTCTATATATGTCATTGAATTAATTTGATTTTTATTATTGTCTTTTTCTTTAAAGAAAATAATCTAAAACAATTTTTCCATATAGTCAAAAATAAATTTAGTGAAATAGTGAAATTTAAGTGCTGTAACACGATAGGTCAGTTCTAGCTATTCCTTATAAACACTATAAAGCCAGCTTCATTATTCAATAACATTTATTCAAACACCTTTGGAAAGGTTAAGACTGGATGTTTTTCTACTTTGCATCATTATTTTAATATTTGTTCAACCACAGAGTATGAAATCTTATTTGGGGCAATTGTGAATAACTGTAGTAATATTACTGGAAAATACTGCAGCATATTTATGTATTTTTTATTTTAGTTTTGTTGTTCTGTTATATTTCTGTTATGCTTTTGTGTGGAAGTCTCTGCTGTATTCTGAAGCATTACTTTGTTTAAACCACCTGAGTGACTGTCAGTTCAGTTGAAGTTTGTTTAAGGAATGATAGCAAGCATTGGAAGTTAAATAGTGTTGTGTCAATATGGATTCTAACATCTCAAACAGTCCTGCCTATAATCAAAACTGTCTTAGGGTAATATGACGAATCGACTGTCCTCCCTGAATCAACACAACACATGCTGTCACGGAGGAATAGATCTTCCTCATCATGCAGCTGTTCACCTGCGGGACTGGCCCAAAGCAATGTTTGCCTTTGGAGGAGCTCCCACCTGTGTTGCTTTTTGAGATCATGCAAAATATCTTTACATTCCACTTTCATTTCCAAGAACCCCTGATAAAACAATGAGTAAACAGAATTAAGTGAACAGTATTTCAAGCTTTTATAAATAATATGTGATGATCCCACAGCTGGTGTGATTAATAACACAACTCAGTGCTGTGTGTTTAAAAATAATTATTGTGAACCCATATCTGTGGGGGATGTTCCATGTGTTCCTAAGGGTGGGGCCTGATAAAATGCGCACAATGTGTGCATAGTGCTTATCTGTATTTATTTTCTTGTATCCCCACTGTATTGAATAATCTACATTATATGTATCAGCATTAAATTTCTTGTTTCAAAAGAATAGCAGGACCTAAGGCTTTGGTGGTGTTTTATGTTGTGTTTATGCAAAGCCAGCAGAGGGAGCCCAAGGATCATGTTAGTGTCTTAAGTATGTAAAGCCCCATTGACATACGCAGTGTTTCCTGCATGGGGTTGTGTGAGAATGGAAGCAGGGATCGATATTCGGGAAATCTGTATGGCTGTGTTGTGAATTAAATCAGTACTGTTGGGGCCTGCACCATGTGGTCACACAGAGAGGGCCTACATGTAACATGAAAAGCCTGACCGCATGTTCCCTTGTCTCCCTGAGACAAAGGAAGAGTGCCAAATGCTGTTCAAGACAAAGGGAGTCCACTTCAGACTACATTTCCCAGCAAGCTTCACAGTTTTCACACCTCAGCAGGGGATCGCTGCTCACTGGCAGAGACGCTCCTTCACAGCGGAGGGTCCTGCAGATGCAGCTCTGACGTCACTGCCCCTTTAAAAACTCTGGCTGACTTGCAACAAGTCGTCTTCCCGTTTGGTTCGAGCACCTGGACGTTCGCGTTCCTGCGGTGAGTCAGCCAGACTAAAGGAAACACCACGTGCATGTGATTTCCCCCTCACCGAAGTCTTCCTCTCGCCGGACGAGCCGAGACTTCGCCGTGTTCACCCGAACACACTCTGGATCCGTGAGAGTCGCCTGTGCTGCAACACAGCGACCGCTCAGCACCGTCTGCAGGAGTGAGAAACAGAGTTTCTTACGAGGACGCGGACTTCTCTGCCCCACGGATTACCTCTACCGACCGAGTCGACTCTGCTGCTTCCCCCGCCACGCCACCGAGGATCAGCCCGCCTAGAGAATCGCCCACAGCGCGAGGATCGGCGCCGTCAGGAGTCCGCGCCGAGGAACCGAGCCGGACCGACCGACGGATCACACACACCCTGCTCGCTCTCCGCAGCGACCACGTAAGAGGCATAAGTCTGGGCAGAGGCAGTGTTTCATTGTGTGTGTTCGACAGCAACAGTGCTGTGGTGTAGCATAAAGCTTCTCAGCTTTATAGCTATAATGCTAGTGACATAACGGACCGTGTCCTTTTGTCGTGCCTACTCTTAGGAGTATGTAAAGTTTGCTGCCTGTTTAGTAGTGTTCACCACGCTAGACTGTTGTTTGTGTTTGTCCCGCTCGGGACTACTTTCTGTGTTTGTGCCACCGTGAGTGAGAGAAAGTTGCTTTGTCAGTCAGAACCAGACAACGTGTGTCTCAGACAGTCGTCCGTACACACGCTCTCTGTGGACAAAGTGACCGCTTCATGCTCCTCACGATCGCTTTCTCTCCTTCCTTTCTCTCTTGCGACTAACACGTACACACGCACGCACACACACACTCACACACATACACGCACCGACACCTCGTTGGCACATCTGATGGTCAGATAACGTCGAACAAGCACCACTTGTCCTTCCTTATCCGCCATCAGACACGTGTATTTTTAACGGAATTTGGTGACTGCAAGACGCCGACCGCCAGGCGGCGCCATCTTGCTAGTGTGACCAAAACACCGCCATTTTTCCGCCATCCGGTTCTCGCGTGGTGTGACGTGACTTCCTCCCATAGTCACGTCCCGTCGCAGACCGCTGACGTCACCACGTCAGGCCAAGACGCCATCTTGGCACCCACACCTCTTTTCTTCCTTTTTCTTCTTCACACACACACACACCTTCTCATACATGTGTTTACACTTGTATATAGCTTGTGTAGTTTAGATCTAGACTAGTCGTTTATTAACTGTAGCATTTATTGACTTTGTTGATTTTGCTAAGTTTAATAAATACTGTTTTGTCTGTAAAGAGAAGTTTTTCTGTGATTATTGTGCAACATATTGTTAAAAGGTGGCTGATTGAAGGAGTCAGAGCTCGACTTCACCCTTCTTTGTTATCTGTGAACATTGATATCCTTAAGATATTGATGTTCCAGATTAACTTTTCATGAGACTATCCTGCTTGGTTATTGGTCCCGGTTTCCGGGTGGTGCCCCGTATTTGTTAATTGGTATTAATAATTCTCTCAATTTTTAATAATTAATAGATTATCTTTGATAATTGCTAATTATTGCCCCTTTATCAACTGTGCTTCTCACCACCGGTGAGGTGCTTTAACAGTTGATGCCAGAGTTATTAATCAACATTGACAATCTTTCTTCTTACAATTCATAACTGTCTATGACAATTATGAATTATTGCTAATAACCAAACGCACTCCTATGCGAGTCCCAACAGTACCATTGCAGGGAAGGTCATGTAAAGGGTTACGTCCGCCTGACTCTGACCAAAGACGCTTTCACGTGGAGCGAGTGAACCAATCACGAGACTCTGCTAAATAGAAGAGACTTTGCCATTTTTTTTGAATGTTTAAATATTTTGAATAAAATGTTCACATGTTATGGTGTGAAAATAATGTTTAATAAGCAGAGCGACACACATGCATCACAACACCAATGAACACAAAATACTTTGTATTTATATATTGGGGAATAGTAGAGTCAATATAATACAATGTATTTATAAAATTTTAACACACATTTGAAAAAAAAAAAAAATCCCTGCCCTCATACAAATATTGTCACCACGCAGGCATTCAAGTTTGTGTCAGTGGACTTCCTTCATCTCGACTAGTGCAAAAGCGGTGTGAGTATTGGTAGTTATAGATCATTTCATCCGCTTCTACAACATCCAAGTCTAAGAATATTCAGTGAATAGCCCCTCGCAGTTAATGTCATCCCCATCCATAAAATAAAATTATGTGCTGAACTGCATTGGTTTTAGCTAGGTATACCTAATAAACGGCGAATTGAGTGTACTACACCTGTGTGCCAAAATGTATTTAAATGTCTTTTTGTTGGTATGTTTTTTCAGAAATAACTTGAGCAGGAGACACCGTGGCCTGTGCTCGAGTGCCACTGGAGGAGAAGCAGGTGACCAAGTCTGGCCTGCTGTGAAATTTGCACACATTGCCTGCACTGGTGAGTCAGCTGTGCTCATGCTGTTACAGAGAAAACGATTCATCAGCAGCCTGTGGTGCTTCAGGAACAGCTTGAGTTACCTCTCATGAGGACCAGTATAATATCAATGAATGAAAAAAATAATTGATTAATTTGAATTTTGATGTATTTTGCTGATCATAGATTTTAAACACAATCATGATTTTGTTATGCAGAGACAGATTCCAAAGATACCAAATATCTCAGTCTGAATTTTGGGGAAATCTAAGGATGTACAAGATAACTAGAATATTTGTATTTGCATGAGCTGTCAGTGACTTGCTGTCATTCATGGGGAGGGAAGCAGAATTCATAGATAATGGAAACTGCATATCCAAACGTGAATTTTTTTAAATAATGTTTGACAAAGAAGAATACTGTGTTGTTTCTGGGTTCCACTCTGATATTCTAATTTCATGTTGGTGGTCTGTGTGTTATTTGCCGATCAAGCAATGGATCAGACACCAAGATGTGTTCATTTGAATTTGCTTAAACAAGACAATTGAAAAGATGAGACATGAACATAGTTGCATCTTTTTATTTGATTAGTTGATAAATACTCTCTCTGCAATGTCAATTACATTGTAAGAGATGTAGTGATTATTAGGACAATAGGGAAAGAACTTTCCAAACAGATTTTCAATTACACCAGTGTGAAGCTTCGCCTCTTGCGACCTGAATGTACTGTAGGTGTGGTGCAGTCTGTGTGGCGACAGCCACACTCCTCCGCATGGATGTATGTGTGAAGAACCATTTCTCCATTGAGACATAGCAATTCAACAGTGCGATTGCTGTAGCGTGTTTCCTTACAGCATGAACAAGAATGCTGCATTGCACCTGCTGCTCTAGAGTACCTAAAGAAAGCAGAGGTGGGATTAATCAACTTAATCTATAAACTTGAAATTTTTACAGACTATAATTAAACATTTTTAAAATGTCCAAATGTTTATGGTTTTTTAACTTTCCAGAGGAATGAGAAATGTTCTAATATTGATTTTTATTATATAATATTGTCCTTACCTGGCGAAAGTGTTGCAGGATCCCTCACAATATGGAACATTTACCTCCTCCTTGGACCAACAGCCCTTGTGCATAATGTGGGTTTTCATGAATTCTAACTTGCAGGCTTTCTCCTTCTCCACACCTTTTCAAAAGAAACACACAGTTAGCTTGTTTTATGTAATTGCATTGTATTCAAAAGTAAAGAAGATGTCAAAGATACTCACAAGTTTTACAACAGCCATTTGCTGCAGTTTGAATTGTGTCCTGTGGAGGGTAATACACAACATCAATAGAGTTTCTTTCATAGCAAACTTTTATTTTCAAAGACACAGTCAATCCAGATGAATTTGTTGAAAGTGATAACTTACAGGTTGGCAATTGCTCTCCTGGAATGGCGGGCAGACAATGTGTGAATGCATGGCTGTTAAAGTCTTGCCACTCTTAACACAGGTGTAATGCTCACACATGTCATGATGTGACCAGGTTTCTCCTTGCTGAAGAGCAGGAGCACATGAAGATATCAAAATACTGGATATTTTTGGCTATTAAACATGAACATGTAAAGGTACAGCCAACAGAGACAATCCAACTTACCTGCAATATTTTTTGGGTATCATTAACATTTAAGACACAGTGTGTCTGTACACACCTCCCACAGCATGCATCTGAATCCGTTTTCACATAATCATAACCCTGAGAAAAAGGGAGGAATAAGTCGTCAAGTCCAGTTTTATGAGTTCACTCTTATAATTTTTGTGTACATAAAAATAATGGATGTAATTTCTCATACCATGTCACATTTTTCTTCACATTGCAGAAGCTCACAAGTCATTTTCAATAGACTGGTTTTGGGGTCCACCTCATTGGTACAGGTACAATTCTGACATAGATTCGCAGGAATTGAAGCACCAGGCTAGAAAATAAAGAGGGAATGTGTTCAAACTTATTTCAGCCATACAGAACTTAAAGTACAGCAGAAATCATTAAATGACAAAAGTGATATATTAATATATTATGTGACAAACTTATTCAACAACTTATTTACCTGGTATTCAATGTCTTTGTGGACACAAACCCTCTCAGGCTCTAGAATGAAGTAAGACATGAGCCAACTCAATGAAAGTCATGCAAAAGTGTCAATGCAGTCATTAGGGTTTATATGAATTTGAACTGTGAATTCAAACACTCACCACATGTATATTCTGGACAGCATTTTCCCTCTGGAACATTAACAGCTGGCCGATGTCCAACTGGACATTTCATGATGTTGACTGGGCAAGTATTGCTGTGACACTCTGTGGAGATGATAAAATGTTGAGAGTAAATAGCTAACAGCCACCTTTAAGAATGGATATATATGTAAAGCATTCTGAAAACTCCGAAAGACAAATGATGCTACATGTCTTACGGCAGACATAGGAAGTGCAGCAGGGCTCTGATGGATTAGTTTGGTTGACAAGGACGAACCCTGGACCAGTGCAGCTTGTTATAGGTGGTGCTGGGCACACCTTAGGCTTGCAAGTCACAGTCTTGGTGGACTCATCACAGATGCAGTTTTGGCATTTGTACTCAAACCTTTCATTTACCTGAAAGAAAAAAAACACATTAGTGAATGAATTGTCTCTTGGAGCAAGTAAACAACTGAGTAGAGGACTTGGCTCACCTCACGAGGAATTCTCTCAGGATCAAGACATCCTGTTGGGAAATGAGCATTGTGAAAAATTAACAATCCCATAGGACTTAATGAGTGATATGAAATAATAAGCTCAATGATAAGACTAGAGGATATACACCACGCTCACCACACTTCTCAACACATATGCCGGACTCTTTGTTGAAGAGTTTCATTCCATCAGGACAAAAGCAGCCCTCAGTTGTGAAGTTCATGGTTGGTTCAATAGGACTGTAAAATGCAATCATAAAGAAGAAAATCTAAAAAAAAACATTTAATGATACTCCTTTCAGATCTCTAAAAGACAATTGATTTAATACATTGTAGTTGCCATTGTCCATTATGATCCTAATCTCGGTAAATATGTATACAATAAACCATGAATACAATAGACTTACTTGTCTTGACAGGTTGGCTGTTCTGCAGGACCACATGGCTTGTAAACTTTGTTTGATGGGCAGTCACTGGCTGTTAATGAAGAAAAGAACTCAATATAATTGGTTCTTCACACTACTTATGTACTTTATATAAAAAAAAGTAAAACAGCATGTTCAATGTATGTTAAATGTAAAAATGTGAGTTGCCCCTCCTGACTCCTGATTCCAACGTTTACAGTAAAATAATTACGGGGTGCTTACCACATATTGTGGTGTGGTTCCTCCAGTTCAAGCAAACTCCAGCCTGCACACAGGCAGCAGCATAGGTCTGCAAACTTGTGCACTGCACTGCTGGGTTGGAAACATGGCAGCTATCAAAAACACAACCTTGGTAGAATTTGTCAGGAGCGACAAAGGGATGGCACTCTGCAAACACACTGTGGGAGTAAAACACAAATCAAAATTAGATGACAAAAAAAAAAATCAAACACTGTGCATATTTTGATTAAATGAAAAAGCTGAGAAAAACTTTAAAGTATCAAAGTTATGGGGATAAATAAAATCTAATAAATGGATTAAAGAATGTCTACCTGCTCTTAAGGAGGTCACAAATGGAGTCTTGCTTGCATGGAGATGTGATTGTGATTGGTTCAGGTATGTCATTGGGGACTGTAGATGGTTTGTGACAGTAGGGTTTGTTAATGTCTGATGCAGGCCAATAGTCAGCCATCACAGCACAATTTTTTAGTAGCTCCCCTCCAGGTAACATGCAGTCATCAGCCTGGTTGTTGTTGCATGTTCCTGACAACAGAGTCACATAATAGTTAATATTATTGTATTACCTCAAATTAATGATTTAATAATGTGGCCGCTGGAGAGAGAGAGATGATCTTACCACAATGGCCCTGTGTGTTGTTGCCAAAGTGTTTATATGGAAGGGTAACACTGAAGCCAGTTATTCCAAATGTAATTATCACTTGTGGGTGAGAGATCTCCAAAACCATGTTAATACCAGAACTCATGATCTTCACACCTCGTTGTGAATAAGGCAGTTTCAGACTCATTCCATCTATTAGAGCCTAAAGGAAAAATTATAATAACAAGTAAAAAGTAAATATATATATAAATATATATATATATATATATATATATATATATAGTATGACAAAAAGAAGGAATGATCATTGCTATTCCATCTGCATTCTCAGCAATAATCTACTCAAAGTTAGCATGATGAGTTTAAAGAATGGTCATGACATAAGACTTTCACATGACCATATATCCTTTTACCTCCAATTCTGCTTCTCCAAAATCAATGTTATGATTCTTGAGTGTTATAATTTGCGATTCATATGATATAATTATAGAACGCGGACAGGAAACATCTTCATGGGCTTCACAATAGACATTATCAATATATATCTTCAAATTATATTTTGGTGTCATCTCTTCCATCAAGACATAAGTACAGTTTCCCTGATGACTGTAGAAAAGTCCATCAAATGTGATGTAATGAGGATCTCCCCAGCCTTCACACACACCTGAACAGAAACAAAAAAAGTTTAAAGTTCTAATCAAAAATGTATTTAACAGAAAAATATAAGTCAATAAATATGTCTATGTATATCATTTAAACCCCAGAATAACTTACAGTCACAAACGTAATATTGGCAGCAGTAATATTCATCATACACAAGAACAGGTTTCTTTCCATTGGTACAAGTGATGGGCTCAGGGGTTGGACATTCATAAGGAATTATTTCAATAATATTGTCCTCAATGCATCTTGCCATGGTGCAGTTGCAGATGAAGAAGGTCTCATTTTGCTGGTGTAAAATGAAAATAAAGAGCAAATCAGTTGTATTTTGAAGTATTTAGCAAAAAAGGAGAGGTTGCTTATACTTCTCAAGTACATATAATCTAAGAATTATGAGCATAATATAAATAGTATATTTTGATGTGCTTAGACAAATTAAGATTCTTACTGCTACATCCCATTCAGGGCAGGTAGGGACAGATTCTGGGGTTGTATAGTGGCTGATAATGGGGGCAGTTGATGGATGGGATGTGGATAGGGGTAAAGTGACAGGTGGTTCGGGTGTTGAGGTTGTGGAAATGGTAGTTGTCCCCTTTGTTGTAGACTCTGTGGTTGGTCCTCCAGTTGTAGTAGGAGGTACATTGGTCGGGGGTGTAGATTTTGTGGTTGTGGTTGGCTCCCGTGTTGTGCTTGGTCCCTTAGTTGTAGTTGGAGGTACGGGAGTTGTACTAGGAGGTATGGTGGTCAGGGTTGTAGATTCTGTGGTTGGTCCTCCAGTTGTAGTAGGAGGTATAGTGGTCGGGGGTGTAGATTTTGTGGTTGTGGTTGGCCCCCGTGTTGTGCTTGGTCCCTTAGTTGTAGTTGGAGATACGGGAGTTGTAGTGGGAGGTATGGTGGTCAGGGTTGTAGACTCTGTGGTTGGTCCTCCAGTTGTAGTAGGAGGTACATTGGTCGGGGGTGTAGATTTTGTAGTTGTAGTTGGCTCCCGTGTTGTGCTTGGTCCCTTAGTTGTAGTTGGAGGTACGGGAGTTGTACTAGGAGGTATGGTGGTCAGGGTTGTAGATTCTGTGGATGGTCCTCCAGTTGTAGTAGGAGGTACAGTGGTCGGGAGTGTAGATTTTGTGGTTGTGGTTGGCCCCCGTGTTGTGCTTGGTCCCTTAGTTGTAGTTGGAGGTAAGGGAGTTGTACTAGGAGGTATGGTGGTCAGGGTTGTAGATTCTGTGGTTGGTCCTCCAGTTGTAGTAGGAGGTACATTGGTCGGGGGTGTAGATTTCGTGGTTGTGGTTGGCTCCCGTGTTGTGCTTGATCCCTTAGTTGTAGTTGGAGGTACGGGAGTTGTACTAGGAGGTATGGTGGTCAGGGTTGTAGATTCTGTGGTTGGTCCTCCAGTTGTAGTAGGAGGTACATTGGTCGGGGGTGTAGATTTTGTGGTTGTGGTTGGCTCCCGTGTTGTGCTTGGTCCCTTAGTTGTAGTTGGAGGTACGGGAGTTGTACTAGGAGGTATGGTGGTTAGGGTTGTAGATTCTGTGGATGGTCCTCCAGTTGTAGTAGGAGGTACAGTGGTCGGGAGTGTAGATTTTGTGGTTGTGGTTGGCCCCCGTGTTGTGCTTGGTCCCTTAGTTGTAGTTGGAGGTAAGGGAGTTGTACTAGGAGGTATGGTGGTCAGGGTTGTAGATTCTGTGGTTGGTCCTCCAGTTGTAGTAGGAGGTACATTGGTCGGGGGTGTAGATTTTGTGGTTGTGGTTGGCTCCCGTGTTGTGCTTGATCCCTTAGTTGTAGTTGGAGGTACGGGAGTTGTACTAGGAGGTATGGTGGTCAGGGTTGTAGACTCTGTGGTTGGTCCTCCAGTTGTAGTAGGAGGTACATTGGTCGGGAGTGTAGATTTTGTGGTTGTGGTTGGCTCCCGTGTTGTGCTTGGTCCCTTAGTTGTAGTTGGAGGTACGGGAGTTGTACTAGGAGGTATGGTGGTCAGGGTTGTAGATTCTGTGGTTGGTCCTCCAGTTGTAGTAGGAGGTATAGTGGTCGGGGGTGTAGATTTTGTGGTTGTGGTTGGCCCCTGTGTTGTGCTTGGTCCCTTAGTTGTAGTTGGAGATACGGGAGTTGTAGTGGGAGGTATGGTGGTCAGGGTTGTAGACTCTGTGGTTGGTCCTCCAGTTGTAGTAGGAGGTACATTGGTCGGGGGTGTAGATTTTGTAGTTGTAGTTGGCTCCCGTGTTGTGCTTGGTCCCTTAGTTGTAGTTGGAGGTACGGGAGTTGTACTAGGAGGTATGGTGGTCAGGGTTGTAGATTCTGTGGATGGTCTTCCAGTTGTAGTAGGAGGTACAGTGGTCGGGAGTGTAGATTTTGTGGTTGTGGTTGGCCCCCGTGTTGTGCTAGTTGTAGTTGGAGGTAAGGGAGTTGTACTAGGAGGTATGGTGGTCAGGGTTGTAGATTCTGTGGTTGGTCCTCCAGTTGTAGTAGGAGGTACATTGGTCGGGGGTGTAGATTTTGTGGTTGTGGTTGGCTCCCGTGTTGTGCTTGATCCCTTAGTTGTAGTTGGAGGTACGGGAGTTGTACTAGGAGGTATGGTGGTCAGGGTTGTAGATTCTGTGGTTGGTCCTCCAGTTGTAGTAGGAGGTACATTGGTCGGGGGTGTAGATTTTGTGGTTGTGGTTGGCTCCCGTGTTGTGCTTGGTCCCTTAGTTGTAGTTGGAGGTACAGGAGTTGTACTAGGAGGTATGGTGGTCAGGGTTGTAGACTCTGTGGTTGGTCCTCCAGTTGTAGTAGGAGGTACATTGGTCGGGAGTGTAGATTTTGTGGTTGTGGTTGGCTCCCGTGTTGTGCTTGGTCCCTTAGTTGTAGTTGGAGGTACGGGAGTTGTACTAGGAGGTATGGTGGTCAGGGTTGTAGATTCTGTGGATGGTCCTCCAGTTGTAGTAGGAGGTACAGTGGTCGGGAGTGTAGATTTTGTGGTTGTGGTTGGCCCCTGTGTTGTGCTTGGTCCCTTAGTTGTAGTTGGAGATACGGGAGTTGTAGTGGGAGGTATGGTGGTCAGGGTTGTAGACTCTGTGGTTGGTCCTCCAGTTGTAGTAGGAGGTACATTGGTCGGGGGTGTAGATTTTGTAGTTGTAGTTGGCTCCCGTGTTGTGCTTGGTCCCTTAGTTGTAGTTGGAGGTACGGGAGTTGTACTAGGAGGTATGGTGGTCAGGGTTGTAGATTCTGTGGATGGTCCTCCAGTTGTAGTAGGAGGTACAGTGGTCGGGAGTGTAGATTTTGTGGTTGTGGTTGGCCCCCGTGTTGTGCTAGTTGTAGTTGGAGGTAAGGGAGTTGTACTAGGAGGTATGGTGGTCAGGGTTGTAGATTCTGTGGTTGGTCCTCCAGTTGTAGTAGGAGGTACATTGGTCGGGGGTGTAGATTTTGTGGTTGTGGTTGGCTCCCGTGTTGTGCTTGGTCCCTTAGTTGTAGTTGGAGGTACGGGAGTTGTACTAGGAGGTATGGTGGTCAGGGTTGTAGATTCTGGGGTTGGTCCTCCAGTTGTAGTAGGAGGTACAGTGGTCGGGAGTGTAGATTTTGTGGTTGTGGTTGGCCCCCATGTTGTGCTTGGTCCCTTAGTTGTGGTTGGAGGTACGGGAGTTGTAGTAGGAGGTATGGTGGCTAGGGTTGTAGATTCTGTGGTTGGTCCTCCAGTTGTAGTAGGAGGTACGTTGGTCGGGGGTGTAGATTTTGTGGTTGTAGTTGGCTCCCGTGTTGTGCTTGGTCCCTTAGTTGTAGTTGGAGATACGGGAGTTGTAGTGGGAGGTATGGTGGTCATGGTTGTAGACTCTGTGGTTGGTCCTCCGGTTGTAGCAGGAGGTACATTGGTCGGGGGTGTAGATTTTGTGGTTGTGGTCGGTCCTCCAGTTGTAGTAGGAGGTATAGTGGTCGGGAGTGTAGATTTTGTGGTTGTGGTTGGCCCCCCTGTTGTGCTTGGTCCCTTAGTTGTGGATGGAGGTACGGGAGTTGTAGTAGGAGGTATAGTGGTTAGGGTTGTAGACTCTGTGGTTGGTCCTCCAGTTGTAGTAGGAGGTACATTGGTCGGGGGTGTAGATTTTGTGGTTGTAGTTGGCTCCCGTGTTGTGCTTGGTCCCTTAGTTGTAGTTGGAGGTACGGGAGTTGTACTAGGAGGTATGGTGGTCAGGGTTGTAGACTCTGTGGTTGGTCCTCCAGTTGTAGTAGGAGGTACATTGGTCGGGAGTGTAGATTTTGTGGTTGTGGTTGGCCCCCGTGTTGTGCTTGGTCCCTTAGTTGTAGTTGGAGGTACGGGAGTTGTACTAGGAGGTATGGTGGTCAGGGTTGTAGATTCTGTGGTCGGTCCTCCAGTTGTAGTAGGAGGTATAGTGGTCGGGAGTGTAGATTTTGTGGTTGTGGTTGGCCCCCGTGTTGTGCTTGGTCCCTTAGTTGTGGTTGAAGGTACGGGAGTTGTAGTAGGAGGTATAGTGGTTAGGGTTGTAGATTCTGTGGTTGTTCCTCCAGTTGTGGTAGGAGGTACATTGGTTGAGGGTGTAGATTTTGTGGTTGTAGTTGGCTCCCGTGTTGTGCTTGGTCCCTTAGTTGTAGTTGGAGGTACGGGAGTTGTACTAGGAGGTATGGTGGTCAGGGTTGTAGATTCTGTGGTTGGTCCTCCAGTCGTAGTAGGAGGTATAGTGGTCGGGGGTGTAGATTTTGTGGTTGTGGTTGGCCCCCATGTTGTGCTTGGTCCCTTAGTTGTGGTTGGAGGTACGGGAGTTGTAGTAGGAGGTATCGTGGCTAGGGTTGTAGACTCTGTGGTTGGTCCTCCAGTTGTAGTTGGAGGTACGTTGGTCGGGGGTGTAGATTTTGTGGTTGTAGTTGGCTCCCGTGTTGTGCTTGGTCCCTTAGTTGTAGTCGGAGGTACGGGAGTTGTACTAGGAGGTATGGTGGTCAGGGTTGTAGACTCTGTGGTTGGTCCTCCAGTTGTAGTAGGAGGTACGTTGGTCGGGGGTGTAGATTTTGTGGTTGTAGTTGGCTCCCGTGTTGTGCTTGGTCCCTTAGTTGTAGTTGGAGATACGGGAGTTGTAGTGGGAGGTATGGTGGTCATGGTTGTAGACTCTGTGGTTGGTCCTCCAGTTGTAGTAGGAGGTACATTGGTCGGGGGTGTAGATTTTGTGGTTGTGGTCGGTCCTCCAGTTGTAGTAGGAGGTATAGTGGTCGGGAGTGTAGATTTTGTGGTTGTGGTTGGCATGCCTGTCGTGCTTGGTCCCTTAGTTGTGGATGGAGGTACGGGAGTTGTAGTAGGAGGTATAGTGGTTAGGGTTGTAGACTCTGTGGTTGGTCCTCCAGTTGTAGTAGGAGGTACATTGGTCGGGGGTGTAGATTTTGTGGTTGTAGTTGGCTCCCGTGTTGTGCTTGGTCCCTTAGTTGTAGTTGGAGGTACGGGAGTTGTACTAGGAGGTATAGTGGTTAGGGTTGTAGACTCTGTGGTTGGTCCTCCAGTTGTAGTAGGAGGTACATTGGTCGGGGGTGTAGATTTTGTGGTTGTAGTTGGCTCCCGTGTTGTGCTTGGTCTCTTAGTTGTAGTTGGAGGTACGGGAGTTGTAGTAGGAGGTATGGTGGTCAGGGTTGTAGATTCTGTGGTTGGTCCTCCAGTCGTAGTAGGAGGTATAGTGGTCGGGGGTGTAGATTTTGTGGTTGTGGTTGGCCCCCATGTTGTGCTTGGTCCCTTAGTTGTGGTTGGAGGTATGGGAGTTGTAGTAGGAGGTATCGTGGCTAGGGTTGTAGACTCTGTGGTTGGTCCTCCAGTTGTAGTTGGAGGTACGTTGGTCGGGGGTGTAGATTTTGTGGTTGTAGTTGGCTCCCGTGTTGTGCTTGGTCCCTTAGTTGTAGTCGGAGGTACGGGAGTTGTACTAGGAGGTATGGTGGTCAGGGTTGTAGACTCTGTGGTTGGTCCTCCAGTTGTAGTAGGAGGTACGTTGGTCGGGGGTGTAGATTTTGTGGTTATTGTTGGCTCCCGTGTTGTGCTTGGTCCCTTAGTTGTAGTTGGAGATACGGGAGTTGTAGTGGGAGGTATGGTGGTCATGGTTGTAGACTCTGTGGTTGGTCCTCCAGTTGTAGTAGGAGGTACATTGGTCGGGGGTGTAGATTTTGTGGTTGTGGTCGGTCCTCCAGTTGTAGTTGGAGGTACGTTGGTCGGGGGTGTAGATTTTGTGGTTGTAGTTGGCTCCCGTGTTGTGCTTGGTCCCTTAGTTGTAGTCGGAGGTACGGGAGTTGTGCTAGGTGGTATGGTGGTCAGGGTTGTAGATTTTGTGGTTGGTCCTCCAGTTGTAGTAGGAGGTATAGTGGTCGGAGGTGTAGATTTTGTGGTTGTGGTTGGCCCCCATGTTGTGCTTGGTCCCTTAGTTGTAGTTGGAGGTACAGGAGTTGTAGTGGGAGGTATGGTGGTCATGGTTGTAGACTCTGTGGTTGGTCCTCCAGTTGTAGTAGGAGGTACATTGGTCGGGGGTGTAGATTTTGTGGTTGTGGTCGGTCCTCCAGTTGTAGTAGGAGGTATAGTGGTCGGGGGTGTAGATTTTGTGGTTGTGGTTGGCCCCCATGTTGTGCTTGGTCCCTTAGTTGTGGTTGGAGGTATGGGAGTTGTAGTAGGAGGTATCGTGGCTAGGGTTGTAGATTCTGTGGTTGGTCCTCCAGTTGTAGTTGGAGGTACGTTGGTCGGGGGTGTAGATTTTGTGGTTGTAGTTGGCTCCCGTGTTGTGCTTGGTCCCTTAGTTGTAGTTGGAGGTACGGGAGTTGTGCTAGGAGGTATGGTGGTCAGGGTTGTAGATTTTGTGGTTGGTCCTCCAGTTGTAGTAGGAGGTATAGTGGTCGGAGGTGTAGATTTTGTGGTTGTGGTTGGCCCCCATGTTGTGCTTGGTCCCTTAGTTGTAGTTGGAGGTACAGGAGTTGTAGTGGGAGGTATGGTGGTCATGGTTGTAGACTCTGTGGTTGGTCCTCCAGTTGTAGTAGGAGGTACATTGGTCGGGGGTGTAGATTTTGTGGTTGTGGTCGGTCCTTCAGTTGTAGTAGGAGGTATAGTGGTCGGGAGTGTAGATTTTGTGGTTGTGGTTGGCCCCCCTGTTGTGCTTGGTCCCTTAGTTGTGGTTGGAGGTACGGGAGTTGTAGTAGGAGGTATAGTGGTTAGGGTTGTAGACTCTGTGGTTGGTCCTCCAGTTGTAGTAGGAGGTACATTGGTCGGGGGTGTAGATTTTGTGGTTGTAGTTGGCTCCCGTGTTGTGCTTGGTCCCTTAGTTGTAGTTGGAGGTACGGGAGTTGTACTAGGAGGTATGGTGGTCAGGGTTGTAGATTCTGTGGTTGGTCCTCCAGTTGTAGTAGGAGGTATAGTGGTCGGGGGTGTAGATTTTGTGGTTGTGGTTGGCCCCCATGTTGTGCTTGGTCCCTTAGTTGTGGTTGGAGGTACGGGAGTTGTACTAGGAGGTATAGTGGTCAGGGTTGTAGATTCTGTGGTTGGTCCTCCAGTTGTAGTAGGAGGTACATTGGTCGGGGGTGTAGAATTTGTGGTTGTGGTTGGCCCCCGTGTTGTGCTTGGTCCCTTAGTTGTGGTTGGAGGTACAGGAGTTGTACTAGGAGGCATGGTGGTCAGGGTTGTAGACTTTGTAGTTGTTTCCTCAGTTGTAGTTGTAGCTATCGTGGTTGGCACAGTAGGTTTTATGGTTGTAGTTGTTGGGGCTGTGGTTTGACATATCACTACCTCACAGCAAACTTTGATCTTATAGTCGAAGCATTTATATGGGCGACTTGTCTGGTCCTGTTTTCTGCATATTAAGCCATGTTCCAAGTCACATGTAACAACTTGTTGGGTTTCATTCACATATTTATCAAAATCCGATACAGGCCCTGTTGCTGGTGCACATTCAATTTCTTTTGGTTTTTCACATATGTCTTTACCACTATTTGTGATGTTCTCATATGTTTCCCAGTCACTACCATTCTCCCTTGGGTCATCTACATTATACCAGTCTGTCCACTCACACTTTTCAACACACGGAGTAGTGCCAGAAGTTGTTCCTTGAGTTGTAGGAAGTGGTTCAGTTGATGAAGTTGTTGGTATGGCAGTCGGGGCTGTAGATTTCGTGGTTGGTCCCCCAGTTGTAGTAGGAGGTATGGTGGTCAGGGTTGTAGATTCTGTGGTTGGTCCTCCAGTTGTAGTAGGAGGTACAGTGGTCGGGGGTGTAGATTTGGTGGTTGTGGTTGGCCCCCGTGTTGTGCTTGGTCCCTTAGTTGTAGTTGTAGGTACTGGAGTTGTACTAGGAGGTATGGTGGTCAGGGTTGTAGATTCTGTGGTTGGTCCTCCAGTTGTAGTAGGAGGTACATTGGTCGGGGGTGTAGATTTTGTGGTTGTGGTTGGCTCCCGTGTTGTGCTTGGTCCCTTAGTTGTAGTTGGAGGTACGGGAGTTGTACTAGGAGGTATGGTGGTCAGGGTTGTAGACTCTGTGGTTGGTCCTCCAGTTGTAGTAGGAGGTACATTGGTCGGGGGTGTAGATTTTGTGGTTGTGGTCGGTCCTCCAGTTGTAGTAGGAGGTATAGTGGTCGGGAGTGTAGATTTTGTGGTTGTGGTTGGCCCCCCTGTTGTGCTTGGTCCCTTAGTTGTGGTTGGAGGTACGGGAGTTGTAGTAGGAGGTATAGTGGTTAGGGTTGTAGACTCTGTGGTTGGTCCTCCAGTTGTAGTAGGAGGTACATTGGTCGGGGGTGTAGATTTTGTGGTTGTAGTTGGCTCCCGTGTTGTGCTTGGTCCCTTAGTTGTAGTTGGAGGTACGGGAGTTGTACTAGGAGGTATGGTGGTCAGGGTTGTAGATTCTGTGGTTGGTCCTCCAGTTGTAGTAGGAGGTATAGTGGTCGGGGGTGTAGATTTTGTGGTTGTGGTTGGCCCCCATGTTGTGCTTGGTCCCTTAGTTGTGGTTGGAGGTACGGGAGTTGTACTAGGAGGTATAGTGGTCAGGGTTGTAGATTCTGTGGTTGGTCCTCCAGTTGTAGTAGGAGGTACATTGGTCGGGGGTGTAGATTTTGTGGTTGTGGTCGGTCCTCCAGTTGTAGTAGGAGGTATAGTGGTCGGGAGTGTAGATTTTGTGGTTGTGGTTGGCCCCCCTGTTGTGCTTGGTCCCTTAGTTGTAGTTGGAGGTACGGGAGTTGTACTAGGAGGTATGGTGGTCAGGGTTGTAGACTCTGTGGTTGGTCCTCCAGTTGTAGTAGGAGGTACATTGGTCGGGGGTGTAGATTTTGTGGTTGTGGTTGGCTCCCGTGTTGTGCTTGGTCCCTTAGTTGTAGTTGGAGGTACGGGAGTTGTACTAGGAGGTATGGTGGTCAGGGTTGTAGATTCTGTGGTTGGTCCTCCAGTTGTAGTAGGAGGTACATTGGTCGGGGGTGTAGATTTTGTGGTTGTGGTTGGCTCCCGTGTTGTGCTTGGTCCCTTAGTTGTAGTTGGAGGTACGGGAGTTGTACTAGGAGGTATGGTGGTCAGAGTTGTAGATTCTGTGGTTGGTCCTCCAGTTGTAGTAGGAGGTGCATTGGTCGGGGGTGTAGATTTTGTGGTTGTGGTTGGCCCCCCTGTTGTGCTTGGTCCCTTAGTTGTGGTTGGAGGTACAGGAGTTGTAGTAGGAGGTATGGTGGTCAGAGTTGTAGACTCTGTGGTTGGTCCTCCAGTTGTAGTAGGAGGCAGAGTGGTCGGGAGTGTAGATGTTGTGGTTGTGGTTGGCCCCCGTGTTGTGCTTGGTCCCTTAGTTGTAGTAGGAGGAATGGGAGTTGTAGTAGGAGGTATGGTGGTCAGGGTTGTAGACTCTGTGGTTGGTCCTCCAGTTGTAGTAGGAGGTACAGTGGTGGCTGCACATTCCTCCACACATTCCTGCTTCTCCTCATCAAATATGGGCTTATCTTCTGGGCAAACAGGGTAACAGCCTGTAAAAGTCAGAGCACAAAGAACCATACGTTATATTTTTACAATAAGAGCATTTTTACCAACATTTTTTTAAATCTTGGGAACTGAAACTGGCCTAGTTTGTAATACTATTTTATCACATAAAGAACACCCAATAGAATCAGCTCACATTTATTTTACAGTATGTTGTGAGTTGACCTCTTACCTTCCAGGTTGGGTATAGGGTTGCTGCAAATTCCTTGTGGATTCAAACAGGTCTTGTAGCAAGGTGTGTGACAAGGATTATAGTGCCACTTGCATTCTCCTGGGTCATTGTAGTAGTCACAAAAGACAGCTGGAATAAAAAGATGCAAGATATGATTTTGAATAAAGGAAACATTCACAAATAATAACTAATTTAATCCCTGTAAAAAGTGTCACTCAGTGAAAGTGATTAACTTAAATTCCACCTAAAACATTCTAGCATTATAATTCTATTAGGCCTGAGAATTGAATTTAGTTCTAGTTAAATGTAGGAACTTTCTCCAAATGACAGAAATCTATCATAGATCTTTTGGTAAGATGGCCACTGTTGAATAACAAACTTGAAGACAATTTTGGGGGAAAAAAAACAAAACATCAATCTGAAGATATTATGTACATAAATTATTTTAATGTTTAAAAATGTAATTTCTATGAAGCATGCGCTGATGCTCACAGAGGCACTTTGATATAAAGTAGTTTAGATTACTTGTGGTGTCTACTTGCATATTTCTTACATTTTCAAGATGAGTAAATGTAACAAGGTGAAATATTAGGCTTCCTGTTTATAAAGAAAAGAAGAACAACCAAGAATACATCACACACATCTTGAAAAATCTCAGAGTCTCTGGGGTCAATGCTGCTGGGGTCATAAGAATTTGAGGATCTAGAAACTACATTTTGGGACAAAAAAATTGAAAGACCTCAATTTAATTTAAGTTTAATTACTTACGACAGATTTCTGGAGTTCTCCATGCAACACAGACACCAGCCTCATTACAAGCTTGAGCATAAGCTGCGACTGCTGAGCAGAAACATTCACAGTCTCCTCCAGTGTCACAGGCACATGAATCTTTTACACAGTTATCATGAAATGGACGCGGATCTACCTGTTCAGTTATCAAAATGTAAGATAGATTTAAAAATATGTTTTTGACATTTTCAACCATGGAACTTGAAACAATGATAAATCAGAAACAAATTTGTCATTACCTTATTGTGGCAGTTTTTGAATGTGTCTCCAGTTATAATGCTGCACATCATTTTTGCCCAGTGATGTCGATTGGGTGTTTCTCCACAAGGATCTACAGTCGTGTTCACATCTGGGCAGGTGCTGGACACTTTCCAGCTGTTAGCAAATTCTAAGGGATTGCTCACTGTCAGCTGACCTTGAGTGGTGAAGTCATTCTGTCCATCACCATCAAAATCTCCACACAGACCACATACCTCTCCCTGTCCAGCCAAACAAGAGTCACAAGAGTTATCTGTCTGTATTATATTGACAAACACAATATTCTTTTATATTGACTTCATATTTTATGAAATATTTTAATAAGTGCCTCCAGGATTTCAGCAGTGGTGCTCCGTATCAATACCATTAATGTACAAAGCTTTAGTGGCGCTAGAATATGATCAGCCAAGACAGTGATACTACAGATGATCAAAGAAACACACAGTGTCTCAAAATTCTAGTTTTAAAATCTTACAAAGAAATGTAATTCATCATCACTAAAACAATTCAGTGTTCAGTTAAACTGTGACTCACGCTGTGCTGTGGTTCCAAGAGGATGCGAACTGTCGTTTTGCGATCCCACATCACTGCCAGACCAATGGCAGATTCTATGACCAGATACAAGCCAACTCTTCTTATTTTGTATTGAATATGACTGCCATATCCCAGGTCCGTCTCTTCATATTTACCCTTTGACAGTTTGACTTCATTTCGCTGTAATATTAAGGAGGTTTGTGTTGTTTTTATTTCAGTGTAAAAACTGTTGCTAAATATATTGCTTTAATGTCAGGTGTTGTACGAAGTCTTACCCCCAGTTGGATTCGGACAGTTTTGGAGCATGTGGTGCCAGTAGTGCCACATGGCACATTTTCTGTGATAACTCCAAAGTTGTCCTGTGCTGTTTTATTGCCACATTTGTTCTTAAAAGAGAAAGAGATAGTATAATTATCTGCTCTTTTCATTCATATTCCTTATTATGAGAAGCAGTCATCTTAAATTGAATGCAGGTAAACATAGGGTAATTCAGTATTAACAATAAGTCATAATTCTTTGAATATCTATCTATTAATTTCTGAGATGAAGCCTGGTGAGAAGGATAAAGTGAAAAAAAATTGTAATTTAGATGATTTTAACATCCATTGTTTACCTTGAGGGCAACATAGGCACAATGTCCTTGAAACCCATATGTTCGCTGATCAAATGTATTATAATGACCACTTCCATAAATAACACAGGTTCCTGAGCATTTTTTCTCTGTGCACTCCCATTTTCCACTTTTGCAGGTACTAGGTATTAAAAATAGTAAATATAACAATGTTATTAATAAAACAATGAAGTCACTCAGACATATATTATATTTGTTTATCATGGTCTGATCTACACAAGGTCATACCAGGTGTTGCACTTGTTAGGAATTTGTGTTCCACGGAGATAAAGACGCCCATCATGCTGACATGGACATTCATGTTTTTTCACACAGGAACCTTTGCCATCATCAAGAAGGCCTAATGGACAACGACAGCCTGATTTACACTCTGTGGAGTCCTAGAAGGATAAAAAGACCACAGCAAATTCAGGAAATAAATTCAGAAAGTAACTTCAGGGAATACATATTAGATCTAGTCATTTGTGAGTGAAAGGTAAATTTGGACATGATGACAAAAACGGCTCACACAATCATCGCTGTCCAGATTTAAACAAGTTTCAGCACACTGCAGTCCAAGCTCTCCTTTGCTAGCAGCGGAGCAGTTGAAGAATACTTTTGGAGAGGGGCATGCTGTAACAGAGGTAGAAACTGATTTCATATACACTGTATCAACAATATGCTTGTGTCATGTTTGAAAAAAAAAAAAAAACTTACTTGATGAGCGGGTTCCCCAAGAATGGCAATGAAGCTTTCCATTAGTGCACACACTAGAAGAAGACACAAAAGATATAGCATGCAACACAAAGGGACTTAAAAACTAACAGTTCACTTTCTATAAGGTAAAATCATCACTAGGATAATTGATTTGAAGTCCAATATCACTGAAATTGAAACAACTGACTAACCAGTGCTCGTCCTTCATGTTTATGGACTTTCCTGGCTTGATGTAGACTTCATTGTGGTAGCAGGGACATTTTGTCATGGGGACACATTTGCCATTTTCATCTAAGTAGAAACCCTCAGAGCAGGAACAGCCATCCACAGGCAAGAAGTCTGAAGTGCAGCTCTGCCTCTCTGTGCTCAGTGATCTACACGTCAACTGGCATCTCTGATGCTTGTAAGAGAAGGTCTGAGATGCTGGGCAGCTCTTTGTGTATTTATCTGTTTTGTGCATGATATGAAAATAGTTATTTAACAGTTGTATGACTAACTAATGAAAGGGAAGATGTTAATCAAACTCCAGAAATCATCAGTCAAATAAAGAAATCCTTACCACACACATTGTCTCTCCAACTTGTCAAGAACACTCCGTTAGCTGCACAAGCTCGTGCATAGGAGGACAAGACGGCACACAGGCAGTCCTCACTCTTCTCACAGTTACAGGTTGCATAAGTACACCGCTGCAGAAGACAGCAAACACTTTTAGAAAATTATAGTCCCATCAAAATTTAATTCAATGAAAGACCAACAGAAAATGTTTTGCTGTACCTTGTAAAATATCTCAGGATCCACCTCTGAATGGCACTGCGCAAAGGTACTGTTTGGACTTATTAGCAAGGTGCACCAATGCTTGGCATACCCCTCTGAGGGTGAAGACATAGTAATACTTTTATTCTCTTTTTTAACTTTATTTTTAATGTCTACAATGGTGTTAGACTATCTAATGGCTTTAAATATAACATACTTGTAGACAAGACATCAATGTTTAAATTACCAGATAACCAGTAGAATAAGCAACCAAAGCTGTTTACCATTTTCTACACTGAGAGAACAGGGGTCATCAAGTCTTTCCTCTCTGTCTTGGCACATGAGGTTTGTCTTCCAGGAGTTACTAAAAGTGGCTGCTGTTCCCTCCACAATCCCCTGAGGAGTCTTCATGTCATCAGACAGGATCATGTTGTAGTTACCACACAAACCTGATGATGCCAAATATTTTAGAATCAAACAGTATTCTGACATATTTTTGATGATACCAATGCTTCATGTTAGGAAAAATGTAAAACTTACCACGTGTCTTTGATTTGTAGCTCTGGTCCAGGGTGACATACACCTGCATGATAGGCACATGCTGGATTTGGATTTGCAATCCAAAACTTGTCTGGAGCAAAATGTGAAAGGATGAAGCGTGGAATATGTTGATGTCACCTTTGAAAAAAGAGTAATATAAACAATAGAATAATATTGCGATGCCATAGCATGAATGAGGGATGAAAATAATATATTTAATTCAGTTTCATACTCTGTGACCTACCTGAGTGGTACGGCAAACTTATGGTCTGCATATTCTGCTTTACTGCCCCATCAGAAGTGAACATTAATACCTGAATATAAACAGAATTGATCATTTGAATGTTGCACATATGTGTGAATTAATAAATGTCGACAGTCATCTTAAGTGACAGGCTTTAACTCACATTGTTTCTGTCATTGTTCAGCAGGATTTTAAGTGCCTTAAGACAAGTGTCAAACTCTTGATTTGCACATGGCACCAACTGGACCAGGATGGTGAACTTTGGACTAGCATCATTCTGAAATATACACAGTATGAGCACAACTACATAAGTAACATTGGATTTATTTAACATCAACTGATTATATATTTTCTCCCACTGAATTGTACATATATGAATCATTCACCTTGCTATCCACCTTGGCCAAGGTGTAATAACAATCTCCATGGAAGGTGAAAGTTTTTCCATCAAAGGTAGTCACATGTGAACCCTCTTCAACAGCACATGTAGCAGGCATTTGAAGGCTCTCACAAACCCATCTACCCTCAGAACATGTACTGAAACAACAGAAACACTTTGAGATTTACAAAAAAATTACACATGATTAATGAGACCATATCATTCATAATGATACAATGGACTGCAGCAAACAATGTGGGCTTCATTGATAATTGGCAGACTTTCTGGGGAAAACCTGGTCTGATTAGGAGAGACGGCATACATCCCACTTTGGATGGAGCAGCTCTCATATCTAAAAATATGGCTCAATTCATAAGAAAACCTAAACCATGACAACCCAGAGTCGAGACCAGGAGGCAGAGTTGTAGTCTTACACACTTCTCTGTGCTTCCATTAGATCAGTTACCCGCCCTAAACCACATAGAGACTGTGTCTGTCCCCCGACCATTTAAATCAAT
This sequence comes from Euthynnus affinis, assembly GCA_029490765.1. Lineage (NCBI taxonomy): Eukaryota > Metazoa > Chordata > Actinopteri > Scombriformes > Scombridae > Euthynnus > Euthynnus affinis. The sequence continues at coordinate 15,852,501 of CM055844.1, read as the reverse complement.
TAAATCGAAAACTAATAGCAGAAGAATCAATCATAAAAATCTAACACATATTAACATTAAGTCTGGAATTGCTCAGCAAAATAAAACAATTAAATGTGGTCTCTTAAACATTAGATCATTATCTTCTAAAGCTTTATTAGTAAATGAGCTAATCTCAGACCAGCATATTGATTTATTTTGTCTTACAGAAACCTGGCTATGTCATGAAGAATATGTTAGCCTTAACGAATCCACTCCTCTCAGTCATATTAATACTCACATTCCTCGAGATACTGGCCGAGGAGGTGGAGTTGCAGCCATTTTCAACTCCAACCTTATTGTCAGCCCTAGACCTAAATCTAAATTTAATTATAATTCTTTTGAATGCCTTGTTCTCTATATTTCCCATCCAACCTGGAAAACTATACAGCCAGTTCTATTTGTTATAGTGTATTGTCCTCCTGGCCTGTACTCTGAATTTTTATCTGAATTCTCAGAGTTTTTATCAAACTTAGTCCTCAGTACTGATAAAGTAATTATAGCAGGTGACTTTAATATTCATGTGGACATCGATAACGATAGTCTCTGCACTGCCTTTATCTCATTATTAGACTCAATTGGCTTCTCTCAGTGTGTAAATAAACCCACTCACTGTCATAATCACACCCTGGATCTTGTGCTGACTTATGGCATAGAAATTGAACATTTGATAGTTTCTCCTCAAAATCCCATTTTATCAGACCACCATTTGATAACTTTTGAATTACACACCATTAGACAAAAATGTTTTTACTAGATGTCTTACTGATAGTGCTGTAGCTAAATTTAAGGAAACAGTTCCATTAGCACTGAATTCAATTCCTTCTATCAATACCGCAGAGGACTCTTATGATAATTTTAGTCCTTCCCAATTTGATAATTTTGTTGACACTGCTGCAGGTACTCTACAGCAAACGCTCAACTCCATCGCTCCTTTAAAAAGAAAGATAATAAAGCATAAGAGATTAACTCCATGGTATAATTCTGAAACCTGCAAATTAAAGCAACTATCTCGTAAATCTGAAAGGATTTGGCGTTCCACTAAATTAGAAGAATCTCGCAGTCTGGCTTGAAAACCTTAAAACTTATAAGAAGGCCCTCTGTAATGCCAGAGCTGCCTATTACTCCGCATTAATTGAGGAAAATAAAAACAGCCCTAGGTTTCTTTTCAGCACCTTGGCCAGGCTGACAAAGAGTCATAACTCTGTTGATCCGAGTATTCCAAGGGCTCTCAGTAGTAACGAATTCATGAGCTTTTTTGATGATAAAATTCTAACAATTAAAGATAAAATTCAACAGTCTATACTCTCAACAGGCACAGATTTATCAAGCTCCCTAGAAACAGCCACAAAACCTGATTTAAGTTTGGACTGTTTCTCTCGGATTGACCTTCCTGAACTAACTTCTATAATTTCATCATCAAAACCTTCGAATTGTCTTTTAGATCCCATCCCAACTAAACTCTTTAAGGATGTCGTACCCTTAATTAGCACCTCCTTACTAAATATAATCAATATGTCTTTGATAACTGGATATGTACTGCAGTCCTTTAAAGTAGCTGTAATTAAACCCCTCCTTAAGAAGCCTACTCTCGATTCAGACGTCTTAGCCAATTATAGACCCATCTCTAACCTTCCTTTTCTCGAGAAAGCAGTAGCTAATCAGTTATGTGATTTTCTAGATAACAATAACTTATTTGAGACTTTTCAGTCTGGATTTAGAGCGCATCATAGCACAGAGACAGCACTGGTTAAAGTCACAAATGACTTCCTGACTGCATCAGACAAAGGACTTGTCTCTGTACTTGTCTTGTTAGACCTTAGTGCTGCATTTGACACTGTTGACCATCAAATCCTGTTACAGAGACTGGAACATTTCATTGGCATTAAAGGTACTGCATTATGCTGGTTTAAATCCTATTTATCAGATTGATTTCTGTTTGTTCATATTAATGATGAATCCTCCATAAAAGTAAAAGTTAGACACAGGTTCTGTTCTGGGACATTTATTATTCACTTTATATATGCTTCCTTTAGGGAATATTATTCAAAATCACTCCATAAATTTCCATTGTTATGCAGATGATACCCAAATATATTTATCAATGAAGCCAGATGAACCCAATCAGTTATCTAGTCTCAAAGTGTGCCTTAAAGATATAAAGACCTGGATGACTCACAATTTTCTGCTGCTAAACTCGAAAAAAACTGAAGTTATTGTGCTTGGCCCTAAACACCTTAGAAACACATTATCTTATGATTTAACTAATCGAGATGGCATTACCCTGGCCTCCAGCACTACCGTAAGGAATCTGGGAGTTATCTTTGATCAGGATATGTCCTTTAATTCCCACATAAAACAAATATCAAGGACTGCCTTTTTTCACGTACGTAATATCTCTAAAATCAGACATATCCTTTCACAACAAGATGCAGAAAAAATAATCCACGCATTTGTTACTTCTAGGCTGGATTACTGTAACTCAATATTATCAGCCCTAATAGGTCTATAAAGACTCTGCAGCTGGTCCAGAATGCAGCTGCTCGTGTTCTGACTAAAACTAGAAAAAGAGATCATATTTCCCCCATCTTAGCTTTGCTGCATTGGCTTCCTGTAAAATCCAGAATAGAATTCAAAATCCTTCTTCTTACGTACAAAGCTCTTAACGGTCAGGCACCATCTTATCTAAAAGAACTCTTAGTACCATATAATCCCACTAGAGCGCTGCGCTCCCAGAATGCAGGTCTACTGGTGGTTCCTACAGTATTTAAAAGTAGAACGGGAGGCAGAGCCTTCAGCTATCAGGCTCCTCTCTTGTGGAACCATCTCCCTGTTTCGTTCCAAGGGGCAGACACCCTCTCTATGTTTAAGAGTAGGCTTAAAACTTTCCTTTTCGATGAAGCTTATAGTTAGGTCTGATCTGACTCGCCTTGGATCAGCCCTTAGTTATGCTGCTGTAGGCCTAGACTGCCGGGGGACTTCCATTGATGCACTGAGCTCCTCTTTCTTCTCCTCCATCTCCATGTATTCTATTACTATTAATGCATGTTACTAACTTCACTTCTTCCCCGGAGTTCTTTGTGCTTTCTGATCCACAGGAAGCTCCATAAACCATAGACCATGCTGATGTGCTGACGTCCTTCTTCTGCCCTCGGCTAGCTGTTCCTGCTATTGCTGCTGCTTGTTGCTGCTTGTTGCTGCTTGCTGCTTGCTGACTATTGTTGTTGTTGTTGTTGTTGTTGTTGCTGCTCTTTCATTACCCCCCTCCCCCCCCCCCCTCTCTCTTTCTCTCTCCACCCAACCGATCAAGGCAGATGGCCGCCCACCCAGAGCCAGGGTCTGCCTTAGGTTTCTTCCCGTTAGAGGGGAGTTTTTCCTTTCCGCTGTCGCCAAGTGCTTGCTCATGGGGGGAACTGTTGGGTTTCTCTTTCTGTAAATTAAAGAGCGTGGTCTAGACCTGCTCCATGTAAAAGTGCCCTGAGATGACTTTATGTTGTGATTTGGCGCTTTATAAATAAAATTGAATTGAATTGAATTGAATTGAATTGAATTGAATTGAATTATCTTCTGACCTCATAAAGCACTTTAAACTACAAGCTACATTCACCAATGTTCATAAATTGATGGTTGCCATGCAAGGTATCAACCTGCACATCAGGAGGAGTTTCTAATCATTCACACACCAGTGGTCCAGCCTTCGGGAGTACTGTGGGGCTCAATATCTTGCCCAAGGACATTTCCACATGCAGACCGGAAGAGCTGGGAATCAAACCGCCAATCTTCCAATTAGTGGACAACCTGCTCTACCTCCTGAGCTACAGCTGCCAATTAATGTTATCAAATATTTAACTTACCAATTCTTTTTGTCCTGTTGGAAGACATCACCAGAGTTATAGATTTTGTTGTGCTTGCACTGACATTCAGACTGAGCAATGCACCCTCTCATGGAAATATCATCAAACACGGTTCCTGAAAACGACGTGTGAAATTGGAGGACAAAGTTATATAAAAGTGTAATTATAAGTGAAGCAGGAAACTATAAACACAGTATTATGTAGTCACAAACATGGGTCCACATGTGAAGAACACTAACCAGGAGGACAGAAGCAACCATCCATTTTATGATCCTCACACAGTGAACTTGTGTCCGAGTGTGTGCAAGTGTTCATGCAAGGAGAACCACTCTCTTTATAAACCATGTTGGATGGGCACTGTTTAGCTGTGAAGAGATGGTGCAGTAGAAATAAACTGAGTCAGATGTGAATTAATATGAATTATTCCATAGTATACCAAAGGTGACTGGACAGTAACTGATTTGATTTTTTCCTTTAGTGTAACAAAGTATTTCTGTGTACTTGCAAAATCTTATAGTGACCTTTAAACACAGTAACTTCACTGTATTAAAGTCAGCCAAGTAGAACTTATCTGGCCTCCTTTTGTGCAGTTTTTCAAAATATAATGTGGTTTAAACCTCTCAAATACATGACAAAATCACATCTAATAATGTTCTGAAAGTATCTAAGTAACTTTCTTTTCACATTTTAAATAAGCTGTTTTTCATTGATCTGATGTCAGTGTTTCAGTACTCTGGTCAACCCATATCGTACAACATGTAATGATGATGACAAAGCAGAAAACGTTACCACAGAACTGAGGTGTCCTCCAGTTGGGAGGCTGTCCTCCAGCATGCGAACACTGTCGAGAGAACTCTGATAGTGTGCTGCAGACACATAAGTCACTTGTACTGTTGATGCAGCCACACATGTCCTGCATACAGGCTTGGATGTAGGGCTCAGGGTTAATCAGTTTGGTGCAGGAGCGCCAGGACTCTGATTGCAGCATCTGTTTACAGGTGGTTTGCTAAAAGTGAAAAATAGGATAGTACAGACATAATTACTTTGTTGCAGGATATATAACTACATATTGCTAATACTAGGTGGATAACAAACTCACAAACTCCTTGCAAGAATCCTGCACAGTCCCATTCTCTGGTGATTCATCTTCTTCTTCTTCATAGGGGTCCTCACAATCATCATTTGGACGATGGGCTTTCTGTTTGTTGCCAAACTCAATGGGGCTAATTTTGCGGCCTGTATGTGATTATATTCATAGTGTTGCATGTCAAAGATACAGTAAAAGACTGAATATAGTCGTAGTATGCAGTATGTGTTTGTTAAAACATAAAATTAATTAATACATAAAGTGAATAATTAACCATTATGAATGAACTCATTGTAGACAGAAAAACCATTGAAGTCTCCACAAAGTCCACAAGTACGATTCGCATAATCCTGATCCACCTCTACCTACAGGAGACACAGTAACACAGCAAGGGATTATAACAAGTTTTTGCAAATGTAATAGCAATTATGTAAGAAAATATTGAAAGGCAAAGAAAGTGATTTTATCTATGATGAAAATATATAAATATGACCAAGTACATTGTGCCAGTTCCTTAGGCATACTATGAATGATTTACAGACCAAAATTTCTCTAATGTTCTCAATGTGATACAACAATCTGTTTTTATGTCACACACAAGTGTCGTATATGAAAACATTTATTTGGAGCTTTTACCATGACTGCATCATCACCATTCCACATGACAGTAATGCCAACTTTGGACTGGAGCTTGATGTAAACAGCATTTTTTTCCACTTGTACCCCAGCATTGTAGTATGGCATCTTGACACTGGGAGAGAGAGAATGTTAACTTAATCAAAACGCATAATTGTCAGAGAAGAGTGAAATACAGTTGCTTGAACAGGCTGTGTGACTTTTTACTTACGGAAGGTCATTCACAGTGACCTGGTTCTTGGTGAGGTGGAAAGACAGGTCATTAATGGTGACCACCACATAACTGACTGTAGTGTCTCCATCATTCCCTTTCCTCTTCATGTGCACCGAGAACTCCTGGTAAGAGTCATGGCAGTCAGAGGCCAGGTTGTATTCACACGTACCAGGAAACTGGTAAACATCACCGTCAAATGTCTTGAAGTGCTCTTTGCCCCATGTGCTGCAGATTCTGCTGACATGGTTGCGAACTGGGGAACATTTAAAAGTTTAGAAAACAGTTTCAGTGACAAAATGTTTCAGCCTGACCAAAATTAAGGATAGTGTTGAACAATATGTATTCATATATTTGTAAAGCACAGCATCCCATTCAACCAAAAGAGCTCCACAGTATCCAAAACAATCTGAATCTTACCCTGTCTGGCTTGGACATCTTCGATGCTGGCAACAGAAAACGCAAGGAAACACAACCACACACATTTCCACCTCATGGTTGCCACTGTAGGCTTACTGTCACCAAAGCAGGTAATAAGTCTGAATGTTCTCGACAGCCTTTTATATTGAGACTCGTGACATGAGTGGGAACTCAAGTTTTATTGCTAGGACATGACAAATATGTGCTGAATGAATGTCTGACGCCTTTCACAAGTCCCATATAATTACACCAACATCATCCTTATCTCTTGATTGAGCAAATACACTTGCACTTCAATCAAGAATTTATGTTTCCAGAGGAATTGGCAGCAATAAAACAGTTCACTGTTCCAAGCTTATTCCTTAATAAATAAGAAATTTCTAATAAGTCAATGTCAAAGAGTGAACAAGTTTTGAAAATGTAACAGATGCACACACATGGTTTGATGAGTATGAAAGAATGTTGTCCATCCCTCCAGAACAGTTCAGAAACTTGTAGAACCAATGCCAAGGCTGAGGAACACCATTCTTCAAAAAGATTTTCCCTCATTTGGTGTTTTGATGATGGTGGTGGAGAGCGCTGTCTAACACATCAGTCCAAAATGTTCAGTTGGGTAGAGACCTCATGACTGTGAAAGCCAAACCATATGATTCAGATCATTTTCAAACTCATGAAACCATTCAGTGACCCCTCATGCCCTTATGGATGGAGGTATTGTCATCCTGGAAGAGATCCCTCCCATCAGCATAGAAATGATTCATGACAGGATTATGGTAATCACTCAGAACAACTTTTTATTGATTTGCAGTGACCCTTACCTTTAAGGGGATAAGTGGACCCAAACCATACCAGCAAAATGCCCCCCAAAGCATAACACAACCACCAGTTCCCCTCACTGTAGGGGTCAAGTATTCAGACCTGTACGTTTTTTTCCTTAACTTGTCACAGCCCCATCCCAAGTAATGTAAACTGGAATATTCTCTGATATTTTCATGAGTCAGTATGACCTGAACCAACAACAACCTCAAATTGTGACTGTCCAAGCTGAAGCAAGAGCCTGCGTCACTCTATCTGCCATCTGCTTTGCATTTGATAGACAGGTGGATCATTAACAAACCATTAGTCAGTAATGGAGCAATGTTTTTTTTAAGGCATGGGGCTGTTTTGTCATATGGACATAGACAACATGTGATTTGTGCTGCTAGTTCAATGCTAGTCACCAGTTTTGTACAAAGATGTGTAGCAGTATCCTGTAAAAGGCAGCCTGCTAGCTAGCAAACATGGATGTGACCAATATAGGTTTCAAAATATTAAAAAAGAAAATCATCATTGAAAACATTTTATGAGAGAGAAAAAATCTCAAACACAAAATGTATTTCAGTGAGAGACACTCTATGTAACTATAACAACTTTATTTGTTTACACGAAAACTCCACAGGGCATCTTTAAAATTCAGTGTTACAACATGTATTGTCAATCTGGTCACATTCTTGACTTTGACTTCTTTACCAGGCATTCATGTATTAATCTTAACCTCTGCTTGTTAAATACATAAGTTATGTAACTTAACCAATAAAGCAATTGTTTCTGTTTTGCACATTTTATCATTGGTGATAACTAAGTGCTAAAGTGATGAAAATCAGAAAACTCATTTTCTAACTCATTCAATAAATATTTTATTCCACTGTGCTCGAGTTAATGTTTTAATGCTGTAAGAGACTGCACTGCATTATCTAAATTGAATATGGATGACACATAACACAGGATGTGAACTGACAAGACCACATCCTTGATTAAAGTCAAGCTCTACCTGCAGTGTCACGTTAATACACACAAAACTTGGCAGCATATCAAGCTACAAACTCTCCATCTCTCAAACAATGTCATAATGATAGGTTCATGATACACCAATAGCAACTGTATGTTTATGCCCAATTTAACACTTGAAAACTTCTTTTAGAGAGTGCTAAAGATCATAAATAAATAGATAAATAAAAACAAATAAATCAAGGCACTGCAAAAAAAAAATGTGATCACATTATAAAACTTAAAGAAAAGTAGAGATCTCCTCATTCAGTATGACCTGAACCAACAATGACCTCAAACCGTGACTGTCCAAGCTGAAGCAAGAATCTGCGTCACTCTATTGGCCATCTGCTTTGCATTTCATAGACAGGTGGATCATTGACACACCCAAACATCCTACAATGATGAATACATATCAAAAATGACAATGAACCTGTGTTTCCACTAAGTATCTTGGTCTTCTCAGGATAATAATTTTTCTTCCAAATTAAATTCATCATAGGACAATAGGAATACACTGCATATCATAAGACAATAGAGAATTGTTTAGCAATAGAGATTACAGAGTTAGAAGGTAACTAGTGATGTACTTTTAATGTTTTTGGCTATATTAGGCCATTACAGGTGATGTTACAGGCAATTGTGATATTGGATTTACAGGATTTTCCATTGGTGAGATAAACTATGTTGATTCGTCTGCTGTTTAATTTAATGGATTACAGAGAACAGACATTTTGTATCTGATTACCCTATAAACTGCTGAATTTTAAGGAAATGTATATCACATTGATAAAACAATATAAAATTGCACATATTTTGGAAAAAGATTTTCATCATAATGTATTCCAATGTATCTAGCATCACTGCTGTCACAACTTAAGCCAGTTGAACACAAAGCTTACTTTGTACTCAACTTCTTAAGTTTAAAATACAAACTTAGGAATTCAGTTTGAAGGCAGGAGCAGTCTAAGTCTAGTGGCAGGTCTCTTCTAACTACACAGATTTTGGGAGAACAGTCTTTATCCTTCAGACCACCTGATCTCAGGAGGATCTTAATTGTTACATGTAAATTTATGACCCATTAGGGGTCAATTATAAAAGTGACTGATGTATTAACCAAAGTTTAACAGTTGAGGTATTAGGGCTTAACTGACAGACTTATACTTGACAGGGTATCGGTTTCTGCTCTCACATCTATCAAAATTTGCATAAATAAGGTAAGTATATTTTATTTAGCCACATTTTCTTGAAAATGGGGTTATTGTGAATTAACTTTTGTGGATTGCCAAACAAATCTACTCAGAAACACATTAAAGGTAACTTATGTAGGCAGGTGGATCATTAACAAACCATTAGTCAGTAATGTAGCAATGTTTTTTTAAGGCATGGGGCTGTTTTGTCATATGGACATAGACAACATGTGATTTGTGCTGCTAGTTCAATGCTAGTCACCAGTTTTGTACAAAGATGTGTAGCAGTATCCTGTAAAAGGCAGCCTGCTAGCTAGCAAACATGGATGTGACCAATATAGGTTTCAAAATATTTTTAAAAAATCATCATTGAAAATGTTTTATGAGAGAAAAAAAAATCTTTCATCACATTTCTCATGCCTCAAGGATAGACAAAATGTACTTCAGTGAGAGACACTCTATGTAACTATAACACATCTTTATTTGTTTACATGAAAACTCCACAGGGCATCTTTAAAATTCAGTGTTACAACATGTATTGTCAATCTGGTCACATTCTTGACTTTGACTTCTTTACCAGGCATTCATGTATTAATCTTAACCTCTGCTTGTTAAATACATAAGTTATGTAACTTAACCAATAAAGCAATTGTTTCTGTTTTGCTCATTTTATCATTGGTGATAACTAAATGATAAAGTGATGAAAATCAGAAAAAAGAGAAACTCATTCATCAAGAAATATTTTATTCCACTGTGCTCGAGTTAATGTTTATTTTAATGCTGTAAGAGACTGCACTGTGTTATCTAAATTGAATATAGATGACACATAACACAGGATGTGAACTGACAGGACCACATCCTTGATTAAAGTCAAGCTCTACCTGCAGTGTCGCGTTAATACACACAAGACTTGGCAGCATATCAAGCGATAAACTCTCAACAATTCTTGCAGAATGTCATAATGATACACTAAAAGTAACCATGTGTTTAAACCAATTTAACACTTGAAAACTTTTTTTGGAGATGGGGAAAACGTAAAAGTCACAATATTACATCAAGTCCACTAAACAGTGAATTTAACCTGAAAATAAAACTAAAAACTGGTATTGGTCAACAGGTGCTTGAATAGACTCACTTGTGCAACTTGTGCAAAGCAGTGATACAACTTAGGAGGTAATTAATTACTCCAGCTGGTGGGTTGATCTTTTACACCCCATGACAAAAGCTATTCACTCACTTGTTTTATACATGAATATTTCTTGGAAACAAATAAAGATTTATGTTGCATGTCCTCAAATAGCTATTCAGGTGAGACTCCTCCATGTGCAAATAGGGTTTTGATCCACTCCCACACGTAGACAGCTGCAAGATGAGGAGGGTGTATAGTCACTCCCGGCTGACAACGCATTCTGTGTTGATTCAGGGAGGACAGTAGACTCGCCAAATTACCTCAAGACAGTTTTGATTAGAGGCAGGACTATTAAAGACTTTATAATCCATGTTGACATAATACTATTGTGTCAACAGCATTGTCTGGCGTCATTTCTGAACTGACTGACTGTGTCCTTGTACTTTAACACATTAGTGTAACAGAAACGTATGACAACAACCATGAAAAAGCCATATATATTCAGTTGGCTAAAGATATTAAAGACATGATACAAAACCAGAGGAGACTGAAATGTTCTTTTTCTTTGGATGATAGATGATATTTTTGTAATAGTTCATGTAATGACTTTGAGATATACTATTAAAATAAGGGAATTGATTTATTGGTTGAATGTCTTTCTGCTTATGCATTTATTTTAAAATGCTATATCTAGAGATTATAGTCTAAATCCAAATTTCTTTAAAAAGCAATACATTAAATCAAAAACTATATAATATTTTGAATAAGACAAACAAACCCATAATCTAATAGGATTATAAATGATCAAAAACTTAGATGATTGTAAAATTTTGGAACTGTAGGTCCTTTTGGACTTTTATAAGACCTTATAGCACTTTTGTAGCATTACTCATATAGAAATCTTAAGGTCCTATAGGATTGGCTCCAAAATCAAGTAGAATATTTAATGGGGACTTCCTTTAGGAAACATACATATATTTTTGAATAAGGTTACCTAAATTGTAAAGGTGGCAATATCTCAAAACCTAGGCATGCAACTATGTTGGAGTAGATTAAAGGGTGAACTGACCTTTTGGTGCAAACCAGCCTCATTCCACTCATTTGAAAAACTTCTTTTTTGTTGCTTACACCCACATTAATTGACATTATTTTTTTCCTCGTGATGCTGTAAGTTTCTGAAACTTCACTGTCACTATCATTAGGTCAGTTGTGGAAGAAGTACTCAGATCCTTTACATAGGTAAAAGTAGTAATACCACCATGTAAAATTTAACTAAAACAGAGGTAATATCAGCAAAAAAAAAATACAAAATGGTCCAGCATTGAGCAAGAGCTGGCTGCAGTGCTCAATTCTGGACCAATTTCAAAAATTATTATCCACATTAGTCACTGAAAAGAGGGAAAAATAGGGCCCATGTTTAAAAATACAGAAGTTTCCCTTTAAGTACAGTTCTTGAGTAAACGTACTTAGTTACTTTCCAACATGGCACAATGGTTAATTCTTATAAGCATTAAATGCCTGATATGTGGAGGTCACTCAGAGAGCACTCATGATCCTGTCCTACTTATACTGCACTTATACTGCATACTACTATACAGTATATTGAATTGCAATAATGGAAGATAACTTTAAATTGAATTACCAGCTATATATTGGAAATCTTTGATTTTTTTGGCTAAATTTCATATTCATAATTTCAAGGGTGATAAGTCTAATGTCTTGGTTTTCACAAAGGAGATAATTATTTCATTTTCCTCTAATTGAGATGTAAAAACTATGAATACCTGTTTTTTGTTTAAAATCTTTATATGAACGGTAACTCCCCCCAGCTCAGATATATGTATTACCTTTCTTCTGCAAACTGAAAGATCATTATTTTGATATTTTGTATATGATAATTTTGTGGAAGAGGTAATTGCAACTGTTTCTTATGTCATTAAAGAAGAATAAATAATAATAATAATATATAAAAAACATCAAATTGCATGATCCACTCTCTTTTTTTTCCTAAAAAAATTGCCTTATTTACAACTAAGAGGTATAACAACAATTGTCATATAAAAACAGTAGAACAACTTTGTGTGAGCCAGAAGAATCCATGGTCTATTCATTGTTAGTCTTTTTGGAGTTCAAATAAAAAGTCATCTCAGCTTTTTTGTTCTTCATATGACCATATTTTATATTCACATGATCCATCCTGTGCAGTACATGGATGTATTGATGGACTGCAGGTGGCGGTATTTTTGGTTGCGGTAGTTTGACGTGGTCAAACACAAGAAGAAGCCTGCGCACGGCGACTGCGCATGCGCACACTGTAGTTTTTGCTAAATGGAGGCTGTTTGAGAACTCTTCTGAATAAGTCGACAAACGCGATTTTATTTCATGTTTACCAGCTAGTTACGTTCATCCAGAACGGGCACGATGGGTGAGTCGACATGTTAAAAGTTGATGAGCATGTAGCAGAAACACGGAGAGCAACTAACACGTCAATAACGAAGTGTGTTCGTTGCCTGCTTCATTGTTTACCAAATGTTAAGTTTGCATCGGGTCCACAGTTACTTTATCGATTCAACAGCACCACAAGCTATAGATAATCAGCGTGAAGTTGAACAAAGATGCTCAACAATAATTCATGATGTTAGGATTTATTGCAAGGCTGTAAGACCGCATTAGTTTTAGCTTGGACCAAATCAGATTGTCTGTTTAGTTTATTCCAGTTTATTAGCTGTCAATATACCAACATATAACATATATATATATATATATATATATATATATATATATATATATATATATATATATATATATATATATATATTAACGTAAAACACCCAATCTCACGTTTGCACACCTGCTTTTTCATCCTGAATTCATTTCACAATAATGGAACTTGTATTATTATTATTATTATCATTATTATTATCATTATTATTATCATCATGCATATACTGTTAATTCGTGTGCGAAATCTTGTACATTTCATCTCATTCTCTTCTATTTAATATTTAAAGTTTAATCCTATAGCTTCTCCTCTCATCTAGGATATATTTGCATTTTTCTTCTATTGTAAATTTTATCTTTTATATTATTTAGGACTACTTAATTTTGTGTATATATTTGACTGTTATTCACCACAACACAGAGGCAAAAGCCCTTGTAAAAAGGGCAAAAGCCCAACTTATTTGGCAGTAAACCTGATTCTGAATATCTACTTAGAGCAGTCCTGTTCATGTGTGACAGCATTAAAGGATAGGTTCAGTTTTTCAAGCCTGTTTTATAGCAATAGTCAATGTCCATATCAACAATAAAAGTTTAAAAAGTTTATCTGAAGCTTGTATGAGGCTTAATTAGTCTGAGTTAATCATATCAAGTGGATATCTACCACATTTACAGTCTTTTTAGCATAAAATTCCCTCTTCCCCCTCCTATTGGGCTGTGTTGGAAGAATAGTAACAAAAGGAAGGACTTTGGCACTAAAATGACTGTTATGTTGAAATATATTTACTTGTTTTGACTCATCTGGAAGGCTAATGCAATCATATTAGCTTCAGATACATTTTTTAACACATTTTTATACAGAGGGAAGCTTTGGATTTTGGCCCCCACTTGCATTGAAAAACACTATGAAGGGGTCTTCTAATGGTCAGTAGGAACAGGAGGAATGATTATTGCAAGAAAAACCTATTTCTATGTTCATTTGGGCATCTGACTGTTATTTTAAGGCAGACCTCAAAAATTGTGAACCTACCCTTTAAACTCTATCACCTATTTAGTGTCATATTGATTAACTCTGATCCACACTACTGTTTTTCCTTTTCTTTCTCTTCAGACTGTAGCACTGATGGTGTTTGGCAAGAGGAGAACGAGAGATCCCCATCTCCAAGAGAGAGGCAGTCCTCACTAATGGACCGTAACCCATCACCACCCCCAGACACAGCTGATGGAGAGGAGGATGAAGATTTGGACGCTATTGGAGACACTGTTTACAGCAAGCACTGGCTTTTCAGCACCCTGACCCGTCTCATCCATGTAAACAGGCTGTTATTACTAATGTCAAAATTCAGGCATTAAATGTCATTAAACACTTGAAAATGAAAGAGGGAAAATAACGACTGAGTATAATCTGAAATTGTCTGGAAAGGTGATGGAGTGTACAAATGCTGCATTGTGTGGGTTTCACTTACACCGTAGGAAGGACTTCAGTAAATCCTCCTGTATTTAAATTTGAGATGGAAGATTGCATTCTGTCAGGGGTACCTCTCTGTATATATGTTAACATATCTATAATATCTATGTGATATTTAAATGATAATGGGGACACTTTTTACAGGTATTCATCCACATTTATATGAGTTTGATCCATGACCTGTGTTTAAGGTATCAGGCTATTTTGGGGCAAAAATCAATCACAGATTTAATGCAGATCCTGGGTCCAAAATTGCCCCCTTCCCCTGCATGTGTACTCCATCAGACAAATATTTATCAAATACTTTTTGTAATTAGCCAATTTACAGAACATCAGTCAAATGAATTGGAGTGAAAATGTTACAGTTGCAATTAGTGCTTAATTGATGCCCACACACTGTTGTTTTTTGCTGTACAGTCCGTTGTAAAATGGTCATGTCTTTTAGATGGTCACAGAGCATTCAGATGAGGACTCTGAAGGTCAGATGCAGCTCACTGATGATGATGAGGAGGATCTGTGTAGAGTCTGGGACATGGCAATGGATAAGGTGGGGTGCTCTATCTTTGTTTAATTGGCTTAGCATTAATGCATTTTGTTTTCCAGTCTTTTCTGCTGTGGTTTCTTTGTTAAAGTGAAACAGAAATATACAGTTACTGGAATCTTTCATGAACAGCATGAGTGGTATTTATAGAGGTAATAACAAAAACACGGCTCAAACTTTGCTGTTTTGCATTGGAGCTGGAGATGATTTACAAAAAATAGTTTGAGCAACAAATACAAAATGTGCTTCTTGCAGATAATATCTTGCTTAGTTGTTAAGTTACTGATGCCTGAACAAATATTAAAAAATAATCTAAGTAGCCTAAGTTAGTTAACAAGATTTCACATATTGCTTGAGCTTTTTATATCACAGTTAATGTCACCATATTATGATTATTGAATACGCAGCATGTTTTTACAGTTACTGCAGGATGTACTGCATTCTGCGGATTCAGGATAGTTGACCACAAATTATTAAATATGCTGCTGCCGTCCTTGTGTCCATCATTCATTATGCATTACTACCATGTGTTACACTTGGTAGTGAGTCACGTAAATGTTTACATATTTACTAACTGACTGTTACTTTACCAACTGTGTGTAGGATGTGGCTGGTTTTTTGCAAGAATTCAAAGCCACAGATATCCTCCTCGGAGTTATAGCCAAATCTCGTTGTCCACGTCTCACAGTGAGTGTACCCCCCATTTTTGCATTCTATTGTCAAAATATACTTTTAGGGTGTTTTTATAGGGTGTGTTCATATTTGATGCTATATTGTATTTCTGTTCTTAGAGGATCAATTATATGTCATAGATTTGTATTTTGCTTTATCTATTCTTTAGGAAATTTGTGTGGGAATCCTTGGAAACATTGCTTGTTTTCCTGACACTTGTGTGACTCTCAGCCAAAATGAAGACTTAGGGTGGGTAAAAATAGAAAATGCGTCCTGTGCACAGTTTTGATACATTTTGATTAATGCGAGTCCCTGTTTGTCCACAGGGCTGTGCTGTTGCTTCTTTTTGGAGATACAGATCCTCCTACTCTTCTGGAAACAAGCAGGTGACACTTGCATTTTCTGTGGACATGTGAGATGAGGAGACTCAAAGGGAAATATTCATCTTTTCTTATAATGTTTGCAGATTAGTGTTGACCTGTGTCTCTCAGAAAGACGTCAGTTCCATGTGGCTTCAACGAATACAACAGCAGGCGTCTGTGCACTCCAACCTCCTTTTCATCATGTGCAGCTCTACCAACAGTACTTTGCCTTTGACTCATTTCTTTACATATGCTGTAATAAACTGATGAAATGTTAGTTATGTTTAAACAATGAAAACATGTTCAACATGTGCAACATATAGTCCCTGTAAGTAACCTTTTATCTACTTTCTAAAATAGTTTATGTGTGTTTTACAGCGGACCTGCTTGAGAAAGTGGGAGAGCTTGTTGACAAACTGTTTGACCTTGACGAGGAGCTGATGAAGAGCTGGATCACAGCTCAGCCTAGTGAGGATGGTGATGAAGGTGAAAGCCGCCTGGATGTGGCCTCATGCTTTCTTGAAGCAGCCAAGCAGCTTAGGTAGGAATCTGAAATTGAAATTCCAGAGAATATTAGAGAGTTTGTTATGTTTGCATCTTTTAAATAGGAACATTTTCAAAAATTTACTAATTGTTTCAGTTACCACAGATTAGAGATTTGAAACTGCTGACAATTTTGGGACATAAAACCAGTTGCATCATTGAAAGTACTGAAAACATAAAATAATGCGCTCTGACTTAATAACAGGTGCACATTTGCTGTCTTAACATAATATAATATGTATAATAATATAACAATAATGATAAAAGTTTATAATTCAAAGTTTCACCTGTGCAAGCACTGATTAAATCAGTTAAATGATAATTAGTGTTATTTTAAACACACAATGCAATGTACTGTTTGACTACAAAACTTTTTTCTGTGAGGTTTACTTGTACAAGTGTCCCAAGTTAAATTCAACATACTTGCTTAACTGGACAAATTTGTTTTGAATAACTTATTTCAGTCTGATGAATTCCACCTGTGTGAATGTGTGCATGGAGATTTGAACATTAGCATAATTGACAAAAATGTTACCAAAGAGGTAAAAAGAAGAATTTCACACCACAGAGCTTCAAGTTCTGCTTTCATAAATTAAAGTGATTGAGTGATGACTGAAATCTCTCAGTAAATTGGTAAACTATGACGATGATAATATGGTGAACATATTGAATGAATTAATCTGCAGAAAATGCATAAATACATGGCAATTATGAGATGTACTGTGTTTGATGCCGTAGTTGGCGATCAGCAGTCAACAGCATGAAATTGTTCTCACAGATTAGAGAGTCCGAATGGCTTAGAGGTTTATCTTCATGCCATCCAACTCCTCACCACCACAGATGAAGGCATCCAGACTTTTGGTAAGACCAATCAACACAGTTTCATGTTGTGTTCAGCTGTTGGTGGGTCATTACAGTAGTTAAAGATGTTTGCCAAAGTTGTTGACACCATCAAATCTAACACAAAACTGAAGATGTTACATTCGTATCTTCTAGCTGCCCCTGATGGACCCGGCAAAGCAGTTTGGGACTTCGTCTGTGAGGTTGTGTGTGAGGACCTCTGCCAGCCAAATGATCTTCCAGTTGTCCTGCAAGAGCAGAAGGGCATTTTGGTCCAGGCGTTTGCTGTGCTGCTGGCTCTCTATAGATGCCAGGATCAGTGGAGCAGCAAAAATCACACAAGTAAGTTTACTAACAGCTCAACTGATCGTTGTACGTAAATGCACCTTATAAATAACAAGTTTCCTTGTGCGTTTCACACACAGCTGCTGCTTTGTGCTGAAAACTGTATTCAAACTTTTGTATTTTGCTCATCTGGAAAGAGAGGTTCCCCTAAACAGTTACAGATTACACTTTTATCTACATGGATATGATACAAAACAATAATGGATACAGGTCTGAGGTGTGAGCTGTTGTAGGGAAAGTAAAAATATAAGATTACCTTAATGCACCCATTCTAATTAATAATTTGTATAATGTGTTTTGTTCAAATATCTTCTGTCTTTTGTCTCCAGGTTTGCCTCTTATTGGAACCATTTTGCGGGTGCTTCAGTACCACAGTGAGTGCAAAGATGACTCTACGAGCAAAGACAACAGACAAGATGAGCAGCTCCAGACTCTTGCAGAGATCACAGCCGAATTTCTAGCCGACATCTGCATTCAGATTTCTAAGGTAACACCAAAGAAACACTTTCCTGTTGGTTCAGATTGTTTGAGATTCTTAAATTGAGCTTTTTGTAATTATTATGAAAAAGTAGAAACTAGAACTTTCTTTTCTCCATTAAGGAAAAAAAAAGTGTGCATATTCTGTTTTGGTCTTTGTAGGACACACTGACAGATTTGGTGAAGAAGGGTCACCTGACAGAGAAGACTTGTCTCACAGCTGTTGGCAGTTTACTTCCCAACTTTAAGACTTCAGTAAGTGCACTCTCCGCAGTGGGTTAAGTAGAGTAAAGCATCCATTGTATGCAGTTATGGAGTAAAAGTTATGAAATGGGAATGGAATTTTTCATAGTAGCATGAGGACTGAGTCACTGCTCTGTTACTATTACTCTGTATGACCTAAGTTATCAAACAGGGTATAATACAACCAAAAATCACGTCAAGTGTTCCTCTAGTCATGAACTCTTCTTCTAATGCTCTACTTTATTCTACTCTCATTACTGTTTACATTATTAGTCAAAAAAGCAGTTTTAGGGAAAATAACACAACTATAATTAATCCTTTAAGTCTTTTATTAATTATAAATATCAGACTTTTGGTTGCAGCTTGTTGAATCTTGGTGCTTTACTCAGTTTCACATAGAACACCTTTTGGTTTTTGAAAATAAGCAATTTTAAGATGTCACCTCACTTTTTTTTTTAAACTCAACCAATAAATAATTGATTTGAGTTCATTGAATTTTCTCCAATTTTCTTACCTATACCTATTTCTTCATGAATAGCCGAACCACCGCGTGCATGTGAAAACAGCTGCCAGTGTTGCCATTGTTTCACAGTGGTTTAGTGGGTAGGATTTATTTCAGAGTGTGTGTCAAGTGTCGACGTGTGATGGACTCTACCACACACCTCCAGCTCCTGTGGAAAATAAACATTATGTTTCCACCCCACCCTTCCTTCTCTTGTGCAGTTTCAGCACCTGCAGTCCATGTTGTCTGAGACTGATCCCCAATTGGCAGACACGGTGAGGAAACGGTTTCCTGTCTGAGACATGAAGAAGATCAGTGTTCAGCACTCATCCGGACTATCACGACTACTCTTAATAGAGACCTCTTTTTTATTCCCCCCCTCCAAATATCAGACTATTCGGATTTCCATTGGAAAGACTCAGTGGGGGTGTCACACCATCATGAGTGGCGGACAATGTATTGAATTTTCTTCTTTATGCGCTTCTGTTTTAAGATTGTGATTGTTCTGTAAATGCTATTTTTGTATTAGGTGATTTTAATTTTTTTTTATTAAAAAGGATCTCTCTTCCAAGAATTTGTGCATGCTTATAAACTTTTATTGAATCATCATTGTCATCATGACTGGATGCTCAAACTTTGAGAAATCAGTGGAAAAATGCCTGGAAAGGTGACTAAAAACAGTAAAACACACAAACAAACTGTAGTGTAAATAGTCATCAGACTATAATGGTCACCATACATTTCTGAGCATTTTAAATGAAAGCTGCCTTCTGGCATCCAAAACTTATTAAGACTTAACATTTATTTTCTTTATTTAAAAATGTAAATAAAACACTAGTGCAGTTGAGATGCCTCTGTAGTGTTTTACAGTTGTAAATATAAGCACTATGTATAAATTGAAATCTTTTTGATCAAATTATTTTAGTACATTTTCTGTCCTCATCTATTTGCTACATCTACACGTGACACACATGTCCCTATCAGACAGAAAACTTTTAAAAATCTTTGTAAATGGGCATATCACAGCAATTTGACACATACGCCTTTTTAAACCATAAATTAACATTTGTTTTTCAGTTCTATTCCTTAAACATAAATGCCTCCATCACAATATATATTTTTATTATTGGTCTTGTTTTGTTTTTTTATACAATTAGAATATAAATTTCTATGTAAGATGAAACCACTGAGTGTATATTGAGTCATCTTTCCAAGCATATGAGTAATGGTGCTAATGCTGATGACAACATCAAGTGTTTACCAGAGGGTGACAGTCACTCGGTAAGGACAATAAAATTAGATGAAAGGCTTGAGCGTGGCAACAATGAACTCATTTGGTTTCCAAATGCACCATTTCGCCCACTCACGGAGAAGAGCAGGGCAACCTGCGCCTTTCCAGCAAGCTTACGAAGGCTCTGTGAATATAGCAGCTTTTTAATTAAGGCTTGGATTGATATGTAGAACACTCTTTCTAATGGAAATCCCGAGATGGTCAGCGTGTATGCGAGACAGATCACCTTATGGGAGAAAAAGCTGTCTTTTTAATCCTACTATCTCTACACACCATCTGAAGCTTAACTAGACTTTTGATGCACATAGGTGGCCAGTGCCATGATTGCCGAGTCATGTCCTTTTTGTGTAGTAAATGGCTGGAGTGTAGATGTAATCATGCTTGGCCTTTCAAGATTGCTTGTAGCCAGTGACGTGCACTTCTCTGGGTGCTCTGTCTTCAGGCCTCGCTCCCAGGCGTGTCATGTCACAGAGATCACGGTGAAGCCCAGATGTTTCCTGCTGCCCTGCCAAACTTCATTGTCAACCTGTCAGTCTTCACAGTCGTGTGATATGATCCGACTCTGTGCGCACAACATAGCAGCCTGTTCCCTGTGTGGCCGGCGCTTTCCGTGAATGAACGGCGCTGAGGCATGTCAGGCCTGTCTGATGCTGATTCCGGATGTCAGTTCTTACTTTTTCTGTTTACTTCTGCCCACACAACTCGCTGTTCTTTTAAATGACCTGACATTTTTGCCTCACGGTGAAATGTGTCCTATTTTTGTCTCACATTTGTGTGAAAATTCATATCTGATCAAAGTCCTTATATAACCCAGGCAGAATACTGGCTTTAACGTGTGATTGAGTGGGATCAAGAGGCATTTTCTGCAGATGCCTCAGTCAAAGGGATTAGGAATCTCTCTCATGATGGAAGACAGTCTGTCATTCAACATCACATGTTTTACATGCAAGGATTCTTGTGTCATTCCCTGAGATGTAAATTGACCTCTCCAGGATGTTAAAAATAAAATAAAAAGTTATGTAAGATGTATAATTTCATCACAGATGAATCATCTGAACTGAGCCACACTGAGTGTGGAAACAGCCACTAGTGTTGTACCAGTTGCTGGGTGAGGAGGAGGGATAATGAAGGATGAAGAATACATGTGCAGTGTCACGTTCCCTCTCCTTTGATTCCAAGGCCTGGCCTCTTCACAGCCACCTGGTGAAGGCGTGTTAATAAAGAAACATGATGCTATTGGGTGCAATCAAAGCCCCCTTCGGTTCATTTCCTGAGTTCTGTGGCTTTCTGTCTCTTGTCAACAGAATCACAATGAAACTTTCCCCTTCGTGTTGCCTAATTATCAAAGACACTGATGTTTCCTGCTCGCAGAGAGTGATGTGTGAGAGTGACGCTGATGCTTGCATTTGCCTTCACTACCAATTCTGCCTCTTCAACTAGCTTATCTGTTGTATTAATAAACTAGGCACCAAGGATGCCATGAAGTGTGCCAACTGGTGCAATTATATTTTTGTCACCTACACAGCTCCATGTATGCAGAAGCATATGCAGTGAAAGTTCCAAAACACATAAATATTAATCAATACATTTTTTTGCCTTTACAAATGATGAAAATGAAAAGGTGTTTTTTATTTATGCTGTGTGATGAAGGCTGGTTAACCAAATATAGTATTAAATAGATAAATATATAGGAAAAGGCAGCTACCAATGACTGTTTTTCTGCACTGACAGAGCTGCTGTTATTATTACTACTGGGTTTTTTTGCACAATACCTTCTTGTCTTTTTTTTTTAGTCTATCTGTTGTGCACTTTGTTGTCTTACTTGTCTTATTTTAATGTTGCCACTGCGGGATACTGAGAAACGTTTCCTCAATTCTTCTGTATGTTTGGCACTTGTAGAGAATTGACAAATAAAAATCTTGAATCTGAAATGTAATACTACATTTTATTAACATCGAATAATACTGCTTTGTTATACAGGTGCCTTATTGAAGTGTGTTCTAAAATACTTATATGGGACAAATCATGTAGTATTTGAGGAAACAAAGTGCTGAAATAATACATGTTGCATATGATGCAAATATATACTTAAATGAATCGAAACATATTCAAAAAGGTTGTTGGATTAATTACACAATATTTTCAATGAGCCTTTTTTTTTAATCTCTATCATTTCTGTGCCTTGTGTACAATGTTTCTATTTTGAATGTGCCAGGTGTTTATGGGCACAGCTCTATCCTGTCCTCTCCTTGTGTACACTGACGCCTGTCACCAAGTGGCATATGCTGTTGTTTGTTCTGCAATGAAAGAATTGAAGCTAATTAAATAGATGTAGTCCTGCATCCTGCAGCAGGAAGTGTACGTAAGCAGACCATTCACTGTTCTGATTAGTTAGTTGTTCAAACAAAACTTGGGATCAGGTGAAAGACTGGAATTCTATTGATGAAGTGCATTTAGAAGACCTTGAATTCACTGTGGAAATTCAAATAACACTGGTACTGCAGTCAGGGGAGGAAGCCTGGCCGAACATCCCACTGAACCTTTTTTTTTACTTAAGTAGATGTAAAATCTATACACAGAATTTCTTCAAATACACACACCTGCAGTGAATATGATCTTTCAAAATGCAAATATTAATTATAAATATCCTGTTAGAAAAACTGATGTCTAAACCACAGTTTCCCTAGATTTGTTATTGAAAAATGCATAATTTTTCTGTTTTTGGTTCCAACTCTACAAAATGTGTACTGTGTAATAGATGAGATTATAATGTATTTAAGTAATATTCTTAAGTCTGTGTTTACATATTCATGTAGAGTTATACTAGTTTAATTTAGTGTTAATTTCTGTGCCATACCAAATGGGATTACAAAACACCTCTATATACAAGTGTGAAACCTTGTACTGTCTATGCCTAGGACTCACTATTTTGTAGGCTTGACACTGTCTGTCATTCATTTTTGTGTTTCATATTGAATGCTGGAATAAGTACTCATAGCTGTAATTTATAAATGTCCTTACTAAAAATATGGAGTACCATAAGTACCATTTCATTTTTAAAGCTCCTCCAGCTCATCTACATGGATAATCATCAGTATCCCTAGAATCTGCTCTGAACTTGATAAAACTGCATTTTCATATTATACACACTTAGCTTGGAAAATAGATAAACTTCATCGGGAGACACCACCTTCATGTCAGACATTCATAGTAAAAAAAAATAAATCTTTTTTTATAGTTTAATTTTAAATAGTCAAGTTTTATCTTGCTCGTTTTTTTCAGACACTGTTTTGTTTTATTGTGATTGTTGTAAATGAATGTATTTTTATATGTAACTTTACATTGACATTTTGGCCAGCAGGTCTCCCTTGAAAAAAGAGATAAGATAGCTCAAGAGACTTCCTGGTTAAATAAAGGTTAGATAAATAAAAAATATACATCAAACATCAAAAAATGTACCAACCAAGAAGAAAAAGAAATGGATGTTAAACATTTGAAAATGTTGAAATGTGTGAACAACCAACTCAACCCATATTTAATTGATTAAGTGCTGTTTTTTTTTTGTTTGTTTTTTTACCTTATTAAGCAAAGGGTTGCCTAGTTCCCAGTAAAAAGGACAATAGAAAACAAAACAGAACACAAACAAACAACCCACACGACAGGTGGCATCTGCTGAAGTATCTTTGAGCAAGAGCCTTAATTTCTATCACAGGCACTGTGACCTCTAATGAATACAAATTATTATTTTATTATTTTACTGTTATTCATGTATCTTCCAAAGATACATAATAAGTTCTCATGCTTCTGATGGGCAGCACCAAGGGTGCGATTAGCCTGAGAGATCTCTTATATGCTTAGACACTGTGAGTAAATCCCCCATATTGAAGTGAACAGAACTGGGACAGACTGGCTGTAGTGCAGCTCTGAACACACTCACATGTGTCTGTAACAAAACATCCCCATCACAACTAAAGAAAACCTCCAGAGAGTCATCAGAAATAAGAGCTTGAATAATAAAAATGTTACAAACAAATGTCTTGTATTCCTTCAAAACGCCATTTGAGCTTTAAAACCAGTTTGGTTGCCTGGATAATCAGGCGACCCTTCAACAGCCTTTGAATGGCTGGTTTTCTAAGAAAGTAGGTTGTGTTTCAGTAATGAGATGTGTGAATGGATGGAGGACTCTCTCATTATCTGACTGCAGTGAAGCAAAGGAGCCTCTTCAGGAACTAAAAGAAATCAATATCAAATGCAAATGTGGTCGCGTGTTTGAGTTCAGGTAGCTAATAACAAGGGTTGAGTATAAAGTTTACAGTGTATTTCGATGAATATTAAAAGAGCTTTTAAAACACCTTGAAACTTTTTGTGTTTTTTGTCTGATAAGTGTGTATTTACAACAGACATTTCGCACTACTCACACAATATAATGTGGCAGAATATTCTTTACTTGAAAATCTTCCTTGAGAATCTTCCACTTGAAAAATGCTTATTAATTATCTCATCCTTGAAGCTAGTTATTCATACACCACTGTCCACATAACGCAACTGGGTTACCATGAGAAGGAACTACAATGAGCCATCTTATTCATGGTGCACTCTCAGACCCATTTCAAAGTACTCAATCTGTGTCACTTGCCCTCTGAATGGCAGGTCAGAGAGGACACGAGCCACATCACATCATTAATAAGAGTAAGCACTAACTGTTTCAACATACATTAAAACGATTGAGAGGTGAAAAAGATAGTATTGGGGTTATTTTTTTTTATGTTTACTGTAGAAAATTAGTTAGAGAGAAAAAAATCATGATTTTGAAACACTGAAATCCAGTGACAATAAATGAAGATCTGGTCCAGGAGTGGTCAAGACACAAGGAGATCAAAGATGTGGCCACAGCATCTGCAGCATAAAAGTGACGTCTGTGTAAATGTAATTATAAGTAGACTGGGACGTGCTTGATGCTGCCCTGTAGAAGCCCACCTGAGTGTTTGTGCGTCATGAAAGGAGCGGTTCATTACTGAATGCTAAACATTGCCATGGCTGTACAATCTAGTAGTCTTTGTCCTTTCCCTTGCTTTCTTTCTTTCTCGTGGTAAAAACAACAAGCCACAATACCTTTTTCTAGGAAACATTTAACTTTTTTTCTATGTATTAGTCATAGAGCTGACATGTGTATAATGCTCTTTGTATTTGCTTTAGGCAGCAGCATCCCGGCTAACTACTTCTGACACTCGCTGATTTATTTTGGTGTCAATGGATGGCCACAGAACTACAAAGTTAACTGTATAAAGGCAGAGAACAACATGGACAAACGATTTTATATCACATAACATGTCAGAATCACTGCAGAGAAAATGTAACAGAGAGAAACAGATGTTTAAGCTGCTCTACAGGTAGCAGCAGGTGGCACAGTTATCTGGGATGATCAAGATAGAGCTAATAGGAATCATCAGTTCAATTTAAAACCATCATACAAAAGGGATATTCACTGTGTGCTGCTAGTTTTATCCGCTACTCTTTCCAGTTTTCTTCAAATTTAAAACAGCGAGTGTCACATCATCTCATCTCTCTACTCTCATTTTGCTTTTTTATTGTCCTAGCTGTTAACCCTTACACTTATTTATTATTTGTCTTCTCGGCCACTGTTTGTCTTTATCTGTTTGTACTGTTTCAATGCATCTTTTTTTTCATACAGCATTTTGTAATTTTGTTGAGAAGGGCGGTATATATAAATGCAATTTTATTATTATCACTGAGGCTGCAACATTGAGGCTGCATTTCATTATTAATTAATCTATCTGTTGCTTTTTTGGGTTGAGAAAATGTAAGAAAATGGTGAACAAAATACATTTTTCCAAGACATCTTCAAACTGCTTGACTTGTTTGATCATCAGTCCAAAACCCAACATTTACTTTACAATTACATTTATTGAGAAAAATTGTTGCCAATTAATTTTCTACTGATTAATCAACTTATCGTTCATGCTATAATTATTACTATAACGACAACAAAAAGGAGACAATGACTGATAACTGAGGATTTTTGTAACCTATGTGTCTTTATAATACCATTTAAGTGATATTATATCATGTGTTTGTTGTGGTTATTATTGCTAAATGTGATTAGAAGTGCTACTAACTCTAAGCAGCCATAGCAGGGGGGTGTACACTTTCAGCTGACATTATTTGTTGTGTTTTGTAGCACAGGCAATGTATGTTTACACATTCAAGCAGAAATGCTTACCCTCTATAGGTGGAGGTGATAAGGAGCTTAGGCTGACAGCCAGGTAAACATGTTCACTCATGCTTTGCTGATCTAAGGGGGGGTTTCAGTTGCTGCAAACTTTATGAGCAATGCATACGGGTGTATGTAGGTACTGTTGGAGAGGCTCTTTGTGCTATTTTAATACAAATCATGTGTTTTAATGGACTACACTGACCACAAAAACAAACTGGATGCCAATATAATTACTGGTGAATTGTGCCTTTAAATTGCTCTCTATTAATGGCAAATGACTTTGCTCTGTAAAACATAACATTTGAGAGCTGATCTGGATTCAGTTCCTGAGAGGAGGAAGTCCCCCTCACTGCCTCCTTGGTTGTGTAAAGCATCCCTGTCACGAGTGACACAGGCCAGGACCACCTGAGACAAACAGCATGTGCATCAGCCACATGCATCATGGCATTAGAGCTGTGTAGAGATAAAAGTAATGGCTAACAGAGAAAGACCTCTCACCTCTCCTATCTGTGAGGTGACTACAGCTTATAACAGCAGTGTCATCTGTTTAAAGTAATGAGGTCTCTTGTCGTCCAGTGCGCCCTCATCTTGATTCTGCTTGCAAAGGCAGCTGAGGCCTTTTCCACTGACTTGATCTTATTAAAAGGCTCACAGTGTTAAAGAAAGGAAAATATGCAGATTATTTACGTGCATGAGAACCCAGAGGTGCTTACAGAGCAGAGGAATGGATTTTGAAAGGGGGGCATGTTTGGATCACTATACAATGAAGGCAGGTGGGCCACGCTTGAATCCTCTTAAACCTTGACCTCTTCTTAGCCTTTAAGGTGTCAACAAACAAGAAGAATTAACTGCTTGTACTTCAGTCTGCATCCAACCTTTAATGTGTCTGATCAGTGAGATGGCACATTTCCTTTGTTTGGTTTTAATTATTAAATGGCAGCAAATGAGTCTCCATAACAAAATATGTAAATAATTCCTTTTATACATTTATATGACAAATGCATTTAGAATTTTCTCAACCATGCTTAAATATCTATGAAACAAACAGTTTAATTCATTCTCTCACCAAAATCAGAATTTGTGATTGATCTCATTGACGCTGTTTCGGGTCTTTGGATGAAATAAAAGATTTCCCCCATAATGACGTGGGCGATGCTGCTCTTTTTCCATTTGCTGCTGTGGGTGAGATTATTGCTCCCTTGTGCCCCCTCCTCTTTTTCTGCGCGGTTAAATAGCAAAGCGCGCCGCTTCTCGGGGTAGACTGCCCACTTTACATAGCGGAGGTTATTACGATAATACACCTGCAAGAGCTGAATAAATACTGCAGAAAGGCAGCAACACTTTAACATGTACTCAAACAAACTCGAAGGACCACGTAGAGGAAGATCTTTTGACTCGATGAACATTGCCTATGAAGAAAAACTGCTGAACAATGAGGTAAGAAATCCGTCGATGATGAGAAAGGAAAAAGAAAATTAGTCGCTTTTATTACTTTTCAGCAGATGTCAGTCGCAGCACTGATGAAAGGCTCTATGATGAGAACTTCAGTGTGGCTGCGGACGGTAGTGAGCTTTTCTTGCGTCTGATATTTTAAGGCTACTTTTTTTTTTTTTTTTTTTTTAACAGTGATGGGGAGATTGGTCCAGGTCATCTTCATGAATAAGCCTTCACTTTGTCGTCAGCGCAGATTAATTTAAGCCGTTTTGTTGTAGTATAATTTACGTCAAAGGTTTAAGAGGGTTAAAGTGGGAGATACTTCAGAAATTCATGTCATGAAAGACTCATTATTGCTCAATCTGCACGGCCTTCACTGATTTCCATGTAAAAGACACGATGAAAGATAAACCGATCAACCTGCAATGTCTGTGATGTCTCCATTAGAGACACCAACAGGAGACAGTCCACCGAGGACAAGCAAGAACTTAAGAAATATATGTAGGAATTTAGATACATTGATTGTATACCAATGCATGTATTAGATATGTTTTGAAGCCTTTTAAGCATCAGGTGTAGAGACTTTCTACTTCGAGGTTGCAAAATGTTTAACACAAAAGCGAACAAACAACAAAGAGATGTCCTAAATAATCGTGTAACTGTATAAATCGACGACGAAATGTTCTTTTAGATTCATTTTCCGGAGCAGATAAATTAGTTTTAAAGGCAATCAGATATTGTCAGCACAACACTTCACCTGAGACTTTTGCACATCTTAACAAAGGTTATTTTAAGTAATGCTTCATAATTTCTTGGTGTATTTGTGAATAAACGTAAAATTACGTGATTCTATCTTTCACAAGTAGAAAAGAAAGGAAAAGGACGCTCAAATTGGGTTCATTATAGATAGGCGCCATAAGTGACAAAAAGCCTACAAATTGGGAAATGTAACAACCTATTGACTTGTTAATGAAAATGTCAAAATAAATTTAACGCTCATATGCAATAGTAATGAAGCTGGCATCCATAAAGTCAGAAACTATTTGATGAGGTTCTGCGTAAAATCATCCCAACATGCGCGCTGCAGTGATTAAACGCTGCATTAATGTCTGGTGAGATCTCAGCATGCAAGGAGCTAATAATAGACTTCCCTGCTGTCTAAATGAGATTGTTATAAGGCGATTCTTTGAGACAGAGACAAGTTCATCTTCGTTAAACCGAGACGCAAAGAGTTGACCCCGGGGAGCGACCTGATCCAGTCTCCATGCACTAATGCTTTCAGGGATACTATCGACAAGGGTTCACCGAAAACTGGTCTGCCGCGGTGTCTACACAATGCTCGAAGGGCGAAATACGGTAGGCAGCAATTGCACTGAATTTAACTGATTCTTGTGACCAGCCCGTTCCTCTACTCCCCTCTCCACAAACCATTTTACCGAGTGGAGAGTGTGTAGAAATTGTATTTCGAGGCTGTATTTCGCGCCCAAAAGAAAATAAACATAAATAGTACAAATTTGCAGCGTGCTATAATTTAAGTGCAAGAGTAACGCTGCAGTTAATCAAAACAGATGAGTTGTCTGTGCTGCCGGCAGGTTATAGTCCTACTTGTGAAATCTGATGCAGGATTACACTAATTTTCCCCTCGCGTGTGCAGCGCACAGTCACGCGTCAACGTGCGGCGCTGTCCAAGGTGCTGAAACGGACAGCGGGGTAGTCGCTTGTTAATCTCAGCACAACTGTCTCTGCGTGCATCATCTACATGACTATTATTTATATTACTTATATGTGAAGACAGACAATATAATGTAATTTATTGTGTTCCAAGGTGACAGAAATATTTGGCTGCCGGCTCTCTGCGTGACTCTCACTGCATACTTTCTGTTGCGAGTGATACATGTTCAGAAGATATGATGCTCATGGGATTTTTGGATGGCTAGATGCTCTTAAGTGATATGACGTTGTACATTCACGTCATTACCTGCCCTGAGCTATGGTTCAGTTACAGGACAATGCATTGTGTTAGTTTTTTGAAACCAGACACTGCATTTTAAAGTTTATTTTTGCATGCATGCCCACTCAAGTAGGTTCAAACCCAAAACAGAAAATGAATCTACCTTCAAATACAAAACGAGGACCAAATGGCAGTTCCCACATGTACAGGGTTTAAGAGTTTCTGAAAATATGCAGCACAGAATTTGATAATTTGCTAGGAGGTGTTACTTTGAAGCTACAACTAATTTTGGTGTCATGTCTAAATCGAGTTTATTTCTCTGTTTGCAATGACTTCTCTATTGTTAAAGTCTAATACTATCAGGAAAGGTGGAATTGCCATACATTTCTTCATGACAAATGCAATATTATAAAAGTTGTTAAAAGTTGGATATTTTCTCACATCATCATCCAAGGAGACATGGCTTGTTGGATAAGTAAATCTATTGATCTTTACTGTTTTTAGATAAACAAATCAACCTTCACAAAAATCGAAGAAAACACTGAGAAGAAGAATTCACTGGAGAAAGGGAGAGCAACAATAATCTTTTCCCTCAAGAATGAAGTGGGAGGACTTGTAAAGGCACTCAAACTCTTCCAGGTATGGACGATTGTTAATGTATCAATTTCGAATCTATTGTCAACATTATATAATACCATTTGCATATCTCCCAGTAACTGTAATAACTGTAAGTTATTCAGTAAAATAAGTTTTGATTTTACACAAGAATGGAAAATCAGTTTTACTACAGTTATCATGCAGATCATAAAGATGACGTAGGCAATTTAAATGATGACTCTCAATGTTTCTTGCAGGAAAACCATGTCAACCTTGTACACATAGAGTCCAGAAAATCCAAAAGACGCAACTCTGAGTTTGAAATATTTGTGGACTGTGACAGCAACCACGAACAACTGAATGAAATCATCCAGCTGCTTCGGAAGCATGTGAACGTGGTGGATATGGAGCCTCCAGATAACTCCTGTCTACATGAGGAGGGTAAGGCAAACACTGAGTGCTGCTATTGTGCATCAGATCCCCAGGACCTGATTTAAAGTGAACAACATTTTTTCTCTCTCTCTTCTCAGACATGTATAATGTTCCTTGGTTCCCAAAGAAAATTTCTGACTTGGACAAGTGTGCTAACCGTGTCCTGATGTATGGCTCTGACTTGGATGCTGACCATCCGGTATGTAGGGCCAAATCAATCTATGAGGAGTGACTTTAAAATGAAACTCCTTGAATTCAAATCATTCTTATACCCTGGTATATTTCACTCCATCAGGGTTTCAAGGACAATGTCTACCGGAAAAGGAGAAAGTACTTTGCTGATCTTGCCATGGCCTATAAACAGTACGTTTTTGTTGTATATTTTAATGCTTATTGCTGAAATCTGGTAGGTTTTTACTTGACACTTAGGGGATTTTTCTGTTTTGTTTCAGTGGGGATCCCATTCCTCATATAGAGTTCACAGAGGAGGAGGTCAAGACATGGGGTGTTGTGTACAGGGAGCTCAACAAGCTGTACCCTACTCACGCCTGCCGGGAATACTTGAAGAACCTACCACTGCTTTCCAAATACTGTGAATGTCGGGAGGACAACATTCCTCAGCTGGAAGATGTCTCACGCTTCCTCAGGGGTTAGATACATTTCCTGAATAAAACATTCTTCTTTTGCCTGAAATTCAAATGTTGAAATTTAAGTATTACTTTTTTCCAACTTTGTAAACTTAGTCACTCACTCGTATGTGTTTCAAATTTCTTATCTTCTCAGAACGCACTGGATTTACCATCAGGCCTGTGGCAGGTTACCTGTCCCCTCGTGACTTCCTAGCCGGTTTGGCCTTCCGTGTTTTCCACTGCACTCAGTATGTACGGCACAGCTCCGACCCCTTGTACACCCCAGAGCCGTAAGTAATGTACAATACTATATTTATAAAAGGGATGTCAATGTTCCCACAAGGCTTTTTGGTCCTAATACGCTGTAAACTTTTGTTATCAAGGGACACATGCCATGAGCTGCTGGGTCACGTTCCTCTGCTGGCAGAGCCCAGCTTTGCTCAGTTTTCTCAAGAGATTGGTCTTGCTTCACTTGGGGCCTCAGATGACTCAGTTCAGAAACTGGCCACTGTGAGTGACACTACTAAAGGACAACTGAATCAAATCAAGTATCAAGATAATTTCATATTTATGAAGTAGAATAGTTGTTGTAATTTTTAAATTTGAATCACTCCTGTGTTACAGTGCTACTTCTTCACGGTGGAGTTCGGCCTATGCAAACAAGAAGGGCAGCTGCGAGCATATGGAGCAGGACTGTTGTCCTCCATCAGTGAGCTTAAGGTAAAGACATTTTAACAAACTCTTGAGATCTTAGTGCAGTCTCCCTTCCCATATATTCTAATCATGCATTGTATAACATATTAATATATACAGTATAAAACAGTGACTGGTCAGATACACACCATCAATCTAAAACTAGCCAAAACCAATTAAAATAATTAAATGAAGCAAATGTTTTGAAATTTAATCCTACAGAGTCCCTTTTCATGTTGATTAAATGTATGTATGTTTGTTACTGGAAAGAGCGGATTTAATCTTACGTGACGTATAATGTGTCAAACATCATTATTATGTTTTTCTCTTACAGCATGCACTCTCTGGTAATGCAAGGATAATGCCTTTTGACCCTAAAGTTACATCCAAACAAGAATGCATCATCACAACATTTCAGGATGTCTATTTTGTGTCAGACAGCTTTGAGGAGGCCAAAGTCAAGATGAGGTGAGCTTGGTTTGCTGAGAACCTTCAGATTCCAGTGATAAAAGTCATCTAATATATGATTTTTACAGTGATAACTTTTTATGGAAAGTTGAAAATTACCTACAAACTATGCTGTTTTGTGATATGTTATTAAATATTTCCTACATATTAGTTAAATCACGGTATTATGTTTGTTCCAGGGAGTTTGCCAAGACCATCAAGCGTCCCTTCACAGTCAGATACAACCCCTACACCCAGAGTGTGGATGTGCTAAAAGATACCCCCAGCATCAACAGCGTTGTGGAGGAACTTCGACATGAGCTTGACATTGTTGGAGATGCTCTCAGCCGGCTGAACAAGCAGCTGGGTGTCTGACCGCCCACCCTCCAGTTCAAGTTATCCACTAACAGTCCTATCAACGCTCGCCGTGTCATCCCCAAACACTGCTGTAGAGATACTGCTTGTGTATCGCCCTTCGTCAGTAACAATGAATGTGCACTGCTTTTGGCAAAAATGCTCTGTTGTCCCCCTGCATGATATAAGGCTTATACAATTTACAGAGGCACATTTGGTGTGTTTAGCCACTGATATCAGTAAATTGCACAAACCCAAAGAGCTGCTTAACCTGAGACATTGGTTTGCTTCGATCAGCTTCTGTATTGCAAACAGTTGGTATGCTTTCATGGTACTTTAGTACCCTTTTAAAATATCCCCAGCTGTTACAAACACAGAAGTGGTTCCTCCTCCTCTTGTTAACTCTGCTGTTGTATATGATCATGTGAATTTTTTTGTAATTTGTTTCACTATTCTTCTTCACATTTACTCTTCCTCACTTCAGTGATATGTATAAAATGTACCCTGTTTGTATTATTTGGTGTATGTATCATGTTCCTTTTTGTGTGCTGTTGAGGGAAATTATGAAAGTAAAAAGTGGTATTATAAGAATGTTTTCATGATTGATTATGACAGATTTGGCCCACGTACCCCAACGTATTTTATCTTACAGTGATAATTTTGAATACCTCCTCTTGAAGTGAATATAATTGTAGTACTCCTAAATTCAAAACATTATTTTTCTACTGTAAAGAAATATATAAATTATGAGTAGGCTATGTATCAAACTATTGAAAAAAATAAAATGTTCAATGTGTCTTCACAGCATGTCAAAAGTTACCTGTTGATTACTGTTTGGTGTCTTCATGGTGGTGATTTGGTAACGGATGATTTACTGGAGTTGAATGACAATCCTCCTCAGGATGCTGATAGTAATGACAATGAGAACAGTTATGACAATCATGCTCAGGTGGGAGTTAGTGTGATTTAAATTTCAAGAAGATAGATAGATCTGAGGGCCAAAGAGCACATCACTTTACTGTCTTATCACCTAAAAGAGAAAATCCATCCAGAAACAGATCTGACAATCAAATGCCCCCCTACACTGTCAACCAGACTATCAGCACTTGAATTGAAAAGTTGGTTAATGGTAGTTAAAGTTGGACAGAAATAGTCTTTCTGTCCAGCTTAAGGAGAAACAAATTAACAAATCACAATTATTGTCAGAAATGCCTTAATTTAACTTAATAATTATATTCACAGGTGCCCACGCCATTTTGTCAATTCAGTTTGACTTAAATATTAGAAAAGGCTTTAGATACAATAGGTGCAGGCTGCCTATAATAAACTAGCAACTGAGTGTGTTGTAGGGTGAGTTTCCCTTTCAAAATGTTGCAGGCGCGGCCAAAAAATACTGTTAAAATCTTGAATTGCTTCTTGTTCCAGTCCATAAGTTAGCATGAAGTCTTCAGTTTTTTAGATACTTTTACTTAACTTCAAAAACATCCAGTTAACAGGATGCATGAATAAAACTGCCTAGTATGACTATTATGGTACTACATCCATGTGGCGACGCAGTTGGTTGGCATTCTGTTTCACGACAGTGTCGCAAATCACACAGATTGTGGCATATACTCCATGGAAACGAACTCGCGGCAGGAGTTTTGTTTACATGCGTGGGTAAGTTTGTCACCTTTAACTATTTATATGTTATAAGTTATGTATGTGTGGTCGTGTAGGTTAGTGATCTCAAACACTCACCATCAGCAGGGCGGCAGTTCACTTGTTGACGTAGCACTTTGCTAAAGTTAGCTAAACAGTCAACGAACTACCGTCAGTCAGCCGTTAAGACTGGATTAACGGGACATTACTACCGATAGTTGGTCGTATGTTTTGTTCAGTTAACGTTAGCTAATAATGAATGTTTGTCAGGGAGCCAACAGCTACGGGCAGCTGGGACAGGGACATGAGGAGGACCAGTTGGTGCCCCGGCTTTCCGACACCGCTGCTCTACGACACAGGACAGTCCGGGCTGTCGGCGGCGGCGGCGGGGGACACTCCGTGGTCGTTACCGGTTAGTTAAGTCACTAAATGTTCCCTAATTACAATTTTTCTTTTTTAAAACAAGTTTCTGACCGTCTGGTAACGTGTTCAATACTGCCACGGTCTGAATCTGAAAGTCTCCAGTAGTCTTTGGGCTCACCCTCCTGGCCAAACAAGTTACCTACAGTTACTAATAAATAGATCCTGCATGGATTTTTGAGGCTTTGATGTTATGCAGTATTGTTGAGAGTTCTAAAGAAATATATTATTGGTGTGGACTTTCACGCTTTCTATATGCAATTTTAGGTTCATCCACAATTGTAACCTGCTAAATATGTGCATTATTTTTGACTGCAATTGCCTCTTGGGGCCTGTAGGATCTATTTATAGGGACTGACTTAATTTAATATAAGCAGTCCTGATAGGGTAGAGGTCAATGTGGGAATGTTTCTTTTTGAGAATGAGTTTAGCCTTTAGGGCCTTAAGTATTTATTTTATAGTAATCTATCTATTTGATATAAGCATTTTGGGGTACATTCATGATTGTTACTACACAGAGGGCTTTATTTTTCTAGCTCCATGAATGATATTGGAGACTGTCATATAGTAAATTGATATTTGGTATTTATGCCTTCCTATTGCACATGGGGAATGTGATTGGCTGTAGGCTTGTCACAAATCATTTGCCTGATGAAAGTCTAGCACCAAAACGTTTGTAAATCATTACAAATTAGACTGTGTGAGAGGTTTTTTGCAACTGTTTCGGTGCCAAACAGCCCATCACACGTGGGATTACAAGACACAGTTGTATGTGACACATCAAAAATATACAGCAAAATATTAAATGTTACATCTTGTGTTACAGACATGATGTCAATACAGAAAATCCCAAATAAATTGTTCATAAAATGACAGAAGTAGGAAAGAAACTGTTTATAGATTTTTTTTAGCATGATAAAAGCATTTCTTTCATGTATCTTTCTGTCTAATAACTATTTTTACTAAACAATATATTTCATGATTCCCAAATGTTTGTGGTGTAATTTGTGTTGAACAGAGAATGGAGAGGTGTTCATGTGCGGTCAGAATCACAGAGGTCAGCTGGGACTTGGCCACACCTCAGACATCTCAACTCTTCAACTCTGCCCTAGCCTGAATCAGAGGGTCACAAATGTAGCCTGTGGTTGGGATTTTACTCTTCTTCTCACTGGTGAGCAGTGATCACCATTTCACATCAGGAAGTGACACTCTGTTTCACACATGCACCTGGATGAACTTGGTGTTGAGTAGGAAAGGATGAGGTGGGGGAGGCACAACATCTGCAAATTTCCATTGTTACACATCCAGAATTCTTAGCATAGTATTGTTAAAAATGGAAATGACAGAGGAAGGCAAGATTTACCTTCTTCACATTCAGAGGTGTACTATTTCATTTTTATTTATCTTATGGTACGGAATTATTCTTGTCTTTTTATGTCACAGATTGTGGTAAATTATTGGCATGTGGCTCCAATGCGTTTGGCCAGCTGGGTGTTGGACAGACAGTTAAACACTCTGCAGATCCACTGGTTATTGAGGTGAGCACATGGTAAAACTGCAGTACTGCCACTGTAATGTTTCCATACCTTTTTCTAATCAAACTGCTGCATACTAAGTTCACCTCATCTTCAGTTTCTTTGAAGCAGATGTCTTTGTGCTGCTTGTTTTCAGAGTTTGAAGGAGCCAGTGGTTAGTGTAGCAGCAGGACTCAGACACTCACTCGCTGTTACTGGTAAGTTTGCATCATAAAATGTCTTCAGACTGTTTTCATCTGGCAGTCAATTCACATACACTCATTTTCTGTTCTGCCTTAAGATGCAGGCTGTGTATACCAGTGGGGAACAGGTCTATTCAGTCATGCCAAGAGAGCACTCAGTCCACACGCTGTCCCATCACACCTCAACTCTAAGGTGCCTTCTCTGGTACCAGGTTAGTGAAACTTCATTGATGTTAGGGGATTTATGTCAATGTATCACTGTGTGACGAGATTCTTGTGCACATGTTTACAGGTCTGGATCAGAAGACATCACTTATTGTAGCTGCAGGCTCAACACACTGTGTGTGCCTCACAGGTATTGTTCATGTTCATGTTATATGTGGTTCACTTAGTATGAATTTGAACCACCGACTTAGAAAAACATTCAGATCAACCTATTTATTACTGGTAGTACGTGTTGGAAGGCAACAAACAAAGCAGCAGATCAATTGAGTTTAGCAGCCCAAAGGAAATAAAGGAATCACACTTTGTGATTTTAGGATATAGGCATTCCAGCAACTTATTTGCACCAGAAACAATAGGAAATAGCTTCTAAGCTGTCCAGAGTGCCCTCCAAAATAAACAAAGCTGGAAACTCCTTCCTTAGAATAAAAATCTAGTTTTTATTCATGCCTTAGAAGAGTATAAACTCACTAAATTGCATACTGACAAAAAGAGTAGGAAACAAATATAAGAGAGGCTATAATTTAAAAGCAGATATGTATTGCATTTTGAACAGCTCTCCCATTGAAGGATTATCACTTTTACCAGTGTGTTTTCTTCCACTTCATGTTCAAACATCATGTCTGGCCTCCAGTCTGTCTTGTAATCAGTGTACCAGCGCCACTCAATTACTGCTCTGCCTCTCTGTTGCTGCCTTTGCTGGATGAAGAGTAATGTCGCTCCTGTCATGTATGCAGGAGACGGTGATTTGTACCTGTGGGGAAGCAACAAGCATGGCCAGCTGACCACCACAGAGCCCTTCTTGTCCTCTCCCACTCTGCTGAAGCGCTCACTACTGGGTGGAGAGAAAGTCAAACACGTGTGGAGCGGCTGGACTCACATTGTTGCCCAAACAGGTGAGGCACAGTAACACATAATGTGTCTGCAATGCTCGCCAGATCAACAGGATAGTTGCCATATCTGAACGAGGCAATCCTTTTCAGAAAGCGGGAGAGTGTTCACATGGGGCAGAGGAAATTATGGACAGCTGGGCCGACCAACATCAACCAGCCAGAACTCAGAGCAGCCTTCAGCAGAAGATGGCAGCCAGGAGGTTTGCCTCCCTGCAGAAGTTAAAGCCCTCTGTGGAGCAACACAGGTAAGACTTCTCAATGTTTGGCATATAAAAAAAATATCAATAACAACAAAGTATCTATTAGATTTAATGTTTGTGTTAATCGTGATACACTGTATGGATTCTTGTGGTAGAAAATCTCAGTCAGTCCAGCAGGGGGAGGCAGATATCCACAAATCAAAAAAGGTAGCTTAAGGTTGTTAAGAAGGTTGTTCAGGCTCACAAAGAGCAGGTTCTCATCTGATTGAAGGTTGCAGCACCATGTAAAGCGCTCACGCACTGCCGTTATCATCCACAAGGGAGAAAACCATTTACATTTAGTGAAGGCAGAGGTCTCTTCTCCCTTAAGGGCAATTACGTGTGAGCTTCATGGGATTGCTGCAGTTAACCTGTAGTCTAAATGGCAGCAGCGTAGCAGGAGATGGTTGCCAATAAAGTGGATGTCAGGGACAGGCAAGGGCAAGCTCTGGATCATTCTTCCAATGCGCAACGATCATCGCAGCAGCACTGGTGAATGTCAAGGCGTAGTCACCTTTTGTGTGTAAAGCTAAAGGCAAGACGGATTAGCTGAGTGGACTATGAATCTCTCAGCCCACCCTACCATGTTAGTCCTCCTAACACTGTACATAAACACCTACAGAGTCAATATTAAGGAAACTGTCACATTTTTATGAGGCATATGAACATTACTGGGGTAACAAATTATAACCTGTCAGTGGTTCAGGAATCAATGGGTACACTTCTATTCATGGTTTGTCACAACTTTATTTTATCAAAACTATGAACAGGAGAATAAGCAGTCTGAACTCTGTTAGCAAGGATATATACAATACAATTACTTATATTGCTAGTACAAAAGCTTCAGCAATCTCAAGAGGCATCTAGAGAGCTCTGTCTCATGTTTCTACTCTTGTTGAGCTTTATAGGTTTCAAGATCAGCATTTAAATGTGTCCTCTCCATTCCTACAGCAGTTATGAGTGGGGGAGAGACTATAGAAAAGGGCCATTAAATTGTAAAAGGTTTTGGTCGGCAAAGTCATGGCACACAGCCATCCTGAG
Organism: Euthynnus affinis; assembly: GCA_029490765.1. Taxonomy (NCBI): domain Eukaryota; kingdom Metazoa; phylum Chordata; class Actinopteri; order Scombriformes; family Scombridae; genus Euthynnus; species Euthynnus affinis. The sequence continues at coordinate 15,813,203 of CM055844.1, read as the reverse complement.
GCAGTTGCATTAACTCCTCCGGACATCCCAGCAGTGTGAATTTTTTTGAAAGATCTGGCTTTGCCGCTACACTTTTCTGCTCTGCTTTGTGATGATGCACTGTGGAGTTAGGGATTATATATCAGAGAATTTAATGAATTAACAGATAAAATCATCACTCGTGTTGTATGTAGTTTTGAATAAAAGCTGAATCACTACATCTTGACACATGTTTTATTTCAGTTTCGGAGTTTGGTTACAGTGTGTCCCAGTTTCCATGCTGGCTTTAACAATCGTTGGTATTACAGTCCTAAAATCTGCTTTCAGTAAACATATTAAACATCATTTCAAATCTTCTTTTTCTCTGCAGATTGCATGTGGATCTGAGCATAACCTCGCCATTTTAGGTGAGTGTATTGTCTCAAAAATATCCTGACATTTTCTTGGCCTTTCTGCTCATTTTCCTTTTGGAAGTTATTTTCAAACCCATATCTGCCAATATCAACACCTGTAATGCTGGGAGGGAAAAGATAAACATAAAAGTCTGACAACATAATACACAACTGCACTGGAAAGGTACAATGAAGAAGAGAGATTTCTGAGAAACTGAGCAAAAATACTTTGAATCTATTGGTTTCAGTAAGTACAAGTGGCTGAAACAAGAGACACCACTTCTGGCCTGGCATGACTCTGGCTAAGGGAATACATATAGGTGAGGTTAAACAGTTTCAAGTCATCCTCCTCACTGTATGAATGAATTAGTAAGGGAACTGTCTTATATTTTACAGTTGAATATCAGTGTGGAATAATAATCCTTCTGGTAATCCTGCAGTGTATTTCTGAGGTAAGCTCATTGCTCTGTGGCCTTTGCATCAGGAAGTAATTACAGCACGGATAGATGGGTATCATTGACAGAAGCAATTACTCGAACAGGCCTGTAAAAAGAGCTGAATTAACCACACACAGATTTACAGGCATGTTTTTCCAGTTGAATGTTTGGAGAGCAGTCTCCCTTTATCCACATAAGAACAGAATAGTCAAACATATCCCTGAAAGAATACTTAACAGACATATTTGAGTATTTGTGATTCAAATTTACAAAGAGATTAGGCGTGCTTTTGTTTTTTTCATGCTTTCCAAAAGTCTTCTGCTTTTCCATAGTCTCCAACTAACACTATAAAACATTTTAGAAGTAAAATCTTTCGCATTAAATTTTGAACACTGACCCAGTTTTGTACATCAGCATGAATATAAATACCACAGATGAGCATTGAAATACAAGCAGAGGATTCCGTTGGAGAGGAAACACTGAACATTGCTGGTATTTCTAAAAGCAAATGACTGTCTACTTTAATGTTATGTTATGTCAATTTGAACAATTAACTAGATATGCCATTAAAATTAGGATATTGTTATCGCAGACTGTCCGTCATAATGACAGTTCTTACAAAGCAGTGCTTTATGCTTTCAGAAGTTCAGTTATGAGATGAGAAAGCAGAGCAAGTAAAGGGAGTACTTGTGTGAACCCCCTGCACCTCGCTCCTCTGCCATTGCTCCCCTCTTTTTCTCCTCTTGTCTTGAGCGCGGTGGCAGGAGTAATGAAATAGCAAAACAGGATTGGAAGCAGAGACCTGAGTGCTGCTATTTCTGGTGCTGAAGTAGGTCAGGCAGAAAGGAACGGAGAGCATTGCATGCTGCTTATGATATCTGTTGCCTGCTCAGCCTTTGCCATTTGTACCTGAGGAAGTTCTCCTCATGTATGAAATTCATCATCGGTGGTCAGAGGTGGAGACAGGCCAAAGGCGCTGTTGGCACAGCTCATCCAATCTGAGGAAAGATTTTTGTTAATGTGAACATTTTAAACTTAACGGGAACGTATTAGGACAGACACCTTACTCAGTCGTTTTTCATTTGCACCTAAAGTATGACGTAAGTCAATCTAAAAACAAAAAACTCTGGTTTTCTTAATTAGGTGTGAAATTTAAAACCGTTAAATGTAAAACACAGTGACAGGATTTATTTACAAGGAAATGGCTTTTTGGTTTGAGAGTCTTGATTTTTATCCTTTTGTTGTGCAGAATATTGTACAGGCACTTAGTTGCCATGGAAACACTGATGTGCTGTACTCCAGTCAGTGAGTCCATGAATTAAGCACAGCACCAAAATAAGGCTTTTTCCCCCAATGAATAAAACGTTTAAATACATTAAGTTCACTTATAAATAGTAACCAGCATGTTTACTGAATAACCTTCATCAAAGAAGGAGACAAATACAGTCAGTTAGAAACACATGCATTATCTTAAAGACCAGGCTACTTGTCTGTTTGTAATGCATAAGCCATAGCTGGCAGAATTTTACACTGACATAAGCTGCTGGCAGGATATCTTGGTCTGTTAACTGGCAAAAGCATATGTGTGTGTCTGACAAACCCAAATCTTTGATATCACAGATTTTCAGAGATGAGCTAAGAAAGCAGGAAGACAAAGAAAACCCCCTCGATGGGAGAAAAAAAATAAAAATGAAAAGACATGGCATGAAAGACACACAACTGCAGGATGGGGAAAGCTTGAAGATGTGTTACCCTTGAGAAGGCAAGCTCGCTTCTGTTGCCATGGCAATGGAGCCTATTAGGTAACTGTGTTGCCATGGCACGTGTCTCCTCGGTGATGCAGACCTGACCACACCCACCAACAAGCTAACCAGCTGTGAAGTGCAGAGAGGCTTTATTACTGTCTGAGTGTCAGTGTTTGGAGCAGAGAGGCTGTGTGTAGGCGTGTGTGTGTGTGTGATTGCAAACTTTTTTTTGCACCCTGCCTTTTGTCTCCAGGCTGCTAATTTTAGCTTACATGGTACAGTACTGCAGAGCCGTCTCTGTTCTGTCAGCTCCACTGACCCCTGACCCCTTTCCTTTTCAGGGGAGTGTCTCCTCTCCTGGGGCTGGAACGAACACGGCATGTGCGGAGATGGCTCCGAGACCGACGTCTTTGAGCCACAGCTTATTTCTGGTCTCATACCTCTTCTCATTGGCTGTGGTGCCGGACACTCTATGGCCGTGTGCACTGCAGCGACTGGCTCAGGACAAAACTCTGCGCCGACTCCACTTCAGTAACATTGGAGCTGGAACATTTATTATTTATTATTTATTAATCAGCATGTGACAATCAGAGACTGGGAGTTAACTCTAAAAACGGAATGACTTTGCGGAGGAACACATTTGCATTTACTGATTTCCAGTTTACAGCTTATATGATCATTTTAAGTGACTTTAAAAACAAACAGTAACTTTCACCTTCTATTAGGCTTCCTTCAGCAGTTAACTGGCGAAGCACGTCTGACTTCACACTGCACTCGTCATAAATACTGTCGTGTGGCTGGACACAGGCTGAATTATGTTTCAAGTGGACAGAGGCCATCATTTCTGTGACCAGACCGTCAGTTTGATGGACAGGTCCGAAGGGCAGGCGGGGGGGGGGGGGGGGGGGGGGGGCGCAATGGCTTTTGCAGGATATGGCCATGCCTTTGGCTCCTAGTCCACCTGCCATGTTTGTCTTCCTGAACGAAGCTGTTAAGGAACATGTGAGGGATGGGCTAGACTGGTGCTGTAGCTCCATCTTCCCATGTCAGCGGTTTTATTGCTGTGATCTTGAGTGTCAGGAAGCAGTCAATCTCTTATCCACACCTTCATACTGAAAATCTCATGATTTACCATTTACACATAAAGTGCAGTATTTTTTCTTTGCCGACTGTCCATCACTCATTTATATTCTTGTCAGTCTGTGACATATTCTTTGAGGCTGTTTGTCTTATTGGCACCCTTTTCATAGTTTATACTTCATCAATCCCTCTTGGGGGAAATTCGTCAGCTGTGTTTGACCCATCCTACATATTTATAAGCAGTGGGCATCCGCACTGCAGCACCCGACGACCAGCTGCAGGTATGAAGCCAACACTGTGGTCAAGAGGACACAGAATGGCTCATAGAGGATATATTTGCATTATATGTACTTTTCATTTAGAAGTTTTTATTTTATGATAAATTTATGCAAACTAATATGGAAATCGTATCAAAGAAATTATGCACTGAGAGTTTAATTAAAATGCTTTTACCTGGATTAGTTTGAAAAAAAATAAATCAACACTCGCTGAAAAATGATCATTTCTGTGTTTTTTTTATTTATCACTATTTATTGTACAAGCCTGAACTGTATTGGTCAGAAAAGACACAAAAAATCCCTAAACAACAAACCAATCAAAACGATCACTGAACACCTTATTAAGATAACTAACCACAAAATGCATGGTGTTCAAAACACACACTCTGAAGTCTCACTAAACGGCACACATTAGTTGCCTCTTGGTTGCGTTACTGATTCTGTTTAATGATAACAGCTGCTGTTTTTGTATTCCATGTTGGACATTGACCAGCACACTGTCCCCCCCATTTCTGCTCAGCTCTATTGTTAGATCCAGGTCTGCTGTACCTGAAAGCACACACAGATCTTAGCAGGTTGTTGGCAGTGTGTTTGCAGTTTGGTAAAAAGTTGGTCCCTTTTCACTAACTTTTCCACACAAACAATAACTGAAGCTGTTTTTTGAACCCAATGGCTTTCCTTGAATCAGGTATGCTCATTGTCTGCATTAAGATGTTGATCCATACAGGGGTTCTCAATGTATCTGTGTGCTTTTTGAGTACTGAACTGATGCTTGGTTTCAATGGCTGGTGACCAATGGCTAATTTAAAATGAAACATGCATTAGTTCATTATGTTGGTTAAGCTATACCCCTGAATGATAAGAAGAATTTGCATAACAGAGGCACTTGTCCAGTATGATGTGTATATGTTTTGGCATTGGTTAGTATTGCATACTAATACACCAATTTGCATGTGTGCAGAAAAAAAGACAATATACCAATTCCACATGATTGTCAATTGAAAATACTACAGAAAAACTACAATGTCTGAGCTGTGATATCAATTAAGGTATTTTATAAATAAGCTGTCTTTTTTGGTTAAAGCACAGCTACATATAAAGACATAACATTCACATTTAATGTTGAATATCTTTCTGAATAATCCTTAATAAGATTTGCTAAACCAACTCAATTATTTACCAGTTTCTAACAGCACATGTTGCCGTTTTAATGCCTCGCTAATACAAGGTGAGAAGTATGACCTTTTATTTTATTATTTTTTTGGTGGAGGTTCTCTATGAAGTCTGAAAAACATATCAATGGAATGTTAAAAGTTCACTGGTGTAAAAGAGTGCAAAAGTCTACAAAAATGTGACCATGACAGTGCAAAGTTAACGATTTGTTTCCAACTGTTTAGTCTGGCTGACATGACAAGTGACAGGTTTTTGCTGGAGGGGTGTGTGTGAGGTGTGTGTTTGGAGGGGGGGGGGGGGGGGGGGGGGGGGGGGGGGGGTGATTAAACACGGAGCAACATTTTTTTTTCTTTGAACAGAAGAAGCACACAAATATTTGATGATCTCTCAAAACATTGGTACACACAACTTGAGCACACAAAAAGCGTATTTACAGCACTGGCACACACCAAAAATAGGCACACAAATTACAACACAGTAACCAGTCACAGATACTGAGCTACATAAGGCTTGACAACATAACTTTCCTCAGTGCTACATCTATGCTGAGTTTGTGATGCACAGGTTGTCACTGTCACACCCATTTAAGAATACTAAGTAATACACACAACAATGCTACAGCGCTATCAGGTGGGTGATGGGCCATTATGGGTCATACACATAGTGGTTGGTACACCATGGTTCATAACACAAACTGACTCAGTTGGTTGTCTGCTCCGATGCTGTCGCTGGGTCTCTATAAACATATAAAAAAACAATAACAAAAATAAATTATTACACAAATTATGTATAATGGTGGAAATGATGGCGATGATGGATACCTCTGAGGTGCGGGGAGAGGTGGAATGACACTGGCTTGGAGAGTAAAGAAAATGTGCTCCGTTAGTTCCTCATGGTAAAGACAGGTTTACCATGTATTTCCCATGCTTAGCCAAGGCATCAGACAAAGATGTATTGTCTGTGTGCAGAGGTTGGACTCTGAGTCGGTTAATAAACATGCCCAATCATGCTGCGTTTTACAGGTTGATGTACAGTAGTTCAGTTGTTGTCATGCGTTTGTATACTTAGCGTCATGCTCTCACAGTCACCTCGGTTTTTTTGTTTTTTTTTTAAATGTTCTCTTTGACCTGTACGCAGGTAGACAAGAGGGTCAAACAGCAGTTGAATGTACTAGCTGAATGCTAGTGGGAAAGGAAAGATGTGTATGCATGTGCTGTTGAATAAAAACGGAGTCTAAACGCTCATTGAGTATAAAATTTATTTCATGCAAGGACTTATATTTACATATTTTGTTTGAATATTTTTCTTTTGCATAAATGTAAAATACATGCATTTACCTTTCCCCAAGTAGACCCACATCCCATACTGTTTTGTATTGTACTTTTTTTTTCACTTGAATTGCATGAGCATATAATTCACCTGCATCTCTTCACATCAAATCTTCACAAGTTTTTTTTTTTTTTTTTTAGATATATAACGTCCATTAATTACCACAAGAGACATGACTCGAAATGTAAAACTCTGCTCATTCAGAATAAAAACAAAACTTAGATGACTTGCTATACTTATATCTTCTAGAAATTTTTGACATGTTTGATTGGTCAACATAAAAATTTGTTAAAGTGCCCTGAAAGACTTGTGCATAATTATTGGGACAAGTATCAATACATTTGTAACAGTAACAGTATTGATGTTTTAAATCAATAGACACACATGCTGCAGGAGTCATCATGACATCTCTGGTTGATCATAACTCGATATATTTTGGCTCTGTGGAGTTGCCTGTCTGGTCCCCGTTAATAATATTTTGTGCTTTATCATACAAAAAGTTTTCTTGAGATGGGGACTATTAAATGTGTATTTTAATTTTTTTTTTGCTTGTACCTATGTGTCCCCTAAAGGTTAATTCCTAGTTTGCTAAATGTCTGTGGTGTAACAATAATAACCAAAAGGGCATTTTTACTGTGACTAAGGGTATGAGGGTGGTGCAAAAGGTATAATAAGGTGCACCTTATAAAATAAAGCTTTCGTTACACTGTTATGAGCATGGTATAAAGTGTATTGATGCTACACTGGGAGCACTTACGTTGTATCATGTCAATTTATTACTCACTTTTGCTCTGCCTCACCAGGTATGAAGGCACCGTTGTTTTTATAATTCATGAGTCTTGCCTTAATTTAGGCATCACAGCAGTAATAGAAGTTGCTGCAGAATACTGATACTGTTTAAAAACTCATAACTACCTGTAAATATATCTGTATAAAAACTATTTATGCTCATAACAGCATTAGTTGGCTTTGTGACAGATTGTTCAAGTTAAATCACACTATTTTAGTTGGAGGCCCCAGTCAAATGAATACAAGAAAATAAATATATGAATTTGGGGAAAGGCAAAGAATGGCGGCTACATAAAAATCTCTGCTATGACTGAGTCTCTTGTAAAGCTGTCTCAAAATGCATAAAAAATGACAAAGCTTTAGAAGCTTTTGAAAGAAAAAAGTTTTTTTACAGGTACTGCGATACAGTTAGCTTCTTGTTGAACATAATTTCTCATGCAGTTCATGCAAATGAACAAACAGTTTTAGTTCTGTTGACATTAGATGTATTCATCACTAGTATCATAGGAATTGTCATCATCTCCATATTGCATTGGACATCATGAACATCATGTTCAATTTTTTTTTTGATGGTCACTCATATAACATTGAGTCTGGATTGCATTGTCAGAATTATAACGTCTCTACTTTGCAACGTACAAAGCACTTGAGAGGAGTTCCCTTAACAGCTGGCAATGGTACCTTTTGGATATGTTGGAAAGCCATGTATTGTTAATGTCCAGCATATTATTAGTAGGGGTTACATCTTATGAAAGTTTCTTTCACAGAATTGTAAAAAGCAGATGAGATAAAAAAGTTATTGGCAGAAGAGTATATGAGATCAAAAGCAACAGAGCAACAGGCAATGAAGTAAACACAGGGAAAGAGTGGAGTTAGCCTGTGGTAGAAGTAGAACAGTGCTTTGTCTGCAACTGAGGTGACCCATGCAGAGTGGCATGTGCCAATGTTTTCTAGTCTAGGATATGATGACACACCCAAGGAGAACACTTGGGAAGCTTGAGTATTAGCACAGTTAAGATACAGTTTTCCAGAAAATAAATTAATAAATAAAAATGGAAAAAAAAAGCAGGAGCGAAGGCAAGTGTAAAATCAAAATCTGACAGGAAAGATAAAAGGAGGAGTGTGGACTGGCCTTCCAATGGCATTGTGTCTGCTACTCAACCATGCTACATAATGGATGGGATGGGAGAATGTGAGTGCTGCATTAGACAGGGTGGGCTGCAGGGCAGGGCGGACACTGAGGACACTCCAGAGGCATCCCCGCTCATGCCAGACATGCTGTTAAGGCTCCAAGGCTTTTCATAACCTTCAGTTGAAAAACAGAGAACGTTCTGAGTACACTGCAGCACTGAATCCATGACAAAATGTTTGGGTGTTCCTCACTGGTAATACTACACCTGTTGCTTTCTTGTTTTTGTCTCCAAAGAAACAGGTCAACACAGACTTGAGACAGATTATTATTCTCCATGCATTTGAGTGCATCAGGAGTACAACAGCATGCACCGGGTGGTACTGGAATGGTTTGGAGTATAACACTATAAAAGACTGTTAACAGGTAGGCACCTCAGGCAGGGAATGTATCTCAGCTACAGGTAGAATTTCATACTGTCCGCCATTTACTGTTAATGTGCCAGCTGCACGCACAGCTGGAGACTAATGTGTCTTTCTTAGGAATGTGTTGAATATTAATATCAAATAAATAAAACAAACAAAAAAGGGCTTAACCCCATTATTCAAAATCAGTAAACTAGAATTTGGCTCGTAATGATAATAGTAATAATATTTGACATTGGCCTTCCTCCATTTGTGTTGTGCTCCTTCACCATACTGATAGCACCCATCAGCAAGACACTTCATGCACCGTTATGATCAATGTATCATAGTCAGGATCCCGCATGGTATTTATCATTAAAACACATATACATACATGGTACACGCATAGCACATAAATACTTTCTTAGGCATGTAAGACAACATATTCTAGATCATAGAAATCTTGAAAATAGCTTTCTTACTGGTAAATAAATAAATCGGGGTTTTACATTATGCATGGTATCAAAAAATATATTATGTAGATGTGGACAATTATTATTGACATTTGTGGTGATTGTGCTTGGCCTTAACAGATGTTATTGTGATTTGGAATATATACAATTCTCAAGGGGATGATTGAGGAGAAGCAGCTGATGGTGTGTGAAGGTTGTAATAAGAGGTTTGTAGTTGTGTGTGTGTATATCTGTGTGTGTGTGTGTGTCTGTGTGTGTGTGTGTGTGTGCCTGTGCCTGTGAAAAACTGAGGTTTAATACTCAGCAAAGAGGGAAAAGAAAGTGTGTCCTGTCTACGGGTCTACAGGGTGTCAGTGTCTTATAGGGGCCTGTGATTGGCTGTTATGGTACGTACCCCTCCTCACTCTGCCCCCTGTGTGGTTGGGGCGTTCAGCCGTGGTGACCAGGAAGCAGGGCCGCTCTCTCTCGTTGGGACTGAAGATTTCCTCCGGCGATATGGCCTGGTCTATGTGAGGACAGTCTTCGTTGGCCAGAGCTGCGCTAGCTGCCTCACCGTTCAGCTTTGAATCTTAAGAAAACAATAAATGAAAGAAAACAAAAACAAACGAAAAAAATCTGGTTTCATATACCAGCATTTTTCAGAATTTAAGTGCTACATTTTTTAATATATACACGTCACGCCAAAGCCTGAATGCACACAGGGATTGACTTGCAATAATACTGCATGTGTAGCTTCTGTCTAATGTTTGCCTTGCACTCTGTTGTTCTTTATGTTTTTGAGCACATCTTGTATCAGATGTCTGTGTATATTTGCACTTATGCCACCAGAGGATTTCAACGGGAAATCTAGTTATTCCTGCATCTACTCACGTGTTCTTAACATTAGAAATACATAAATAAGAAATACATAAAAGAGAGGAGGAGTGATTCACTGCATTAAGAAGTACAAAATCAATATCAAGATTACTCACGGTCTGCCTCAATCTCTCTATTCTCTTATCCGGAGTCGAATATGCTTTTCATCACATATTTTATTGATTGTTCTGTGGGAAACTCATTTGTTTAATCTCATGCCTGAATCATCAGCTGATTGTAGTGTGGGAACAGACAAACAATGAAAAAGCTCAACAGTGGTATGGCTGCTTCAGGAGGACAGAGAAATGATGATGAGACGACAATATATCAGAATGTACTGGTTGTATTAAAAGGCTCGTCTTTGTGTCTTACCTTGAAACTTTATCTCGAAAACGTCGTCATGGGGGATGGGGCTCTGTGGTTGGGAGCTGATGCTTGACTTACAGAAGTTAGGAGAACCTGGTTGGGGTGCCCGAGGGATATGCCTATTTTTTTTCTTTGGTAGTTTCTGTTTCGCCATGGCCAGGGAGTAATACATTCCAAAGTTGTTGACAATCACAGGGACGGGCATAGCAATGGTCAGCACACCAGCCAGGGCACACAGGGCTCCGACCAGCATACCAGAGGTCGTCTGAGGGTACATGTCTCCATAGCCGAGGGTCGTCATGGTCACCACAGCCCACCAGAATCCAATTGGGATGTTCTTGAAGTGTGTGTGCTCACTTGCTCGAGGGTCGTTGGGGTTTGCTCCAATCCGTTCAGCGTAGTAGATCATAGTGGCAAAGATTAGGACACCGAGAGCAAGGAAGATGATGAGGAGCAGGAATTCATTGGTGCTGGCCCTCAACGTGTGACCCAGCACCCTCAGACCCACAAAGTGACGAGTGAGCTTGAAGATACGCAGGATCCGCACAAAGCGGACCACTCTCAGGAAACCCAACACGTCCTTAGCTGCCTTTGATGAGAGCCCGCTGAGGCCCACCTCCAGGTAGAAGGGCAGGATGGCCACAAAGTCGATGATGTTAAGAGCGTTCCGAATGAAGTCAAATTTGTTCGGGCAGAAAGTTATTCGCATTAGAAATTCGAAAGTGAACCACACCACACAAACGCCTTCAATGTAGGTGAGGTAGAGCGCAGTCTCAGTCTCCTGGTAGGTGTGCTCCACTGTGATGTTGTCCACCACCTCCAGCTCAGTGCGGTTGATGATGGGGTTGAAGGCCTCGTGGGTCTCCAGACAGAAGGTGGTGATGGACACCAGAATAAAGAACAGCGAGGCCAGAGCCACCCACTGAGCAGGCAATATAAAGGGCGCAGAAAAGGCAACAGAGGGGAGAAAGGAGAGGGGGAAGGTGGGGAGGGTGGAGAAGGACAGAGAGGAGAATGAGCACAGTAATACATGCAATGTAATCAAGCTCGATGGCCCAGCAGCCATTCTTAGCACGACACAATGCAATTCAATCTATTATCTAAAACATTGGCATCTGGTTTGACAGTGACAGTGGCATTGACACACACTCTCTCACTCTCCCCTCTTCCTCTGCTCTCTGTGTGTCTTAATTCAGAAGTGTCATTGTAAAAGGAACAATCAATGCGAGCTCGACGTTCTTGCTTCTCTTCCCTCTGCTGTACCTCAAGGTCATGGCATTTTCAAGGGTATGCTACATGCAGAATTACAAAGAGCCAGCAGCAGCAGCAGCAGCAGACAGGACATTAGTGTCAACCACTATGACTAAATTTAACTGGGGTTCTTCCCTTCAGCAGCATCACTACAGTTGGTCTTTTCCATACACAAGGTCATACTGGCCAGATGATCAACTCCTGGGAATTGTCATGAGCTGAGGCTCACTGAGCCGAGGACAGATTCTTATGAGTAACCTATATTTCCCTTAATGGCTAAAGAGTACTTTAGCTTTCATTATGTATCGATTGGATGATCACATTTCATCACATTTAGGTTCTGATATTTCTGATGCATACTACATGAGTGTAACAGATACAGTATTCCCTCCTGAGTATTGATTGCAACCCTGTCCCTATGTTATCATCCTCTGATCGTACTGGTTTACAGTACTGTATGTGTTCCATTCATGCACTGTATCACAGTCTGAAATGGAAAAACATCTGTATCTTCAATGGGAATGTGAGGTCAATAGACCTCTGATAGACAATTAGAGTTGTTGAACAGAGAAACAGACAGGCAGAGTGTATAGCTACTCAATCATTCATCCTTTGAATCACAAAACTTGGATCAATAGCAGATTATTCATGCATGAGGATGTCTTTATGAGGGTAAGTGAGGCTCCGTAGTGCTTCTCAAACTACTGCACAGCATTTTTAAGTAACTGGGAGGAGTAATGCATGAATGAATCATGGAGGTAAGTTGGAGCAGGGCAAGTCTGGGCACGAGGAAGTCTTATATTCCACTGAGCATCTTTTCATAGTATGTCACTAAGGAAGGTATGCAGCACGAGATGGAAAACAGGCCCTCATCATAACATCTCATCACTGGCAATTCATTGCATTGTGTTGAGGAAATCACTGCTGCTTATGAATGTCTGCTTCCCATCTTTGATAGTATGATTGTCTAGAGGGAAACTGTGCATTAGCAGTGACTTCAATTCTGTCAGCAGGGTTATCTTCTTTTTTCAGTGAGACAATATCACTGTTTACCATCTCAATCTTACAACTCTAACTAAATCAAGAAAAATGGAGTGACTGCAATTTACACAATAGTGCAATATAGTGCAATATAGTATGTGAATGGCTTTGTGGGTTTTTAAATTCTGTTTAAATTCCGTACATGTTCATCTTTCAAACATAATGGCAGTGACATTTTACTGTAATGCAATAAAATACAAAATTACTGACAAAATGAACTTGTGTGAAAGCTGATAATGTTCAGTTTTTGTTGATGCAGTCTCAGGGAGATGTTGATTCAATTTTGTGGCAATTCTTGAGGCATTAGTATGTGGAGTTGTTCTATTGGATTGCATAATATTGTTGTTTGGTCCACCCCCTCTAAAGCGTACTCTGTGCAAAATAACAAGTACACCCTAGAATGTAATACTATCCAATATTTCCACACTGAAAACTACAACATCCAAAGATAACACAGAGTTGAATCAGCACCAAAGTTTTGATTACCGACTGGGAAAAAAGGACACTTGATTTGTGGCAATTTGATTCATTGCAAATTTGTACGAGAACGTATGTGTTTAAATTCACATAGTGTATATTCTTAAATAAGTTTGTGTTCGACTAAATTACCACAAACACGGTCAACAACTTATTTTTCCCTGGGGGTACCCTAGTGACTAAATTAAAGCCTGTCGTCTCACCAATAGTCTGAACAGAAATGTGATATTTTAAGCTTTATTAACGGTTATTATTGACAAATCAAATAATCGCTTCCATTCTTTTCTAAGCAAAAATGCCCCAAAATACTTTTTGGTTTTAGATCGTTGGTTGGAGAAAAAAAGCTGAACACGTCAACGTGGGCTGTAAGAGATCTTGAGGGCATCTGACATTTTGTGGCCCGAATGATTAACTGATTAATGGAGAAAATAAGTCAGATTAGTCAGATTAATTGATTAATTGCAGCCACTAACTGACATGTGCACTTCTTATTTTGTCAAGCTCTTGTGCATCAATTCACCAGAGGGATGAGAAATCAACATCACCATAAAGCCTCAATCTTGTGAGCTACTTCCATGTGGACCACTGATGTCTCCTGACACACTGGCTCACTCATCCCCCTGAACATCCCACCCTTCAAAGGATGCATCTTATCAGTCCACCTCTTAAATTATGTGCCTTTGTGACAGTTAGGAACACTGTGGTCTGGAGGGAGGGTGACAGGCGAAGATTGTTTGCTCCTTATTGACTAATTCTCACTGTTGCTGGCAAACCACAGGCCTACAGTGATATGCATTGACAGGGGTTTTCCACTGATGTATCCACTGTGAATAGAGTCTGTAATTAACTCTGAGGCTCAGTTTTAATTAATCTTCTTGCCAGTCATGGTGGAGCTCTGTCAATCCCCGCTCTGCTTTTGTCTTTCTCTCTGTTAAAATGTAGGACACATCTTAGGAGTTTTCTGCTTTGGGAATTTTCCCTGCATGCAGAAGGTGAAATTTGAGAGAAGAAGTATGTGTGAGTTAAACCGCTTTCACTAATGCTTGCTGTAAGAGTGAGAACATGTCAATACAGTTTACACTTGCAGGATGGGGCCTGATAACTAATTACACCAAATCGGCCTGCAACAGCTGTCAAAGCAGCGTGCAGCACAGCGGTCTGTATAAGGGGGCACTGGTCAAAAAAAATGAAAAAATCTGAAGGTGTAAAGTCATTTCATTGTCAGTGTTGAGAGGCAATGCGCCCAAATGGAAAACTGCCCATAACAATAACCAAAAATGTCACCTCTCACAGCAACCTAATTTTGTCTGGAGGTTTGCCACTGAAATGTTGGTGGTGCCAAAGATCTGGTTTCCTAATGTGTTTGCTGACCTATTTAACTGGCCTGCCCAGGGACCCTTGTGTCCTGGAAATATCAGTCCAAAGACCTGTGAGAGTCAGTGTTTTCTTATCTTCTCCCACGAGATAGACGAGGGTGGGAGTAATAGTCTGCATGTAAATGATTTTGACAGATGAGGTCTTTGGTTGATTTTTTTTTTTACCCCTCCCTCTCTGAAGAGTCATGCTGTAGAAACCCCGGGAGAGCAATTTCAAGGTCATCAAAAGCCTTTTAAAGCCTCTCAGATACATCAATCTTTGTGTCACCAGCAAGAGACAAAGACAAATTCACAACTAAATTCATATTCATGCAGCTTTGACTGTTTCAAACCAAGAAAATACTTTGGAGTATTTTTAAAGCCCAGAATGTGCTTATGATAATTCCTAATGATGTCCTCAAATCTTAAGTTCAACAGAAATAGCAAAGCTTATAGCACAAGCAAACATCTTACACTTGAAAGCGACTCACCCTTGCATATTTAGAGGAGTAGGGGTCCTCAAACAGAGCCCAAACATGTTTCTGCCACCTGCTCCACAAGGTCCCACTCCTGGTGTCATGACAGTCTCCATGCGCCAGCCTCCTTGTCATCTCATCCACTTCATCTTCACCATGGTCCTGCTCTGGCTCCGCATCATCGTTCCCCAGGTCTAACAAGCCTCCCCCGCCGAAACTATCAAGGGCCTCCTCTGCCTCCCGGTGCTGACGATAGGTCATCCAGCAGCATGGCTCCACGTCTGTCTCATCAATGCCCCAGAAGGCCAATTCCTCCTCATAGAGGGGCCCGCAGACATCAGCTGGGCAGTGCAGTTTACCTGTCCTGTAGTAATTAAGGATATGTGCAAAAACGCCAGGGTGGCGGTCGAAGAAAAATTCCTCGATCTTGGCATCATAGTCAAAGTGGTTGGGTGCATCAGGCTCGGCCAGCCAGGACAAGCGAGTGCCAGGTAGGGTGCGCAGGGTGCTGCGGTATGTCTGATGTCTGATCCCTCCCACGTTAATCACAATGCGATCCTTGTCGTCGCTCAGGCCCATTGCGTCCCCTAGGCATTTCTCCCATAAGTTCCCTTCATCGCAAAGGTAAGTCTAGGCGCACCGTGCAACCACGCACAGCAGTGATTACACACAAGGAAACAATTACTCAAGGAAAGCTGCGCGCAAAGCCACCTGTCGTTTCTTACCAACTATGAAAGAAATCAGGACTGTTTGACACGCATCAGGCTACATTCCCCTCTAAACCCTGCATTTTCAACAAACAGCTGCCATGCGACTGGATGATCATAGACGTTTATAGCTGCCAGACTCTATAGAATCGAAATCCAAAATGATTGCAACCAATGGCATCACATTAAGAATGGACGTCACATCGTCGGTAAATCCAAGATGTCGAGATAAAAGGACAGACGCTGGCGATGTCTCCCCCCCTGCCAGCAGAATAGATCCAGTTCATTGGACTCCCCAGGTTGCGGTAATTGATCAGGTCGGTCCTGAGCAGGTTTATGACTTTCACAGCAAGGTGACTGCGGTGGTGCTGAACGGACAGCGCCTGTCCGGCAGCTCCTGATGGAGACTCGGAGCTGCTCAGTCCCTCCTCTGTTGCTGCCTACAGACTCACCTCCTTCACACCGACGCGCTCTCTCTCTCTCTCTCTCTCTCTCTCTCTCTCTCTCTCTTTATCTCTCTCTTTCTCTCTGTCTCTCCTTCTGCGTTTAACGACACATTATACAGCAGGTCTTTGTTTCAGCAGAGAGATGTTTTCCTCCTCAGAAAGACTTCCCCCCCTCTCATGCATGTGTTGTTGAGCGCCAAGAAGAAAACATCCACAGTCTGTGTGAGAGGAAGGAAAACTGCTTTTCTGTGCTGCGTGGTTAAATAAAGAAAAGCAGGAATGAGAGGGCGACAGACCTCCTCAAAAACGCCCAAACTGCCTGCTCTTCACACCATGCCCAGCTCTTCTCTCGCATCACATGGAGCATGCCCAGTGAAGGACCCTGCTGCATTTGTTAAAACGCGCTGTCAAGTTCTCCAATTAAGGCTGTTAAAACTGTCATCGCCACCCAATATTTCTTTCCCTCCTCTCACTTAACGTCGTCGCTTAGAGGGTTATGGTCGGTCAGCGGCTTTAACAGCGGGACTCTTCATCTTCATGCACAGCTGCTTGGAGAAGGTGTGACCCTGGAGCCATGAACGCGCACGTCCGCCCATAACATCAAAAGAAAAGATTGTGATTTTTTTATGGCTTATACAGCTCCGTGATTGAGAGACTGAAATCACATTTTTGACAGTCTGCATTGGGTGACACTGCTGCTCTGACAGTGCAGATATTCTCAAACATAGAGTTAGGAGAAAATATGTTTTGCGCAACTCCAACCGCTGCACTGCTTTGTATAGTAATTAGCCAGTGTGCGCAAGTGTTTAACCTGCCAGCAGAGTGCGCCATTGCTCACTACTAAGGAAAGTTTTATGGTCCCATTTATTTTCTGTTGTTGTTAATTAGCGTGAGAGCTCAAACAACTTCTCCACAAATTAAAATATGGAAAACTAGGCCTTGAACCAAGTAGCAATGACTTTTATTGTTTTTGGCGCAGATCCCGGTGCAGCGAAAGGATTTCTGAATTAGGACAATTTAAAGCTTATTTGAGATATTTTCTTACACTTGAATGAGAAAATGTAAATTTATTGTGCACATGTCGACCTATACTGATGCTTAATGTTGTTTTAAAACAGCAGCTGTTCCAAATCTCAAACATGTATTATTATTTTTAATAAAAATAGGGTGTAGTTCTTTCTTTCTTTCTTTCTTTCTTTCTGTCTTTTCTGTCTTTCCTTTCTCTCCAGGAGTGATTTAGAGTTTGTCCTAGATTTTCATGTGACCGAAATATAAACTGTCAAACTTGGAGGCGAACAAAGTATAGCCTATGTCTCCCTGTTTGCTCAGATGGGGAGCATGTTGTTCCCACAGCCTTCTCCTCCTGGTGGGCAGTTCTTCGTCTCGGTTTTCACTCCTGATTATAAAGGAGGAGTTTGCAGCATAGAAGCGTTTATACCCCAACCAACTGAATAAACTCAACCCTCTGGCAGAGACTGTGAGATATAGCGGACAGTAGACTTGCCTCACAAATAGTTTAATTTGGGTAAAAGGACGAGCTGATAACAAACTGGCAACATGGCGGTGACAGGCTGCACGCAATGCATTAAATATATGTTATTCTTCTTTAATTTTATTTTCTGGGTGAGTTGAACACATTTTACTCTTAAGTTAATTTTGAATTTGCACGCCTTTGAATGTTTTAGTGGCACACTTTTTCTTTGCTTTGTGTTTGTTTGAGCGGCCTAGCAGCTGCAGATTTACACATCTGTGTAGTTTAGGGCTTATACAAGCATAATTCATGAATGATCAAGTCGGGAGTAGATGCACTGAGTTTCCCGCCCTGCAGTGTTAATTAAGTTGCTCAATCTTTTAAAGAAGGGAGGCAGCATCAATGACGGAGCCACAGCACACAAAACCTTGGCCATGGCAGGCAGAGCTGAAGTGCTCTTACCCTTCACCAACAGTTATTTTCTGCATGACTGAGCACCAGTGCAAGGTGGCTGAAAGACAAGGAAAGGGGAGCACTTCAGGCCGGGTGGGCTCCTGTCTAGTCTGTCTTCTCACCAGGATAATTCTGCTTTCCGTCCTCAGCATGTCTCACATCAAACTCTGCTTTATTTTATTGAATTCACTCCTGTTCATCTTAATCATAAACAGGTCTGATTTCTGAGACTGTTCAGAGGGAAATACTGAAAAAAAAACATTAGTGATGGATGATTTCTTGCCGTTTGAAGGAGACTGTTTCTCCCCATATTAAACACACTTAAAAGAGAGATTGAACAGAGCTAATAGAGTTTCTGGGGGAGGAGAGAGCTGTTTTCTCTCTGACATTTCCTTTGTTCCTACCTGGTCACCAGACTGCAGCATTTGGTGCCTTTGAACTTTTAAAGAGCTCAGGAAACGCGTAAACTGGTGACGCCTTTTTGAGTTATTGTACATTCACTATGCAACACAAACTCTACTTGTGCACAACTTGTTTTCTGAAAAGTTGTTTGCCACTGTTGCTTCACACAGCTGGCTGCCTTTTACGCTTTATTACATCACATCAGACTTCCTACAGATGTGTCATCCACATCATGGGTTGACTCCTTGGCCTTGCACAGTCAGAACTGATCATTTGTTTGTTAACTTCCATTTGGTTTGTCTCAACAGAACAGTTGTCTTTTTTTAGGTAAGCACAAAGTCACCATATCCTGCACACTCCACACTTGATTGAGTGTTTCCTCTTTTGGGTTTGCCTGTCATTGTGAAAACTCTGAGCTGTCTCTTCCTCGTTTTGCTATTTTTCATGTCGAGGATTTAGTTTCCTGTTTCTTGTGGAACAATGGAGAGCAGTTATGGCACTAAATGTGCAGATATCTTATTATAAACAATGGCATAAAGAAAAAGAAAAAAAATATCAGCACAGGAACAATAGACTGGACTAGATCTAATAAAATAATTTGTTGTTCAACTACAGTTCAATAACAAAGTAATTCATTTGGTTTTAAACAGTGTTTTGAGGGCGCTGCCTGTGTCACAGGTCACTGAGGTGTCAGGATTTCCTTTCATCACTTCTCTTAAAGGACATTGGAGAATTCACTGCCTGACGGCGGAGCTGGACACACAGAGGGAGAAATATTAGCAGAAATGTTCCGGCACTGATTTTTTACAGCAAAATGAGGACAAAACAGAGTCTTTTAGGTGGTCCCAAGGCTTTGAGATACCAGATTCACTCTATGTTAATTCCACAGTCGATAAAACCTTGTGAGCATGCCAAAAACTTGGGTACGATTTTGGATGCTGATCTTAACAAAAAAGCACATATCTAATATCTCCAAGACTGCCTTTTATCATCTCAGAAATATATTTAAAGTTAGCTGCTTCCTGTCACAGTCACACTCTGAAATCTGGTTCATGCATTTTTTTCTAATAGACTAGATCACTGTAATGTGTTTAATAAACTCAAGCTCATTCAGAATGCTGCACCCTATTTTAACTTCTCTTCACTGGCTCACAGTAAGACAAAGAATTGATTTTAAAATTCTTCTTATTGTTTTGAAAACTATGAATGGCTTAGTTCCTTCCTACATTGTTGACATGCTCACTGAGTCACACCAAACAGATCCCTTAGATCATCAAGCAAAGGTCTCCTCACTATACCTAGAATAAATCCTACATCAGCTTATGGCACCTTCAGTCATTATGATCCTATTCTCTGAATCCTCTACCACATGAACTACAACAGCGTCTTCTTTTAAAAGCAGACTAAACACGTCTATTACGTTTTAAGTTACGTTTAAAGTATGTAGTTAACAAGTAAAAGTTCAATTTTAGAATCAGTATTAGTATTCCGTTTTTAATAATAATAATAACTTTAGTATATTATTCCTGTTTTATTGTAATACATTCTTATCTTATATGTTTTTCTCATGTATGATCTTGTATGCTTTTATGCTTTTTATCTTGAAGCACAATGAGTCTATGCCTGTCGTATGAAATGTGCTTTATAAATAAACTTGACTTTACTTGATGTGATCTTAGGAGAGTAGAGTTTCGTGCCATCTCAGATGTCACGGAACTCTCTCATGTTGTCATATAAAAAAAATCCTTGATGGGTCTTTTTATAAAGTCTGAATAATTGATAACTATAAGTTTGTTTTAATATTTATGCTAACATCTGTCTTTTATTTCAGACATTTCTAATGGTTTTGATCTATGACAAGGTTTCACCAAAGTAAAGAAACATGACAGAGAATAATTAAAACCTTTTTTGTCTCTGGGACAGTTGGCCGGAGGTGTGATCTTAGGAGTGGCCCTGTGGCTCCGCCATGACAGTCAAACCAGCAACCTCCTCATACTTCAGTTTGAAGGCCACCAGGCACCAGGCACCTTTTATATCAGTGAGTATCCACCATCAACAGTAGAGCTTCACTGTCACTCCACTTGTTTCCCCACATAGAACTATGTTAAATCTGCATTATTAGTTTGTGATTTATAACTGTGCAGGTTAATAAAATTGTGCTTCAGCTTTGTGGCTTCATCAATCGTTTTAGTTTAAATTTTGTCACATCACTGGTTTTAAATCCTTGAAGTTTGGGACAGCTGTTAATATACTGCACTTGGTTTTGCCTCGTTTTCAGCATAACATTCACATTTTACAAGATAATACAATCAACTATGACAATGTAACACTATCTGTTCAAAAATGACTATAGATGTGTGTCAATATAGATTACAATCACCACAAAAGTAGTATTTATTGTAGGCCTACTTGATTAAATTGCACTACATTGTACGAATGTGTTTGTTATCCACCCCTATATGTTGCTCAGTCATCATCTTTTGTCTCACCTACTTTCTCCTTGTTAGGACTAGTTATTCAGTGTTTCTGTCCTCATACTTTGTTCTACACATGATAGGAAGGTCACTGTTAATGGAGTGATGAAAGTGAACTAATTCACAGAAAAAACTGTGTTTCACGCTCAGCTGGGACCATGCCAGTGTGTAGTATGTACAGAAATAGACAGAGCACTGACCTCTAAGAAAAGACCAGGAAACAGGACCTGCGTAAATCCGCAGCATGACACAGCCGGTGTCTGAACCTATTTGTTTTTACTTAGCTGTCATTCTGATATTGATTACGGTATAAGTAATGTTATCTACCTTAGACATATGTTCATGTTTATCTGAATACTGATCTGAATCAAAGTCCTGTCTTCCTCAAAAAGCCGCAGCCTCAGAGCTCTGTCAAGAGAGAGGCCAGATGTTTTAGACAGATGTTGAGACATATGTGGGCACTGTAGAAAACGGTCTGTGAGCATGGTGCACAAATAAAGCCATCATGTTCCTCCTGTCGCTCATACTTTGAAGTATTTTATCCTTGGAAATTTTCAAGAGTAATGCAGAGCAGCATTTTCTTTGTATATCTTTGTAAAAGTCCTGCAGGTTCAACCAAACCACAGGATCAGGAATATGTGCCTGGACTAAAGGCACAAATCCCCATTATGTTTCCTTCACTGCCCTCAGCAATCTACAAGCTGGCCCCAAAACCTACAATACATGATATGATTTTAACATTTCAAAGGTCCATCGTCTAGGTTTGTTGTGGTGGTGAACTCCAGTGAGCCCATTAATTTACATTTGGGCTGCTGCTGCTGTCCCATACTTACCCCTCAGTAAGTATACAGAGCGAAGTCAAACCCATGCTTTTTATAGAGAAAAGGCACACTCGTGATTTTAAAGGCAGGGCGGCAAGAGAGGCCCACCCAAGCGAGATCAAAGGATTGTTTCTTTTTTTTTCCCCTCCCTTGAACATACGCCCTTGCATAATTCAAATTACCTTGTACATCTGCACATTACCCCTCAAATTAGAGTTTGGAGTGGATGTTTTTAGCATGCTGGCACACCAAAGTGGTATTTATGTAAGGCTGAAAATACATATTCTTCTACCCTGTAACCAGTGCCTGAAATCATTATTGGTGGCAGCAGCCAGTAGTCTGGTCTGGCTGGTGCTACAGCCTCGTGTACTATAGGAGTGTGACAGATTTTGTTACACAACATGACAAGATGTTTCAGTTGCTTTACACCATATGTATAATGCAGAGCCTCGGCCTAAAAAGCTTCTCTGCATTATTTCATAACTAAAAGAACGAAATGAGAAGCTCACGTTGTAGGAAAGTAAGCTGTAAGGAAGGCGAGATGAATGTTGATGTTGCAAGTGGAAAGCCTCACAGCTACTGAAACCTGCTCTGTTGATACTTTATTCACCTTGTCTAAACAGGAAATTTCTCCCACATGAAAATGTTAATAAACAAAGATCCGTTGGGTCTTAAAGTCTTAGTCATTGCAACCCTGTTTGCTATATTTTTTTCAGTTATAAAGTTATTAATGTTCAAACCAAAGACTCACACTGTGGCTCCAGCAGTGCTGATTTATACTTCTCTCAGTCACTGTGTGAATAAATGAGAGTTTAGAATATTCATTTCTTATGTATTTATATTAGAATTCAACCTCTTTTGGCTCTTTCGTTTGTGTGTTTCAACTGTTGTCAATGTTAACATACCACATAACTTCAGCCACAATCATTTAGACTATGTCTGGCACTGCTTCCATCTTAAGTGCTTTCTATGTTGCACTTTAGCTAAAAGTTAAACTGCTTGTCTCTCTTGCCCTTCATCTGATAATTCAGCTGTGTTCAGTTTCTACACGCCAACTATCACTTCAACTGGTTTTTACTATTCAACCAACGCTACATGGAAGTGTTCAAGACTTTGAAAAATTTGCATATTAGTTTTCTTTCTGAGAGTTTGATGAAAAGGTTGATAACACTCTCATATTTTCCTGTTAAAGATCAAACTGGAGCCACAAGATGGTTAGCCTAACTTAGCATATCTTAATTTAGTATGAAGATGGATTAAATAGCCATGCTATAACATGTTAATTAGTGAGTTTTAGAGGTGCTAGGTGTAAAAAGTGTGTTTTATACAATTGCGAAGTGGAAGGAGTTATTTCTGGCACCCCTGGTTCTGAAAGTAAAAATCCCATGATTTTTTTCCCTAAACATCATTACATTATTTACATTATTATTATTTTGTTTGATGCCTTAGATGACTTGGATTGGCATGAAACTCTCCCGTGTAAATCATCAGTTAAAACAGATGAATAACTGCTTTAGAAAATATCTCTTTAATAAAAAATCAAAGGAACAAGACTGTGTACATAAAAAAAATGGGGGCTAGAAGTTAACTACGACACCCAAGATGCATTTCAGCAAGAAACAGCTACTCACCAAGTTTAAAATTCAGTCACATGTGCAGCTAGTCGACAGGTAGAAGCTCACCTTTGAATTCAGTAACTATGGCTGTTGTTTACAACTTAAGCCATGAAGTGTTTTGAATACTCTTATTCATGCCCATCACCTCTTCTCCATAGCATCAGCAGCCAATGCTCATGGGTATTGTAGTATTCTTAGCCGTCCACCATGCCAAAATCACAGACAAAATGTTATTTTCCAGAAACAAAGTTGATATAATGTAACCCATAGGATCATTACATTATCTGGGAGAGTCCTGAGTTTCTATGTTCACTAATATCGAGGAGACAACTTGCGACTGTTCCTCCATGTTTGTAGTCTTTATGTGAGTCTAAGCTAACTGCTTAAATAGGTCAGACAAGGTTTCAGTGTTCTCATCCGTCTCTTTGAAATATTTACACTTTAACACTTCAATTATCCTCATATGTGAATCATTTTGATGCTTGTGTAAAGTAGGCCTAACTTAAACTTAAACTTAGTATTGTTAATATTCGCTGCAGTAGGATCTGCTCTGCCTCCCTTTGTTTCAACATGTTTCTGTTAACAAGATGACAAGAAGAAAGGTTTATATATGGTGCTTTTTTAATGTTTCATCTCATCACACATCCACTGACACACAGTATGATTGGCCTCATTTTAGTTTTTAGGTGTCAAGCCCCGACAGTGTGGACATGTCTTCACGGCAATAGTGGATGAAAAAAGAAGGGAGAAGTCCAAGTGGGGCTTTTAGCTGGTGCTTGCCTCCCCTTCTTCCCCCTCTTGAGATTACACTTGGAGACAAGAAATAAATGAACTTCCCTGGTGGTATAAAATTGCCTGTCTCCCTTAGAATCTCAATAGCCTTCAAACCTCAAAGGGTGTTGTCATAGTAATGGAAGGCAGTGGAAATAATGCCTGCTTTGCTGCATTGCTGGGTTACTGGCCCTGGTAGCTGTTTCTCGCTACAACAAAACCATCAAGTCCTGAAAGGGGGGTTTTGGGGTTGGGGGGTAAAAAGGGGGGGGGGGGGGGGGGGGGGGGGGGGGGTCGAGGTAGAGAGAGTTTAGATGGAAGCACAGGGAAAGGTTGTGTGTAATATTTGAGGTACAGTGTGAGGTGTTCGAGGTCTGCAAACACAACAGAGTCAGAGTCTTTTACTGGGCCTGCTTGTCCCTTTTAGACCGCTCTGCCAGGCTACGTTAGAGGCTTGTGTGTGTTTCGTTCATGTGTGTAAGAATAGAAAAGCCAGAAACAGACTGCTCCCACACAGTCTAGCTAAAAGGATTCTACTTTTCAATGGGTTTTAGTGTCACAGTTGAGTGTTATAGTTTGACTGCTGTTAGAGGTAAAGGGTAAAGGTTGCCTAGACTGCTGAGGTTTGGAGGATAAATGGAAGTCATTTGATTATTCTCAAACAAACTGCAGCATCTGTGGAACTTTATCTCCTGCAGGAGTTTTATTTATGCAGCTTAATCATGTTTATTCATTCCTGTTGGAGCAGAGCCACCCAACCTCTAACCTTTATTGCACCAACCCTTCCTGTAATGACGCTGATTAAAGCAAAAAAAAAAAAAAAAAAAAAGCCCGATCTTATAAGCACAATCAAACAACATTACTGAAAGTTTTAAAGTTCAGTCTTGACTTCCACAAAATGATAAACTGTTGTGGTCTGTTTGAAGCTTTCAGTCACACCACATCATCTTCATCATAAGCAGGATATCCAAAAAGTTGAGGAGGGCTCCGAGAAAAGAGTGGAAATCTGAGCGTCAACAGTTCCCATAAAAACTGAGCAAACTCTATGTGCTAATGAAGATCATGAGATATGATCAAACGTATAGCTGGAACAGTTAGTTGATTAACCCTAATCGGCTACTATTTTAGACAAATTCATCACAAACATTAGTGATGAATTGTTGTTTTCCTTTGCGTGTGAGTCAGACAAAACACAATGGACATAGAGGTGAGTGTCTTTTGTCAGGTACTGAAAATTGTTTGACTTACTTGTAATTTCTTCTCATTTACTCACACATACTGTAGCTTTAAACATTTGTGTTTTAAGTTTGAGTTTTTCTCCCTTTTCCGTCGTCTGTGAATTCTTGTTTTCTCTGTTGGTTCGTGTAACATAATTGCTTCCATTTTTGCCAGGACTCTCTCCAAAAAGAGATTCTTGAACTCAAGAGACCATCCTGGTTAAATAAAGTTTGACTAAAAATAAAAAGAAGAGCGAGTGTTATGTGCTCTACAGATTTCCAGTGTAATTTGTGAGAATACATTTCCTAATTTAACCAATAGTGGTGAAATGTAAATATGTACATTTACTTCTGTACTTGAATACAGTTTTAATATTGTACTGTGCTTTGAAAAACAAAACAAACAAAAAAACTTTGACATTTTATGCCACATTCTACTTTGACTACATTTAAGGGGGAAATACTTTTTACTCCACTATATTTATTTGACAACTCAAGTTACTAGTTATGTTGCAGATAAAGATGTACCTACAAAATTAATGCAAATCTAATACAATATGATGCATTCTTTCAGATTTAACTACCAAACATAAAAAAAATAGTTTATACAAAGTTTGACTTCACTTTGACTAACAGCACCATTAAAATACTATTTATACATTGTCACACATAAGTAAACCAATAAAAAAATGTTTTTTTTTCTTCATGGGACCTTTAAAAGCATTTTTCTGAGCAACGTTTAATTGTTTCATATAAGTGACATATGCATTTAGAACAGCCCACAGCTGATGTTACAGTCCCCTTTATAATCTATTAATGAATGCTTTCATGTTACCAAGAGATTACATGTACTCTAAATCAAACTCACCATAAAAACTAGCACAACTGTTTTTTTTTTCATTTTCAATCTGTGTGCAAAGCGTTTTCTTTGAGCTGCATAAAACACAACGCAGACCTCTGCTGTAACTGGAGCATTATTGCTATTCATCGACTTTTTCCTGTAACACGATACCTGCTCTGGTGCCTGTTGCACATTTGTGATTGCCATAGTGTAAATAGTGTATTTTTGTCATAACCATTGGATAATGGCCAAAAATTGATTTTTTGTAAGGTAATATATTACTCAAACTCTCACTATAGATGGTTTAAGGCTTGTCTTTATATCAGTTTAATTACACACAAGTGTGTGTGAATGTGTCTGGTCCAGGTATTCCTCATATTGTGTTTATGTGACTCACGTCCCTTATGGGGACAAAAGCAAGTCCCCTTAACGTAAATCATTGATTTTAGGGTGAAGACTTGATTTAAAGTTAAGGTATGCTTAGGGTTATGTTAGGGTTAGGGTTAGGGTTAGGGTTAGGGTTAGACATGTGATGGTTAGAGGTAAGGTTAGGATAAGTCTTCAGGAAATGAATGTCATGCCAATGTAACGTCCTCTGAAGTGATGGAAACACAACTGTGTGTGTGTGTGTGTGTGTGTGTGTGTGTGTGTGTGTATGGGTGACTCTGTGTTCACATGGTCCCTCTGTTTCCTGGGGAAGGACAATGGTCGGGGTCACGGGTCAGTGCATAGAGGGGATTGTGGGGGGTTGAGAGTGTCTTGAAGGCATTTCCTGGCCTGGCAGCTGAGCAGTGACAACTCCTCCCCTCTCTCACAGGATCTGGGAGCTGTTTATCTCCAGGATGTCAATAATGTCATGTCACCTTACAGGGAAAGCAAGAGAAACATCCAGGAAGTCCATTACCAAACCATGTGTGGATCAATGAATGGGCAGCAGACACACACACAAACACACTGCTCTGTCACTGCCGCCCTCTAGTGGTGCTGATGATGACCCCGTGTATCATCTCATGTCTCTCTGTGTTGATAGGTGTGTACATACTGATAGCTGTTGGAGCTGTGATGATGCTTGTTGGCTTCCTCGGTTGTTACGGAGCCATTCAGGAGTCTCAGTGCCTGTTGGGGACGGTGAGTCTCTCTTTTTTTTTTGTTACTTTGCAGGTCCTGCACCTGTGAGTTTTATCTTGCAGGAATTATTTTTCTCTTTAAATTGATTAATTGATTGAGTCTATCACTTTGAGGTTCATATAGTTCACCCTGCTTTCTTTCTGTAGTTCTTTTTCTTTTTGGTGATCCTCTTTGCCTGTGAAGTGGCCGCAGCCATCTGGGGTTTCATGAACAGAGACACAGTAAGCATTGCCACACACACACACACACATATATACGTAAACTAGTGGACATTTCACTGCAGCACTAAATGTTTGATGTTTGCATTGATTTTCCACCTGCACCTCTGCTCCAGTGAACCCGTTCTGTTTGTTTTTGTGTCTCTAAAACAACCTGCCTGACTCCCAACTGTCCATAGATCTCCAAAGAACTGATCAACTTCTACGATTCTGCGTACATCAAGGCTGTGGATGTGTCAGGGTCTCCCAGTAAAGACTCTGCCATCAAGGTGCTGGAAGTTTTCCACACTACGGTACGTCATGATGGAAAATCTTATGGTATCAGTATACATCTCTGATTTTGTAATGTATTTAAGGGATTAAATAAACTGTACATTTTGATAATGTGTTTGTTGAGAGAATGACCTTGTTTTTTTTCTCTTCAGCTTGACTGCTGTGGCAAAGGAGATGACACGGCTCTCTTCAAACAAGTCGTCAGTGCCTTGTGTCCTAAAAAGACTTTAGA
The DNA here is from genome assembly GCA_029490765.1 of Euthynnus affinis. Lineage (NCBI taxonomy): Eukaryota > Metazoa > Chordata > Actinopteri > Scombriformes > Scombridae > Euthynnus > Euthynnus affinis. The sequence continues at coordinate 15,785,104 of CM055844.1, read as the reverse complement.
AGATCTTAACAAATCTCAGGTATGCACAAGTTCCTAGAAAAATTCATAGTAAATTCTTGGTTTTAGGCCACAATGTTGGTAGAAATGTTTTTATTTGCTTTATTGACCATCCATTAAAGAATAAACCAATAAATGTGTTTAATACTTTTGGAGTTTTCTACCCTGTCTATGGCTAGCCCATTTGTTTCTACTGGAAACGTAGTTCTTTAAATAAGGCTCTCTAATATATACCTTCATTTTAGAAAAAGGCTAAATAATTTCCTAAAACAGCTGGAAACTGCAGTTTTTGGCAAACATTACTCATACAGGAGCAAATGTTGCTTTTTTCTGGGATTATTTTCAGCCGCATATTAATATACATTTGGTGCAGGATGGTGAATGTGGGATTGAGTCACCCACAGTGTGGCTCATTGATGTGTTTTTAATGTTGTTTCTGGACAACAATGAAGGTCTGTGACAGAGGAATAAACTATGTAGGGCTTTAGCTGGTTTAGCAGACAATACTTGTTAGTAGAGATACACCCAGGTGTGAAGCTGTACTTAGATTGAGTCAGTGTTAGTCAGACTTTTCTGCTCAGAAAAGAGAGAGTGGATTACAAAAAACAAACTTTATATCTGATGAATGATTGCACCATTGATTGATTACAGTAAGAATTTATGTTGCTGACATAAGTAATTATTCAGAATTGTGCAGTCAGAGCCAATTGATACTTAGTACCTTGTTTTGACAGCTGACGCAACTCTACATTACATGTAATCCATTAGAGTGTGTGTACAGTGTAGAGGATTAAATATTTCTCATTCATCATGTTGGCATGACTAACGTCTTTACTCTCTTTCTGTCTCCTCCCAGAGCTGTCATGATAAACTGATCGAGCTGTTCTCCGAGAAGCTCTACCTGATTGGTCTGGCTGCTTTGGTGGTTGCTGTCATCATGGTGAGTGTCAGAGTGAAGGGGAGGGCCCTTCACTCCTGCTCTTGTCGCCTGTGATAATGACACAGATACCTGAATACAGACATTTTGATTTGAGCTGTTGTGTCCTTTTCCCCCATTTAGATCTTTGAGATGATCTTCACCATGGTGCTCTGCTGTGGGATCCGCAACAGCCCAGTGTACTAAAGTCCAGCTAATGAGAAACAATGGTCCACATCAGCCTATGATGGCATTATTTTATTTCTTGCTTCTGCAGTAGTACCTCTTTCTTATGATTAGAACACAGCAAGATGGATATTTCTCCTTTTATTTTAGACTAGAAAATGCATTTCACCTTTAATATTGCTAATCTATCACCACTCATGTTTCTTACACTATGATTTAGTTTATATCAGGCAGATTTTCTGTATTTATCATAGAACTTTATATGAATCCTTTATAGCGACAGTATGTTGTGAATTATTTCTCTGAAGTCGTTGAATTTAATGCCATTTTCATGGATGTATAAATTGTATATATACTTATGATATGTTAATAACACTTAAGAGAGTCCAAGTATTCCCTGTTTGTTTGTGATGTGTCTCCCTGCAGTGTGCCAGTGTTATGTAATTTAAGCAGCAGGGGTTCAGTGGTACAGGGTAACGTACTGTCTTATTGTCTTATTATCAGAAAGTAGTCGACTTGTTTGTTTTTAGTCAGCTGTGTGTCTTTGTGTCTAATGAACCATCTTCATTCTGCCTTATGACCTATATATTAACCTGTGAAACTCCAAAAACAGTCTTCTTATTCAACCCGTTTTAATAATGATAATAAATTATGTCATCTGTCTTGTACATTTTTGGTGGAGCATACACTACGCCAGTGGTCTCAACTTTTTTTTTAGCTTGTGGCCGCTTATGATGCAGCAATTTTTCCTCTGGATCCCTTAAATACGAAGATATGCACTCAACTCTCTTCTTCTTCGATGAAATGCACGTGTGCTACCACTTTTAAAGCAATACATAAGACAAACTAAAAATTCTGCACATCATGGCTTATGCAGAAAATGTTATTTAATGCACATACATTTCAGGCCAAGCCCTTCCTCAGTGTGCTTATTGTTAGCTATTTGCCACCCTTTGTCATAAGTGGCATGTCTATAAATTATGAGTAGTTCATGGAAAGAGGGATATTCAATTCTCAATTCTTCAATTATTTCATTTGACTAATTCTTAGAGGCCTGAAGAGGTAAAATTACTGTATTTTGCAAAAACAAGCACAACAAAGAAAAAGAAAAATATTTTGTGCACCAGAGTTGAATTTTCTTATTTGCCAACTGGGAAGTCAGTTCATGGCTCACTACATTCATTTTGTGACTCCTTGTAGGGGTCCAGACACCCACAAGGGGTCCATTGCAACACACAGTTGGTCCAAGGAGTTAAATGTACAAATGTTGAAACCTAGTTTGCATAGTTTGAGGCATGAATCCAAGTCCAAATCATCCGTCATAAAAATCCAAATCTTCAATTAAAATGTTCACTGGGAGTTTTGTTTGAGTGTAGGACTGAGTTCAGTATTTGCCTTTGATAAATGTACTGTTTCAGCGTTCCAGTTTACAGTAAGCCACGCTATCATAACAACAATCACAACAATCGCTTCCTCACAGCTTCCCCTGATGGTTCACTTACAGTATTTGCCTTGTATCACCACAGGGGGGCAGTCTGATATCAACACCTCCCCTGCGCAATCAGCACAGTTTTTCCCACAGCAGAGTACATTAAAAAGTCAACTGACTTGTATTTCTGGCACAGTATGCAGCAGACACACCCAGTACACAGTGTTTGTTCTGCCAACAGGTAAACTTTCTCTTCAGAGAACACAGCATGTGTGGAAGCCCCCCGGCTCAAACACGCATATGATTTGTGGTTGGTGAAAAGATATTTTAATGACAACACTGTTGCTTTGTATTAAACTGTAATAGAGTTGTTGTGCAAGATCCTGAACATGTGCGAGATCCTGAACAAGATAAGAAAAAATAAAAGACACATAAGATATGAATATGACAAAGACAGCTTGTGTATTTTAACCAATTGCTTTTGTTGACATGTTTCATTTCAGTAACCAGTCTCATACCATTAGAAATACCTTTGTGTATAACACAATGCATTTCAACAGCACCATAAACTACACCCTCCAAAATGACCATAAAGTTGACTGACACAACAAAAACTGAACATTATAACTTCAATAAAGATAGAGTTTATTGCAGAGCTGTTGAATTAGACTGGATTAGTTTTAGCTGAATGTACATAATAAACTACTTGTAAATAGACTATTGAGTGTCAAATTAGGATTTTATTGTATTTGATGAGGTACTATATCTACACAGGATCTCTGAATAGATTTCTTAAATTTGGTGTTATTGTTTTATTTGATTTAAGTTACCATACAAGGCTAAAAGTATGTGGTCAGTAATGCCGATGTACTTCTATGTACTTTTGGTCTGGTTTTGATGGGTTTTTTTTTTTTTTTAATAGTTTTGGCCCCTTAACTCCAATAGAGGATAATCTTAATGCTACAGTATACAATGACAGAAAATATTATTGTGGCAACGGTTTTGGCAAACCCCTTTCCTGTTTCAACATGAAAACACCCCCTTGCACAAAGCAAGATATGTACGGAAATGGGTTTGGTGCGGAAGAACCTGACTGGCCTCCACTAAGCCCTGACTTCTACCCTATCCAGCACCTTTGGGATGAATGAACGCAGACTGCGAGTCAGGCCATATCGCCGCACATTAGTACCCAATGCTCAGTCACAGATGTTCTTCAGGCTGAAAGAAAGCAATTCCCTGCAGCCAGCTTACAAAATCTTACAGAAAGCCATCAGAAGAGTGAAACATGTTTTTTAGAGTGATCACATATGGGTTTTAAATCTTAGAGTTACGTTTGATTCAGCATCAAAGTTTGACAATAACAATTAACAATTTCATTCATACCTTATCCTGCTACCTTAAATACTGCAAAACTTTTTTTTAGACCTCAGACCTCCTTATCTGTCTCTAAATAGGTCAGAATGCTATAGTGAAGGTCTTCAGAGGGTCAAAAAAGGGCGACCATATTGTCCCCATTCTTGTTTCCCTATAATGGCTCCCTGTTAGCCATAGAAAACTGAAATCTATGGCTAGGTCAAGCATAATAGTAGTTTTAGAAGTGTTAGATGGCGTGGCCCCCACTTACATTTCAGAATTTCTGTTCCCATGCCCACTTGTGGAAAGTAACTAAGTACATTTTCTCAAATACTGTATTTTGTAATTTTGAGGTACTCGTACTTTACTTGAGTATTTCCATTTGATGCTACTTTATACTTCGACTCCACCACATTTCAGAGAGAAATATTTTACTTTCTACTCCACTACAGTTATGTAACAGGTTTATGTACTTTTCAGATAAAGATTTGATACAACAGATAATATAACAAGCCTTTCAAGACATTGTTAAAGATGAAACCAGTGGTTTCAACCCTTTTTAGCTCATGACGTCTTCCAGAAAGCAGTGTGTAGTGGTTTTTCCCTAGAAACTTCTCACATGGTTTCATTTCAATAAATGTTCAAATGATCCAATATTTCACCAAAAATCAAAGATTAGAGAAAAAGTCCAAAAACTGAAAACAGATTTGTGTATCAGAATTTTGTTTTTTCCTTCTTTCGTCTCCCATCAATCATCTCAGATATATCTGGTGACCCTTTGACGTGGTTTTGAAAACCACTGGACCAAACTATCTAGTTGTATATAAAGTAGTTGAAACTAGCTCCACCTCCTCCAGCAGCTACAACAATAACATGCTGCTCTAACACTGATGCTTCAGTGTTAATAACCTGATGATGTCATATATAATAATATATCAGTCAGAGGGATAAAATGAGTACTTTTACTTTAATACCTTAACTACATTTTACTGCTAATACTTATGTACTTGATGTAATGGTATTTTTACTTAGGTAAAGGATCTGAGTACATCTTCCACCTCTGCCCATGCCACACTGCCAGAGACCTGAGATCCTTTAACTAAAGCTTCCTCTGACGTCCACAGATCCTGCAAATGTTGCTATTTAAGTTTTGAAGAGTCAGCTTAAAATGAATTCTTACTTTTGTTTTTGTAAAGTAGTTCAACCTTCTGGGAAATATGCTTGTCTCTCTTTAAGTGTCTTGCGGAATGTTATGAGAAGTTTGTTATCACTTTATTATTTGTTTACTGAGAGCAGTTGCTAGGCAACCAGTCAGGAACTTACTGGTCCTAGCCAAGAAATATTCAGTGAAACAAACAACGAGATATAACATAATTAGTGAGCTACAGGTGCTGGTAGGTAGATTTTGTTACCTGTGGACAGAGCCAGGCTACCTGTTTACTCCCATTTCCTGTCTTTATGCTAAACTAGTTAACCAGCTCCTGCTGTAATGTTAGCTTTATATTTAATGGACAGACATTAGAACAGTATTCATGTCCCATCTTGCTAACAATCTGCAAGAAAGCAACATTTTCCTCAAATATATTCCTTGATGTTTGTTGTCTACAGTGGCAGAAGAAGTATTCTGATCCTTTACTTAAGTAACAGCAATATAGCAATATAAAATACTCCATTATACATAAAGTCCTGTATGAAAAATCCAACTTAGTACTTAAAGTATTAAAGTAAAAGTACTCGTTTTATCCTGCTGACTAATATATTATTATAGATGACATCATCGGATTATTGATACTGAAGTATCAGTGTCTAAGCAGTATGTTACTGTTGTAGCTGCTGGAGGTGGAGCTAGTTTCAACTACTTTATATACAGTTAGCTGGTTTAATCCAGTGGTTTCCAACTTAGGGACCAGGCCAGGTCAAAGGGTCACCAGATAAATCTGAGGGGTCATGAGATGATGAATGGGAGAGGAAAGAAGAAAAAAAAAAACAAAGTTCTGATACACTGTTTTCAGTTTTTGAACTTTTTCTCTAATCTTCGATTTTTGATGAAATATTGGATAATTTGAACATTTATTGAAATTAAACCATGTCAGACATTTCGAGGCAAAAATCACTATTTGGTGGAGCTGTTAACAACTCATAGACATCTGAAATGTGACCCTGAATACACACTGCTTTTTGTAAGACGTCAAAAGCCAAAAACACATTTAACACTGTGTTGTATTTTAAAAGCTTTAAAAGCTGTTGTGTCAAACCTTCATCTGAAAAGTAACTAAAGCTGTCAAATAAATGTGGTGGAGTAGAAAGTACAATACTTCCCTCTAGTATGAAGGGGAGTGGAAGTATAAAGTGGCATCAAATGGAAATATTCAAGAAAAGTAGAATTACCTCAAATTTGTACAATTTTCTCACACACACAAGGACACAAGGGTGTCACTCTCACTATCTCATGGAATCACTCTCTCTGACGCAGACACGCACATACATTGCCCTGAGTCAGTAAGCTTGAGGCTGGTTTCTGCCACTGTGCAGACTGAGTGATTCACCAGCAAAATGTTGCAACATCCTTAAAAAAAAAGCAGCACTGATGTTGAATGACACACTGTAGTGAGCAAATCTGAGTACAAAAAAATCCCCTTCACTTCTCAGAAATACATTCAACCTCACTAAAAGAGCAACAGATGTGCTAAAAAGCTAAATATGCTTTTTCTTTCTTTTTGTTAACTTTTTTATGTCACCATCCAACTGTCTGGTTACCCCTGTGTTCCAGTAACACACCCTGTGGTGTCATACTCTGCTCACTGACTCATCGCTCTGTTTGTGTATGCCTTGTATTTACCTGGAATGGAAAAAAAAGGAATTGTAATCAGGGCGGTAACCGTTGCCATAGTCTATAGCTTTTAATACTTTCTAATATCTCACTAGATCAGATCACCTGGTTAGACAAGCAGGTAACAACATCACAGAGAGCATCCAGAATCAACTCAGCCTCAATGGTAATGGTAAGTCAAGATTTATGAATCATTTAAACATTAAGTGTCTGAATGTGAAGCTGTGATTTAAAGTGTCTACATACAAATATGCTGTGACACTGAGAGTGAAGTCAATGTGAACAGACTGGGAAGGAGTGCATTTTAATATTTGCACCAAAGCTGCAGTTTCACTGCAGTGATTTCTCAGGTAATGAGCTGAGAAAGGAGAAGGGAGACAGTCATGTCTTTATAGATCTCCGACTGCATCAGTGTAACCTGACTGACTTTGACCTGCTTTGGGGAAATTAAATCCTACGCTATCCTCGAGAGGAATGATTGGCTGATTGAAAAACCTTTATATGGGCAGCAGTCTTGTTTTTCCAATCGTTTCCGTATTTAAACAAAGGAAGGCTGTGAGGAGTCCAAAAAATAAAGAAATTACAGTATTAACAACAGTGATTATTTTACCCTCAGGCCTGTAGTCTACATCCAGACAGGAGGCCACTACAGACATGCCCCATGCAACATGTTGTACTCTCACATTTCATATCACTTTATCGTTGAATACACTGACTCACATTAGCGAATAAAACTTAGGTGTGGCAGTAACTAAATAATGGTGTGAGAAGGCACCACACCTTCACCACCATTCCTACTTAATGTCATTTGCAAGACTGAACTAAATATCATGTCAATTTGTGAAAATATCATGGACATGGGGTATTGTTGCACTGAATCGCATATATTATATTATATTGTATTGTATTGTATTGTATTGTATTGTATTATATTATATTATATTATATTATATTATATTATATTATATTATATACAGTACATAACATATAGGGGAAAGAGGAGGGACAAAATAACACAAGCTCCTTATTAACAGAGTGGATTTTTTAAAAACAGTGCATCACATCTGTTGCAAAAATCTCACAGTAACAAAATCTGTACTGTGTTAAATATTTCTGGCACACTGGATAAACATGTGGCTTCATAGTGGTAGTTAATGAAAACTTTATGGTAAACTGTGGACAAAAAAAAAGAATAGCTCACATTCAGTCAACCTCATTATCAATTTCAATATGACTCATGCTGACCATATAAAGCTTCATGGACAGGAATGACTCTCTGCTGCTTGTTATAATGCCCACACAAGCCCTGTTACATAATTATTTATTTTGCTTCCATGTACATAATTTGATATACTGAAACCTAACTCTGAGCATAAAGGGTCCTAGAAGGTGAATTAAAATGACTTTCTTCCTATTCAAGAGAAAAGAAATACAAATTGTACATCCACACAATTTCTAAGTCGTCTCTTAAAATTAAATATATGTCGTGCAAGAAAGAAAACAGAATCTTTGTACCTGAAGTGAGAAAACGCGAGAAAAAAATGCGGGAGGATTCCCAAGCCTTCTGTTACAAACAAAAACAAAACAAAACAAAAAAACACATTAAAAAACAATTTCAAAGAATATATTGTTTCGTTTATCTATAACAATGATGTCATTTTCAGATCCTTTTCAAAATCGGACAGACGCGATGCTTGTCATAATCTCTTGAATAATTTGTTTTCGAAAACTTTAAACTACGGGAGTCTGAGTCAACATAGATCATGTGTGATTGTTATCTGAAGGACGAGCTCACCTGTGAGTCAGGTACCCGGGTCTCGGCTAGTTGAGGCTCCACCCTCCTGCAGCTCTGACAGACTCAGCGTCCGTGCGCCTTCAGACCGTTTCAGCTGCCACGACGCAGAGCGCTAACAACCTGCGTCCAACACTATTTTGTCCAAACGCCCGTCCAGCTAAACTTTTCACTATGACCATGGCCTCAGAGAACGCGTTTTTGTCTGCTTTACAGCCCAACAGTTCGGTCACCACCTACGGACTCCCGTCCGACATCCAGCTCGGGAACGGCGGCTCCGTGTCGGACGAGGTGGCCAGAGCGCGGCGCGTCCAGCAGCAGGTCCAGATGAGACTGGCCGAGAAGTCCACACTTCCGCGTCAGAATGGGTCTACCACACAATACGCCATGTCAGGTAAACATCAACAATCTCTTTATTTACTTTCACAAGGCTTCACCACAACAGTATTCTGTATTTGTGTTAGTCCTCGACCTCAGGAAGGACAAATACAGGTGGTGTTGTAGTGGTGAGTTTTATAAACTGGCCACCTGTCTATTCTAGAGAAGGGGAATTTAAGCTCTTATCTTATCAGTCACTCCTTTAACCCTTTTAGTTGGTGTTACTCGACATAACTGAAATAAAATTTTACTATCTTGTTTGGTTCAATTTGGCTCCAGTGGGGAAATTCACCACCAAATAATGGACATCCCATGAGACAAAACTGTTATAGTGCTGTTATTGTTTTTCAAATATTAACCACCCCGCAAACACACCACAAAAGCATATTCATAGATTGTGAACATGAGGATTATTAGGATCTGCAACTAAAGTATTTTTTATATAACTATTTTCTAGGTTAATTGTTTGGTCTCAGAAACCAAAACATACCCATGACAAGTTCCCAGAGCCCTGGTGACTTCTTCAAATGTCTTGTTTTGTCTGATCCACACTCAAAAACCCAAAGATATTTGCATATAAGAGCCTTCAGACATACAAAATAACTTAAGCAATGAATTCAGTCTCAAAAGATTTGCAGATTAATTGATTTAATTATTAATTAATAAAGAATTAATTGACTAATTGTGTCAGCTCTAGAGATTACCAAAAGTTATTTTCTCCTTTTATTTATTTTATTGGAACCCATATAAAACTTTGCATTGTTACTTGTCCATTCAGCTGCTCTGCCGGTTTTTAGCAGATGAACATATGCTGGCGCCTTGTGCAGCGATCTACACTATTGAGTCTACCTGTACATGAGAAAGGGTTAATGTGTAACAGGCCTGAACAAGTGCCGCTTTCATGAACTTCTCTGATAGCAGACTAAGGTGAAAGCCTCCCTCTGTTGGATTGGGTTACAGGTCTTACTCAGCTTTAAGAGGTGAGGGTTCAAGAGATGCCTGGGCAATGACAGTGTCATGGGAACCAGCTGTTGTCTGTGTTCAAAGACGTTGTATTGTCACATGTTGTCTGTCTGAGCCGTCTTGGCACACAGACAAAGTCGAGATAGGATTATTATGTAAGTGGTGGTGAGACTCCCACATGGGGAATGAAAGGTTTACAGGAGTGTTGGGAATTAGTTAACTTAATTGTTATGACATATGATGATTTGATGTGGTTAAGGAACTGAATGAGCGCCGCATGTAGAGCGACACATGGACGCAGTTGTGTCCTGTGTTGTTTTTGAAATCTGGCCCTGCTTGTTGCTCCATGGTAAATGAAGACATTCTTTCACATCCCATAATTCATTGTGTTCAACTTAACTACAGTGAGCAGCCAGAGCAGCTTGACCTCTGGACCTTGTGTATATGACCCTTCATATTCTGGATTGAATGGTGACATCAGAAGAGCATTTTTCTCACTCCTCTAGTTTCAGTATTTCCCTGAGGCGCCAACAATACCTGCCTCAACAGCCCGGCACAAACATACTGTTCGTGCCTTTTTTAATAGCTGGAATGCTTTGGGACATGTAACACATCTGCTAAGTGGGTCACTTTCTTTTTTTGTTTCTATTATACTTGACACTACACTAGTCAAACATAGCCACAGTGTATTAAAAACTTGGCAGAGTGTAATGTTTTACACTGTTATGTGTGCCCATCCTTTGCCCTGGGCTTTTCTGAGTGGAAGACAGAGTCATAAAATGTGTTCCTGTCATATCCATCCTCTTTTTCAACCTGTAGAAGAGGGAGAGAAGAATTCCTAACAATTCAACAGGGATTGCTGCATTTCAGTGGTTTGTGGCTTTAGAGAGGCTCATTACCAGTGCATGAGCTTTGAGACGATTCACACATGAGGAAAACACTCAGATGAGTTGCTCCTCTTTTGTATCTAAATGCTACCTGCAAATGTTCATTTATCACAGTGACTAATTGTTAGATGGAGGAATGTTAGCAGAAAGGGATAGTGGGGAAAAAAGAGGGTATTTAAGAGGAGTGTGTGTGAAGTTAATAACATAAAAATAAAACTGTGGAGGTGGAGGTTTGCAGGGTGTGTTTTCTGTGTGGTGTAAAAGCTCTCAGGTGTGTTGGGCGTTGCTGGGGTTGGGCTGGGGCTGGGCCAGGGATATGTGAGTCATTCTTCTTTATACCAACAGGTTTTGCGTGTGTGTGTGTGTGTATGTGCTTTAAAGAAATGAAGTATGAAGGTAATTCAATTGTTCCCTCTGCTCACATGGGAAGTGTAAAACCTACAACTGTTTAGACTTAACTTGTAAACATACAAGCATGGTTACACACATAAACTTGTCATGTTTTTAGAAAGTTTCATCAGATTACTTTATTATTTTATTTGGGACCTTTAGTTGCAGTCTCACAACAGTAGCCTCTTCATTGAGTGTTTGGGCTCCCTCAAAGCAAGAGATCAGTTTGTTTTGAATCAGTTAGTGCGGCCTGGATTTAACAATGATCATTCACAGGTCAGTCTCTAAACACTTCGCTCATAGAGCCTGACAACAATCTCCAAGGTTTTGATGTTAAAACTGGGTGGAAACAATTAGAGTTTTAAAAAAAAAACCTGCATTGCACAACCAATCTAAAGTCTTTAGGGCGGCCCTTCATGTCAGGGTGGTGACATGCAGTTCACTGTGGAGAAGAATGAAGGAGAGCATCATTTCCGATAAGGCGTGTCCTTGACAAAATGTAAAGGGCGTAGGTTTGTTAGCCGCCACTCAAGCAACTACCAGGCTTTTAGAAATCCCCAGACTTGTCTGATATCACAACACTCTTCAAAAGGTGTTTTGAAGGTGTCACAGGTCTTCAAACACTGACTGCTGGTTACTTTGTCAGTGGTGTAAATTAAGGGGTGTCTGAAATATTTAAGAGCTGTTTGATGGATTGCCATGAAATTTTGTATAGACATTTATGTTCCCTAGACAGTAAATCCAAAAGACCGTTCTACTAACTCCACATCTTTGCTTTTTAGTCGACAGCTTGTAATGTTGACAGTTATCAGATGAATTTCCATGAAATTTTGTTCAGACAGACATGTTCTTACAGGATGACTTGTAATTTTAATCTAGCACCATCATAAGGTCAGAATTGTACATTTTTCAGTACTTTGTTCCCTGCAAAAACGAATTACATTACCATCACACTTGCTGTTCTTTTTGTTAAGTCACAATTAGGAAATTACAGGGTGTACAACAGATTCCTAAGAAAATACTTCGGCACATAATGATAAATGAAATAAACATAATAACACGGTTTGTAGATATATATAATTAACAGGGTTTGTTGCTTTCAGTCGACCCAGGTGTTTGAGCGGATGAACTATGACTCCTGCCGACATTTTGCTGCATGTCTGCTATCAGTCACGACTCACCTGTCAGGTCACTCTGTATCTTGGTACAAGAACAAAACATTCACACACTCACTATGTTGAGAAAGCAGAGCGAGAGTCTTTATGTGTCAGATGTAAACTGTTCTCCAAGTGTATGGTGACCAGAGACGTCAGACCGGGTGCCTGTGTGTGCACCTGAATCATCTTCAGAGAGGCTGTTTTTCATGCAAATCATTGTTGTAAATTAACCTGAGATAACAACTCGATATAACTGTCATGCTATAATTAAATCTACATTCACTGTGCTGTCCTCAGTGATATGACTTTTTTCTCCTTTCTTTGACTTTAACCCTCTTCCATATTTAGGGTAGGTCTTCTACAAAAGAAAGTCGGTCTGAGTTATGTTTAAATTAACTTATACGAATAGCAATGTGTTAAATAAGAGCAGACTGAACAAATATTGGTTTTGATTTATGAACATGAGCTCATAAAAGTAAACAGGTTTGAATGAACAGGTTTTCATTATTTCAGCAATTATGTCGTGATGTGCAGTATCACCTCCAAAGGTCAGTGTCAACTTGATGCTGTATTATTTATGTATGTCACAAAGCTCAATGATCAGTTGACAAAACAAACACTATGAAAAGTGTGAATGTTCAAGACTATAGGTTACAGGATTCTCCTGGTTAAGGCTTTTATTGAGATAGACAACATTTTTCTGTTTTCTGCGTGATATCCAAACAACATTAATCAATGTTTTTAGAAATACACATTACATTACAAATACACATTATATTTCTTATTGCTGATTGGTGACCTCACGTCAAATGTCGAACCAAAGAAAAGACATTGGTCACATTTTCTGTCTGTACATTATGTCTAAGTAGTCAGTTCAGAACCACAGTCAGCATCTGCAATTCAGAATAAAGAGAAATGAAAATTCCTTATTTGCAAAACAGAAAATATTTATTAATACTTCTGACGCAAAGACTAAAGCAAAACAGGAACAATGGCTGTAACCATAACACACAATACAATACACCTCCCACTGAATTTGACAGTGAAACTACTACTTTTAGAATTAGGAACTTTTAGCCATGAAATTCCCCATAAAGTGCTGATGAAGGTTTTAGCTGGAAAGCATTTCAAGAGGAGACAAATGTGCTTCTAATTGTTCTTATAAGTGAGAAACATTTTTTTCACATTCAAGTTTTGTGAATTGGCATTTTAAGTTGATTCAACATGTAGGTCAGACAGCATTGAAAATAATTCAGGGTAAATATTGTTGAGAGAGGGCAATACAATTATTCTTTTTAACAATAAGAAATCTTTTTTTTTTTGTTTTTTTTTTACAGTTGGATCATTGGTATCATTGTGATTATGGATGTAGTCATTATGTGATGTTTGTATTTATTTGCTTCACTTCAGACTACGGCGGTTCTTCAACTATGAAATATCAGACCTATAATCCAGGTTTCAGCTCTAAATCATCCTACATGTACTCAGGCTCCAAAACAATGGTGAGTACTTCATTATCTCACAATTTCAGCATGTATTCACATATATTATGGAAATAGTGATCTGGTGACCTAATGTGTCATTTAAATCGATGTTCCATTACTGACCCTCTGCTGGGTCACCCAGGTCATAGGATGTGTGGTATTTCACAGTAAGCTGTGATGAGATCAGCTCAGGGTTTTCAAGTCCACCTTCTAGATTCCTCCATTTTCAGCAGGAAGACACTGGCTTTGTGCCACAGATTTTTGAGCTATGAGCATAACCAGGATTTAAAAAATACCAACATCAAGAGACATTGAAGTTGCATTTTAGACTTCCACATGCTACCAAATCTGTCTACACTTTATATTAGAGACAATAGAAAAGCTCTTTTCACTCAAAGGTGTGAGAAATGGAAATAAATATGACAAAGAATACAGAGAGCATGACCTTTGTTTCACCAGTTTTAGTCATATCCCTGTTATCAAATTTCAAAACCACTTTTGTTCATATGCAGCAACTGGCAACAAATTCACCTACACATGCAGCACACTAGAACCTAATGAGTAATTCTGCTTGCACAGTTAATCGTAAAATTTACTCCATTGTTCATTTTTAGGGTCCACGAATAACCCAGAGGTCAGGCTTCAGCTGCCAGTCTGCTAGCCCTATCATGACCCAGTTCCAGAACATCAGTGTCGGGGGTGGAGGAGTTGTTGGTAGTGGTGGTGGTGGTGGTGGAACTTATTATCGAGAAGACTTACGCATTGGCGGCTACCAAGGGAACACCATGCAGCAGCAGAACCGAATGGACCTGGAGACTGCCTCCCTGCATTCACTCCGGCAGCAACCAATGCAGGTGAATCCCTGGATGGTCGATAGCAGCGATGCTGGCAGCATGGTCTCCGACCGGGACGCCACCTACGGCCGCCAGTACACCCAGAGCACAATGAATGGCTACAGCCAGGTGAGACAAGTAGGAGGCACCATGCGCCGATCTCTCAGTGGCACTCTCTCCCGTGGCGGAGGGATGGCAGGAGGAGAGACGGAGATTATCCAGCAGCAACATTCCTTCAAAGGCCCAGCCCACCGCACCATTAGCAGGATTAACAACCGAAATCGGATGAGCATGGGCTCCATGTCTGGGACCCTGCAGCACCAGATGTCGTCAGGTGGGAGCAGCTATGCAGGAGGAGTCGACAGAGTGGACAGAGGGTTCATCGCGTCTGGAGTGTCCTCCGGTTCCCAGGCGAACCTAACAATGCGTCCGATGTCACGTGCCGTGTCCATGAAAAGTGTACACAGTGTGGGCAAAGGTGTGGATATTTACAATGGGCAGATGGAGATGGGAGCCAGCATGGGCAACCTCAGCGGGTGAGAAGCTCAGATGTTTCTCTTCGTATACACAAGTTACAGCACTGAATTATGATGTTCTCGTAATTTAACTAACAAATATTATTTTGGAATGGTAGGCTATATATGCAAATCACTACTTGCAGAAAAGGCCTCTGTTTACGCTTGGTTAGTTAGGTTTTCATAAGCTTCAGCAACTAAACTGAGTACATGATGATATTGACTGATTAAAGGATAAAGCTGGAGATATTCATTACTTTTCTTATTGTCTCTAAATCCCAACAATAAATAGATCCTTCTAACAGGTTTTGACTGTTGTCTTCCTCTGCTCCATAGAGCTCCAAAAACTATTAAAAACACACAAAGAGTCACATTGTTGTACTGAGTGACATTACTACAGTGTACAGCTACCATACAGTATGTTACTCATTATTTAGTCCCATCCTAAATCGCTGCAGTGTTCAGATATTTTAGGAAATTATTGAGCCTTTGTGAAAAATTATTAAAGATTTAATTATTAAAGATTTATGTATTCAGTAGGAGCAAGTGGGCTTGGGGTTGAAAACCACAGACAGGGAAGGGAAGTCTGAAAGTATTGAAAGACAGACAAACACATTGTTGGTTTTGGTCTTGGCTGGTTCATTCTGAGATTGTTGAGAACTAGAAGAATATAGAATAAAGTCTTTTTCCTTAATACTTATCATTGGAGATGACAGCTCTTCTAATTCTGGTGACTAAGTTTGATTTATCTTCCCCGAAGATCAGTGACATTCTAGTGAATGTAACGTGTCAGCATGATGGTGTTACAAATTTTCATGTGTCACAAAGTTTTATTGAATGAGTGTGTGATGTGAACAGTGTATTTCCTAAGAGCTGTGGATTGGGAGGTGGCTCCATAGTGGCAGGACTGGTTTTGGGTGTGGTCGCTTAGTTTCAGGGCTCACATTTCACACATCCCACAGCGTTTGGTTAGCTGAGTGGATTTGCAGACCACTGTGTGATTTAGAAGAGATTCAACAAAAAAACAAATCATCTTTGAATCACTACTGTGGCTACTCTATTGCATTTTTTCAAACATTCAATTTGCATATTTTGTGCAACCATGCATAACAGCAGGGTAATGACATAACTATATGTTTCAGATTCTTTGGTTTAATTTTTCCGTTTGCTTGTTTGGCAGGATCAACACCTTGGACATGCCCACAGCAGTGCAGTACCTGAGAGAGCACGATGCTGATCTGCAGGTCCTGGGTGCTGCATACATTCAACATGAGTGTTACAATGACAACGATGCCAAAAATGAGGTACCTTAAAGAGATCAGACTTGTGGTTAGAGTTCCTCTTGGTCTTTCCCTTTTTGAGAAACTCAGTCAGGAAAATAGTTTTCCTTCAAGTATGTGTTCATTGATGGATGTTTCTCATAAAGTAGCTACAACTTTGCTTCCATTCTGGTGTGTTCCAGTTGTTCGTCATGTTGCTCAGTTTTTATCATTGCTGTGATGATACATGGACTCTGTCCTGTATAGATGTTTCGTTAAAACCATAATCAGATGTGACAGATACAGTTTTGGTGGTTCAGTCACCTAGTTTGGCCTGGTGCTTTTAGCTTGTTGAGGTTATTTTTAGCTCTGAAGATATTGCTTCTTATTCTGGTTTTGGAACTGGTGTTAAATGAGATCTCTGAACATTTCTGAGATCCAAATGATTTCATATTAAAAAGAGTAGTGAGTAGTTAAATTTCAAAACCAAAGTGTAAAAACAAAAAAACGGAATTATGGGCTTAACTTCAGGAAGCCACTGCACACGGCCACAAAAAAGCTGTAGAGGGACTGGTAGGCACATGTTGGTACCTTTGACCAGAGCCAGGCTAGCGGTTTGTCCCCTCTTTCCAGTCTTCATGCTAAGCTAAACTAGCTGCAGCTGCAGGCAGCAGCTTCATATTTAGCAGGCAGAAAGTGGTATTGAATGTTTTCATTTAACTTTCTGCAGGAAAGCGAATAAGCATAAAAAAAAGAACTATTGGTCTAAATTTGGGCAAGTCTGAGTAGATGTATCAAAAAAAAAAAAATTGACAACAATGTATGTCATTACACCTTGGATGCAACCCCGGTACCCTTTGATCAATTACTGTACCAGTTTTCATTGATATTTTCTAACTTTTCTACAAACAAAAAAATATGTTAGAATAATTTAAAGATATTTTAATCACATAAGAATTATACACATAGGAGCTTTAATCCATGAGAAGATTGTTTAAAAGAAGTTTCTACAAAGAAGTGATTAAAAACCTTGAATCACCTAATCATGGCAGACAATCAGGTTACTAAAACAGAACACTTTTTTTCTGCCCCCCTCCCCTCCCCCCTCCCAAGGTTCGTCACTGCAAAGGCATCAGGGAGCTGGTGAAGCTCTTCAACTCCGACAACCAGGAAGTGCAGCGTTACGCCACTGGTGCCACACGCAACCTTATCTATGAGAATATGGACAACAAGGTGGCCCTGATTGAGGAGGGCGGCATCCCTCAGCTTGTTGAGGCACTTAAGGACTCTGATGATGAGCTCCACAAGAACATTACTGGTAGGAAAATCCAGGTCCTAGTCATTAAAACGAAAAACATGACAAAACACGCAGAGTTGATCTCAGAAAGCTGGTTTTGGACTTTTGCCTCAACTATATAAATTAATGTAAATTAGTCGCAGTATTTCGATGCAACATAATCTTGGCATTACTTACTCAGTAAGTCATTCATGTCCTTCTTAGCCCAGAGCAGCCTTTGAAATTTATACTATTTCACAGCAAACAAACAAGAGGATGGCAAGCTGTAACTAGACTTACAGGAATCCACAGAATGTCGGTGTTTTACTGTAACCAAATGGTAGTGTGAGCTATAGGATATGGTGAGGAACTCTTTCTTTCAATATTCTTTCTTTTAGTGAGTATGCTGTTGTTTATTCAATGCTTGACTGTCTGTCTAACAGCCATTCGAAGTTCAAGTCTAAATATATTTTGTTTCCATTTGACTCAGCCTTCATCTGCAGTCATTAATCACAAGTTGTTAGCAGAATTGAGAGTCATACTTTGACATAAAATTAACTCTTGAAAGTTTAGAAAAAAAAGTGTTGCAACTCCAACTCCCCTGTGTGTAAATTTGCAAGGCATATGCAATGTGTCTGAGTACACAGAGCAGGAGGTTGAGCTGCGGTCTTTTCTGTTGGGTGTGTGAAGTGGGGAGTAAGGGAGTGTTTATGGTAGTTGTCTGGGCCTGTGGGCCAACAGTGTATCTGCCACTCCCTTTCATGAGTGAAGGCCTTGTCACTTTTTCCTTTGAACTGTCACACCTTGATTTGTATCCATCTTAACGCTGAAAGACTTGTGTCTGTGTCACATGTTCAGTAAGAAACTTTAGGAAAGTGATTAAAAACACCACACCAACTGTGCCTGTACACTTTTCCCTAGATAGTTTGTCAAAATGTGATGCAGAGGTCTTATCTCTGGTGGTGGTGCACTGGTGTACCTCCCACATGGTAATCCAGGTTTTAGCTTCACTGCCATTTAAGTCTCTCTTATAGGTTTTGAAAGGGATTTATGTCCAAGTGTTTTACGTGACAATGTAAAGGAATTAGTCCACCTTTTAGGAAATTTAATTACTTTCTTGGTGAGAGTTAGATGAGAAGATTGACACCTCTCATGATCTTATTGTCAGCAAGAAAGTGAAAAAGCATAAATAAAAAAAAAGGTAGAATGTCCAAAAGTTCTGACATCAAGGTTGAGAAATTAAACATTGAAGAAGTAACAGAAATATGGAATATTAAGCACAAATGCTAGTTTTGCTGATGCTACCTTGGTGTGTTTGTGTAGGTATATTGTGGAACCTTTCATCCAAAGACAACCTGAAGGAGAAACTGGCCAGAGAGATACTTCCTGAATTGACAGAGAAGATCCTCATCCCTCTGTCGAGCAGCGGAGACTCTGAGGGCATCCAGCAGTCGCCCTCCGAGGCGGACATCTTCTACAACACCACAGGATGCCTCAGGTGCAGCTCACTTATCTGTGTCTTCTCTCAGTGGTTGCAATATGCTGCTCCATTAAAATGGATTTCTCGTGCTGGTTCACCTGCTCGTTCTCCCATGACCATTTTTGCATGTGAAGAACTTGTTCGTGGGAGGATACTTTAACTCGTGTCAGCTAACAGCCTTAGGAGCTTTTATCACCCCCATCAGGTCTGTGCTGTAATGGTGTATTGCTGCAGCACAGTGCCAGGAGGAGCACAAGAAGCAAAAATGTGCCGCCCTCCAGCCTCCAGTTGTTTAGTTCTGCTCTGTTTGTGTGCACCCTAGAGGGTTTTTATCTCCAAATTAAGTACCATTAGGGGAATCTTTGCAATGGCCCCTGCATGATTTGTATCATGTTATTGTGAAACCTGTGCTGCAGGACTGTGCTAGTAGGAGCCCAACACCACTCCCATCACAAGCCAAACTGAATTGCTATCTCTGTTTGTATGGTTGCTGACAGAATTTTACCTGAAACAGTTCTCTGACCTTTTGCTCACTCTGTTTATTCTCAGGAATCTGAGCTCTAATGAGAAGACCCGTCAGCAGATGAGAGAAACACACGGACTGGTGGATTCTTTGGTGGGCTACGTCAAGGCCTCTTTAGATGAGAACAAGACAGAAGACAAGGTGAGACAAGATGAGATGGAGCTACATTAAAGCTGTTTCTGTCTTACCTTTATTGTGTATATTTATTTGCCTATGTGTGTGTCTGTGTGTGTTTCTAGGGGGTGGAAAATGCGGTGTGTGTCTTGAGGAACCTCTCCTACCAGCTCTACTCTGAGATACCTCCATCTGCTCTGCTCCGCCTGGAAGGACCAACCAGAGCTCAGGACACAGGGAAGGACTCCATCGGTTGCTTTACACCTCAGAGCAGGAAAGCCAAAAATGTAAGTACATGTGAGATTTACCCATCAGCATTTTGCGTGCAAGGACCAGAACGTCAGTCTCAACGCTGTCTCCTTGTATCTTTCTTCCCCTATCAGAAGAAGAACCAGGATCTCACCACTTTCACCGAGGTTGCTCGAGTGCCAAAGGGGATTGAGTGGCTATGGCACCCTCAGATAGTGGGGTTGTACAACCGTGTGCTGCATCAGTGTGAGATCAACTCCACCACTCGCGAAGCAGCTGCTGGAGCCCTGCAGAACATCACGGCTGGAGATAAGAGGGTGAGCACTGAGCAGAACATGAATCAGGCCTCCTGTAAAGCATTCAACAACAATAATCTCAGTTTGTTTCACATTTGAATCGTCTTTCTCTCTTCTTGTCCTGCAGTGGGCTTCAGTGCTGAGCCGGGTGGCTGTGGAGCAGGAGCGCATGCTGCCAGTACTGCTGGACCTGCTGCGTACCAGCAATGACCTGGAGCTGCGTTCCCTCACAGGCTTCCTCCGAAATCTGTCTCGCCATGCCAGAGATAAGAGTGACATGGGTCAGTCTTTCATTTTTTCATCCTGTTATGTATAAAGAATTTGATTCCATTGAGTTACCAGTTAATAGAATATACATGTAACCTATTTAATAGAATTTGTTGTCGTATCACATTTGAGACATATTCCAGTAATTTGTGCATTATGAGTCTCTTTCATCAGAATTTAGAGGTGATTTGCTGAGTTGTAGCCGTATCTGTTTCCAGGACTGCTGTCACGTTCTTTAATAAAGAGGCAATAAAGAAGCCATTATAATTTAAATGTTTTAAGTAATGATTAATTGATTAGTTAATTAATCTTGAAATGTTAATACTATTTATCGAATTGGAATATTTTACTTTGAATTTATGTGGTGTGAATTCTACTCTTTGAAATGTCCAGTAGATAAAAAGGTTGTGTAAAGTCAAAAACATGATTTTAGGTCTTTTTTTATAGGGTGTAAAACTTAAACTTGAACAACTGGATAGGTATCCTGCAAGTTTGAATTTTGTGTCTTCTTAATCTGAAAATCAATTTTTTGACATTTCAAAGTAGAGAAAAAAGGGAGAATACAAGTATAAATATTAAATCCAGATGAATGGTTTTCAAAGTGAAATATTTGAGTGCTATACGGTAAATTCAGTGATATTTAATCTCAACATGAAGTAGTCAGTAGTGGGTATTCTGTTGTTTATAAGATTCTAATTTTTTACAGCTATTATTTGTTAGTTTTTGTAATCATTTACAAGTTTTTGCTTTTCAAAGCTCAGTCTCAGTAAATTAAAACAGCTGTTTGGGAGATATAAACTAGAACAGTATCAGGCCACATTCAGTCACTGACGTCCTTCGTTTTTCACATCACTGAGCTGAACAACTAATGTTTGAAATTATGATATATAGTATTTACCAAAAATAAAATACTGGCAGAGAGGAAATCATGTTGTCTACAAACCAGAATTAATTATTTAGTTGTGATATTTTTAATCATGTAAATTGAGTAGTAACATTAAACATATCATCCTAACAAAACTCTTTGCTTCATTCAGCCACAAAGGTGGTGAACAACCTTGTGACCAAGCTGCCCGTTGATGGACGCCAGAAAGAGCCTTCCAGTGAGGTGGTGGTCAACATCTGTGGCGTTCTCAATAACTTAGTGACCAGCACATCCGTAGCTGCCAGAGACATCACCTTCTTTGATGGCCTGACGAAACTGGTCGCCATCAAGAACTGTCATGACAACAGGTGAGTGGTCTCTAAAATAGGAACTGATTGGTTTCTGAGGCGAACACGCTGCAATGTATAGATGATTTCATTAGTGTTATTACTCTATATTATTTATATTTATGATCACATATTTCATCCTGCAGTTAACAAAAATGTCTTTAACTGTCGATCTTCTCACAAGAGGTTAATTGTTCTAAAGTGTTAACCTTGGATGAATCTTTTTTCTAGCACTTCGAAGATAAAAGCAGCCAAAGCAGCAGCCACAGTTCTCAGCAACATGTTCCAGTACAAGAAACTGCACAAAGACTACAAACAGGTAGGATACACTAAAAATTAGCTCCACATAACTGACAGGAAAGATCAATAGTATGTTTATCAGCAGAATACTCTTTAAAGTGTTGATCACATACAGGCAGATGCCTCAAAAAAGTAACTCTCTGAAATCATGAATTTTTAAAGTTATTTATAATTGTCTTACCTTACCATCAAGTCGCACAGTAGCAGGTTTTAAACATGAATAGATATGTTGAAACACGTTGATGAGTGGATAGTTGTGTTTTTATTGAATAAAGACCTTTCAGCTTTCCATTTTTCAAACATAACATTCATATTTAAATCAAAATAAGACAAGACGCCTCAAAGTTAAATTCAGCTCCTTGATTAACCCACAAAATGGCACCCTCTCTCAATTTAAAAAACTGTTTAAAAAAACTTATCAAGACAAACAAGAACAAAGATTAAATTCTGTTTGTTGACTGCCACAAAGAATTTGAAGCCTGCTGGAAAAGCTTCCTTTTCGTGGAGCCCCACCCTTTTCTTTATATCTGTGTGTGTGTGTGTGTCGGAGCGTGAAAAAAGAGTGAGAGTGACAGAGGCAATGTACGTTGTCTGTGTGTGACAGATGACATTCCTCACTCTCATCAGTTGGAAGGCACATGTTCAATAACTATTCGTCTCTGGCCGTTGACACTCCAGATCTTTCAACACACACATACACACACACCCAGCCCTGAACGTCCATGTCTTGGGCAGGACTAGGTAGATTTACTGCCTTTATACAGATCACGGCTTGCCCCTCCCAAGGGTGCGGTGTGAAGCTTATTTCCTAAGGAACAAGTCCCAACAGAGCAAAAATGCTTTATTGTTTGTCCAATGTACAGTTTCAAATGCTCAAACCAACGTGGCACATGTTATAAAAATTTGTACACAACGAAAATCAAACAATTTAAACACTGAATTAATTGCGTAACTCTCATATGGTCTGAATGAACTTGAATTGTATTGTGAGCTTAGAGGTCACCACAGGTCAAATTCCATGGAGGGAGTTTTCGTTGACACATCCGTGTTGTAAACTTTAAGTCATATTTGACTAAATGCTTTCATGCACAATGAGTTTTTTTTGTGTTCCATGTTTCTTCAACGTCCATTTTGCTTCTCTGTTTTACAGAAAGGGTTTACAAGACCAGATTTTGCTGATACGACAATCTAAAAGAATGTAATCAGTCCTGCACTCTACCAGCAACCTATGAAGAAATCTTCTCAGTAATGTGGAAGGACTTAAACCTTCCATACCATCCAAAGATAACGTAGGCTCAGTTTTTATCTGTCATACTTGATAAATGATAAGAACATGAACACACAAGCGACAGAGGATCCACCTGAGAGAAAAGGACTTCCTGTGTATTTTGGACATCAGTACAAATGTGGATCCAGTACGTTGGACTATTGATGGACTCGGATGCAAATGTGTGCACCTTAAGCATTTATTCTCTTTGTTTAAACACTGTATGTTTTATTGTGGAATCAGGGATTTCTTTTCTGTCAGAGCAACATGTATACAGATGAAACTGCAGCTTCGTGTTTCAGTTTGAAACTGGATAACATGGCGGAGACTTTAAGCCTTGTTTTCTCAATGTTGCAATTAATTTACAATCAGATATGGTACTGACATGGCATTTTTGTAAATATTGCTTTCTCTTTTACACAGAAATCAGATGTAATTTTTTTAAATACTGTACTTTGTAGTTTTTCAGGAACATACTGTGTTTCTAAATGAGTCAAAATAATAACAAGTAGCTTTAACTGAATGTACACCAGAGGAGATTTATAGGAATAGTTTGCTGAAACTTGGATGTTAATACATTTGATTCGGAAATCTTGGGATAAAGGTTGTGCCTGCAGAGTTAATTTTGTACCTAGTTATGCGCTTTTTTAAGATTCAAAATCTTAGTCTTGTTATATAAAATGCTGATGTGTGACGTTTGCAATCATTTGTCAAACAGAACTCAGACTCTTTATTTTTCTTTAACATGCTATTTTTACTGTTGTTTATGTGTGACGTAATTAATGGTACGTGTGTGAAACACAGGGTTAAATAAGGATGCCATTGTAACTTTGTTTTCAGGACAAATATAATATTTGTTTGGTTTTTGAAATCTTTTTTTTATAAATGTTTACTAATGCCAAAAACAAAATTTGACATCTTTCAAGATTTGAGCCACATTCCTTAAGTCTAATTTTTTCAGGTTGGCAAGTTTAATAGTCTAAAAACATATTTTAACGTGTAAGTATTCATACAAAAAGGTTTTTTGCAAAAATTGCAACTATTAACTGTTCTGCTGAGTAAGTGCTGACCTTGTGTTTCTGTGTTTTGTCTAAAGATGTATTTGCTCTCTGTGTTGTGTACATGCAGATGTGTCATCTGAATATTTTTCAGCAAATAAAGAGAAAAATTTAAATATTATCATTTTTAAGTGTCTTGCATGTGTGTGTGTGTGTGTGTGTGTGTGTGTGTGTGTGCTGCAGCGTTTACTGCAGCTGTAACAGACTGAGAATAACATGGTAAAATGTTGGCCACTCCCTGTTTACATATTTGCTCCTGCTCAGACAGGAACAATACAAGACCTTCCCTGCTGCACCCTTATGTAGGCTCTTATTCCTCTGCGGGTAATCATTACTCCATAAGGACAGAGATCATTGCCCTTTACAGAGAGAAATCATGGTATTTTGTCAAATTATTTTATTAACATTGCCATGATTGTTGTGGTCCTTTTAGATCACTCACAAAGCCTACATCTGTACAAAAGTATCAGGACCTGCAGGTTCTGCAGTCATGTGTGTCCTGCCGCTTTAGTCGACACGAAAGCAAACAACAGTGTTCGTGGTTTGAATCTGACTCTAGGACTTATGTCACATGTATTTGCTCTTTATTACCCAACCGTCTGTGTACCTTCAGCTGTCTATGAAAACAAAAAGCTTAAAAAATCCTTCATCTTGTCTGACATTACTCTGCCCTCTGCTGGGGACTAATAAAGCTCTGAAATGACAATAAACATTTCTATACATACAGTAAATTACTTCTCTCCCTGATTAACTCAAATATTTCAGATAATTTCTTATACAATACCTCATAAATTATGATACAGCACAAAATACAAAAACATTAAAAAATCTCTCTTTGGTTAAAAAAAAACAACACATTAACACTTTGATTTTAATAACACACCGAAAGAAAAAAACATTAATTTAAGTTGACACATATAAACATACAGTAAAGCAAATGGGGATCTCCATGTAGGTGTTTATTTTCAGAGATCAACAGGGCTGAGGGGAGTTTGGATCAAATGTCGTCTTCAGTGACCAGGCAGTAGAAGTCTGAGCGGGCTCCATAGTTGCGTGATCCCAGATCAGATACGTCTATCTCTGAGGGTTTTGGCTCAGGGGCTGTGATGGGAGCAGCAGGGAGGACTGGAGCTTTACAGGCCAGAGCCTTGTACACGGGGAGGCGGACACCTGCAACAGAGAGACAAAATATCCCAAATCATTAAAAAATACAGTGCTTTAATGTTGTAGCATTTAGTCTGCATTATGCAGTTTTTTTTATATAAAAGAATCTCTAAACAGTTGAGCATCTCATTTTGCCTGCTTTTTGTTTTGGTTAGTCACTTTGGTCCAAATTAAAATATCTCATCAACTATTGGATGGATTGCCAGGAAATTTTGCACAGATGAATCCTACAGATTTTTTTGATCTCTGACTTTTCCTCTACTGTCACAATGAGGATGAGATTTGTGTTTTGAGGAAAATATCTCTCAACAATTGGATGGACTTACATGAAATTTTGTTCAGACATTCACACCCTCCTCATGATGATTTGTAAAAACTTTGGTGATCATCTAGCGTCACCATCAAGTCAAAAAACAATCTTTTATGACCAAAATTACCAAATGACCAAAATTATTGACATTCCCATCAGCCTCAGCTGTACTTAAACTACTCTACTCTATTCTAAACTAACAAGGTGAACATGACAAACATTAACAGTGCTGTTAGCGTAGCTTGAAACTCCTAAATCATTTTACTCTAAAGCAATAAGATGCTGTTCTGACATACAGATTTTGCCTCTCGTTTCTGTTTAGTATCTTTTGATACAAATCACAACAAACCAGTCAGTATAGAAAATATGTGCAATCTCAACATGTGGTATGATTTCCCAGTATGGAAGTTAAACATTAACTGTGGTTCAGTCAGTGCATGTTGATTCAAAATAGACTCAAACTAGGTCAGTACAGTAGGTTTCAGTTGCACGCTGTTAAAACAGATAGAGGACTCTCGTCAAGTCAAGGCTTGCACACACACAGGCTGTAAATGTTTATGTCCTAACTCTTGCGATGAACAGTCCAAGAAGTAACAAACAGCTGGCAAGCATTTACATCTCTGGATCACAGTTAGCATGAGATGGTTTTCAAACATGTTGCAGTGAGCGTTACATGTTGTCTCAGTAAACAGAATTGGTTACCTCTCACTATCATGGATACAAGGTGGTGCAACTTTACTATAGATTTCTTTTGTTTGTCTGTGCAAACATAATGAAGGGCTATTGATCCAAATGTCCATATTTATCCTTATGTGAAGAGCACCTAATATGAGTACTTGAATAATTTGCTGCTCTGTTGACTGCTGCTCTTACCCAGGTCTCCCGCAGGGTCCGCATCTGAGTGGCAGTCTAGGTAGTCAGGGTCGAGGGTCAGCATGGGGTCTTTGTCGTCCTGTAGCATAGTCTGGGGGTCGCCTGCAGACTCACTGTGGAAGATGACCCTGCGAGGCATCGCTAAGGCCAACTCCTTCCAGAAGACTGAGGACGGAGTCTGTGGATACCAAACACAACACGTTATACACACGCTAACAGTCACACTGAAGCAGGAATTATTCTTAAACTGCAGAAGCCTTACATGTATTTCTGGTTTATATTCATTTCGTCTTTTTGTTCCAAATGCAGGAGAATACTTTTCACTGCTATAAAAATGCATTTTGGTTTCGAAACACTGAAACACACTTGTGTTAATCAGCTTCTTTCTATGTGTGATGTAGTCCCACTTGACTTCAATATTTTCTGTTTAAGTTGGAAAAGTTTTGGTTGTTTCACTGATACTGACTGTCAGTGCTCCTCTCACTGTTAGTAGTCAGAACTCAGATGGAAAAAGATATGTGAAAGGTGATGAGTATTATGTGAGAAAGGTCACAAAAAGATTTTGGCCAACAATCAGGACTTAGACATTTAAATCAAGATAGTATTACATTCATACTTTGAAGCAAATTTGATGAAACCACATCTGCACAGCCATGACAAAGCAGGTCAGCTGAGTTATTTAATAAATCATGTCTGATAATATATCATCTTTTAAACATAAACTCTGGTTTCTGCTTATAATGTATGAATATTTAATGTTTTAGAAAAACACTTAATAATTTAAAGTTTTCAGGCGCAGATGGAGATCTGAAAAACTGTTGAGTATCACAGAGTCCACTCACTTGATAATTTTACTGCACTACTGGCTTCGAGGGAAAAACAACATGTTGAAATAACAAATGAAGTTGTCATCACTCACAAATGAGTGTGTATCGCTTTTTTAATGTTGCACAGCAGCAAAAAAAAGCAAGTGTCTCAGCTCTAGCCTTTCCTCAGAATTACTGAAACAATTATAGGTGTGACCCTTTTAACAAACTGCCAAGAACCTGCTGGTGATACAGCCAGCAGATATAATGTGATTGCAACAACCAAATATTAAGCAACTTATCTGTCTGTTACTATGACAAAATGTGATATATTACGTAAATCTGTTGAACCTCACCGTTTATACATACATGATATCAGTCACTTATCTGATCTCTTTTCTGATTACTATTTTTCTTATTAATATTTGTCTCTTGAGGATTTGTTCGTATTTATGTACATGCACGCGCATGGTATTTTTTATGGAGATTCTGCACATGACGAGGTTACATATGTAGACCGCCATACATGATATTTTTATTGTTAGTGTGTAAATCAGTCTGTCCTTATCTGGTTGTTGCAGTCACATGTGATATATCTTCTAAATGTTCTTCTTCTTATTATTCTTATTAGTACTTTCTTTTGATGATGCCTGTTTGGATGATTTATATCAGCTGGTTTTATCACCAGCGGGTTCCAGGCGACTAGTTAATAGGAGTCACACTCATGATTGTGTCAGTAATTCTGAGGAAAGCCTAGAGCTCAAACGTGTCATTTTTTGTTAGTGTGCATCATCAAAAAAGTGGTATATACTTAATTGTGAGTGATGGCAACTTTTTTTTGTGTCTGCACCCATTACACTCTAAAGACTGTGAGTTGAGCACGCCAGTTCGTTCGTTTAAGCATAATATGTTCCCAGATAAGAGAAAGAGGAGATGAACATCACCAACACATTTTCAAAACACAAACATAATAGTTTACAATTACTAATGTTTAATTATGTATTCTGCTGTCAGTGTGCTCAGAAAGTTTTTGCTTACAGGAGCACATGAGCATTACTGTGGATCTTACCACGGAGTTGTGCCTCCAGGTGAGTATGGTGAGGCAGTGCTGGTGCTCACTGAGCTGCTGCTTGATCTCGGGCCTCATGCGTTTAGACTGGCCCTCCAACAGGATGATGATGGGCTGTTTACACAGCTCCAACAAGTGCAGAAGACCCTGCCTGGGAACACACACAACTTCTGTCATGATAGGTCATAGACACTACAGTATAAAGCAGCAGCACTGACCTTAATTTACATTGTACTGATACTACTCTCATTTTTTTACAGTACATGTTACGAGAATAGTGTTGTTTCATTTTTTATCAAAGAGAAAGAAAAGTGAGTGTGTGATTTGATTTGATTGTGTGTGGCAAAGTATTGCTGCCAAAATGACAAAAATATTTGCTTGGTTTCATGTTATAAGACATACTTTTCATATGTTATTACTAGATACTAAATTGTTCTGTTTTAACAAAATGTATATGTTATAACAGCATACTACTTTATATTGTTATATTGCAAAATTATAGCATTATGTTGTTTATTAATTGAGATAAAAGAACATTTATTTGTTGTAAGTTGGTAAGTTGTTATAAAAAGAAACTGTAAAAGTGAATCATTTGGTATCTAGTAATAAAAAGAAAATATCTCAGAATAACATGAAAAATATCTTGTTATAACATAAAGTATCTCATTAAACAAATTTCTTTTTATAAAAAGAAACTGAGCAAATGTGTTTTTATCATGGTGGCAGCAACACCCTGTTGTAGTTCCTGAGTTTTGTTTTGTTTGTGCATGTCTGAGAAAGTCTGACCTGAAGTTGTTGGAGCACCAGTCCTGATCGAGGTAAGCATGAGAAAGCAACACAATTAGACGCCGAGAGCGACTCATGTTCATTAGCAGCTCTGCAGAAGGTTCTGGAGACACATAATGTTGTGTGTTTTTAAAATGAACCACTTTACAATAACAAGTAAAAAGTATGACAGCAATGCTAAATGTCCTTGTCGTGCTTATTTGCAACAGAAATGATAGTTTTGACAGACTATTTGACAGAAGTGTGATCATAAAAACAGTATTAGAGTAGTATGACTATAGGACAGGAAAGTGATCTTACCTGAGCCAGGTAGGATGTCATTGTCATTGAGATGCACTTTGTATGTATTTTTATTCTCCAGGTGAGGTTTGAGAATAAAGTTGACAAACTTCCTGTCATAGTCATTGTTCACATATGAGATGTAGGCGTCATATAATTTCCCATCTGAAGACATGAAGAAAAACACATCAGAGGCTTCAAGTCTACAGTCTTACACATGAGCATATAAGTAAGCTTATATCACTTCAAAACAAGTCTCACCACTGAGTTCATAGTCTCCATATGAGTTCCTGTACCAGAGTTTGATGTTCAGGTGACACCTGGAGTACACAAAAGCAGCTACACACAGGAGGAGGAGGAGAAGGATGGCTGCAATAACAGCAGCTGTGTGACTGGGTTTGCCTGAGCACACACACACACACAAACAAGCAAAAGATAAGCATAAAATAATTAACACTTCAATTAAAACTGATTATCACAAATTACTGGATGTTGATTCTGTTACTAGGGTGTGTTTGTACATCTGGGTCCTTATGAATCAAGTTGTGGCACATATTTCCTGTACCGCACTAGTTGAGATGCTGCATGTAATACAAAAAGCATATATATGCCTATTTAGGTTGTAAAATCCCCAGACATAGCCAGTGAGGCAGCTAACACACTGTGTGGACAACTGCTTCCTAATCCAATGATGTTTTGTACATCTGATTGTGTCTTACGTACATTGTTAAGTCTTAAGTACAGATATTTGATGTTAGTTACTTAGTCCCACATGATATTATAAGATCCTATTATAAAACATATGTATCTTTGTGAAACATATACAAAGGTACATAGAGAAAGAAAGAAAATAAATTGTTCTCAGAGCTCAGAGCTTTTTCTCTCTTCACCCAGGCTTTCTGCAAGTAACTGGCTAATTTATATGTTTCATATGTGAACACCCAACTCAAGTCTTTATTTGTGGAGTAGGTAATTCTTTGACCATATAACACAAGATGCAAGAAAGAACATAAAAGAGCCAGCATATTTATATGAAGGCATCATATATTGTCTTACTTAGAATTTCTAGGCTGAAGTCAGAGGAAACATTCCTCAATGTGCAGCTGTACAGCCCAAAATCTTCCATCTCCCTGAGGGTGATCACCAACAGACTGCTTACCATCAGCTGGCCGGCACTTGGGGACCTAATAAGTAGGACAGAAAACTCAATCGTACCTCCTCTTTCAGATACTCTATTGTACT
Source organism: Euthynnus affinis (assembly GCA_029490765.1). Taxonomy (NCBI): domain Eukaryota; kingdom Metazoa; phylum Chordata; class Actinopteri; order Scombriformes; family Scombridae; genus Euthynnus; species Euthynnus affinis. The sequence continues at coordinate 15,754,164 of CM055844.1, read as the reverse complement.
TTCTTTGATGTAAGTAGATCATTAATATTGGAAAGTCATATGTTTTAAAAGCTTCACATCACCATGAGGAGATATTCTGCAAAAGCAATGTGTGGTTGCTGAGAGGTTGGCCATCTTTACTCCACTGCAGCGTGGTGTCACATGGCTTCTCACTCGGGTCCCAGAGGAGCAGAGCAGTGCAGTTCAGGTTCACAGTGGATCCTACATTCCCCCGGAGCCTGGTTTGGCTCCCATTAGGTTGAAATTCTGGGGCTTTGGAGCACTGGGACTCTGTGTAAAGACATACCACTGTTATCTGTGTCCAGTGCAAGAGCTCCAGACAATGGAGGCCTTCATGTGCATTGCCAGGTAAAGTCTGAGACATTTGCAGGATTGCTGGAAGGCACGCTGAAACAAAATGCCTCTGTGCAGGTGCAGCCAATATGTTCAACTGGCCTCTTCACCACCCCACCCCCACCTCTCCTGTGCACACTCTACTGCAAGACACAAATAATAACTTACTGCGAGAACCACACAATTACAGGATCAGGTTTGAAATTACTTTGTTACTTCTGGAAGTAATACTTACCCTTAACTATGAGATGCACAGTGAATGAAGCTGTGCTGTTGCCCTGTTGCTGACAGGTGTAATTCCCTTGCTGTTTCAGAGTGAGATAGGAAAACGTCAGGTAGGCCTTCCCTTCCTGGTTGACGAGCTTCTGACAGTCCTTCAGCCAGGACAGCTTGAACTGGGACTGAGCAGGCTCCAGGGGGCAGTTCAGCTGATATGGAGGCTTCTGCTGCCCTGTGTAGAGCACCTGCTCCTTAAACCTATCCTCATCCACACAAGTCTGACCTACAAATACATACAGAGGAGGTTTACACAGGTCCCCCCTGCAGAATATTATATAGGGGATTGTCGTCGCTCTAGAATCTGAAACAGCAGCAGTAACTAATAACTAAAACGCTGGATTTTATAATGACATTGACAGAGAAACTGAATTTATTTTGAATCGGAAATGTTGTGGCTGATACCCAATCTACTTAATAGGTTATCAGAGTGGATACATCTCTGCTTCATGTTGTGAAATCAAATACATGCAGTAAGCAAATTCCTAGACATTGCTTTGTTGCCATTGGGACAAACACTTTGCATACAGTCTGTGGATGCAAAGTGTTTGCATACAGTCTGTGGAGCAACTGAAGACTGACACAACATTAGTGTAGTTGCTGGCAAAGAGCAAGAGTGTAATGGTGCATGAAGGTGAACTTGTACTCTTTCACCCTGACAAATGTTGTGCAAATTGAGTGTATTGTTGACCAAGATATAAAAAAAAAAACACTGAATTTGCTTCAGTATAAGTGCATGTCAGATGAGTGTCATTCAAAGCGTCACATTTATTTGATCTTCTGTCAGGAAATAGCCTAAACTACATGTCAGACACACTAACAACAAACGCCTCGCTGACTTGACCGGTTCTTCCGGATATTCTGCGCATGCGCTCATATTTACCATCAACCAAAACCTACAAATAACCTGCACAACTGGCCCTCTCTAGTTCCTCTTTCACGTCGCTTTGTGTTATTTTACCCTTCCTTTTTTTTCTCAAATATAAGATCCCACATCCGGGTCCAAAGTCCAGGTCTGTCCTTCTGTTGCCAGGCAACAACATGTGACTGCGTGACAGATACTGTGTCAAGAAATACATTGACCACATGCGCAGTGACCTGGTATTGATACGCATCCAGTATCCCGATGGTGACTAAAACTACCTTATAAGAGCGAAAATAAATATGGATCCTGCAGCTATAAACAAATTCAATGAATTAAAAACTTCCCAACCCAGCAAAGCACACACATACCCATCTTAGTACATTCAAGTAAATCAAGTTTAAGTTTCTACATCCTTACCGACAGCGAGGAAAGTTCTGTTACATAAACCGGCGAACAATATGAAAGCGACCAAAATCACAGCCATGAGCCGCAGTTTTCCTCTTCCTTCTTCCTCAGGTGAGATGTAGTGAAGTTTTTTTCGTGTGTTCACCTACATTACTACCAATACGTCTTAGTTAATTACAGTTAAGTTACAGTACGTGGAGGTGACTACGCAGACGTCAGCCAAGTAGTTGATATCTGCACCTGGACAGACCTGAAAGTCATCTGGCTATTGGCTTTGCGTAATCACGTGACAGCTGCACCGGACTTCACCTGAAACTCACCTACACCTGATTCCCCCCCCCCTAATTTTAGCTTCCTCTTTCTCTTTCTTCCGTTCTCTCTTTTTCTTTTTCTTTTTTTTACAACAGGATATTATAAATACTGAGGTCAGGAGTCCAAATTCTTTCAGTGAAATGTGTGTGTTCATTTTTAAATACAAAGTTCAACAGTTCAACTTTCTACTAAGGCACTCTTTCTAAAAAAAAAATATATATAAGCTGCAACTAATGGCTTTGTCAATGATTAGTATACAACCTTTTAAATCAGTTAGCAATCAAGAATAATTAATAAGAACAAAACTGAACTTTTTATTTACCATTATTAAAAGCCATTAGTTACTTAGTTGATAAGTTATCACTTATAAACCCTCTATAAAGGCACCCCTCTCAAAGAGTGATTGCCTACTTGTTCAACTATACTTTCTGTAAATTGTGTCTACCTACATGATGGTCAAACTGTGTCAAAACCTTTTCCAAACTGCTATGAATAAATACATTTCTGGCAGAGACATTTTCATATTTTATGCCTACAAATACACAGTTTTGAGTCTAAGAAATACAGAAATCAGCCTTGAAAAGACACAGTGTGTGTTTTTCGTGTAATTACAGAACGTAAATTTATTAAACCTCCAAATTCAACAAAACAATACTTAGGAGATGACCTTGGTGTCCTCAATAGTAGCCTACCTGCGGCTCTGAAGACAACACTCAAATAACTGTGGCTGTTCTTGAGGCCTAAAGGCACAATACACTAACACAAAATGTTTTTATTCATAAATCTGTACTACAAAATGTTTTAATATTTCTTAAGTATCTTCTAAACACTTCTTTTTAAATGGACAAACTTAAATTTAAAGGACATTTCAAGAGGACATCACTTTCCTCATTTATTCAATAATATAAAACATTATAATGCAAAACATTCTTGTGTCTGATTTACAAAAGACACCGTCAAGAGTCTGTCTGCAATAAAGACATCGTCACAGCGCGATATAAGGCAACATCGTACAGTAATACACAATCAGTGTTGTAGGTGCAGTAGCAGTATAAATTATCTCGAGGCTTTCAATAAAAACACACATACAAGTCACAAATATTGAGTGCAATCTTAAAAGAGAATAGGAATAATAATAATCTCATGAAAGACATGGCCAGTAAAATCAGTTACTGTACACTCCAAGAAAAGAAGTCTGTCTTCAACATCCATATGAGAATCCAGCTGGCCAGCACTTAACATCTGACTTCAAACAGTAAAAGAGAGTGAGAGCCCTTTATCTGAACTCTTCAGAGTGATAATTAATGGCTTTGAAGCTCACTCAACACTGTCAGTCTGGACACTTAAATGCACGAGGCATCACTGGGTTCATGTTCCTTCTCAGGGAAAATGTTGCTCCATTAAAGTGTCTGAACACCGTCATGCTTCGAATGACCTGTATGAAAGGAAATTCATACAAAGCACATCTTAAAAACATACTAAATGTTGAATGTATCATATAATAAACACATAATTATAACTACAAATTTAAAGCACCATTATATTTAAGTGGAATATTTAAGCCAGTCATGCTGGCTGTATTGTGTATATCTATCGTGAAATATATAAATCTAACATCCTACTACTACAAGCTATGGTGGGAAAAAATGAGGAGTTCATGATGAAAATGATCAAATATATTAATGCAGTGGTTCCCAAACATTGGGACGCCCATGTCCACAGCACTTTATCGCAGCACATTTACACTTGTCAAATGTGTCTAATACCATAATTGATTGGTGCATTACACTGAAATAATTGCTGCAGCAGAGTCAATATCATCATGTTTCTTGCTGTGACATGTTTAAGTATCTGCTGTGAATCTGATTCTTTGCCAGCTTTGATGTTGGCAAGGCTGTTGAGACAACTGTATTTTAACTATTTTCTATCGTATTTCTGTATTTTAAATGATATCATTTGTTGATGTGGTGTCCTCATTCTTGTCCTGTATTGACAATGATGCCAATGTGGTGAAACCGAAGATAATTATTTAACCGGTGATTCTCATCAAGTAAACATGTCAGCTAAATCCAAAATATTATGTTGGTTATCTTGTACTTAGGTTTACTGTCAGTTTAGAAGGAGAGTTGTGTGCATTTTGTGTATATAGTAGTATAGGGAAGGTTTAATTTACGTTTTTCATTTGCAAAACACAAATAAATGAGAAACATGTGAAAAGAAACATGCAGTTCATATTCAGGTTAGAGATGCACCAATACAACTTCTCCCAATGCAGATTTTGACATCTAAACTCAGGTTATCCGCCTGGGTACAGATCTGATACCAGTGCTCTGTTTTTCCCACATAAAAAATCTGCATATCTTACTGGACTTTTACTTTTTCTGGTGACCAGCTGCCGTGCCAGTCCGACCACATACATTTAAGACTCACCTGAGCTCCTCTTTTAGTCTGTTGAGTTTATCAAAGAGTCTGTCATTCTTGACCTGCATGGGAGCGCTTGGAACAAACCAGGCTGCAATGAACTTGCATATGACGACAACGTGCTGCAAGTAGAGATGACAGTGTTAGGAATGTAATCTCTTCTTCTACCTGTGAAAATATAGTTTCATTAAAAATAACATTCCCTAATTTTTCTCACAGCTCAACTCATAGTTGATCCTTTTGAAAATCAACTGTAATGTGTTGAGTTTCAAAATAGACGAGCAGTGAGCAGAGAGAACATTGCAGGGTTTTGGGGTTCGGTTGGGTGCTATAAAAATTGCTCAAAGAAATCAAAGTACTGTAAGAAATAGTGATGAGTGGTCACATTAAACGTTAAAGCTTACCTCAAACAGGATGACAAATGCAAAGCGCACAGCTAAAATTAGCCAGAATTGTGGGGTAAGACTGTAGTCCTCATTACTCCTGTAGTCTTTATAGCTGTGAAGAGGAACAGACCAGAGGGCTGATGATATCTTCCTTATCAGTTATTATTTTTTAATTTTGAGAGGAAATGCAAACTTATTCCACCAGAACTTCTATTACCACAGACTACACAGTTCAGGAAAATAAAATCAGGAACACTCAGCAGGAGTTAACAATAGCTGTGAACAGTATCAGTACATTTGACTCTTAACCATTAGCATAACATAAATGTCAGAATCATGTCAGAGAAATGTCTCTTCATCTGTGGAAGGCAAATATGATTCAAAGGGAACAAACCTGCAGTAAGTGACATTCAAGCCACCAGCAGTCATCATCTGCTGAGTTGAAAACTCCTTGCCTATGCTGTGGTCGTCCATTCGGGCAATAGATAGGGTGTTGTTGATGTAACCAACCATGCAGCTTGACAGAAAAACAACAACAATAGCATTTGTTACACAACAATATGGAAGGACATAACCTTTTTCTAGTCAAGGCTGATATAGTTCTCACTCAATATCTGTTGCTGTGCCATTACTACATGGGCCATAGTAGTAACGGTACACCAGTCGAGGGATGAAGTCCGAAGATACACCAATAACCAGCCCGTTTGCAATGACAGCTAAGACACCAATGGCCTCCAACACATCTGTCCACACACCTGAGGGAAAAGAACATTGATTGATGTCAGGAGTAAATTACAGTATGTACTGTATTGACATGTTAATAACACATGTAAGATATTTTACTTCCATAATGTCAATTAAGAGTTAAAAATCAATTCTTAGATCATCAGTTACCCTCACCAATGTCATTGGTTTTCTTGGGAACCATTCTGCGCTCCAAAGTGACCATCTTAATGGCATCCAGACGTATCTCAATGATATTGTTAATGAGGGCAAGTAGAGGAGCAAGAGGAAATGCTGCCACAAATATAGTGGTAAAGCTGAACTGGATCACTAAATAAATGAAGAAGAAAGAACATTATTTACATAATTAGTCAAGTGTCTAATGTTTTTTCTTGATAAAGCATTCTGCAGAGCACATACCCATCTCCAGAAACTCATTGAACAGACTGAACGAGTCCACGTCATTGAGGCGGTAGTTGCTGACCCAGTCTCGAAGTTTGCAGTTGTCACACAGTTCAGCTCCATGTTTGGTCTCTACTTCATCTTTCAAGTAACAGTGGGCACATTTCCTCTGTAGCTTCTGGGTTCTTCTCCCCTTTAACCACCTGCAGAGCCAGCTGATGCAACAAAGAGAAAGATTAGACAATCTCGGACCCGATGTTTGGAAAGTGTATTAAACAACGGACATGTAAACACAAAACTGATTTATACTTACGGGCCAGTGAACTCAAAGACATTGCTGATGGTTTGCTTGAGAACCATTATAATCGCCATTTGGATAAACAGGTCTGTGAGACATCCACTAGGGTGGCACTGCACACAGAAGGGTGAAACATTTGGAGTGAAATCAGTAACAATATTTCAATGTACAAAAAAACCATCCAACATTTACTTTAAATAATGTACATTTAATAACTGGTATACATATCTGTTTACTCACTTCTTCTAACCTCCATTTCCCTGCAATTCGCACATAACCACCAGGATGGCCATTTATCCTGTCAGGTGTGTTGCAAAACCATTATTAGTCTTAAAAAACTAAATCCATCAGGTTAGAACATTAATTTAAGTTATTTGTGTGTGTGGGTTTGGACACTGAGCTGGATGATATTGTTGAAATCAATTTAATAATTTTAATATTTTAATATAAATATTTTTCCCACATTGATATGCAGAATCACACATAAAAAACTAATTTATTGTATTGATTGGATGCAATTGACTGTGTTTCGCTGTTACTCTTAACATCATGTATACAGCAAAATCTTCAGTATCTTTTTTGTTAGTTTTTAATTGCACAAAAATGATCATATCATCATATATTTTACCATTTTAAGTCAATAAACATTAATATTGTTTATTGGCCATCCCTAATGGAGTTAGTTCTTACCTGCCAAGGAAAAAGGCTACGTAGAAGAGCGATGAGAAGTAGGTAAAGAACTGAAAGGTGAACATCTTGACAGTGAAACTCTTCTCTGTGGCAGCGAATGATCTTGTTTTCTCTGGTAAAGAAAGACTTCATGTTAGCATGTATGCAGTTCACTATTTGGCCAACAGATGGCACAGTCGTTCACATTTGAGTGAAGCCAGTTTATACAGTAGCATTTCAAGTTTACATCCATTATATCATTACCTATGTTAACACCTTAATGATCTAAATTATACTATAATTATACTAATATATTATAAATACTGGGAACTGGGAGACTTCACTGGAACAGGCATTAATGTTATTAATTACACATGTGTTTCTCCTGCAAAGACAAATCCAAATGGCTGCTGTGAAAAAAATCTATTAGGTCACTAATGGGTCCAAGGAAAAAATATGCCATGCTGTTCAATCAGCTGAATGAAGAGGGACTCAGATATACTCTGCATCACTGGGGCATATGAACTTTTAAAGTGAAGACATGTCAACTCATGACCCCTTGTCACATGTTGCAGTGTTGCAAGCAGCAAAGCATGTTCCCCTTTCAGATGGTTACATTTAGAGCATTGTTAATAATCTTGTAACCTCTCAGATTTATCTCATGACTTTTTGGGGGGTTTTGAAAGCCAGGTTGGGGGTTGATCAGCCAACTGACTAAATTAATCTGAAACTATTTTGATAATCATATAATTGTTTCAGTCATTTTTTCAAGCAAAAACTATTTGTTGTCTTTCTTTTTCATATATGACAGTGAATTGAATATCTTAAAGTTTTGGACTGTTAGTCAGACAATCAAATCAAACCAAAGACATCACCATGGAGAAATTGTGAATGCAATTTTTCACTATTTCTTAACATTAGGCTAAATAATTAATCAAGCAAATAATCGGCAGATTAATCGATAATGAAAATAATTGTTAGTTGCAGCTCTGCACTGCTTTTCATGACAAGACCACAAGACTGAGTCATAATGCAGGGTCCCTCATACAGCCCATACTGTCATAGTAATGCCTGCAGTCTCCTTCTTGTCATGCCTTGCCTTCCCTCTAGTTTCCCTCTGGAGATCACCTGACCTATCACACATCCAGTGAATATATAAAGTGGCCCAGTTTAAGTGTCCACCATAAGCCCTAAAGCCTGTTGTTCATTCATGAACATGTTTGTGCCTTCATTTAATAAAGACACTGTGCTTGCTGTTGTGTACATTTAAATATGTGTGCGTTTGTGTGTGGTTTTATGATTTTTTTATTTCCCCTGTCATCGTTTTTTAACATTAGAAAGCTGCAGGTAATTCTCCTAAGAAAGTCTGCATAAACTGGAAGCTTGCAGAAAGTGTGAAGAAAGGGCTCAAAACATCCACTACAGTCATGGAGCGCTTGCCAATTTCACAGTGAGACATCGAAAATGTGTGTCAAAGTCTGAGTCTGAAACATTGGATCTGGGCCACTGTATAGAGGACAACTTCCTGTCTCTTTTGAGGCCACATTGTCTGTGTTGCCAGGCCACTGTACTGTTCCAGACAGCACTTGCCTGCCTGAACCCACTGCCAGTTATGTATGTCTGACCTGCTTCCTGTTTGATTACCTGCCTTCCTACTTCAGCCCTCTTGGATTTGTTTGCCTGTTTTCACTACCTACCTGTTTCAAATAAATACTCATCTAATCCTGAAACAGATTAAATTCTAAAACAAAAACATAAACTACATAAAAGATGTTTAAATCTGCCTGGAAATGTAAACATAACAGCATAAATTTGAAATTTGGTACCAAAATAATAGAAAAAACATAGAAAATATAGAAAATAATAAGATACGATGAGCAAACATACCTATTTCACAGAGCTTCATGGCTACGATCCTGTTGATCTGCAAAGACAAAGACATGGTCACACTCTTGGAGACTATTAGTAAAAGGAAAAAGAGACAAATGTTTAGAGACTTGTGTACCCGCGTCATGACAGTGATGATGAAGTAATGGAAGACGGCCCCCAGCATCATTGCTCCGCTGTTGGAGTGGGTGCTGAGGAACTCCCATGATCCTTCAGCCAAGAGCACTGCTGCAATCACCCTGAATACCACCAATGCATGTGTCAGGCCAATGATCACCAGTATCTGTGGTGACATAAAAACATCATCTCATTTGCATCACTGTTTATGAGGATTAACTCCTAACTGCATCCTTCTAACTTTTATTTTAACCTAAACTCCAACTATATACATATATATGCTATATCCATTAAACTGTATGTTATATATATACTTATATTAAAATGTATGTGATGAACATACATACACACAAGTCACCCACCATAACTGTGACACAGATCAAAACCAAAGTGCTGCGCAGATAGGAGTGTTTATATTTCTTGGGTTCACAGTTGGCATTGTTCACAATTTCCAGGATCAGTTCCTCCTAAAAATGATATAAAAATACAGCCATGAATTCCCCCCAAAAAAGCAAAGACCTGAAATTAAAGAAACGGGATGTAAATTAATGTGAATATAAAAGCAATCGTACCTCCTCCTCACACCAATCAGACACTTTCCATTCACACACATAAGAAGCTCGATGTCTCTTCCAGAATTCCAAAAACAGTGTTGCTATAAAGAAACATGGATTTAAATTAGCTGATGAAGCCTCTGTAGAATATTATATATACTGAATCAGAGTTACAGGTTTTTAATACACAGATCCACTGTGATGACGGTGAACTTTTGCCATTCTTGGGTTATTGGGTAGTAGTTTTACATTTATCTTTCATCAACTATGTGAAACACAAAGGGTTAGGAATGTGGTTAAGTTTTGGGAAGTAAGACAACTTTGGTTAAAGTTTGACAATTTAGTCATAAAAATGTTTGCGAAATTTGACTGTCAGCAGAAACTCAGGAACTGTACAGTAAACTGCTACTTAGATGGTAAATCATATGATGTGAGTTCCAGTTGTTAATTTTTCTTAAAGCCTTAAATACGAACTTATATTGTTTATCTTTTTGTTTTTTAACAGGTAACACAAGAATTTTCCATTCAAATTCTATCTGGCAATATCCACTTTTCTCACCTTCGTGCTTTCTTTCTTTTTTCTTTATTTCATCTCTCCCTTATACACCACCTCGCATTAAGTCATGCAATCACTTTGTTCTTTGAAGACTGCAGTCAGTGTTCTAGTTTATTGTACTCCTCACCCAGCTGTGCTAATAAACTTTGCCCAAGTGAACCACCGTTGCTTGAATCTGTATTTTCAACAGGTTGTATTTGATATGAGAATAGGTTTGAAAACAGACAAGTTGAAAATCCACAAAACAAAGAAGTACTCCAAAGACAAAAAGCTGAATAAGAAAGTGTGAAAGCATTTATACTGTATGTGTTCTTATGGATGACTGCTCGACCACCCCCACAGCCAGATGGCCTGGACTGATTAAGGTGTGAGTAGCCAAGAGGAGAAGGTTCTCACAGTGATGTGGCATCTCCTTGGCAATGCATGTCTCAGTGATCATAAAAAACATCCAGGCAGTTAGGTAAAATAAATTTGAGGAACATAAAATACTTGGTTGTTCATATTCTCTAGGCAAAAATGATTCCAAGGCAACTGGACTTAGATTTGTCTTATGAAGACGTTTCGCCTCTTATCCAAGCGACTTCATCAGTTCGTAATGCATCGGTCTGACTAGTCCTCACTAGTCGTTAGGCATGATGTGCGTTTGCCTGTGAACAACCGTCGTTCTGTTCGTTAGAGTCACTTGTTGGTTTCGGGCAGCTTTTGTTCTTAAGTTTCCTGGGAATGGTCGAAAGTGCAGCATTGTAAATAGGTGATAGATGGTGTCTCAAACCGCCTCCCCCGTTTAGGGATGGTTTTTCAAATTTCACATAGATAGCTTCTTTAGCTCCTCTTTCAAACCACCGTCTTCTCTGTCCAAAATTCTGACATTACTGTCTTCAAAGGAATGATCCTTTTCCTTAAGATATAAATAGACAGCTGAAACTGGACCTGAGGAGGTTGCCCTTCTGTGCTGGGCCATTCTTTTGTTTAGTGGTTGCTTAGTTTCCCCAATATAAAGGTCTTTGCAGTCTTCGCTGCATTGGACAGAGTATACTAAGTTGCTTTTCTGGGAGTGTGGTAGCCTGTCTTTTGGGTGCACCAGTTTTTGTCTGAGGGTATTGCCAGGTTTGAAACAAACAGGGATTTGGTGTCTATTAAAAATTCTCCTGAGTTTCTTGGATACCCCAGATATACATGGGATGACTATGTTTTTGTGTTTTTCCTTTGCTTCTGTTCCCTCTGAGTTTTTGTTCTTTTTGGAGCGTGTCCTTCTTTCAAAAGTCCAACTGGGATAGCCACAAGCTTCCAGAGCTCCCCTTTATGCTCTTTTTCTTGGGTTTGAGTGGTGGTTGGTATTTTATCAGCCCTGTGTTGTAAGGTTCTGATAACTCCGAGTTTGTGCTCCAGAGGATGGTGTGATGGTGTGGTCTGTGTGAGTGGGCTTCCTGTATATGTCAATGTGGAGGTTTCTGTCATCATCAAAGAATACATCACAATCCAGAAAAGGTAAGTGGTTGTCTATGATATCTCATAGTTTCCACTGCCTCCATGGTTGGAATGCAAGTGAATAGAGATGTTACATCGCTGTAAAGAAATTCTTCTTTATCTGCCCATCGCACAGCCATGCTGAGCAAAGAAAGACAGATAAAGACATTTTTCTTTATCTGTCTTTCTTTGCTCTTAGTGTGTTGGGCTAGTTGCAGTTTTTCAGTGAATTCTACAACCCTTCCAAATAATTCTGTGGGTAGGAGTGTTTTGAGTGTTTTTGTTTCTCCTAAAACTAAAAACACTCCTAAAGAAATTCCTCCACCTCCAACACAAAAACTCAAACAGAAAAGAGATAGTAGATAGTAGATGGGAGGCAAATAACAGAGCCCACATCCCAAGATGAACTACAAAACAGATGGGTTAAAAACTTGTCAGACAGGGAACTCACCCACCCTGAGAAAGAAGTCCTAGCTAAGGGACTGAATTTTGCTGTAACACCAGATCATGTTCCAATAGTTGAACTTATCACAGCAACTTAATCAGCTATAAGGAAAAACAGTCTAAATGAGACAGAAGCTGAACAGCTGAGGCTTAAAGTATCTGCAACCTTGTCCAGTGCTAAGGTCTCACCTTCAAACCACACCAGTCATGAAAGAAAAGCTGTGGTATCCCTAAGCAAGGACAAAAACGTCACAATTCTTCCGGCTGATAAAGGGAGATGCACGGTTATTCTAAATACATGTGATTACCATTCTAAGGTTTCCACACTACTTAACGACACAAACACATATGAAACCCTCAAACGAGACCCATCCAGCGGGTATAAGAAAAAAGTTATAGAATGTTTACAAAAATTACAGAAAGATGGAGCTGTTGACCGTTCACAGTACCTCCGGCTTTACTCACAAGACACCATCCCATGTCTATATGAACTCCCCAAGATCCATAAAGAAGGGGTCCCACTAAGACCCATTGTTAGTAGCATTAACTCTGTCACCTACAATATTGCCAAATTTGTGGCTAACATATTAGCCCCTTTGGTTGGGAACACACCACACCACATCCAAAACTCACAGGAATTTGTGGAAAAAGTCCATGGTTTAAGACTAGAACAGGATGAAACCACTGTGTGTCAGACTAGTGAGGACTAGTCAGACTGATGCGTTACGAACTGATGAAGCCGCTTGGATAAAAAGCGAAACGTCTTCATAAGACAAATCTAAGTCCAGTTGCCTTGGAATCATTGTTACCTAGAGATATCTATGACCTGGACAAATGAGAATATACACAGACGTTGTTCATATTGAACACTATAGCTACAAGTGTTGGATATACAGTTATCGAAGAAGAGTTATGCGCCCTGACTGTCTATTCATTTTATAAAATGTGTCAATTTCATGGGTTTTTATGGTGTTTGAAACAAAACTGTATTTGCATGAATTATGACTGTGATAAATCACATGAATCCTAAAAAGGAATCTGTATATAGAAAATATATGCAGAAAAATGCATAAATATACAGTGTTATACAGACACACAGAACTCACCCCACACTGCCATGAACATCGCAAAGAGCACTGTGCCATTATTGTCGAACAGCAGGCTCACCTGTGGACAGATAAGATCAGCAGTGAATATCAACAGGCATGTATGCAATTCAGATCTTTACTGATAAATGCACCGATGTACCTTCGCATATGTGCAAGTGTCAGAGAGCTGCCACACTTTGCATCTATTGTCACAGAGTGGACACATAATTGTGTTCGCCTCACAAACCTCCTTTCTACAACACAATGAGCACATCGATTATTACAGCGCAATAATTTATGTTGTGACACAGCGGCTGCAAAGTCATGAAAACACTTACATGAGGGGTGAGCTGTTGAAGAAAGCAAGGCCATAGAGGAAGATAATGACCCCAATGAGAGCAGGTGGGATGAGAAGAAATGTGTACCAGCCCAGCCACAGGTAGTACAAGGCCACCTTCTCCCCAAAGTAGTTCCTGACACACGTACACAAACACACATATACATGACGGAGTAAAGATGCTACTCAGAGAAAGTGATATGCACTTCATTGTCTCTTTAAAATTTGATTTTATGTAAAATGTACAATGTAGGCACAATTTGTAAATATTGCATACGAACATACAATTTTTAGGGTCAATTTTTGTACATATTTTATACATTATTCTTACATTATACACTTTCTTTATGATAATTTAATTAATTCCTGGATGTACGGTCATGCTATATATAGCATGCAGGTAAGGTACAGTATGTGGTCCTATACCATTCATAGATTTGGAGGTGAGGGCATCATGTATAATATCTGTATATAAAAACCATTCAAATACTTTGTGTTTATATAAAAGATTTGTAAATTGTACATTTTAATTGTTTTTTCTGCCTTTCTGGTATTTATTATAAAAATTGTAGTGGAGTGTATCTTGTCACTATGGTCAGTGATTGGCCTAATGTGAGAGCTACAATATAAGTTTACAATACTGATGTGGATCTTACACATACCCAGTTAAATTCGTAGTAGTTTATCATATGTCTATTATAAATTATAAGAATTCCAAAAACAGTGTTGCTGTAAAGAAACATGGATTTAAATTAGCTGATGAAGCCTCTGTGGAATATTATATATACTGAATCAGAGTTACAGGTTTTTAATACACAGATCCATTGTGATGACGGTGAACATTTGCTCTCTTGGGTTATTAGGTAGTAGTTTTACATTTATCTTTCATTGAATATGTGAAAACACAAAGGGTCAGGATTGTGGTTAAGTTTTGGGAAGTAAGACAACTTTGGTTAAAGTTTGGCAATTTAGTAATAAAAATGTTTGCGAAATTTGACTGTCAGCAGAAACTCAGGAACTGTTCCCTCCTTCTGAACTAACGCAAGAACTTTCCATTCAAATTCTATCCGGCATATGTCTATTATAAATTATAACTTAAACATAATATTGCAGACAACAACAGTTGATGACGTGACGCATGTTTGCACCGTGTTCTGCTGTTTGTACACAAGTGAATCCAAGGACAAAGGCAACAGCTCTAATTTGTACTGGCTTTAAGAGCATAATTTTAAATAATTAGTCCAAACAATGCCTGCATCATGCGTGACATAACATAACATGACATATTTACTGTTGTCTTGTTAATGCTTGAACCTACTTCACAGTAGAAATACATGGAAAACAATAACGCAGGAAAATAATGAATAGGTTGTTGTGTGCAGTCCAAACCTGACAGCATTTATGGGTTGCCCTTGGAGACAGGCTGTCCATCGAGCCCAGCTCTCCTTCAGCTCTCGCTGTTTCTTTTTCTGAGAGCAGAAGCACACAAAATCAAAGGAAATCATCGATATGAGGAAGAGCTTTGTACAAACCAGTTAACACAACATACAGTCATAATGGAAACAGAAACTAACAGTGTAAAAATATAATATATTACAAAGATTTTACAAGTTGATACATACAAATAAAACCACCCAAAATCAATGCTCCTTCATATTTTGAATACGCTTTAGAAATCTATTTATATCTTCATTTTCATTTCTTTCATCTCATTTTGTGGAAACGTCTTCCAGTTGTCTTTTATAACCATGATGTACAAATAAAACAGAGGAACATACATGTACACGCTCACATATGCAGAGGTGTAGCAATGTATGTTCACACACACATCCCCACTTACTCCCAACATTGGATGACTCACTGCATTATTATGACTCTCAGCAAGCCTTTGTGAACAAATACTTATTTTGGCATCAATGTATTATTTGGGAGGGCCCTTGCCAAGTTTCACTTCATAATTTAAGACGCTCTTAAGAAAAACAAAACACTTCAGTAGCCACATGAGAAGCAGAGATGTATCAGCTGATAATAGTGTCACTATCTGTTCTAAAAATGGCAGACATAGTATAACTCACATCTGACCAAAAGGAAAAGTTCATACGAGGAATGTTTTTTTTTCATTTGTCTTCTGTTATCAGTCACTATTAATATAATCTCAATTTGACAAAAGGCAATAGTACAAAGCGATCAATTACAAAGCCCTGGCAATTATGTAGTTATCAGGTCAGATATGGTGACAATATTGAAACCTGTAAAATAGTTTGTGATAATTCACAGATGCTGAACAAGGACAAAGATTGTGTATAATATTTGTTAGGATTTTTACCTCATGCAAGCAGAACCTTGCCTCAAAAACCTTCAACTTCATGAGATCCCGCAGACCCTCTGGGAAGAATAAGAGGTAAGTGGAATAACATAAAAGAACAGGTGTCTGGATACCTGAGAAGGATTTGGAGCATATTTAAGACTTGCTCACCTCCTGTACGGATAGGGGTGTGATTCAAGATGAAGTGGACAATCCTTATCCTGAAACAAGAACATGTATCACATGTTTATGGAGCCTTTTAGCCATGAGAAACAACGGCATGTTTTAGAGAAGGTTCATAAAAACACAGAATAAGATTCCATCTCCATATCACGCATGTATTTAGAAAACAGATTGTATTGTCTTAATGTGCAGCCTTCAGAGATAATGTGCACAAGTAATAATATAGGTCTAATGTCATGATCATATGGAGCAAATAGACAATCACAGGTGCTATTTGAGGCATCTGTGATTGTTTAAAATGAAACAGAGAGATATGACAACATTTTTTTTTACCTGGTGCTGAGAGGCACAATGTTCTGATCCGAGCTCCAGTTACAGGCATCAGACACTTTGAGCAGATACCTGTACTTCTCGAAAATCTCTTTAGGCGCTTGAATCCCATAGAAGACTAGCTCGTCATCTATAATTTTCTAAAATGAATACAATAAGATGAGTCTTCATCAAATGTTCAAAGCTGTTATAAGAAAGATAAGAAAATAAGAAAAGACAATGTCTCATTTATTAAACACTTACTGTCACTTTCAAGTTCTTTTTTTTCAATTCTTCAATGTATTCAGTTTGCTTCTTGAAAGCTTCTCTCTCCTGCTTATCAATTGTTTTAGCAACCAGGACATAGTCGTATGAGAGTGGAGTGAGCTGTGTGTGAAAAATGATACACCAAAGTCAATCTTTTTAGAGGACTATATGGGCAAACCTTTATTTGTGGTGTGTACTAATAAGGCCATGACTGATTAACATGCTTTTACCACAGGAGGAAGGGATGTCTGTTCATTGCCGTTCTCTCTCACCACTCCCATGAATTCCAGTAGTTCAATACTGGGCTATTCAACATAAAAATAAAAAATATAATAACACAATGATACTGTAAACCATCCATACAATCACAGTAAATGTGCACATCATGAATAAATGATTTAGTTTTTTAAAGGATACAAAAAAGTATGAGTGAAATGTTGTTTCCCAGGATAATTAGGGTTAGTCATGCTGCTCATATTCAATATAAAGCTTGTTAAATTCAGAAAGGTCATCACGAACAAAAGATTTCTACCTAATTATGACGCGGGGGTGTGTCAGTGGATGCCACTGTGCTGAAAAAAGCCTGTGGAGATCTTGACTCACTATGGAGGACTGTGACTGAAGAGGGTTAACCTGATTGAACCGCATGGCATGTTCACGTACTCTCACCCTGTCATGCCAGTCAAAGCTATTCACTCACAGAGTATAGAGTCTAAGCACTGGTACATGCAGTACAACAAAAGTGAAGGTGTGGCAGATCAACAAATGCAATCTGAGCATTGTGACACCAGAGGAGGTTCCTACTGTATGCTATTCGATCCTAATCAACACTTTAATGGATTAATATGTAGCCCACTCATGATTTGTATAAGGGTGAGCTATGTTAAGCACGACAATAAGCCTGTGCTGGATCTATAAATGTAGGATTAAAGGCCTGTGGCAACATAATAGAGATTTTTTTTACAATAGGAGCTGGCCTCAAAGCAGCTCCATTATGTATCGACATATCTGTGTTAGAATAAATGTGTATGTGTATGAATAAAATCACCTACCTGCCTCCTGTGGACGGGCATGATGAGTAGGGGCTGAATGCAGATGCGACTTCCCGGATTAAAAAAAAAGGAAAAAAGCCCGCATTCACTGATCCAAAATCCTTTCCATCAGCTCATCGATATGCCCAACTATAAAACGACATGAGTGCTGTTGAAGAGGCAGCAGGGAACTTCCGTACTTCCTCTAGGAACAAATGTGTTGTTGTTTTACAAGCTAAGGAATGCAAAAGCGACTCTACCTGTTGCTGGTGTCACAGCATTTATCGCTGCACAGCCTCCACCTTTCTCAGGCAAGTTCAACAGTGGGAGTGAATATAACACACAAACAAACAGAGTCGGCTGTGTGTTACAGTGGCTGCAGAATTTTTTTAAAAGAGCTAATAATTTCGGTATGTCTTGGCAGGTGCAACGGAATTGCATATCTTTATTGTCTCCTCCTTAGTGGATAAAATGCCATGTATCACTATCACCGCTAGATGGAAGCAAACACTGTGGCTCTGACCGCCTGCTACTGGTAATCACTGACTTGGCTGTGATTGAGTCATCCTACACACGTCAGTCAGCACTGACTGTGACATTTATCATCTCCACTTCTGCACTTGTCATGAAATTAAAGCATCTTGTTGATATGCTGCACAGATTATTTGACATTCACAGTCTAATATTGAGACTTGAGTGTACAAAATTAAATAAATTCCCATTCATTGTCAACAGTAGAAACTTATTATACATGACTGATACAACCTGATGTGTAACAATTTGGGAGTCCTTGACACCAAACATTATCCCAACGTCTACTGTACCACTCAATAAACAACCATCTTAACCCTCATGATTGTAGCACCTCAAGCACAGTGTAGGAGGTATCATAAGGAAGGAGGAACTTATTTTTTGTTTGTTTGTTTTGATTTTTAGTCTCGTCTAGTGTGTTCTGTGGTTAAGATTGTATCAAACTATGTTTCACTTCTTTATCATGGGTTATGTGCAATAAATTATCCTTAGTAGTGACTCAAGTAAAGTGAAGTAGGCTCTATAAGGTAGGAGGCATTGCTATTTTTAGGTTTTAGTCTAGGTAGTATGTCTTATGATTGTTGAGATTTTATCCATTTGTTCTATGTTTCACTTACGTTACTTTGGGTTATGTGCAATATCTTATCTCCTCTAGTTGAATGTAATCAACTGCTGGAAGAGTGCACCGCTGCATTGTTTGGTTGGTTTTAAATGATACTGATCATGTTGGTCATGTATTGCTTACTGTTTGATTGCAGCTGTTTGCAGCACTTTTTGCACAATGCGCCACAACATTGTGTAGAGAACCAAGTATTTAGTGGTTTTTAATGTAATGGCATTGTGTGATTGCAGCAGTGTAGCACTTCTTCTTTCGCACTAGTGCTCCACAGCATTGTGTCATCAATGAGATATGTTTTTGTCCTTGTATTGTATTGTCATATATTGCTTGATTGCAGCTCTGCGTAGCACTTTTGCCCAAGACAAATTTTCTTTGGCACATAAAAGTTTATCTCATCTCATCTCATCTCGCATCTCAAAAAGGTTGAGAACCACTGCCCTAAATTAATAAAGGTACATGTTCAGAATACACTAAACTGCTATAGATGTTCAGTGCATAGAGGCTTCTGGTTTATTATATAATCAACAAATGTAAATGGTTATTCTGTTATGAAGTTAACAGTGAGTTACAACAGCTTTCTATGTTGCTGGTTTAGCAGTTTTACTTCTACTGCCAGTTTTCCTCCAGCCTTACAGGAAGCACAGGAGTAACCTACCTTAATCTTTAAAGTTGTTTTACAGAGTTACAGCTGGCACAGTTGGAAAGTAACCTATACATTTACTCAAGTGTTGAGGTAATTGTGCTTTACTAGATTATTTCTGTTTTATTCATATATCTATACTATACTATATTACATAGGAGAATATTGTTCTTTTTACTCCATTACATGACAAAAACTGATGAAAGTATGGCATACAAATATATAATAAATGTATTAAATGTGATGCCAAAAGAATGTAAAACAATTAAAATTTGCTCCACATGGACCAGTTATATTACAATTCTGTTTACATATAAATATATAAACAATACAATCCTATAATATAAATACTACTATTATTACACTGAAAGGGGCTATTCTGCATAATGAGTTGTTTTACTTGTCATACATTTTATTTATAAGGCAGTATTTTTTTTTAATTGCTTTGATAATTACCTCAGTAAGTCAAGTGAGTAGCCAGATCTTCATCCACTGAAGGGGTTTTCACTGCAAATCTTTCTGGTAACATGTTATAGTGCAGTCAGCTTTTTCCGGTGTAACTTCCTGTCACTTACGATGTATTTTCCCGGAATTTACTCTGTAACCTCCTCGTGTGAATCCGTATATATACAATACTTACCGGTTCCTACTTGTACATAAATATAGGTACAGTGGAGGAAAACAAGACAACGAGTAACAAGGTAGTAACAACTGGGGATTTAAAGTGTAACTTCCCTACATTTCCTGTGTGATTTCTCGGAATGTATGGTGTAACTTCGTATGATTCAGTACATATTTATACGGATGAAGTGCAAGAAAATCAAAGGTTTTTGTTCTCTGCTCATTAACAATTATGACAGTCATTTTTATGCATTTGTGTTTGACAGACAAACTTCATTCACACTCCAGGGATGTATTATGCTTATGTCTTCTACTTCATTGTATGAATATGAACAAGACGAGAAATGGGTCTATACTTTTGAAAATTAGCTACCAGCAGGCATGTTGGTCCAGCACTGCAGCAGCTCATAACGGGCAAACTTACCTCTCTCAAGTGCACAGCTATGGAAGGCTTGTATTATCATCCGAGGGTGAAAAAAATGATACAGTAATGTAATAACATACATATTATGCCTTTAATTACACAATAATATATTTTTTAATTACACAGACTACAAGGTGTGTGCTATTCCCTCGTCCCTACTCTGTAAATACAGACTATTTATTTTGTAAATACATAATAACTACAGGGGGCGTGCTGGATTATTCAATTTACAATGTTCTCCTGTCCTTACTCGGTAATTACATAGTAGCAACAAGGACAACATTTTTAAAACACATGTTTATGTTTAAACATTGCTGTATATTTCCATATTTCTAAATATGATTAAAATAATCTAACCTACATATTTATGATTGCACTTACATTGGACAACATTCTTTATAGTGTAGCTACTTGTGAGCTTTAATATATTATATGTTCCCATTGCGCAGTCCAGTGGATGTATTTCTGTAGATCTTTGTCTCTAAAAAAAGAAGAAAAGAAAACTAACATGTGAAACGGGTGGCCCTGTGTGCCTTGTTATTAGTGATGACTTTTACCATTAGTCTTGGAAACCTTGGAAAACAGTGCACACCCAGGAGGACCCACATGTCAAGGAGGAGAGGCGATAGGAGGCTGAAGAAAAAGTGGTGGCGAAAATAAGCAGCTGTATTTCTGTACAGGCAGCCACACCCAACACAGGGGGATAACATAATTACACCAGTAGCTACAGGACTGTAAAACCACTTGAAAGGCGACAGAGGGGGCCGCTGCTACTAAATTTGACTGTAGTGGAAGTACAGAGTAGAGAGGCAGTAGGGAGGAGTAAGCTGCAGATAAGATCCCTTCTTGAACTTAAAGAGGATATAACAGAGTGTGAATGACTGGGAAAAGCCCATCATAATGCTATAAACAAAACTAAACTAAACTAAACTAAAAATGGAGACTAAACATCTGAGTGACTGCTAAGGATTAATAGTTGAGTATGGTTCCTGATGTTTTTTTGGTTTTTTTTAAATGTTATTTGCTATGTTTTTACAATTAGACCATGGACCCCCATTTGATTTTGTCCAAGGGTCCCACATCCAATGCGATTTTTGCTTTCAGATGTTTTATTACATGAACTTTAAGAAACCCATAACCAAAATAGTCTTACATTCTGTCATTGTGTTACTTATGGATGGAATTAAGGTGAAAATAAAGTATTCTCCTTTTTGCTCGGGACCCTTTGGAACCACCTCAAGGACCTGTAGGAGTCCCTGGACCCCACTTTGAGAACCACTGGTCTACACTGTAGGTGGGCAGATAACAGTGAAGAGCGTGAAACCTATGAACTGAATAGTCATGCTTGTACATTCTCTCGTTGGACTAACTTCTTTTCAGTGAAATAATAGTGAAATTACAGTATTCTCCATTTTTCTGGGGAGGTCCCCTGGAAGTCCCTCAAGGACTCCTGGGGTCCCCGGACCTCACTTTGAGAATCACTGGCCTAATTGATAAAATTAATCATGAATTTGCTTTTTCACTCTAATTATAATGAGAACTGATTTGTTTTTCTTTAATTTTCATACATAATATCCTCTTGATTAATATATATGCCTGTGATCCATAATATGAAACTGTTTTGGGAACGTATGAGTTAACAGGACAATGGTTGGTTGTGAAGGAGTTTTCTGGAAGCTGTCACTCTGGATATTTTGCCAAACAGACTGAATTTATAGGTATGTAGCAAATGAATGATCTAGAGGGATATATGATAGGATATTACAACCCAAAAACCCAAATCCTGCCTAAACTGTTTAATGTGGCCTCCTTTGCATAAAATCACAGGTGTTTTTACAAGGTTTGTAGCCCTATATTTGTTCCTATAGCTCTTTAATTTTGAGTCAATGTTAGTCCACCCCTGGTTTCACTTAACAAATGTATTCACCATTAACTGAAGAAAAAAAAGGCTTGTACCTATTAAACAATATTACATAAAGTAGATAACCCAGAACCCAGAACCTGAATATACTTATTTTAACACTATGCAGTATATTTCCCCAAATTAAAGTTTACTGGCAGAATATCGACCAAGAAAACGCTCGTTTCTGATTGAGTGACAGCCACTTCTAATGAAAACCGTTAGCTAACTTGAGCAGAAACAACGTAACGCTACTTAGAAATAGACTAATGTTACGAGGAAACCTAGCTATATTTTCTTCATTTCTTTTTTTTTTTTTTTTTTTTTTTTTTTTTTTTGAGTAAGGCTCAAATGTAACACAAAAAACACTCCCAGTTGTCTTAATTTAGCGTTTAATGAAGACCACTGGGATAAATTCACCTCCGACTCATCCGTTGGCGAACGTTATCTAAGTCACTATTACGGTATTGCCTCACTAACGTGGACAACCTGTGCTGGTTAGTTCATTTTTTCGTTCCTGAAACGTATGCAGCCATGAGGGTATCTGTTCCCCCCCTCAGAGTCAGACCATTGGCTTGTGGTGTATGGAGCCACACCCCTCATGTACGTCCCTATGTGCCGAAGTGATGCAGCAGTCAGCGGTCAGTGGGCGAAGGAGGGCACCCTGGCAAATTAGCCCGGTGAGCTACCGAGGAGTCACTGAAGAAGAGCGGTCCGGAGAATAGGAGTCTGAAGGCGGCACAGAAGTCACTTGGCTCGGGATATCTCGGTGGTACATGAGGACCAACAAGCACTGCTTGGAAAACGCGAGTGACTCAACATGCACCGAATAACGGGGAAAGTTGGAGGGGACAGTTTAATTGAGATGAGTCCGACACAGTCTTACAATGGTGAGTAGCTGAAAACTTAGCCCCGTTTTTCCCCCAGGGATACTAGCCAAAAGCCGGAAGTCGGCTGACCTGTCCTCATACTGCAAATTCTTCCAGGATAACATTCATAATTTATTTATGTATAATGTTGAGATGCAAGCCTGCTGGGAAATCAGCCAAGAGAAGGGCTCTTAACAATTGGCTAAACTTCTTCACAAATAATATCATATATAATCTAAAACTACAGCCCTTAAAATAACGTTAATCTAAAATTAAACAGAAACTTTATAACAATCATAAAGCATTCCAAATGGCACTTTTATTTATGTCATTGGTAGGCCTGTTGGTATCCCTTCCTGGAATAACTATGCCAGTAACAACATATATCAGACCACCGTCACATACATATCTTAAAATACTTTTAGGTAATGTTTGCTTGGCTGTTTTAAAATGTATCCATGTTCCACTTTCCCCCCTGGGCCAGTTTATAGTCTGGCTTTTTTTTCATGGAAACAGCAGTAACTTATTCTTCAGCTTGTGCCTGACAGCTGGCCTGGTTACTGGAAACACCCTGTCACTAACAGGCGGCCACTTTATTCACATACACAAACTCTGAATCCAACTCTGACTAAATTTAAACTTTAAAACAAACGCTTGGAAAGAATATTGTGTCTTTTTAACCTTTTATGGTGGTGTCTGACTGGAGTATGAATCACACTGGAAGCTTTCCAGGAACCTCCATCAGCACAAATCAATGTAAAAGTGTCACGTTACAGCTGCAGCACAGATAAAATTATATTATCCGAGTTATACCAGAGACTGAACTGTGAGTGATCACTGCAGTATTGTGAACTATAGTTACTGTTACCATGGTGTTCTGTGTTTATGGTGCGTTGAGATTACAGTGGAAGCAGTGTTTTCCACACAACACACTCACAGTTTCACAACCATAAATCATAATACTCAAAATCTCGATTATTATGATGTAGATGTGCATAGATTATACCATGGTAAACCATGCTTAACTCCCACCACGCATCATAACATAACAGGCTATAGTCTGTACATATTCAATGCAAATGTGTCCACCAATTTGTAAAAATTACACTCTTACTGTTACATATCCCCAGAGCGCCAGTATTTCCAGACAACAAATTAAAAAACATATAATCTGAGTCAAAACGTGTGGGCAGCTGAAGATCTAAATGATTGCTTACAAACCCTGTATTTTAAATACAGATTCAAACCACAACGATCATATTGTTGGCACAGATTCCCAAACTATTTGTTGTGGTTTGACGCAGCTGTAGACTAACTTGGACTATCTTTGATTTCCTGTTGATGCATCTGTACTCACCCTTACTGTATATAACTGTCTAGATTAAATCTCTCGAATGCTGTCCCAATATGAGGACCGGCACGTGAAAGCAGTGTTGTTTCCTCGTGTGAGCACCTGAAACTTGTAGACATGGTAGAAGATCAACGGTTTCCTGTCACAGGAAAGCACACCGAGTGTGTTTACGTACAGAATGTCACAGTTTTAAGCGAAGCTGCTGGATTTCTGTTCGCAGCCTTACAACATAGGCACGAAATTCCTTACAGCCACACTAAAGAGGAGCTTTAGTGGCTCAAATTTCTCTTATTTCATTAAACCAACTGTATTTATATGGTTTATTTTTTACATTGTCAGTACAGTTAAGTTAAAACATAGTTTGTGTAAATAATAGATGTTGTTCTCTTGAATCTGTAGGGTGACTGTGATGGAAAAAAAAAGACATAAACAGGCTTGTGGTATTTCCACTGTGATCAGCTGCTCTCTCTTGAACAAAGCTTTGACTGTGGACGACTGGAGGCTACGGAGTTAGGTGGGCAAAGCCTCTTGGCGTAGATGAATGGCTAATACCAAGTGCTCCATTGCTGTGTCCAACGGTGCGAAAATATGCTCAGCTGTTTGAGAGGCTCGTTCTCAAATGTTGTGAAAGAAAAATATATTTTGGAATAAATCACAGCATCTTATCATAACAGGTGTTTAAGGAAGATTAAACAAGAAGTTGCATTTATTGTTAAAAGCATATAGAGCTTTATTATACTGTGTTGTATATCATACTGACTGACAAGGACTTTTCCAGGGGTCACTGTTGATGTCTCCTATAAACTTTCATAGTGTGTCGTAACTCAAAAGATCTTGTAAGCGATAAGCTACGACAAAATTTTAAAAAAGCTGTATCACAGATTATGCTGTATTCAGTTTCTGGAGAGGAACTTTTTAGTTTAACCAACTTATACTTTGTTGCCGTGGCATGTAATGACACAAAGGCAGGGAGGGTTCACATATTACAAGGTTTCAGGTCAGTGTAAGCACATTTTTTGTGTTGAGTCCAGACTAAATATAACCTCAGAGAGACCATCAATTAGGACTGTTGCATTTCTATTTAAAAACACAGACACAGGCTGAAACCAGCTTTTGCTTTATTTTCTTAGTAACGGTGATGCCAGCAGTACTTGATGTTTGTCTTGCTTCTCCATCTGCCCTGCTATTTATTTATGTAAATTCTTTTCTCAGACCCTGGAAGTTTGTAATTACATCTGATATGCAATGAAGGGCAGGTAAAAGTAGAACTTCATCATGGTTAAAGCCGCAGTTTCATCACACGTCCAGCTTTTGACTTTCATACTCACTGAGGGGGGTTTACCAGACTTATCAGTCTCATTTCCTTCTGGCTCTCCTGTAGTGCTGGAATCGCAGCTCAGCAGCACGGCATCTGTTAACTCATGCTGTCCGGCCTGTTTGTGCGCTGCCACAAAATGCTGTACAAATATAGACCACAACATTGGCTGTCTGTCAATGCTCCTCTCTTAACCTCGGCAGCTGTTCATACGCCTGAAACTTAACTTCACTGCCACCAACTTGCCTGTTTGAGATTATCTATGTCGCTTGTTATTCTTGTTTCACTTTGTCTAAAGATGATTGGCATAATTAACACTGTTGATTCTATTTTTAATTTAGTTTTCCTTATGCTTCTATCTTTCAGACGATATAAATGGCTACCACCAACATGACTCATACAGCGCAGAATCCCTCCAGCAGGAACGATCAGCGGTAAACACACAACTCACCTCATGCTTACATTCACACCCTCAAAGCAGCTTCTTTCCCCTCGATTGTGGAGAGTTTGAGAGAGTTTCCTTCTATAGAAATTCTGAATAGAAATGTAATAATACTTTGTCATTATTTATGTTTGTTTGTGCCTCAGAGTAGCCTGAATTTATTTGAATTTGTACCAACTATTCAAGTATGTGGAGATGTGTCCTTCTTATATGTTTTATTAACTTTCCAAGACAGAGGCGTAAACAGTTTGGGTTGAAGTGTTTTATTTTTTCCTCCAGCTAACCTGATGTAAACTTGGCAGCAGAAACTTCAGACTGTCCAAGCAAAACCAACCTTTCCTTCCTTCCCTGTCTCCAGTTAAATAGTCACACTGATTGTCATATTATAAACTCATCACATATCGACAGCCAGCAGGTACCAGGAGGGTTTAGATTGTGGTTCTTAACAAACTGGTCTTCACAGTTGAGATCACGTACATTTTTTCTTATCCATTCGTAATAGTTTAATAGCTAAAAACGTCATGAGAGACTCAGAGATAACCCTAATACTCGTGTCTCTTTTCCCCCCTTTCACACTATATTTAAAGTTTCCTTTAACGCCTGAAGTGTGTGTAGACACCTGTGAGTCTCTCAACGTCAGCCTGGCCTCCCTGGCTCCCTCTGACCACAGCGACAGTCCACAGTATGAGGCTCAGACCTTAGAACGAATCAGTACTATGACTGGGGTAAGGCACCAGTCAAGGACACAGATGCATGCTGCTGTGTCTGCGTGTTTGTGCCGTCTCATATCTTAATGCTCAAACTTTTAAATGAGCAAGACTGACTGTGACTGTGCCTGACATTAAGTGCTTTTCAAGGTGTTATGAAGTGTTTTTAAACATACAGTAATCT
The DNA here is from genome assembly GCA_029490765.1 of Euthynnus affinis. Taxonomy (NCBI): domain Eukaryota; kingdom Metazoa; phylum Chordata; class Actinopteri; order Scombriformes; family Scombridae; genus Euthynnus; species Euthynnus affinis. The sequence continues at coordinate 15,726,926 of CM055844.1, read as the reverse complement.
GTAAGGATGTGAAAAAATATAATGAAGTATTATATATATAAATATAATAAAAAAAGTGTGGTGTGTTTGACGTTTTGATCAATTTTTATCTTGGTTTGTATTGATCTTTGTTTCTTTACAAATCTATAAGATTGCTGCCATAGTTTTAGTTACACAGTTTTATTAAAATTAACATTTTAGGTTTACGCTCACTGTCCACTTGGTTCCCTTTCTCCACAGTTCTGGAGAAAGCGGGCGCTATTCCTGAAGTATCGTTCGAGGGTATGGCATGGTAAAACAGGCTTGTGATCTGATGCAACTTTATGCATATGTCTGCTTGCCGGCCAGCTTTTCCTTCTTTCTTAAGAAATGTCTGTTCAGTGTTGAGTTTCTCTATCAAGATTAAATATTCAGAGAATAAAGCTCGGACATTTGAGTTGAAATCAATACACATTTCATGGTAGAGAGCTGTTTGTAGCTTCTGGAGAGCATGTTTTGTTTTTTTTCTGCAGGGAGTAATGGAAACATTCTGGCATGAGCTAAGTGTTGACGCATCATCAGAGTTCATTAAAACTGGAAAAGGCCCCTTTCACTTGCTTTGTTCTCACCTGTGATAACTGTCTGCTTCACTGAAGAGAAAAAACACAAGCCTGGTGTTAGAGCATAATTAGAAAGTGCACACTTGCACACACACACAAACAGCCACGCAAATGACAAGTACTAGTGTGTGTGTCTGTGTGTATGTGTGGTCTGTCATAGGCAAATTCAGATTTAGGACCAGTTGTGTGTGTATGCATTTGTGTGACCATGTGTGCATTTATGTGTGTGGGTATACTTTTAGTGTGTACAGTCTGTACTTAATCACAACCCTGCCCTGTGCTCATGACAGGACTGAACTTCTGTGGCTAACCAAACACTGTACTGTATACTTCTTCTTTTGAATCTTTGAAAATCTGGTCTTGCTTAAGCAGACTGTAACCATCTCTAATGAAAAGTTAAATATTTCCCCTTTTTTAACAACAGCTTATGCAATAAGCTTTCTTAGTAATCTGGTTCTTTCCAGCTGAAGGCTATGATTTAGCCGTGTGGAAGATGACATCAAGAGGGAGGGCCTGCTACTCTGGTTTGAGACATTTATCCCCCTCCTGCATTTCTGCATACGATTACGGATTACTGTAATTAAAATCCATGAAATAATTAAATTGGTCATCATCCCATAGGTGACTTCCCCCTTATCTGATCTCTGATATGAAAGCAAATACTAGTTATCCTGTTGAGCCTGTGGTGTGTGAGTCTAATGTTAAAGTAAACCAGCAGCAAGAGAGACTCTCCTTTTCATACATGACAGATACATGCTGCAGTTTAAGGTGGACTTGTTTTCAGGTTACATAGGTTAATAGAAAAGTCTTTACAACCACCTTAAATATATACATAATATTATTTTCCCCCTTTGGAAGTATGTGACAGGCTGGTGACTATTTTGCTTGCCAACCAATATCGATGTTTACTCAGTCAACCTAATGTCAACAGGTCTAGACCGGACGAGATTCCTGAATAGCCTTCTAATCAATCAACTCACACTTCCTTTCTTTTCATCCCTCCTTAAAAGAGTTAGTTTAAATTGAACTGCTGCTTGCTCATTCAATGAGTAATTTATCAATTGAGCTTGCATGGAAGACGTTCGCGTCCACAGACCAGACGCCAAAATGTACCACGGAACTGTGTAGGCAGGCTGTCCGTGTCTGCTACTTGTCCGTGGTTATTTTTTTGGATTATATAAATCAGGGTCTTACAATCAGCAGCTCAATTCACAGTCTCTGCCAGAATCTGACGGCTGTTCCTAATATTTTGCTTCCCTCATGTATGTTAACGGGGTGGACAAAATATTAGGAATATATTACATTCCAGTACACATCCACCACCCACGACGACCTCAATAATATACATTAAGTAGAATTTACCCCTTTCTGTCAACAAAAACTGAAAATGTATAAGCTTCGTAAAAGTAGAGTTTATGTGTGTGTTTGTTTGTTGTATGTATATATGTTTGATATAGGCTTCTTCCAAAAAAAGAAAAGCTTTGAAAATAATATTTTCAGAAGCCCCTCCCTGAAACTAGTAGCCCCCTTGTTCTACATTTACCCTCCTTTATTAAGATAAAAGACATCTAAAACACCCAGTAGTTAGGGTTAGTGGTAAATGTATAGAGCACTGCCAGCTTCACTGAGCAGAGGCAAGTCCCAGCAGATGCACTGATTCCATATAGCTGATCTGTAATTACAGCAAATTAGAGAGTTTTGTAGCGACATCCCAGTTAAAGAAAGCACCCACCCTGCTCGGTCAACATGGTCTAATCTAGTCCGGGAGGTAATGCACACCCATGGTTAGAATGTATGAATGATATGGGATAAGAAAACCATGAAAAAGGTTGAGCACGTTGACACGAACGCCTTTACAGTAGATCAGTTAGTACAGTAGGAGCCAGTGTGGTAAATCCAGCTGTGGCGCTTCTTACAGCTGTCTTACTTACATCACTGAAACATGTGTCAGACCAGTTGGTTTTCATTATGAGTATCCCAGTTGCACTTCGTGCAGTGTGTGGTAAGGTCTACAGCTTTAATTGATTGGTTTCAAGCAGTGATTAGTCAGACCAGAGATTTTATGTTATCGGTTGTGGTTTTCTGATGTTTCTGATGATCCCTTATCAGTCTTGTAAGACCAGATAACTTCACATGGCCAGTTGACTTTTCAACTGAGGTTTTACTGGTTATCTGAAACATTAGACAGCATGTTTTAGAGCAGTGGTTAGCAAACCTTTTCACATCAAGGACCCCTAAAATGACAAATTAGACCACGGACCACCATCTGATAAGATGCTTTAAGATGTTTTATTACAGAAAGTGTATGACACCAAGATACTAACACATTCTGTCACTGTGTCACTTATGGATGGAGTTATAGTGAAAATAAATGATTCCCCTTTTTGCAAGGGACCCCCTGGAACCCCATCAAGGACCACTGGGGGTCTCCGAACCCCACTTTGAGAACCACTGTTTTAGAGGCTGCTGCAAGCCTTTACTCTCCTTGTGGCCTGTGCTGTACACTGTACACTGTACCCCCCCCCCCACCCCCCACCCTTCTGATGTTGTGCTGCTGTTACATTAGCTAGCTAGCTGGCAGCAGCTACATTTCCGGTGAGCTGATGTCATCACTAGGAGTCTCCTGTTCTCTCCTTCCATCACCCTCTCTCTTCTGGATGTCTGAGTGAGTGATGGGTTTCGTCCTGGGAAGTGAGTTAACTGGATGGAGCTCCTCAGTCTGGGAGATCGGTGGAGAGAGAGGGAGGGAGGCAGTGTTTTAAGGGCTGGACGTGTGTTCCCAAGAGAAAGGCAATTTTACTCTGTGAGGCAGCCGGCCTTTCCACTGATGCATCATAACCATAAAGGGAGTGGGGCTATGGAGGTAAAGTGCTCTTCCTTTCCTCCCTCCCCACACGGGACAGGGCAAACTCTGTCAGAACTAGAGCACATTAGCCATTGATGAGGCAGAGTTTGATGCTGTTGTCATCGTTGTCCTAAATGTCTGTATTTTCTGAATTGTCTGCAGTCCTGTGTAGGTAGCCGCTGTAGTGATGTGTAGTGATGACAGTAGGGCATGGTATGTGGTTATTTTTAGCTTTCTGAACAGCTGAAGCAGCACTGACTGCAAGCAAACCCGCCTTCCTTTCCTCCCTCGAATATATCTGTGCAGTTAAATTTCCCTTCAGCCCCGAAGCTGAGGACACACAGCCACTGCAGGATTAGCATTAGCTGCTACACATGCTTGACATTTCTTTAGTTGCCAGTACAGATGGTTTCGGCCACTATGGGTTCCAGGATTAAATAATAGCATTGGCAAAGAAAGCACGGGTTAACATGAATATGGCTGCTGGGACTCCCTTATCTGTAGAGAATGGAGTTTATTAATTTGTGATCCTCCTCACATACTCCTGGCCCTGCTGTGATATTAAATCTGAGGTTGTTTAATCGGTTGACATGACATGAAGTATTTACAGGATTCTTCCTTAGCCTGTTCTCATCCTGTTCAATGAAAGGGAACATGAGAAACATGAAACCTTAGTCATAACAGATATCCTGCATTTAGCACACTATTCATGTGAGTGAAAACATAATAATCAGTATTGTTTGTTGTAGACAAACATTCATGTGTGGTGTGTTGTGTAGGCCTTGTTCTTTGGGTTTTGCTGTTATCCACTGACACATGTTGAGTTTGATTGCCTGGTCTGCTGTGGTGAATGCATTGTTGTTGCATTGTTGAAAGACTTGTAGAGCTGATGCTATACTGACGTATGTTTTAAATGTTGTGACTTATGTTTTATCTTGTTATAGATTGACAAACAACAACAAAGCAAAGACTCCGTCTTCTTCCGTGATGGATTGCGCAGGGTTGACTTTGTCCTGTCCTACGTTGACGATAAAGATGGCGATAAGAAACAGGTAAGAAGCGACTTCAAGCAGATGGTTGTAATAACTGCTGTTTCACTATTGTTATAGCTGTATTTCCAACTCAGCAGAGTGGTTTTGAATATTATTAATTACGGCCAGAACTAAATATCCTGAAATCTTTAAAATATCACACAAAATAACAGATGATGTTATTTCCAGTTTTTGGGTCCTTCTTGCTTTTACATAACAAGAACTGGCTCTCACAGGATATCCCCTGAGCTCACAGTGTGAGTCAGTGGCATACCCCAAATACCACAATACTGATAAAGTCAGATAAACTGTTGTTCTCGGCTTAGCTTATCTCACTAATTTTCTCAAGGAATTTGCTGAGAAGATCACTTCTTCAATGAGCCCTATTTTCTTTAAGTTAAATCAACTCCGAGGTATTTCCGTACCTTCGTTGGGCAGATGTCTTTTTGTGTCAAGTCTCTATCAGCTGTTGAGTGTTGAAAGACTTCTAGTGTTTGATACTAAGCTGCTAGCCTTCACATCTGGGTGTCACCACACAACGGGTATGAGGCCAGTGAATCAGTGAATCAACAGATCACTGGTTGTCAGGAAGGGCAAATTGGAGGCTATTTCCTGAGTATTATTCACATCTGTCCGAAAATGTGGCTGTAAATTTCAGCTCTAACAAGAAGGGATTTAATTTGCTTGTCAATTTCCACAGCGGTGACACGAACAATTCCTTTCTATGTGCTTATTTCTGAAAACATTAAACTAAAGTCCAATATGGTAACTTACTGTACGTCATATCACTGCACTACCACAATATCTTTCACTACCCGTTTGCACCGCCGCAACTGCTACTATAAAATCCACTGAGCTGACACCGCCTTGTCCACACTGGTTTATAGTTGTTGTTTAGTTGTTTTGTACCACTTCTCAACCACACTGCCTGTGATTACATGTTCACTTTGACTTTACATATTTATTTGTGTTTTGCTAGATGTGTCATCTTGATATTTCACATTCACTTCATATTGACTTGAAAACATTTTGTTTGTTGTTAGTTGCTTTGAATGATTTACTTGCATGTGCAGGTTTCAGTCTGGTTTTAATTAGATTAAGCACATTTTATTTCACATTTCTATATGTTATGCCAGTACAGTTTGTGTGTCACACAATAAATATTACTGTCATTGCTGTCCATTGTTGTGGGAATAAAGTGAAATCGCACTGATAAATACATGGATTTTTTTTTTCTTCTAAAGGAGAGGAGGAAGGTTTATGAAGCTAATCTAGTGAACGTCGGCCTGGAGCTGGAAACAGAAGATAAATTGGTGAGAGCCCCAGTTTCTGATTTAATTATGTCTAATCATGTTAAAGGGAACATAGTGGGCTGCAAATCCATGCATGTATATTCACGTATGTTTGCTTTTTTTTAGACATTGTTGGACTGCTTCTTCTAAAAAGACAAAAAGACTGAAAGTTTCTGTGCTTAAACAATGAACCAGAACAAAAATGTATTTGTAATAAAGCAAAAGCAAACACTTCATGTCTTTTAGTCAACAAACTATGAATGTAAAACGTATGAAATGCACTTTTTTTCAAGTATCTGCTGTTTTTTACCGAATTAGTTTATTTATGAGTAGCCCTGCACTCATTACGCTGTGACACTTTCATTGTAATAATCAACAGGAGTCAGAGGATGGAAAAACATATTTTGTGAAGATCCACGCTCCGTGGGAAGTGTTGGCCACCTACGCAGAAGTACTGAAGATCAAGGTCCCGTTCAAGGCCAACGACATCCCGAACCACAAGGAGATGCCCATGAACTGGCTGTCCACTCCCTTCCGTCTGCCAGACCACGTCATGCACCCTGAGCCGGACTATTTTACGGCTGCCTTCAACAAGAGCAAGTCTGACTTCTTCCTTATCGACGACAAAAACACGTTCTTCCCCCCGTCTACCCGCAACAGGATAGTAAGGATGCTTTGACCATGACTATCTTTTCTCTTCTTTCTTTTTTTGAGAATATTTTTTAATTTAAATATACAGAGACAGTCCAGAATATATCATTTTATCTACTTAACCAGTTTTTGAAAATATTTTTTAATTGTCTCTTAAACATCAACCATGACTTTCTTATCATTTGTGATCCTCAAATTATAACATTCCCCTGATATTCAGCTCAAAACAGAATTTGATATAAATCCAGTATGATGTAGTAATATTTTCTGAACTGAATGTGTGTTTTTGAACATTTTTGAATGTTGTTGAGTGAAATTCAGCAGGTTATGTGTATTGTGAGAAAATAAATGTCCATTTATCTTTAAACTGCTGTGAATACAGAGGCAACTTTAATATTCTGTTTTTTTATTTTTTTTATGAGTTTTCAAGCCTCTGAACAACAAAACACTGTATTCTTCTCTTTCTTTCTGTGCCAAGGTCTACTATATCCTGTCCCGATGTTCATACATAAGCGATGAATGTGGGGATAGAGACAAGAAGGGAATCAAGAGGTTACTCAACAATGGCACCTACACGGCTGCCTTCCCCCTGCACGATGTGAGCCTCTTTTGGTGAACTTTTGGCATTTTTTTTAAATCATTGGATAAAGGAAAGGAATGTGACCTACTTCCAACATTAACATCCTGTTTGAGGCAGTGTTTGCACTATGAGGATGAACAACAGTGCACCTAATGCAGTGAATGTGGTATTGAACTATGTCTTCTGCATGTGTGCAGTCTAGATACTGGAAAAGATCAAAGGATCCTAACTGCGACAGTGAGAGGTACAGTCTCTACAATCACTGGGCCAGATTCTTGTGTTGCTACAAAGAGCAGCCTCTCAACCTTATAAGGTAATACTGCAGAACAAAATCCTCAGATCCGTTGTGCATTTACATCAGTCTGGGAAAAGAATTTACAACATGAATTTTATTTTTCCCTTCAACAGGAAGTATTACGGGGAGAAGATTGGTATTTATTTTGCATGGTTGGGGTTCTACACTGAGATGCTGTTCTTTGCTGCAGTCGTAGGAACAATTTGTTTCGTGTACGGATTCCTCACCTACGATGACAACGAGTGGAGGTGAGTTTTACAAAGAATACTGAGATGGTTACTTTTGTTGGTCTTTCAGATGTCAATGTATCATTTGTTATTTCTATTATTAATGTTATTTATGTCATTTCCCTCCAGTAAAGAAATATGTAGTGAGGAAATCGGAGGCAATATTGTCATGTGTCCGCTGTGTGACAAGAAATGTAGCTACTGGAAACTCAACTCAACATGCAACTCATCATGGGTGAGACATCCTGGCTTTGTGACTAAATTGTTTTTGTTCATGATTCATGTTCTCCCGACAATATGTGACATTCAAAAGGTCAGTTTTTCATTACCTCACTAATTCTCAAACATGTTCTTCTTTCAGCAATCGCATCTATTTGACAATGTGGGAACAGTGTTTTTTGCCATATTCATGGGGATTTGGGGTGAGTAAAACAGTCCCCTCTCTGCATTTTTTATTCTCTGACCCAGTGCACCATCTAGTGGCAGCTGTTACATTTTTATTAGTCATTCAAAATCACTGTTTCTCACTTTGAATTTAAAGGGTAATTTCACCCAAATTACAAAGAAATGTTCTCAGTAACCTGTAGTTGTAGATATGTACATAGTTTTGATTTTATTTCTTGAGGCTTTAATATCCAACATTTCAGCCATGCCAGTCTTTTTTCTAAAAGTTATAAATACAGATTCAATAAAACTGAACAAGGTTTTTAATATTTTGCCATGATACATCTGCAGTGACGCTGTTCCTGGAGTTCTGGAAGAGGCGGCAGGCCCGTCTCGAGTATGAGTGGGATCTGTTTGACTTTGAGGAAGAGCAGCAACAACTGCAGCTTCGGCCAGAGTATGAGACCAAGTGCACCAACCGCAAGATGAACCGCATCACTCAGGTGCTTTTGTTCTCATGAAATATTAACTCACTCTATGATACTTGTTATAATGTACTGCTTTAAGTTTGTGTCACTTTCATGAGGCTTTAACCAGCAGATATGATGTATGGTAGAATGATTACAGATTACAGTATCATTTGTATTTATCGGATACAGGTTCTACACACTGTGAGCTAGTTGCAGTCATGCATTAGGTCAGCTGCTGGACTAAAAAGCTGGTTTGACTCTGAACTTACTCAGATAGATGAACTCTACTGTGGTTTCAGGAAATGAGGAACAGGAAGTGATAGTGATAGACACAGACTTGTAAAATGAACAGAAACAGGGTGCTATAATTTACCTTGACCACATCCCACTCATCTGTAGGAAATGGAGTATGTTCTTGACAGGACTCCTTCAGATCTAATGGGGAAATTTTTTCTGTGCTGGGCCACTGTGATGCTCTGGGTAAGGGTGGCACTTATGATGTGGAACACTGGTTTGGTGTGGAAGAGCTTTTGGCGTTGTGTGGTCTGTGTGGATAATGAAACATTTCTGGAAAGACTCAGAGGCTCGAGTTTCCTTCTCTACTACATTACTGTATGTCTGGTTGATCAGTATCTTGAAAGAAGTTTTTGCAAAAGCATGGCTTCACCAGGAGAACTGGACCCTGACAGAAACGACTAGAACTCTGATTGGATGACCTAGCTCTACTTCACATCTTAGGGCTAGTGATAATTAAAGGAAGCTGGCCTTTTAGAGCTTTCTTTTCAGGATATAACAATGGGTGACTGACTTTTGTGCTCATGCTTTGCTTACTTATGATGTAGGAAATGGAGCCTTACTTACCCATAACAAGCAAGTGTGCACGCACATGTCTGTCTGGAGCCACCGTCCTGTTCTGGGTGAGCATCGTATCCTCGATCTTGATCTTCATCTTCTATCCGTCCTTCCACCATCTTTCTTTTGTCTACTGCATCATCACTACGTCACTGTTCATCATAATCACCAATATCATCTGACCAGAATCCATTATGTTGTCTACCATCGTTTGTAAAACTCTATCGCATGTTAACGATCGTGTTAAATGTGTTTTCATGGGGCATGTGTGTGAACTACAAGCTTGTCAGTTACTTCTAACATCTATGTCGGCTATAATTCACTTTGCTTTTTTCCAAATGTCCATCTGTTTTCTGGTGTTTGCACTTGCAACATAGTGTGATGTTTGTACTGTATTTTTTGTCTTGTGATATGCTGTGTGCCATGTAGCTGTCTTTCATGTTGTCACTTGTCTCTGTCCCGAAGATCTCATTGATCATTGCCTGCATCATTGGAGTGATAGCGTACCGCCTGGCGGTGTACGCAGCCTTCGCCAGCATCATGAAGGACAGTCCCACCTCCCACCTGCACGTGGTTGGTCCTTACATCACTCCACAGCTGGCCACCTCTGTCACCGCGTCCTGCATCAACTTTGTCATCATCATGATCCTCAACCTCATGTATGAAAAAGTGGCTATTTGGATCACTGACATGGGTGAGAGAGAGTGTATCTGTGTCTTTACATATCCACACATCACACGCATCTTGTTAAACACATCACACACAACATTGTTAAAGTGTGAAATTGTATTAATTTTTTGGTTTATGTATTTAAAATATGTTTTTCACTTTTCACTGTGTGGCAGAAATTCCAAAGACCCACCTGGAGTATGAGAACAAATTGACGGTGAAGATGTTCCTCTTCCAGTTTGTCAACTATTACTCCTCCTGCTTCTACGTGGCTTTTTTTAAGGGCAAGTTTGTCGGCTATCCTGGAAATTATGCTTACATGTTTGGCAAGTGGAGCAAACTGAGGAATGAAGAGGTACCAGATATAACAACGTTACACTGTATAAGATCAGCACTAGTAATTCAATTTGAGCTTGAATTTGAGTTAATCTTTTGTGTCTTTCCCACCTTCCCTCTATCTCGACCTGTCTGCATTCAGTGTGACCCTGGTGGCTGTTTGATTGAGTTGACCACCCAGCTGGTGATTGTGATGACTGGTAAACAGGTGTGGGGAAACATCCAGGAGGCTCTGGTCCCGTGAGTACTCCACCTGAACTAGTCGTCCAAAATACATTTCATCTGCATACAGAATACTGTAGATACAGAGTAGTTAAATTCATCCACTCTTAAAGAGCTTAGCAGCTGAATCACATGACTGGCGTCTTGTTTATTACCTTGTAGATTTTTTTTGTAGATCAGATGTGTTTTGTAGATAAAACAGTTAACCAGCAGGTATAGTCTTAACACAAAATCTAAAAGTATGACATCAAGTCATCAGTGAGTGCATAATCAGTTTTCAGTCAAAACCAAAACCGAAATTAACCTTGACTGCTCAGTTCACACAGACAGGTTCTATGTTTAGAAACGCAGTCATTCCTTGACTGCCATTGTTCACAGAACGATGCAGCCTTCAGTACTGCTCTCAGACGGTGTGTTATGTCACCACAAAGCTCTCTATTGCCCCCCTGTGTCCTTCAGGTGGTTGATGAACTGGTGGGGGAGCAGGAAGGCACGAAGCCACCCAGACAGTCTGTACAGCCGCTGGGAGCAAGACCATGACCTGCAGTACTTTGGACCGCTGGGCCTCTTCTACGAGTACCTGGAAATGGGTAAACATCCAGTACAAACCATTACATACAGGTGCAGAGACAAACTATCCTGCAGTCAAGACCATCTTAGTCCAGTTTCAGTCCAGACCAGGTCCAGAGCAAAACTGAGAGACATTAGTAATTACTATGAGAGACACAGTAATTACCAGTTTAAATAGTGCAGCAATGTTGAGGACAAATACAGATTTCTGTAAGTGAAAGTCTTTAAACTGAGTGTGATATTCGGAAGAAATAAATAAAACTTTCGTGAAATAATGTTAAATAAGTATTGATTTCACAACATAGACTCGATAGATACATAGATATTGATAGATAGATAGTGTCATCTGAGATCCTGCAGATGGTGCTGTTTCCATCATACTGTCCCTCTCTAACTTCCCTCCTTTCATTGTCCCAGTGATCCAGTTTGGTTTCATCACGCTGTTCGTCGCCTCCTTTCCTCTGGCACCCCTGCTGGCCCTTTTCAACAACATCATTGAGGTTAGAGTGGACGCCTGGAAGCTCACCACTCAGTTCCGACGTCCTGTGGCAGCAAAGGCCCACAGCATCGGAGCCTGGCAGGAAATCCTCAATGGGATGGCCGTCCTCTCTGTTGTTACAAATGTGAGCGCTGGACTAGATGACTCTGCTGTGTGTCATTTCTGCACTGACGACATAAGACTGATGTGCCTTTGCAGCACAGAATTGGTTTTAACTGTTTTGTCTTGTTATCCCAGTTGTACCATAACACACATTGTAGCTTTCCCAGATGTCGTCTTCTTTCTCTAACAGTTTATTTTCCTGCTTTCCAGGCATTCATTGTGGCCTTCACCTCTGATATGATCCCTCGACTCGTGTACATGTATGCCTACCAGACAGGGGATGGAATGAGTATGAAAGGCTACATAAACAACAGCTTGTCTGTTTTCAATATCTCAGAGATCCCAATTGACAACAGACCTGAGGAGGGGGAGAATCCCTCCTGGTTCAACAGCTCCATCATTAATTGCAGGTGTGTGTGCTTTTAAGGTTCTGTGTGTGTGTGTGTGAGAGAGAGAGAGAACGAGAGGCTGTGGAGCATGTTTTCACTTTTGCGTAAATATATTAAATGTCTCTTCATGGTGCCGCACAAGTGCAGCTCCTTCTTCAAAACCCTGACATTGGTGCAAGCTTTAATATTTTCAATGAAATTAAAAAACTTTTTTTTTAAAAAAAGTGATTCAGGTGATTGTTCTATGTTTTTCTAACCTTCAATTCATCCCACAAAAAGTGCAAAACCAACAGTAAATTGATCCTACTAAGTATCTATCTATCACCATTGTAACTGAAGCTTATTCCTTTGTGCTGTCAACATCTGTTGTTGTCTAAAAACTATTAAAACACATCAGTGAGCCACACAGTTTCACTGGGTGACATGTTCCTCACTAAAACTCAATCTTTTTGATAAATTCTTAAAAGATTTTTACATCTTCAGTGGGAGAGAAGAAGTAGCTGCGGAAGTCAAAAAGTTTTGCTGATCTAATGGGATTTGTTGACAATAACAGAAATGTTTATTCACCAGCCTCATTCCTATTCCAAGGTTTTTCTCTGAGAATTTGAAAGTAGTAAAGCCTTATAAATACAGCTTTGCTGAATATTTGGTGTAGCCGCTTTACTTACATCGCCATTGAAATTGAAATTTAAATGATGCATGATTAATATTATATGTGTATTGTCTTCATCTCACTTTTATAGATATGTTGTCTGCACCATGATATCAGAGTGAATGCTATTCATTTCACTTTTGTACAATTGACTGAAGAATGCTAATTAACCATCTTGAATCAAAATCTGCATTAAATTAAAATCTCTTGATTCTTTCTTTGTAGGTATCGTGATTACCGTTACCCTCCCGGTCATGAGAGGCAGTACACCCACACTATGCAGTTCTGGCATATTTTGGCTGCCAAGCTGGCCTTCATCATTATCATGGAGGTAACAGCACACCAGTGCTTCCACCAGCACCACCAACACTTACTGCCCACTTGAACGGAGCGTTTTATTTCTTACCTTGGGCCGTAGTCATGAATAGTAACTCCTCTCTTCCACACACAGTTTCCATATTGTGCAATACAAACCCTCTCTTAGCTCTGCTGACTCTAGCAAGCAAAACTAACCTGTTGTCTTTTCTTCCTCCACAGCATGTCGTGTTCGTGGTCAAGTTCTTTGTGGCCTGGATGATTCCCGACGTTCCCTCCGATGTGAGCGCTCGAATCAAGAGAGAGCGTTACCTGGTCCAAGAATATCTTCACGACTACGAAGTGGAGAAGCTGAAGATCCAACTCAGCCAAAACAGCAACGAGTGTACCTGCACGCCCATGATCTATCCGTCTATACCCAAACACGAAGTGTTGTCAGAGTGTCTCTAGCCCATCGAGCTGCTGGTCAATCAGCTGGACGTAATGGGAGGACATGGTGATGTAGATTGCCCTGCTTGTGTATTAAGATAGTGACCATCACTTCACTGTAGTTCCTGCGTTGTTTATGCAATACACTCACACACAGACGACTTTTATTAAGGAGCTAAAGGTTTCCTCAGTTCTCAACTATCCCTCGTCTACTAATCTGCTGATAGTGGAAGTGCACACAGGTGAAACCACGTCTCCATGCATGCTGAAACACTTGAATTTAAACCTCTGTTTCATACTTATGGCTTTTCACTCTTTATTGTAATTGTAGTGCTGAGGATAATCCAAATTTGCTATAAGGAAGAAAAGAGGAACATTTTATATACACTGTGTCTAAGCCAGGCAACTCATCTTGTTTTTAATACAAGATTATTTATTTTAAGTGCCACTATAAGTAACCAAAGACTGGGTGCCTTAATATATCACACACTTGTCATTGGTTCTGTATGTCAATCAAATGACAATTAATATAATTTAAAAACTGAGAGCTTGCTTGTTCTGAGGTTTTTCCTTTGTGTATGTGAAGCTGTATGAAGGGCTCCAGTGTCATTTCGTTGTTTGTTTGTTTGTTTGTTTTTCTTTTACAGTTACTGCAATCAGTGTGAGCGTTGTTTATTTACAGCATTTAGGGCTCAGCACAGATGTAACACACATTTCACAAGACATTTATCATCTTCACTTCACTGGCCTGGTCGTCACATTTTTTGCTCTGATCTCATAACAGCCTGACAGTCTCTCCAGGACCTAAAACTTGACATGTGAAGTTATAAGTAGCTTTTTTATGAAGAGAAACGTTTGCTGCTGCGAGTTTAAAGGGAGGGGTTTTTTTTTCTCCTGCATTGGCCAGTTGTTCAGCTGCAGCAGCTGGTGCGTGTTGACTGTTGACAGTGAGTCCTGTTCCTGGAGATGAAAAGTGAAAGCCCCGAGAGAGAGTGAAGAGATCCCTTTTTAATGTGTTTCTGTTTACCAACACGTCGGAGTTAATGAAAGCTTGCCCCCACCTACTGAACTATGTTTGTTCCATTACACAAAGCACATCAGCCATCGCCCAGTTCTTGCTTCTGGTCTCCTCAGCTGTGTCCATGTACAGAAGAAAAGATACACATTCTCTTTTTTTTTTTTGGTTTCTTTTTTTTAACAAAATTTTGCACAAAGCACTTAATGAAACATGACTACCAAGACATAAACAATCTAATTGTTGTCATGATGCTACACATTCATAATCAGTGTTTTGAAGCAGAAATGTGTGATAAGTTGTACTGTAGCTAAACTAGAGTTCCCTGTTAAGTTTAAATGCCATCTTCAAAAACAAGGCGTAAAGATGGGAGTTTTTGTTTCAAACTTATATGAAGGACATTTTAATATTTATTCGGCTGCCTACATGGAAAATATGTGAGAAGTATCTGTTGTTAAAGTATTTTAATTTTTATGTCAAATAGCTGACTGGTTGGTCTTCAGTTTGCCTGAGATGCATGTAGCTGTGATCACATAGTCGAGGGCATTGTTGGACGCTTCTAGTTTGCCTTTTTCCTGCCCTACGCTCAGCTAAACTAGTGCCTGTTGATGCCTTAATACTTCTAATACTTTATGTTTCCTGTCATTTCTTTGTACATCTCTTTTAAATTCAAATGTTTTATTATGTCTGTCTTCCTTTTTCTTACGCTTTAGTAATATTTTATTTTATACTGTTACATGAAAGAAGTGAACCTGTTTACTGTATGATCAAAGTTGCAATTTCATGTTTTCATTCATTTTGTTCTGTTTTCTTTTCTCTTTTTTTTGTAATATTATGTTCTGTATCCAAATGTGTAAGCAAAGATAAATCAAGAATAAAGTGCAGTTCAACTTGAATAAGTGTTTAATGTGTTTCTATCAAATACTGTCGAGCATCCTCGCTGGTCTCTTTGCTCTGCTCCTTTCCTGAAAGAATGAAATTTGCTGTTGACCTAACAGATGGCCTGAGCGAACACTGATAACTATTCAGTGTTTGTTCTCACCGGTGGGTGTGTTTTACACCAAACTATGTTGGCATGGTTGTTTCACTTGGTACACCGCTAAGCCACCGAAACAAAGACATGGGCAACACTCAGATGCAGGTAGGCTGGAAATGTTCACTGTGATTTTAAACACTTTATCTAACATTTATGGAATTACAGAAGATGGTTTTCAGTGTATTTCATTGTTCATAAGTTGAGTATGTTTAATATATAAACCTGTCACTGTCTTTCATGTTTTGTGTGCTTAAATCCAGCCAATTAGATGACAATTAAATTAAGTTTTAGGCGAGAAAAAACTTTTTTCCAGCATCAGAAGGAATACAAACTATATTTAAATGACACTGCATGTGAAACTCTAAGCTGAACCTCTATGTCCAGCCTCCAGAAGAAACTTTCTGCCACCTGGACACCCGTGAAGGTTTACCGGTGGTTCAGCTCTACGTGATGCCGTCCTTCTTTATGGCGGTGCTGATCCTCGGGCTGCCCCTCAACCTGCTCTCCCTCTGGGTTTTCTTCCACCGCCTGCGGCGTTGGACCCGCAGCACAGTGTTGCTCTTCAACCTGACCCTGGCTGACACCTCCTGGCTGCTGGCCTTGCCTTTCCTCATCCAGTACCACCTGGACCGGCTGTACTGGAGCTTGGGTTTGCCATTCTGCATCACCGTGAGGATGCTTTACCATAACTACTTCTACCTCAGCATCTTCTTCGTCACCTGCATTAGTGTGGACCGGTACCTCGCCATCGTGCACCCGCTGCGCTCTCTGGTGCTACTGGGCCGGAGGCGGACTTGTGTGCTGTGTGTGGCGGTCTGGGTGGGTGCTCTGGTCCTCAGCATACCTGTTGCCAATATGACCAGGGTCCAGACTTGCCCTGAAACCAACCGCACCGTGTGTGCCCTGTACATACTGCTGAGTTGGACCGGGGACACCCTCCCCTATTCCATCTTATGCTCCATCATCGGCTTCCTCTTCCCGCTGCTTTCCATCTGCTACTGCGGCCTCCGCAGCGTCGGAGAGCTGCGCCGCCGGCCCTGCCGCCCTGACCCCCACAACAAGCAGCGGCGGCTCCGGCGGGTGCTGAGTGCAGCGCTGATCCTCTTTGCCCTGTTTTACCTGCCCTACCACCTGACCCGCAACGCAGCCATCGTGATGCGAGCGGTCTACCCTGACAACCCCGCCTCCTGGCGCCCTGCAGACCTGGCTTTCGCCCTGGAGATGTGCGTCTGCAGCCTTATCACCTGCGTCAACCCTCTGTTCAGCTGCTTCATAGGCCGCCAGTTCAAGAGGGAGTTTCGCGTCACTTTTGCTGCCTTGTTTCCCAAGTGTCCCGGTATGCAGGTAGCCTCAACGATATCTAAACACACCCGGATGAAGATGAGAAAAAGGCAGCGGATGGCTACTGTCAGTCCTGTGTGCACACTGCCTGCAACTAGATCCTAAAGATGTGCATTAATAATGTTCTTTATGTCTTATGTCATACACAAAGAAACTATTAAAAACATTTATATGTTCCTTGTTTAATCACCTGTTTTCTTTAATTGGTGGAATTTGATAAATACACTGTATATATAACAATGGTTCCCAGTCTATCTCATTTCATCTCCTATCAGTTGAGATCTCTTACACAACACTGCCTCTGCGTGGTTGATCTACTGTAGCCACTACAGTCTGACTCCACATTCAATTTTCTTTCTTTCTTCAGTGAAAAATATTACAATCATTAGAGAACATCAAAGTTTTCTACAGTTTCAGCTCTGAAGTTTCATTGTTTGTAAACGTCTCAGGACAAGCTACACCCGAGAAATGTAGAGGATGGGAGGAGGAGGAGGAGGGGGGGGGGGGGGGGTTACGGGGAGGGGGTCGTTGATTTGTGTCTGTTGCAGTAAGTGATTTATAAGTGGTCGGGCTCATCCTGAAATCTTTTTTCCCTCTCTATTCAGTTAAATGAAAGTGAGGGAGAAGGGTTATGCAATTGTCGCCGTTCCCAGATTTCTAAGTGGTAAATGAATTAGAGGAGAGGAGTGGTGGGAGCGGAGGGAGGAGGGGCGCTGCGCGGAGCTGCTGACAGGTAGACGAGCTGTGCGCTGTCCGCGGTGCTGAAACCTCCTCCGGCTGCTGCCTCACCGGAGATCCTCACCTCAGATCAGACCGGTGCTCCTGCTAACCTTCACTGGCTGAGGCTTATCGCCCCGCCTCACCACTATTTTCCCACCACGATTTCTCAGTGAATCTTTGCAAAAAAAGAATCTCCAACTTTTTTCTTTTTTTTTTTTTTTTTAATTTTCTGTTTAGCTGTTTTTCTAATCGCTGACTGGATCTTAAGATGGCACTGCATGGATTAACATTGCGCAAGGCAGAAGCGGACTTATTTGACTGCTGTTTTGTGACTGTGAAACCAGCCCTTTCAGACTGAACGTGTTTCCTCTTCTTTCTCCTGCTCATCTTTTCAGGACATCGAGACGTTATCTGCTTGAAAGAAAGACGCGGATTATTTGGATTAATATCTTAACAATATGCTCATTAATGCCGCATTTACATTTGATATAGTATTATAGAATTTTTAAAAAAAAAAAAAAGATCATTTGGATATGGAGCCAGGCAAGGAGAAAGCTCTCCCTACCTCTAAAGAGGGAATAAAACAAATCGCAGGAAAGGCCCTCGGGAATCTGTACAGGTAAGGCGAAGAAATGACCATTTATTCTTCTTTATAAACACAGAATTTGTTCTATTGTGAGAAATGAAAAGAAAAGGGAAATATCCAGATGTGAGGATCACACATAAAACATGCATTAGCTTTCAATGTGTTTATTCCTTAATCATAAATGAATCCAAGAGGGAAATTTCTCCCTTTTTAAAGATGAATTACAGACAGGATGCTGAATGCAGAGTCGTGTGGCCCGAATATTTAAGGATCAGATATTTCCCTGGAGGATGATCCCCCCTCCACCAGCAGCTGTGGGTGTTTTTTAATAATTAATGAAACAGAACGAGTCGTGACACCAGGTCGGAGGATATCTATTACCTTATGTATCCATCTGTATTAATTCAAGATCGATGCACTTCACGTCAATTGACTTCCTATATTCTTCTTCACAGTGTCAGAAGGAGCTAAATGAAACGCAGTGCGAAAGAAAACTGATAACTGATTGAAAAGCAAACAGATGATCGGAGTCAGAACAGAATAAAGGAGCTGAATGTAGAAGAGTAAAAAATCAATTATTATTTCATATAATCGCGGATATTAAGTCAGGAAAAAACGAATTTTGTGCAAATCTTCTAAAAAAAATACGAATCATGTACAAAATATACATTTTTAGCTGCTCATGTGAGTTCCTACACACGTCTTATTCGTTTATTTCTTGGAGGTTAAATGGCTTTAAATGAATGAACTTGTTTCCAGGCTTCAACATAGAAACGTGACTCAAAGCTGTGAAAGAAGAAGAAAAAAAATCTGTTGGTTTCATTTAAGCTCCAGTAGGCCTGCTATTTCACAGGATGAGGCCTTCACATTTCAACGTTTAGTCCCCCCCCCCCTTCTTCTTCTTAAATTAACCTTCAATGTCTTTTCGACAAATTCCTTGAGAGAGACAAAGCAACATACCGACGCCACAGTTATGAGAGCTAATTAAAAAAAAAGAAAATAGGGGAAATTAAGTGTGATGCTGATATTGCTGCAATGCGGTATGAAGGTCATTTTCTCTTCGTTTGTCAACAAGCGTTTCTTTGACAGAAATGTGGAGAAATTTCAGTAGGGATCGAAAAAGAAAAACAGTCTGACTTTACTGGGGGGGGGGGGGGGGAAGTGCAGGCTTTAAGGGGCCTGTGCCAAATTCAAAGAAAAAAAAAAGAAATGATGAAGGCCTGTGGCTGAAAGACAACAATGTGAAGATGAGAGCTAATTTCCTCCGCTGCATGAGATGTAAGAGGCATGTGAATAAATACAGAAGTATATACAGGGGGGTTATTCTGCGTTTTTTTTTTTTTCTTCAGAAAATTAACGAAATAGTGTGTTTTCTCCTCGTAGTTCTCAATTCTGCTTCCTCGGATATTTGATTTCATTCATCCAGCTGTGGATATAACCAGTAAAAACGGCTTGTATTTGACGGCTTGTCGTGCAGGAGGTTGGAAAGAAAGCAGCAAACAGGTGAAGTGATCGAGCTGACGGAGGATGGGAGACCCAGGGATGGCCAGGAGCGGAAGAAGCCCCTGTGTGACTGCACGTGTTTCGGGCTCCCGCGTAGATACATCATCGCCATGCTGAGCGGGCTCGGCTTCTGCATCTCCTTCGGCATCCGGTGTAACTTGGGTGTGGCCATCGTCAGCATGGTCAATAACAGCACAATTCACCAAAACGGCAAGATCATCATCAAAGAGGTGCCTGTAAAACTCCGCCCTGTTTACGCCCCTCGAGCCCCCATGTTTGATAGGTGATGAGGGCCACAGCCAATAGGCTTGATCGATGGGCTTCAGTGGTTAAACCCACCTGGGAAACCTCAATTAAGTCTCTGTGAAGACGTATTTAATTGCAATTTCATTGGTAATATTATAGTAAAAAGAAACAGACTAATTGCAGGTTCTTCATATTTTTATTTTTCTGCTTTTATTACTATTTAATCGACCACTTTATAGGCACGCTGACGTCACATGTGAAGCATCAGATTAAATTATAACTTGATATCTAGCTAAAAATATTTTTCACTGACAGCATTTCACACGCGGAAAAGAGTCACTTATCACCGTGTTACAGCTGTTTACTTGGAGAACAATAGAAACGTAATTAAAATGTGTTTTTATTTTTTATTTTTGTATCTGAAAGAAAGCAAAATTCAACTGGGACCCAGAGACTGTGGGGATGATTCATGGCTCCTTCTTCTGGGGCTACATAGTTACTCAGATTCCAGGAGGATATATTTCCTCAAGACTGGCTGCAAACAGGTAAAAGCAAAAGATCATTTCTTATCATTAATGATTAAAATGTGATCATTGCAAAAAAATATTGTGGGTAGAGTATGTAGGAAGAGCTCTTATAGGCTTCTGTATTGTTCCTATCTTAAGGTATTATTAATTTTTAGCTGTAATATTTGTGCTTGTCTGTTATGGTTTGAAGAAAGAAGTCTGACTTTACAGCAGATAAACTGGGGATTTGGCTGATGCCCGCCGGGCGTGCCTCCTCACGTTAATGAGCTCCCACGGGACGACCATGTCTAATCCTTTACGTTCAGAGGCATGGCAACCACACCAGCCAAAAGCCCTGTGTGAAATGCGGTTATAAGCAATGATTGTGGTATGGTTTTAATAGACATATAACACATTATTTCAATAACAACTGATTAGTCAGCTACTGTACCAGTCATGTGTGGGGAAACCTTTGCAACCAAGAACTGTAAATCTGTAGAGGAATACAAAATATTTCCGAACAAAGATAATTAAACATAAACATATTAGTATTATGTACAAGCAAGTAGGTGAAAAACACATATAGAAACAACAACATACATGTCTATGTAAAGGCAGAGCAGTGTTCTTTCTAAATTGTAAAGGATATAAGTGGTGCAGAGGCGTGTAACGGTGCAAGAAATGCTGAAATACATAATGAATGTGAAAAAAATGTGATAATTATATACATACAATAGGTACAATTTATGTACAGTATATACAGACTGCTCAAATATATATATTTAACAGTAATGAATTATATGTGTATGTGTTATTGCACATTTTGTATTTTTAAACTAACATTCATCATTTGTAAACACAAATTATTACAACATACCAGCAAAAACCTCTTTATAGAATCATATAAATATTAAAGTGTTGCTATAGGAAGAGATAAAAGCCATGTGAAGTAGGGTAAGGTCGTCTCAGACGTACTATAAATCCTTGGATTGTTAGATTTTTCATGAGGGAAATGGAGCCTAAATAAGATGCAGATCTTTGAAGAGCTTCATCATGCCAAGTCAGCTGAGCCCACTGACGCCTTCTGCTGCAAACACCTCCTGTCTTCACTCCCCTGGAAGCTAAATAACTGCCTGTTGTGTGTGTGTATGTGTGTGTGTGTGACATCCAATTAGGATTGATTTATCCTCCTTAACAGTATTATTCCATTATAGTATTAACATTGTATAATATCTATAAATCTACTGGAATCCCTTGAAACCGACTCTTTTGTCTCACTGAATGAGATGATGATCTTGTTTTCTTAATATTCTGACAAATAATCCAAACTCACTGTCTGTACAGAGTTTTCGGGGCTGCCATTGTGCTGACATCTACCCTGAACATGTTCATTCCCTCCGCTGCCCGGGCGCACTATGGATGTGTCATCTTTGTGAGGATATTACAAGGGTTGGTGGAGGTACTGATGCACAGTTTGCATGTCAGATCTTGACCTTTAAAAGACTCCAAAATGATGCCTCATTATCAAGCCGAGAGCTGAACTCGACCCCTAATGAAACTGTCCTGACATTTTGTATTTAATCGCATTTTACAGAAATCCTGTGTTCATACTGTTCTGCTTTGCTTTCTATTTGGACCTGTGCTGGAAAATGAAGCCCCATTATGGAGAAGATCCATTCATTATACTGTATACAATCAGTCGGATTAGTCCACAAACAGGAAACAGCATTAAACCCCCTGAATAGCAGCTTATAGTGTATTGGTTTATCTGAACAAAATTGCTCCATGTTCACACAGAAACACAATGAACAAAAGAGATAAAAACCACTTGATGGAGGCGGCTCCCACAGCTCGATAGAGAGGACAAGATTTCAGAGAGAGATGCTATTATCAGGCTGAAGGTCGCTCTCTTTTGTTATTTTGTTTGGCTGCCTATTGCGGTTTCAATAGCAGCTCATGACCATTGAGAGAGAGAGCAGCCTGCGTTCGGCGCCCATCGACTTATTACTGCAAATTAAACATTAGCATTTCAGGGTGTCTCCCACTGCAAGCCCCAGCAATTTGTGTCTATCAATAGTTGATTGTATGCCACTTAGTGCGTAATGAAGATTTAATGGGAGCAATTCAGTTTTTCTTCCATGAACTGGATAGTCAGCTTGAATTTGCACTGACTTACACCTAAGCCATTAGTCTCTATTAGAAAGGTCAGCTACAATGTACGTCAGTTTGTTTGTTATTAACTACAATTTGTCTTGTGCGTCTCTGGCAAATGAGAACAGACTACGTCAATCAAGTGGCGTGTCTGTACATGATGTAAATTCTATTGACTGAAAGTGGAAAAATGGATGTGAACTTGATTGATGAATTTAGAAAATCAAAGCAGTTTGTGCAGTCACAGGAAAAAAATGTAGAGAAAAGTGATCCTTTTCTGTTCATTGTGTGACTGTGATGTCATTTGTCACCGTGCAGGGAGTGACTTATCCAGCCTGCCATGGGATCTGGAGTAAATGGGCTCCACCGCTGGAGAGAAGTCGTCTGGCCACCATCTCCTTCTGTGGTATTTAATCTACAAACACATAGTCCGGTTTCTGTGAAGAAAAAAAAAAAGATATGGATTTTATCATCACATTACTTCATACACTGAAAAGAAGGTTTCTAATTGCAAAATATAGCCTCTGAAATGTGTGTAAATCTCTCCTGAACACAGTTGTGGGACAACACGGCTCTCTGAATGAGCGGCTAGGATCAAATTCTGCTTGGTCATAATATTGTGTGTCCTGTGCAGGATCCTATGCTGGTGCAGTGATAGCCATGCCTCTGGCCGGGATCTTGGTCCAGTACACAGGATGGTCCTCTGTCTTCTATGTGTACGGTGAGTGTCACTGTCATAAAATCACTTCATTTTAACTTCACACTGTCTGACAGCATAGTATAGTATTCTATATTTGTATTGTTCCAGC
Source organism: Euthynnus affinis (assembly GCA_029490765.1). Taxonomy (NCBI): domain Eukaryota; kingdom Metazoa; phylum Chordata; class Actinopteri; order Scombriformes; family Scombridae; genus Euthynnus; species Euthynnus affinis. The sequence continues at coordinate 15,703,625 of CM055844.1, read as the reverse complement.
TCTTCAGTGAAGCTATATGCTGATTATTCAAACCATTCATGATTTTTATGGCTGCATCATTATATAAACTGGAAATATTCTATTGCAGGTGCATCATTTTATGCACATTTTCCCCCAAATTCAGATGACATATTTGATATCTTAAGAAACTTTGGGATGTAAACTAGATTTTAAAATAAAGCTGCACATCCTGAGTTTGTACTGACTAACCCACCAGCTGATCAGTGAGTTCTGTTAAATGATATATTCTTGATGTCATCCTCCTTATGATCTGCGCAGGATCCTTTGGGTTAGTGTGGTACCTGTTCTGGATCTTGGTGTCTTATGAGAGTCCCGCAGAGCACCCGACCATCACCGATGAGGAGCGCCGTTACATCGAGGAGAGCATCGGTGAAAGTGCTCAGCTGATGGGAGCCATGGAAGTGAGTTCTCATCACTCAGTAGCCCTTGATTCGTAACACCGCGACAAGTACAGTACATCCGGCTGATTTTCTGTCACGTGTTTTCACAGAAATTCAAGACCCCCTGGAGGAAGTTCTTCTCCTCCATGCCCGTCTATGCAATCATCGTGGCCAACTTCTGCAGGAGCTGGACCTTCTATCTGCTCCTCATCAGCCAGCCTGCGTACTTTGAAGAGGTGTTTGGTTTTGAAATAAGCAAGGTAAATAAGTCAATGATTGTCTTATCCTGCAGTGAAAAAAGTATAACAATGCTGCTGTTCATTCAGTGTATATTACGGCAGTCTTGTGTATTTATTCTATTAAATGAATCATTTTAGAGTTGACAAGAGTGTTATTTGTTATTTGGATTGCATTAAATTGGTTGTGGAGGCCAAACATTACAAATATCTATTAGAATCAACCTAGAATTAAATACTAAGAAGAAAGAGAGTTTGGTGCATATAGTGAAATGACTCCTCTATTAAAATTCAAATAAATAATTTGCATAACTCTGTTAAATGGTTTGCCTTTACTTAAAACATTCAGTCAGATGAATGCAATTTGAAAATATTTAATGAGAATCATTACTTCAACTTTTAAGGTGAAGGTGACTTTTTCTATCGCTGCCCTGCCACAAGATACTTTTAACTTTCTCTTTCATTTTAATAAAATAGATTTGAACACTTTTTAACAAAATGAATCAATTATAGGGGCTGTGGTTTGGCCATTTTATAATCATAGAGTGCCTCATCTCAGCAACAGTTTCCAGTTAATCTTCAAATCTCATAATCTTTGTCCTCCCGTGAGAGTGTGCGGCATGAATCAAGCAGGTCTGGCAGCTGTAATTCAGCTTCAGGATGAGATCCTGTGATTACTGCAGGTGATATATTGCTCAGATGTGACGCTGTAGTCAGAGGTTAAAACGCAGACAAGGATTTGTTCCGAGACTGAAAGAATCATCTTTGTTTTGACGGGTTTCTTCGTCGCTATCACATCTGCTTCTGACAAGTGTTTGATGGTTTCTCAGGTTGGGATACTGTCGGCGCTCCCTCACTTGGTCATGACCATCATCGTGCCGTTAGGGGGCCAGTTGGCTGACTACCTGCGTACTCACAACATTATGTCCACCACTATGGTCCGCAAAATCATGAACTGTGGAGGTGAGGCTTTAACAATCAACTATTTATCTATTAATATGAGAAGGTAGAAGTATTCTTTGTCAGTGCATCAGTTAACTGTTGTCTTGTTGTTTTTAGGGTTTGGTATGGAGGCCACTCTCTTATTGGTGGTTGGTTATTCTCACAGCAAGGGTATGGCCATCTCTTTCTTAGTCCTGGCTGTGGGATTTAGTGGTTTTGCAATATCAGGTGAGTCTCACAAATGATACTAATTCAAATTTTAACTATTTTATCTTCAAAAGATCCTAAAACTCTCAATATTCACTCTTTTTGTGTTGCAGGTTTCAATGTCAACCATCTAGACATCGCTCCTCGCTATGCCAGCATCCTCATGGGTATATCCAACGGTGTGGGTACCCTGTCAGGGATGGTCTGCCCTCTAATAGTGGGCGCCATGACAAAAAACAAGGTGAGTCATTTCTATTTATACAGTGCAGTGATGTGAATGTTAATGCAGGATAAAGCAGATGGGAACTTTTGCAAACTCCTAAAGCCCCTGAAAACTTGTTGTCAAATCTCAAGTATTTCTCTGCAACATCTAATTTCCTTTCTGTGCAACAGTTCAAGTTTGGGATTAACAATTTTAGGTATTATTGTTTTTCGAGTTTAACACTCAAAAACGAGTCTGCTTCATCAGAGCAAATAGATGAGTGACATCACCTTTTACTGCCCACTTAAAACCCTCATTTTCTCAATCAGCTCCTGACTATGAAAAATCAGGTACAACATGAACCAAAAACCTTCTGTGAAAGTTTGAACAGTTTTGTTTCACATGAAAGATTTCTGTATTTGTGTTTTTGTATTATTTGAAGTCCTTTAAGGAGTGACTCAGTCTGACTGTTTCCTGTCCCTAGACCCGGGAAGAGTGGCAGTACGTCTTCCTCATTGCTTCCCTCGTGCATTACGGGGGCGTGGTGTTTTATGGGATCTTTGCATCTGGGGAGAAACAGCCATGGGCCGACCCTGAAGAAACCAGCGAGGAGAAGTGCGGCTTCATTGATGAGGATGAGCTGGCCGAAGAGACGGGCGACATCACACAGAGTTACGGAGCGATGGGGGGCCCGGCTAAAAGCTACGGGGCCACTGCGCAGCTCAATGGAGGTTGGGTTCAGGACTGGGATAAGACGGAGGAGTACGTCCAGGAACCAGCGGGGAAGATGTACGCCGAGCGTGGCTACTCTTAGGCCAGACACATTCAGTTATGGTGAGTCGGATTACAAAAAACAGACTTTCCATCACGGATTGCACAAATAAGCATTATATTAGATAGTTAAATCCATTCTGTGTATTCTAGTAAAACGGTTACTACTAGTTTCAAACAGCTAGTGTAAAGAAATAGTTAATTGCAATGCAGAACAATCCTCATTAGATTCTCACATGTTTCTCATCACATCTACCTACAGTAGGGCTTCACTATACAGAAAGAAAACTGCAGGCCTATGTTGTACTTCTTAGGCACTCAAACCTCATGAATTTACTTGAACAACATGAGCCAGATGACACTGCAGTTGACCATCATATAGGGTCTTTCTCGGAAATACCACTCTGATTGCACTGAAACTATAAGTATTCTAAAACAAGATTATATTCTGTTTCTCAAATGTGTTTTATGTACTGTATATATCTGTATACTGTTTCTGTGAGACTATTGTGGATTTGGGTCGTTGATCTGTGTTAACATTAATATAAAAGGCCATATTTTTCATGGACAGTACCTTTTCAGGGAGATGTCTGCTTGCAAAAAAGGTCTTCTTCTTCTCGAGCAAGGCCTATAATACACTATAAGACAAAAATAGTGTGAGTGAAGTTGAACCGTAGAATTTTAGTGTGTGTTTGTTTGCATGAATTTGCTCAAAATCAATGTTCAGATGCAGCCGCCTCACGGTCACTGATAGTCCTCATTCAGCCTACTGCTTTGTTCTTAGATAAGTGTCTTCTGCCATTATAAATAATAAAAATGAACTTTCATTAATCAGGTTCTGGTCGTGATGTGAGACAAATCAAAAAAGTTTTGAAGGCGATTGCTCAGAAGACATTGTTTATTGATGTTTGGTGTGCACTGCAATAAATTCTGTGTACCAGCTGCCACCCATCACATTCTGTTTTGTAATGTAACACTGGCTTGCTGTATCTAACTGTAATTGTTTTGGAGTCATGTGATGATCAACATTAAGATGTGTGTTTTAACAAATTACTAGTGTCCGGAGAATTCAGATTTAGTGCTCATGATGCAGGACATGTTGTTGCATTTTGACAGCAAGGCATGCAGTACTGTATACGAACAACCAGGTTTTGTGATCTCTTGGTGTTTCTTGGTTGTTCTCATTGTCACCAAAAGTACTTTCTTGACACTTTGATATTGTCACATTTGAGTGGACGACATGAATTAATAGATGGCTCTTCCACCTGACTTTATTTGCTATTTGTACACTTTCTTCATTTGCTGTATGAAATCTGCAAGGATGTGTAAAATATATGAATATTTAAGAATGTTTAAGATGACCAAAAGATGCTATTTATGGCTTTGTGCCTGAAGTTTATGTAAACAGATAAATGTGATTTTATGGCTTCAAAATTATTGTGTTTAATGAAAAAGAGGTATGTTGATGTCAAAAGGTGTTATAAAAATGCTCATATCATTTTATAAAAAAAAAAAGCAAAACAACCAAAAAACATGTTTTTGTCATTCTTAGTCACCTTTTCACCTATACTGTAGCACAAGAGGACATATTTTCTTCAGCTGTTTATTTGAAGGTTAGTGGTCAGCAGAGACTGGAGGCAGACTACCTAACCAGTTAACCACCTTCTCCAATCAGTGCATCACCTATTCTCTCCATGTTTCTCATTAGTGAATCAATGGCTGAGGTCTCCAGAGTCCAGGGGAGAGTATTGGACCCTGTAGTTTGGTAATTGGTAAGAGAAAAGAGGAACCGCAATGTTAAAGCTATTACTGGACTTTACATCCCTACAAACGAGGATCATTGTCTGTCTTCCCAAAGAGTCCTGACTTTAATATGCAGTGCAACACCTGCTGCCTAACGTGTCATGTGGGCGTATAAAAGTGTGACGACCCTATTAAATCTCTCCGCATCACCTCACACCTTCCTAATAATACAGGAAAAAGAAAAAAACTGAGAGAAAGCCTGTAAGGTGTGCAATGTGAAATATTATATTTGCAACTCACCCTGTTTCCCCCTCAGTGTGTCCTCCATCAACACATCTGAGGTCAACAGTGTTACACATAACACATTCAGCTACTGACCCAGCTCCAACATTAAAACTAATCGCGTGAGAAATCAATACTGTTTAACTCCAGAATGCAATGCACTTTTAAAACAAAAATGTTTATCAATAAAGTTTGAATTCAGATCAAATGTATTGATGACTAGAAAGGCTATATTACCTGCATAGTTGTTTTATTTTCCATATGTTTGCTGGAAGAACAATGAAGCAGGTCATTAAACTGGAAAGACACTTAATTTATATTTTAATAAAATGCCTGATGTAACTTACAATGAATGCAATGCTTTGATTCCTGTTACATTACCAGCAATCATTAGTAACAAATGCAAAAGGACACAACTGACCTACTGGGTGAAACCTGAATGCAACATTAGTTCTGTGATGAAATCATTTAAGGATCTGCACTGTTTGAAAACTAGGAAGAGTTTGTTATGGATTCATAAAACAACTGGATAAAATTTCTTCTTAGAGTATTTCTTTGACCTCATGAATTATTACTGAAAAAAAGAGTTACAAAAATATTCAGATAGACATTTTTTCCTAATAGTTTTACTGGATAAAAGTTTTTTTTGCAACATAGTATGATGTAAAAAAAAGTCAATATAAAATGTGTAGTTCATTATAAGAATATCAATAAGAATCACCATGTTTAATGGTGTCATATTGATCTTGATCTCATGGATACTGTACTATTTTAATATTAGTACAGTATATTATATATATATATATTATATATTATATATTATAATAATATTTTAAGAACATGCAAATTTGGATGAACAGAAACCATTAAGCATTGTTAATTTCCACAACTCCAAATGTAGGAATGTACATGAATATTTCCCTCACTATTAAACCTCATTTTCAGGGAGTTGCAAAAGAACTGAAGGAGGTCTTATGACACACAGTGAAATCTGAAGTCAGAGGTGTACAGACTGAACAGGAGAGGCGATATTATCGTCTGTGGTGCCTGTGTGCTGCTCTGCAGCCCGTCAGTGAGGTGGTAAATAATTCAGGACAACATGGCGTCCATCCGTCCACAGGCATCGGTCTGAGCTTCTCTGCAGCATGAAGGGCCCGATGGTGTGCATGACTCTGGATAAATCAAAGAACATGATTCTCACCGTGCCTTTCTGCCTCTGCAGGTGGGAGTGAGTCATGAAGAACAGATGCAGAGTATGAGAGCCACATTTTCTAATGTGTGAGTCTCTGCAGCCCTTTGCATCTCATCTCTCTCCGCCAGAGCTGGAGTGATAGACAGGCATGAAGTTTGTAGGGGTGAGAAGGGTTAAAGCTGGGGATGAAGTTGGCCATCGGTTTTATGCCCACATGATGGACAGTTTGAATCAATTTAGTGTGCAGTCGTTGTGTTCAGCCTGCAGAAATCTTGTACTGTGTTGACTGATGGTTCAATCACAGGAAGCAGATCCATGCCTGAGTCATCCCCCATCCACCATCCTCGGTTTCTCCTCCGATAATCTGCCCCATCTGAGGAGAGAAACCATTAACAACTCACCACTGCCTGCTTCTCAGCGCACATGTTAATTTGACAGAAAACACAATTGTGCCACCAGCCTCGTGGAACATGTTTTCTCATGCTTAACCAGCCAGAGTGGTCATGGCTGTTGCACCGGTGACGTGCCTGTTAGGGTGCACGGTAATTGGACAAAATCCGGTGTCAACATTTCCTTCACACACAGAAATCCACTTAGCATTCCCTTGCCTGTTGTCTATATGTTTTTGCAACATCTCAGATTCAGTCATTGTGATGTTGTTGGTGTTTTTTTTTGTCTGGTTGTGTGAGCGCGAGTGTGAGTGGAAGGGGATTGAGTAGTTGTCAGTCTGTGGGGCAGGTGCAGTTTGGCTCCTGGGGGACTGTAATGGGATGAGGCCCAGCCAGAATGAGTGTTTGATGACAGGGTTGCACTCGTCCCCCGAGACTCTGCCTGCATGCAATTATCCTCCTGATCCGCTCTCTCCTTTCTAGTCTGCAAGCCCAAATTGTACACGGCAATCTCTCCATATTGCTACCTCCATTAATTTACAATCTCAGATCAAGTCCCTGACTGTAATTACAACCCAAAATGTCAAATGTAGAAATGGAATAATTACTGTTTTATGACACCCTCCAGCGTGGCATTCCGCTACCTCAGGGCGATTGAATTTACACACACCTCCTTCTCCTCCCTTGCTAATTGCTTTATTAATGGAGAGCTCGGCACCTTGAATCAGTCTGTCTCACACATAATAACGTGTCATATATCTGCTCTCCCCCCACTGCCACATACACTGAAATAAGTTTTTTTTTTTTTAAAAAAAAATGCTATTTCTAAACTAATTTCTGAAACTCCCATAAGTGCTTTTTGAAAATAATCTCTTGTTGTTTTGCTGAGCTTCTGTTTACAATGCTCACTATAACCAGAGAGAGAAAACAATCCATTCTTTTATGATATGTAAAGGTGTCCACTGCACGAAAAAAAAGCTCCATCTTGCTTTGCTAACAATAACTGCAAGGACCGTGAGCTATCATTATTTTCATCTGTGCTTACTTCCAAATCCTACTGAAACATTTATTAGCTCCAAACTAAATTTAAATCAACCGCAATGGGGCAGGAAAAACAGTGATGCCAAGGTTTGTATTATATAAGGCTTACATTTTCAGACCTGCTATGTGCCGAGTGAGAATTGCATCTTTTATGACCACAGGAGGACAATGAGATTGCTGCTACATCCAATTGGTTTTTTTTTCTTTTTTTTGTACACAGAACTGGTTTCCTATGTTGCATGTGAGGTAATCTATCACAAGTTGCTCCAGTTCCCCCTCCCCCATATCACATTACACTGACAGCTTCATACCCTCCTCTCTACAACATGTTCATGTGGTATCACACACAGACAAAGGATGAGAGGTTGATAAGATTTTTCATGATACACTCTGTGCTGGCGAAGCACTGCTGAGACAAATCTGGAGAAAATGATGACAGAATTTGTAGCTAATAAGAAGAGAAATTGTCGTGTTGTGATCCTCTGCGTGTTATTTTCTCTCACATGAAGAAGAATTCATATTTTGTCAAAAGCTAAAACACACAATAAGCTTTCTTTGTTCTTCTTTTATTACCAACATGTAGTCACTGGGTGTTTTTCTACAAACCAACCCCCTCTCCCTCTCCTTGTGTGCCAAAATAGTGTTTCTGCAACCACAGCACCTCACTGTGAGTCTGACAGTGCAGTTTTTATAGGACAATGTGACATTTCTTACGTCTTTTTCCTCAAGAGCAGCACCAACATTTCATATGACTCATTAAAACCTACTATCATATCACTGAATCAGGCTTTTTCCTCACAATTTCACTGCGACAAACCAAATTAAAGCATTGGCGCATGCCTGATGATCATCAGCATCCTCCGAGTGGGACACAGGTGTGCAGAGGGGCCCTCCTGCCTCTGTTATCCGTCACCAAGGCCAGACAGGGGCCAGGCTGGAGCGGCTTAGGCACGTGCCGAGGGAGGGCTCTACCCGCACCACCCCGCCTCTCAGAGGACTCCCTATTCACACCACCAGATGGGGGCTGGATCTGAGTTTTAATGAATGCTATCTTTCATGGCCCTTTAGAAGCCGCAGAACAACAGCCGCCCCTCAGCACGTCTCACTGCAGTTTATTACCCCACACTGTCAGAGAACAACGTTACAATGGACAGGGGTAAGATGTAAGAGGAAATACAGTATGTTTCATCTTACATCCAAATGTGCTATTTCCTTTCTTAGGGGAAGTGTTTTATAAAAGTAAAGAGTACAAAAATGCTACATATTCACACAAATTCTATGTGGGAGAGATTCATATGTTGTCAGGGCTTTGTGAAGTAGCTGCTGGTATAAAAAATAATTGACCTCCTGTTGTTTGAAGTGATACAATAATACACACCCTATAATTTTGTCTTGCAGGTTAAGAGCAGAGAGCAATTTGTTCGCATTTATGAGTAGATGTTAGCTAGTAGCTGCTTTAATTCAGAGGTTTGAACCCTCTGTTTAAATAATGGGTTATATTTTATTTATAGCTAAATAACATCAGTTCCTTTCCAAACGAAATTAACATTCTTGGACATGATGAGATGGACAATAATGTAGAGCTGCAACAATTAGTCGATTAATCAATTAACAGAAAATCCTCTGGTTACAGCTTCTTAATGGGGATATTTTCTGGTTTCTTTAGTAGACTAAATATTTTTGGGTTGTGAACTGTTGGTTGGTACAAAACAAGACATTTTATGTTGAATCTTCAGCTTTGGGAAACTGTGATTGACATTTTTCACCAATTTTTGACGTTTTATAGACCAAACAACTATTTGATTAATTGAGAAAATAATCAACAGATTAATCCACATTGAAAATAACTGTTAGTTGCAGCCAACAAAAATGTTTTTTTTTACTATAAGCTGTCATGTATGAGTGTGTATTCAGTTTGTCGTTCATAAATAATAATTAAAACATGTTTTCATTGGTACAGATTGATACTGATCGGCTTTTTCTTTTAAGCTCCTCATTTGGCAGACAGTAGCACATCTGAATCATCACAATAGCTGCTTGTCCACTCTGCATGTTACATGTAAGGCTGTGAAGAAGAGTGAGAACCATAAAAACTGAAAAAACATTTGAAAGTGTTGAAGACATGATGTTGAAAACTCATTGCTGGAAATGTTCTTTTTTAATATAAAATATATATTTTTGTACATCTTCTCACATTCTTGAATATCCTGTGAGACATTAACATGATGATGAATCCAAATGAGATGAATTTGCATGTACTTATAAAACAGGAGCAGGTGAGATCTATTTCAATCACTGTTGGCCTCCATCCAGTCTGATGCATATGTTCTTCATTGGTTGGAAATAAATTGGTTGTGTACATGCTACCCCTTACTCAGTGACCCTTGTCTGTCACTACGTGAATGGCTTTCATGGTGTGTTAAACGAGCCGTGGCCGTGTTGGTGTTTCCCTCCACACACTGGCCGCGGCTCTAATACGCTGCCTGTCAGAGTTATGTCACACACCAGCTATTGTTGGACGATTTGATTGAAGAAGCCTGATCTGACTAATTGATCCCCCGCCGCAGAGGTGCACTGACACACGGACAAGAGCCCAAATGTGTGAATTGGCAGTCGAGTCACATGACTGGCACAGAGCCAATCAACAATTTAGATTCAGACTCTGTGCAGCTTTTTAATGAAAAGGCAAAACTAGCAGATGGTGTGTGAGAAAATGGCTTCAGGTGTACACAGTCAGAGAGGTGTAAACTGCATTAACAATGCTTTTACCTCCTTTGTTTATTTCCTTCTCTTTACAGAATGATATTGAAACAACACATCTATAATAATTTGGTTGTAAAGTGGAATTAAGATGCTGAATAAAGCCTTTAATCTCCAGAGACAAATTTATAAAGCGTAAACTATTCACTGCCTGACAATTACTTTCAATTTAACTCAGTCAGGTCTCGTGCTGCCGCTGATTACAAGGCAGCATGTGATGCTACCATCTGTCCAAACCCAGTAAGCTGTGCAATTAAACAAACGTCCCAATATATGAATTGAGAAAAATAAATCAATAGCTCTCAGTATCACAGGCACATGGCTACAGAATCCTTTATACCGTGAAAGAACATAGTCATCAAATACTTAAATATTTATTTTTCTTAACCAAACCTTATACTAATACGCTGTGCTTCTGTTTCTGTGATAGTCTGCAAAAAAAATTATGTTCCAAAATTATGTTGTTGAAAACAATAAACTGCAACCTAAAGAGTCAAGAATTGAAATGGAACAGAGATAAAAAAAAAAAAACAAACAAGGACAAATAAATAAATATTTTGCTATATTCGGGCCGTTGCATCCATTTTTAAAGTAACCCTAACTGACATTCACTTGTTTATTTCGGACAAGAGGTCTCCCCACACACTCAGCCCTCTGACATCAAAGTCTCCGTCAGAAATCTTCAAATCATTTAGCTCTTTTTCTACATCGTTCCTCAGAGAGGGGCAGGCCTCCAACAAGGTCACAAAGTGCTCTGTCAGTTTCTGGAAGGACACTGTGGGGTTTGAGCTCGTTTTAACCCATTCACCTTCACTTATACTATACTCCATGTCTGAGGCCCATTTTTTCAGTACATCACAGTACGTGTGTCTGAATTTCAGACATTCTTTGGCCAAGTTTATAAGCAGAGCGGAGGGTAGTGCAGAACACATGTGCTGCAGCAGGATGTGTTTTTGCTGCAGCCAGTCCAAGAGAAAATCCACTGATGCAGTTTGAGCAGTGGAGTTCGTCCCTGTCAGCAGAGCTGCAGCGATGACCAGACAGCAATGTTCCGATGCTCCTTCACATCCCTGGAGGACAGAGTCTAAAAAACGCTCTGTCCGGCAGGCTTCGCTGCCTTGGCTCAGCAGGGCACCCAGCCTCTCCATCAGCATCACCGCCTGCACCTCAGCATCAGCACCAGCAGCTGACAAATCTGTGAGAGGAGTCAGGACTTTACAAGCAGATTTGCATTGAATGATATGGCTGCACAGGCCGGTAACATCCTCATACTGTCCGTGCTTGATGTTCACCGGACTTGTGGTGTCAAAGAGCATCTTCATGATGGAGATGGGCAGCTCGGGGTTGTTCAGCAGCCCAACGAGCAACACGTGTTGGCACCGGGAGAGCTCCGAGAAGCAGACCTCTCTGTAACCTGGGAAGACAGCTCGCAAATTTTTATTTGTGAGCTGCAGCTGTTTCTCCATGACCCTGCTTATCGAGGGGTTATTGTGAAACCTGGAGAAAACGTGTTCGCAGTACCGGGCCCAGTGAAAAGCTCTGGACACAGTCTGTTCATCCCACTGCTGCACCTCACCACTGCGCGCCGCCACGGCCAGCAGCTCCACTGTGCTCGACAGGTTTCTCAGCACCGCCTCCATGTGGCGCTCTCTGCGGCCGCAGGTGCTCAGCCTCTGGACTCCGGTTGTACGACATCCACTGAGGAGGAGAGAAACGACAAAATAGTCACATAAAACTCCTCCAAACCCCGCTGTAATAAACTAACAAACAGGTTAGCTAGCTTCAAACAACGCCAACAAACGCTAACGTTCAACAGGACCTCCGGGGACACGTTTGAAAACAAAGTTAACAGACGCGATTTTAAGGACAAAGAAAAGCGAACATGACACGTGTTTATAAATCAGCGTTCAGAGTAAACACACACATAGCTAAACTCACTTTGTCTTGGCCGTTTTCCGCTGTTTTCCTTTGGTGCTTGTTTGTGCCGCTTCTACTTCTGCACATGCGCAGTGAGTCCTGAGAGTCAGCCAAATTATTGTTCTTCAAAATAAAAGTCACACTTTAACTTTTTTATTTTTTTTTTATTTTAATTTTGATTCGGAACAAACTGGATCATCACACAGCACGAGCCAAGATAATGAAGAAGAAGAAGAAAAGAAGAAGAAAAAGAAAAAAGTAGTTTGAAAAAAGATATAACAACACAAAACAACAGAAGTGCATTTATATATGTATGTAAATGTTAAGTTTGTCACTATAGCAGACTTTTAAACTTCGATATAATACTTGTATAAAAATGATACTTTATACCTCTTTTGATACCACAGCAAAAAGAAAAAAAGTCCTAGACACACAAAATAGGACAATTTTTTATTTTTTTAAATTAAATTTGCCACAACTAGCACCACGTGACCCACCTGTCACGTGGTGCGTTCATCGCTGGAGAGAATAACAGACACAGGTTGAGGACCAGCTGATTTTCTTCCCAGTTATTTCATCTGTGCAGTCTTGGATTGAAAATCTGAGTGTAGATGTTTTTTGAGGGTTTTTTTTTTTACAGCTTCGGTTCTTTCGACCCTATCCAATGTATAATCAACAGAGTTTGTATCGTTTTAAACACGTGGTATCGAAAAAGTATCGATACTTTTGACAACCTTAATATATCTGCACAAATACCCTTAAAGGCACATATCTATGGTCATACTTTAGCTTTATTGGCACAAAAAGTGTCAAAATTTTTTATTTTCCCCATTATGTTGCATTTTCTGACTTACATGCTTATTTATGGCACAAATTCCCCACATTGTAACAACAACATAAACAACATTAATCCATGCATTTTTTTTTGTCAACAAAGCCATTACTAATTTCTGTATTCGTAATTGTTTACTTCATGATGATCGTCATGAATTGCTTACCTATTTATTTACAACTATGTCATTAAGATTTAGTCACTCACTCAAAGCAAACAGCTGTAACAGATTTGACATATTCAGGGTCGGTTATGGGCACACATAGAGGAAAAAAAATCCATTAAATCAAACTGTATCGAAGGATTGAATTCCTCGGCCTGACCTGCTGAATTCAGTCCAGAAATGTCAAATTGAAGCAACACAAAGAGAAGAGAGGAGGGGGAGGCACTGCCAGCAGGATCAAACTTCCCTCCCATCAGCAGCAGCAGCAGCAGCGGCAGCGTGCTGTGAGTGTATATGTGTGTGTGCAGTCAGATCCTTGTGCGCAGTGAGAAAGACCTCCCCGGTCCACATTGGTTCAGTGTTTTGGAGCTCTAACCTGTGGGTCGGTGCACCGCTGTAAAAGGCATGAAAACTGGGATCCAGCAGCTCAGAGGACGAGTGAGAGGAAGGTGCGCACCAGCGAGCTGAACCCTCAGGGTGAGCACAGATAAGTAGCTTTTTGTGGACTCACACATGCAAGAAATTTTCGCTGCTTTCCTACTACCAAATGAAAGTCAGACTTGTGAATCTCTTTATGCATGTTCAGCTTTAGTAAGTTTTAGTAACTTATTGTATTCTGCAAGGTTTTTAGCTCCTTGCTCTGCAGAATAATTTCTGCTACTGTTGCTTAAAAGTTGGAGCCCAGTTCAGTTCTTGACAGTTTAAAAAAAGATATTAAAGCTTGCTTTAAAAAATGATGAAAGTAATTTAATTTATTTTTAATTAAACTGCACATTGTTTCTGTTGTTAGCTCAGTCATCTCATTGGTTTTAATTAGTGGGTGCTCAGCTGGATTTCAGTCATCACTCATCAGAAGTCCTTGATCCTATTTCCAGAGTAGTGAAATGTCTGGTGTGGCTTTTTTATTTGGAGACAGCTTTCAGACCTTATTACAGTTGTAAATGTGTTGCCTCTTTTTTTTTTTAAATGCAACACAGTCCAAAAACATATTTATTGAGCTCAATTCAGACACAACACCAAAGAATGTGTGTGTGTGTGTAAGAATATCTGTATTAACATGTCTGTATATCTGTCTGTATTCATACTGACTGACTGAAATGATATTTATTGATGGTGCAAATGTTCACAACACACACATCTATTAGTGAAGGCCTGAAGCAGATTTTAAAATGATTTCATCTAGCATAAATCAGTGCAGGATCACAGCTGAGGATTTATGACCCTCCATGTGAAGCACTAATAAACACAAGAACGGTGTGGAATATGTAAAATGATACTGTGCTGTGGGCTTATTGTGAGTTCTCTATTGTTTCTTAGATTATACAGGAAAATATTCTACTTTTGTTCATTATTAAAATTCCAGATACAAATACTCAAATTCTCCAAGTGACATCATTTTTGCTGGAGACTTTGTACCTTACAGGTCACTGACCGCTGCGACAACACTCACAACACACACAAACAATATTTAAACTCTGCAGTATAAACATACTGAGTTTCTACTCCTGCTCATATGGACAAATCAGCCCCCAGATCAGTTTTCTGTTGTGGAGGCGAAAGGCATGAAGGGCGGCGAGGGTTAGGAGGACAGAGCCACTCTTGTTTTTTCTAATTGATGTGATCCAGCAGCCGAAATTCCCATCCATATGCCTTTCCTGGAGCAATCTGCAGCCAACCATGGCATGTTATGATGGCTTTACTGAAGTCATGAGGCCTCTCAGGCTGAGAGAATGTATATTTGTATATCTGAATATTGCTGCACTATAAAGGTTATCTATTTCTCTTTCTAATCCTGAGTCTACAGTCAGATCCTGAGTCTGATTCTGACAACGTCAGATGAAGCAGCAGGTTTAGGTGGTGTATGCGATGGTTAAATCCTAAGGCAGAGCAGTGGATTTGGCTGTGTTTTTGGCCTGCAGCTGAAGAGGTCAGGCTGCAGTGTGGTGAGAGGAAACAGGTATGTGTAACAACAGTTGGTTGTTCCTTTAGGACTTTTTCCTGGGGAAAAGTGGGGGAAACCCAGGAGGATGTTTATTCACAGTCCTGTTATGAAGAATGTAGCTTTTGAACAAGGATTCACTCAAAGATCAAGACAGACTATGAGTATCTTAGAAGGGCAACTGAGTCAGTGCAGCAGAAAAGAATATTTAGCATGTGTAAAATATAAAAACAAGATTACATTGTGCTGGAAAGAAGACATATTTGGCTATGTTGTACACTGACAGATGTGTCAAACATCCATTTTTGAATTCACAGCAGTTCATGTCCTCGCATGAATAGGGCTTGTACTGTGAGACATGAGAAGTTGTCCCAGTGCCCTTGTTATGTCCGTCAGCCTGCACCACACTGGACTTGGGAATGTAGCACCTGTGTGTCAGACTCCAGAGTTTAGTGTGTGTAGGCAGCGAGCAGCATTTGTCTTTGGGAAGATAAGATGACCTTGGTTGGACATCAAGGTCTTGATGTCCAGTGTTGCACCGCGGTGTGATTTGGTTACAGCCAACTCCGGAGGGACCTTGAAATGTTACATAGCTTTAAAGGTCAGATTCTTCACATTGTGTTACACTCCTTTGGTATTCAGAGGAAATTTTTAGCCACTATGAACTGATTGTTCATAGCTGGCAGCTTTTCTCTGCTGTTTGAATAAGCTTTTCTTGCAATTTTCATCAAATATCCTGCTGTTATTTGATTACCATGGGGAATTTAAGATGTGGAAGCAAGTGTCCAGGTTGGATGTAACAATGTTTAAATGCAACAACTAGATTTCATTGTAAAGCCTTGTATTGTATTCGTCCACTCGAACCCTGTACAAAGAATTCGGCGATGACAAAGGAACAAAAAGTAGAGGAAAAACTTGTATCATATCATCAGATTTCTTCGCCTATGTTCAGTGGATTGTGGATTTTGTTACTAGTCACTTACATTGAAATCTTTGTTGGATGGAGGGAGGAACAATTACAGCGATCGATAACTCTCTCAGTATGGGCATGCCAGTATTATCTTAAGACATACTCAGCTCATCTGGTGCACCATAAACCACTTTTTAAACCACACTGTCAAAGAATTATGAGTTTTTCCCATTTCATTGTAACTCCTACTTAATTCTTTAAAAGAAGTTCCCTGATTACATGACTACAACAGCCGTTGGAGTGATGTAAGCCTTGAGAAAAAAATCCTTTGTGTCCTTGAGATGCCACCATCTGTCTCCTCCCTGTCTACATCGCATACAGTCTTTCCACACCAGTATGCGCTTTGTAATGGCAGAACTTGTGCTTTGAAACTGTGATATTAACTGCAGGGCTGTTGGTATGTGTTGTTAGTCCGCTCAGGTCTTACATCTGGTGCCCAGTTATTTCGTCAATTACTCACTCTTTTCAGTAGCAAATCCATTAATGGAGTGACACTTGAGTGAAATGTGAAAGATTTTTACATTATGGCTCACACAGTGGACGCTTGGCTTAGCGAGTTATTGGAAAAGACCGTGAGAAATGTCTCATTTACTCAATGACATCACTTAACGGACAATAAGTACCTGTTAAATATTGGTCTGAATATTGATGTTAAATACTGTCTCTCATCAGGCTGTAATAGTGAAGTCTGCTGCTGTGTTGACTGGCAGGAATTGATTTAGACTGTATGATTATGAACATAATCTGAAGGGGCTCTTTGTTTGTGTCTGGTGTTTGTTGAATAGAAGTCCCACTCTTTGAATCTGGCTTGTATAAAAGTGTCTGTTGTCTGATGAAGAGGGGAATAAGAACTGGACTGTCAGGGTCCACGCGGATGTCTCATGTCGCCAGGTGGACTGTAAACCACACCAGGATTTAGCCAAGAGGACAAAAGAGCCTTCTTCTTCTTCTTCTTCTCTTGTATTCATTTGACCAGGCCTGAATGACAGCTGTTAATGAAGAATATTGTCATGTAGATTAATTTACATCATGATTAAAATGTTCAAAAAGGAAGGTCGTCATTTGTCAAACTGATTCTTTCAGTTTTTCTAAATATAACACAACATTTATAGGAGCTATAGTGTAAACAATATATAGACCTGGAAATAATGTATTTAGATACACATAGTACATACCTCAACATACAAGGGTCGGACACAAAACCTGTATAAATTCATTCAAAACAACACAACAGCAGAACGCAACCTGAAAAACTTTGGTGGAGGTGAAATTGGTTATTTTTTGCAGATCTGTTGGGCAGTATTACATGTTACTTATATTGTGTCCACTTCCATATGAATACAAATGTATCAATTGTAGATAAACATATCTGTTCTAAGTTAATTTTTCAAGCAGTTGCTGTGTGCCCTGCTTTCCTCAGGCCGTCAATAGGGAACCATGTGCACCTCCCTGAGCCCCAAACAGCCCAGCGGCCCCGGCCTGACAGACATGCAGCAGTACCACCAGTGGCTGGCCAGTAGACATGAAGCCAGCCTGCTGCCCATGAAGGAAGACCTCGCCCTGTGGCTCACTAACATGCTCGGTAACCAAGACATGAATGCACAACACATCTAAATACTCTTATCTGCCAGTAGTCCTGCTTTCCCAAAATGTTAGATAGATAGATAGATAGATAGATAGATAGATAGATAGATAGATAGATAGATAGATAGATAGATAGATAGATAGATAGATAGATAGATTCAAATATAAAAAATAAATAGAAAAGAAAGAATAGATTGGTCAGGCGGATATTGCTATGGTAGTAAGGTGCATGATTGTCCATGGATGTCAGAATTGAGTGTACTAAATATTGATACCTGAATAATGTACACAGTATGTCAGGGTTATTTCAGTATGTATATATATAGTCTGCTGTGTTAGAAGAATGTCTTTCAATCGCATACGCATGTTATATTTCATATCCCTGCATTGTAGAGCCTCAGAGTGGCAAAATTAGCTAATATTATTCAAAAATGTAAGGTGCTATCGCTGATTTATTCGAGGCACTGGCCTATCAGTAGGTTGGCTCTGAGAAAACCATTAAAATTTCATGATCTTCAACATGAATTGAACCAGTACTGCTGATGTGAATATATTTGCAGGGAGCTGGAATCGATCCGAACTTCATTACAAACTATTTTAAAGTTACCTGAACGTTATAAACTAGTTTCTAAGTTCAGACAGATTTACCTTAATTGAATAATGGGTGTCATTAACAGTTCCTCGAATAATGCACAGCCAGTAGTGAAGAGTAAGCAGTGGAGGGAGCACCAGCAGGAGCTTTGTGCAAGGTTGCTATTGTATAATAAATCACTCTGTATGGTGGACACATGCACTCACAAAGCAAACGCATGAATCACTTTGTGGATTTGATTTGAATTCAGTGACTCCAGTTTAACATAAAAACGACTCTTGGATTTGTATGAAGAAAGTTTAGGTTAACACGATATGGTTTATTTCATTTGCAAGAGCATTACAAACTGTTTTCTATTGTAAAGAGACAAAGTTAAATACCTTTTCCACATGGTTCTCTAAAAGATGCTGATTAGCAGGTTTTAACTGAGGCACCAATGTGCAACGATTGTCGAGACAAAAATGTAGTCATAGGCAAAAAACAAATTCTTTGAATTCCTCCGCCAGAGTAGGTTACAATGTGAGAATTAAGCATTTGTTTTCGCTGAATGTCCGAGAGGCAAACAGTCTGTTAAACAGTATTTTATCAAATTTGAGTTTGTTTTAGATTGTATAGGTGTCAAGGGGAGAGGCACCTCAATATTTAACTTTAACATTTTCAGACTGTAGAGCTACAGCTGCATTTAATACTGTTAAAACTGTTCACCTAATGACTGAGCGCTATTCCATGGGACATCCCTGCAGTCCAAAAGTACATTCTCAAACCAACTGGAAGCCAATTTAGTTCCTGTAACTGACTCCTGCGTGTGTGAACAACTTAAAACAGCTTCTCTATCTTCCCGGTTATCTCTGGAGGTCTGTGTGTTTGTACTGGAACCAGCTGAGCTATAAACTTCTGGTCTGCTCTGGTGAGGGATCAAGGACATCCACGTGGTACCAGTAAATACACAGTGTCAAACCGGTTTGTTGGTTTAGGTCGTGTTCTGTGTGCTCAGTAGCTTTAAATACTAAGGAAAAAGGCGCTGATATGCTTAGGCGTTTACAATTTCAGGTGGGAGGAGCGGTGCGGACTAAGGATGAGTCCGCTGATTGAGTGGGAGGAGGACGCTTGGTTATACTGATGAGTCATATTGTTGTTGTGATGGGAGGATGGAGCAATTTATAGGACTGAGTGTTCGAGTTGAAATGTTTCTCCGAGAGCTCTCTGGAATATTTTTTCCACATACAGCGAGGAGCGAGGGAGAGCATATAAAACGGGAGCTCACTGAGTATTTCTCAAGATTTCAATCTCTCTTTTCTGGGCTCAATTACAACATTTGGAACTCATTAAACGTCGAGAAAAAAAAACAACCCAGACCCCTCCTCCTATAAGAAACAGAGAAGGGATAAAAAAAAAAAAATCTCTCCAGTTTCTTTCCACAGACACCCCCCTGCCACCACCTCCTATTTCACAATGATCTAACTAAGAAAGAATGGTCCTCTGGAAGTCAGTCAACTGGACACCACATGTTGATCGCCAATCTATCTCTGCAAGTGTGCAGGATTATGACGCATTACTGTGCACAGTCAGATGCCCACCTTTTCACGTGACCTTGTCTTCGACACCCCCATGGTGCGCTACTAGAAAATCCCCCCACATTATCTAAAATCATGTGTTGTAATATTTAAACACTTGGCTGCAATACAAGCCAATCTCAGTCAGGTGGGAGTCAATACCGTTGCAGCAGGGTCAGCTTCAAATGGGAAACGGACTGGAGATTACACTGTATATATGTTTAAATTAGCGTTTTTATGATGAATTCACTGGGCTGGATTCTCTTCTTTCTTTATGTGTCCCCTGGTCAGGCCTGGAAATCACCGCCGAGAGCTTCATGGATCGCTTAGACAATGGCTTCCTGTTGTGCCAGCTGGCTGAGACACTACAGGAGAAGTTCAGGCAAAGTAATGGAGACCTGCCTGCCCTTGGCAACAGCAAGGTACTGAGAAACCTGAGGATTACAGTAGTCTGGCATGATAACGGTTATAGTGAAAATACAAACCCGGAAGCCAAATCTTGGCTGAAAGTGTTCTTAGACTAACTTTCAGTTTGAAAGATTTGACAGAGGATTGTTTCTGAGAGATGAAACATCATTTAATACCATGAGATTAAAGCAGAATGACTGATAATCACTTTGTTCTCTGCTTAATTAGAAAAGAAATCCAGGAATTCTATGTAAAACATGTTTTGTATTAATTTTTTACCAGATAAATCATCCCTCGAAAAACAAGAGGAAATGGTTAGTCTGTATTTTCTGCATAATTTGTTGGGTACAGACTGCTTGAAGACAACAGTATTGAAGTTTTATTGACTTTTACTGAGACAGGAAACAACTATACCCCGATATTAAGTTTCCCTCAATAAGATCAATAAAAGCTATCCTTACTGAATTGCTCCCATCTCAAGAAATGTCCATATCATAACCTCTAGATGGTAATACTTGACAGAAAGACACTACTGAATTATATCAATCTACTGAATTTACTTCAAAGCTGGTCATTTCTGTCTACAGCATTATATTTTCTTTCCGCTCTCTCCATAGATCTTACTTGTTGATTGGTTTCGTCAGCTCAGAAGTGATCGTGAATCCATACTTTGCAAGGGGCTCCACAGTTTCAGAAAGCAGTGCACAAAGGGTGGGATTGGGGATGGGGGATGGGGGCCTGCAGCCTGCAGCGGGGCAAAAGGAAAAAAGAAGTCTGGCAAGGACACATTAACTGATGGGGCCCCACATCCCCTGTGAGAATTGGCAGAACTACATTAAATGTTCATTTCTTGTGAGCTTTGAGAGAGGGTTTAATGAATTTTATAAGATTAAAGGATAATGTTGCAAATGGCTAGCTGTAATTTATCCCAAGCAATCAGTGCAAATGTTTATTTTAGTTAGTCAGTGTTCAAGAAAACAAACATATTTGGGTGCAAATCAGTAGATTTTATCAGGTTCACAGCTACTGCAAGCCAGGTTTGATGACTGACAAATCAAGGAAAAAATAAAAAAGATTTTTCATATATATGAACTCTAAGTTTTCTAGATCTTGATTTGTAGCATTTAAAGTTAAAAATTTGGCTTCATAAGAGTTTAAAAACGAAAAAAAAACCTGTTGTACTTTCTAGTGCTGAATATGACAGATGCATCAATATCTGTAGTTATTATAAGTATCTATTCTTACACATGGGGCTGACGTCTGGAGCTCAGTGGGACTCTGAGAGGGAAACACTGATTAGGTCATGTTTCTCGTCAGAAGGAGAAAAAAAAGGAAGCAAAAGTCTCCTTTGTTGGCTCTTTAGTGAGAGTTGTTGATGTTTGCACTGAGGCATTACTGGGCTGATGACAGTGGATCTCCTGATCTCAGTGTGAGTGTTGCAGCACAGATGTGAGGAAATACTTGAGGTCGATGACCGTGGGACAGCAGAGGTTCAACTGAAATAGAGGAGCCTATTGATCGAACAGAGAGAGAGTGAGAGTGAGAGTGAGAGTGAGAGTGAGAGTGAGAGTGAGAGTGAGAGAGAGAGAGGGAGAGAGAGAGAGAGAGACGGCGAGGAGCCCAAACTGTTTGACCTGCAGCTCAGGCTTTAAAATCAAACAAAGTTGCATTATGATTTATGACTGTTTGTCCGTGTTATAGCTTTGTACAGCTCATGTTAAGTGCTTTCAAAGCACTGGGCCATGAGAAATTAATCATGCTCTCCATGCCTGATCATCTTAGGACACTGAAGGTTTATAATTTATGTCAAATATCTGTTCCTTGATCATCTTACCAAGGCATTTTAAAGCTATAGTCGTTTACTGTTATATTTTACCACTTTAAAGCAAACGTCCATCTGCGTTCAAGCCCCATTACAAGCTGGTGTGGTGTGTGAACTGCGACTAAATGATTCCAGCAGAGAGAAACGATAAATTGCGCTTTGTGGATGCTGTCTACACATCTTCCCACGTGTTTACTACAGATGAGTGAGGATGGTATTTCTTTTCTGTCATACTACTGCGATGTGCCGAGTTCAATGCAACCACCCAACTGTTGAAATGTAGGTAGCTACAGAAATTTAAAGTGTACATGTGCATCTGTGAAGGCGGATGTGTTGAGAATATCCAGCAGGTCTACATGTTTCATAATGTTAATCATCTTTATGAGTGAAAAAGACTGATTTGATTGTGATTGTCACGGCACTTTGTCAAGTAAAACACTTCCTTATGCTTTCAATTTTGCAATTATTACACGTGTAAAGGTGCAGATAATTTTGCAAGCCACAGCAGAAATAACAACACATCGCTCTGATTGTTAGATCAAACGACTAATGGAAACGTGGCCAACATTATTTCTCCAGGAATGCAAAGTAATTCAACAACAGAAAGGATCCCAGAAAAAGTCAAAAGGAGAGCCTGGAAAGAAAAGAAAAATACCCACAAAGCCTGCATATTTCCAGCATGAGCTCATTGCACCTTTCTCATAGCACAGACGCACATATCCTGTATAAAACCACAGCAAGGCGCATAAATCTCCCAGAACAGACCGTGTGGGGGCTGAAACCCATAAGCATGTCATTTGATCCCGAATCATAGAGGGCCTGGTAAAGTAGCCCCAGTTCTCTAATCCGCCATCTCCTATATTGATCTGTGTGGAAACGGTCCTTGATCCTGGGCTGAAACCAGAGCCTCAGCAGATGGAGAAGAAATCGGTGTAGATAAAGAGAGTACGGTTCTGTGTTCTGATGGAAACTCTGCAGGTTGGGCTTGACGAGTCTCACCCTGGTGGACGTTTGTTTTCTCTTTGTCACTCATGTTCAGCTCACTGTCCACGTGCAATTCATCAATGAAAGTTAGAATTTATTCTCCATCTTCTGTTCATTTTTAGCAGCATACATGAAGACATCTACTAACCCCTTTATGTCTGATAGACTATTCCCTACCGGAGGATACCATGTCGGCGGAGCGCTCCCTCTGGCTCTTTCTTTGCACGGGACAACACAGCCAACTTCCTGGCCTGGTGTCGTGAGGTTGGCGTTGGAGAAACGTGCTTGTTTGAGTCAGAGGGTTTAGGTGAGTGTACTTTTTTCTGCCAAAAACATCAGAAGGCTATAAAAATCTGAATGTGCAACAAACAGGCTTCAGTTTCCACACAGAGGCACAAAACTGTGAGGTTTTGGATGTCACTGGCACTGCCAGGGCAGCGGACTCAGATTTCTATCTGCTGTGAATGGCCTGATTGTACACATAGAGCATCACACAGGTTCGCTCTCCTCCCCTCTGCGGCTCACGTCTCCAGACTCTGCTTCAAACTCCTTTGACATCCGTATCAAGCTCACAAGGGCAGCGGTCTTCTGGGAGCACTCCGAGAGGGGCAGCTCTACCTGCCGATAACAAGACATGCATCTCGAAATACTGTGCACAAAATGTCTGGAGGAAAAACAAAGGGAGCACAGACAGAAGGGTGTGAGTTAGTGGGAAAGTAGGCCAATGCTATGCAAATGTTTTCCTCAGCTCAGAGAAGGTACATTTTGCTCTCCTCCTCATTCTCATACTCAGTGTGTTATCTCTGTTTCTCTAATCAAGGATTTCTAGCATCAATGAAAAATATGTTGGCAGTTAAGATATTTCTGGGCTGAAATATTGTACATACAACCAGATGAACACTATGTGACCTTGCAAATAACAGAAATACCAAGAATATATATGCATTCCTCCAATTTCTGACTAATAACTGGTCGACCATCGCTAAGCAATTTAAAGTATGCAAATCATTTCCAGTGAATCACTTCAGTGAGCTATAAATATTGAGCTACAGGCACCTTCAAATACATGAATCTGCAATTATGATTTAAAATACTGTGAAAAAAACATTAGAAAAACAGCAGCTGACAACTGTCTGTCTTTCTTTCTTTCTTTTTTTTTATTTCTC
This sequence comes from Euthynnus affinis, assembly GCA_029490765.1. NCBI lineage: Eukaryota > Metazoa > Chordata > Actinopteri > Scombriformes > Scombridae > Euthynnus > Euthynnus affinis. The sequence goes on along the minus strand of CM055844.1, from coordinate 15,679,529 downwards.
TTTCCTTCTTTTCTCTGTCTCTGGATGGATTTATCAGTTCAGCCGTAGATGTAACAACACCAGGTTTGCTATCATGTAGTGGATACACTCTCTGTAATGCATGGTGTGGTGTGTCATGTGTATTGTACTTCCTGCGTCCTCTCTAACTATCTGGTCTGATATCCAGTTAGGTTAAAACGAACACCTTGAGTCTTTGTACACATCCAAGCTCTAAACAATACTCATTTTCATTTGATTTTGGATCAAACAAGATTGCAAAGGAAAGGAACATTTGTGTGCATGAAGTTCATGAACTCATTTTTAGCCATGCTAGCTGCGTAGCTCTTCAGATGGCCAGTCGGATCATCCGCTACTTTAGTCCAGACTGAAATATTGCAAAAACCACTGGATGGATTGTGAAAAGGTTAATCTGCTGATTTTTCATCATTTGATCAAAAATTGAATTTGTCCAATCAAGCCTCAGCTGCACTTTGTGTTTACAGCATCGCAAAGCCGCAAGCATGGCTATAGACTCATATCAGTGTCCTTTTCATCAAACAGCCTCTCATTCTCACTTACTGATTTATGACAGATACCATATAACATCTATCATATATATCTATAAACAGTGATTACACATTTCTAAAACTTTCTCTCTCTCTGTAGTTCTTCACAAGCAGCCACGAGAAGTGTGCCTCTGTCTGTTAGAGTTGGGGCGGATTGCATCCCGGTACGGTCCTACTTTTTATATATTTTTGCACATACTTATCAGGATTTTGAATATTTTCTTAGTTTTACTGTTACTACTTATGGGACAACATCACTCTTTGTTTCCTTGTCTAGGTACAATGTGGAGCCACCTGGCCTTATAAAACTGGAGAAAGAGATCGAACAAGAAGAGAGAGCACCTTTACCTCTTCCATCACCTGTATCACCAGCTCAGCCTCTCCCTCAATCTCCCTCATCATCTCCTTCCCCGTCTCCATCCCCATCCCCGACTCCCACCAAGACACCCACAAACTCTTCCAGCAAGAAAAGTACAGGGAAGCTGTTGGATGACGCCGTAAGTCAGCAGTCAATGTGTGGTTTAACTTCTATTTTTGATCTCAGAGGGGAAACATATATTTACCTGTGTGTGTGTTACAGGTAAGACATATCGCTGACGATCCCCCCTGCAGGTGCCCGAATAAATTCTGTGTAGAGAGGCAGTCGCAGGGTCGATACCGTGTTGGAGAGAAAATGCTCTTCATACGAGTGAGTATATTATAATATTATAATGACATATATGATAAACGCTTTGGTTTTTGAACAGTGGTGGAAAAGTTTTTAATGTTTTACTTAATTGAACTGAAATTGTCCGATTTAAAGCAAAAGTCTTGGTTTTAAAGTTTAGTACGAGACATAAAATCAAAAGTAGAAGTACTTCTGATGAATGGTCTCAAGATCTGAGTGTGATATTGTTGAATAATATGTAATTTTATTGTTGAGGGACGTCCAGGTGGCATTAAGTCTAAGTACTTTATCAGTGGTGACAAGTATATTTACTTAATTACTGTCCTACAGTGTTATTTTGAGGTACATCTACTTTACTTGAGTACTTCCATTTTATGCTACTTATACTTCACTACATTTCAGAGGCAAATATTATATCCACTGCATTAATTCACTGCAGTTACAGTTACTAACAACTTTACAGACTAATATTTTACAGAGGAACCACAACAGCATATTAAATATGATACATTTACAGCCAGATCAGCCTCCTATTTGGCTGCGGAGCAGATGTTTGTTTGTTTGACCCCTATTATACATGGTAGTGTTCTAGACCTGAAACGATTGGATGATTAGTCAATTGACAGAAAATTAATTGGCAACCATTTTAATAACTGATTAATCGTTTGACCATTTTATAAAGCAAAAAAAGGGGAAAAAAAGCAGTAAATTTCATTGGTATGAGCTTCTCAAATGTGACTAGCTGCTAGTTTTCCCAGTTTTCCATGATGTTAAACTCAACATCTTTGGGTTTGTTGTGACTGTTGGTCATCTGTTAACTTCAGGGAATGGTGAAGCATTTCTCACTATTTTCTGACATTTTATTCACTGATTAATTGATTGTCAATTGATTATTAAAGAAAATAAATGTCAGACCTATTGATAATGAAAATAATTACAGTACTCCTATTATGGAATAATACAACTTTGCCCCAAGTTTTCTGAGTGCAGTTTGATAAAACACAACTTTACAACAAATGAACACAATGTAAATCAAAACAAATCAGGTCTTAGAACTAGATGTTGACACAGAGTCCCTTTTCAAGACCAGTACCACAAGAGGGAGGATGGAGGACTGGTCATAGTTAATATTGCACTTCAATGGTGCAAAATTCTTGGGGCTTTGTGGGCCTTTTCTCTCGGATTTTGGGGTCTCTGGAGGTCTGGGGCAGTTGCATTATAATATAATGAACTAGCCAACAGTATCAAAACAGATAAAATGAGCTCCACCTTGATCAGATGCAACATTAAAATACTGCTTACGTGTGCAATGCATCACTAATCCAACATTGACAGGAACCTGCCTACTGAGGAGTTTGATTTCTGATATGTTAAGCACATCTTGTTGATGATACTTCTGTACTTTTATTGAAGTAAAATTTTGAATGCATAAGCACTTCTTCAATCACTGTGTTTCATTACTGCTAGCTAGTTTATAGTCCCTCAATGCATCACATAACTGAATAATAAAAAACAGTATTCTACTACGCAATTATTAACTGCAAATGCTGGATAACTACAGTTGAGGAAAAAGTACAATGTATTCAAAATATAGTGGAGTAAAAGCCTAAAAAACTGAAAGAATCAGGGAATGTGTCTCTAAATTTAACTGGACCTGACTTAATGTACTTATATTCTGGATCTCTAAAACATTGAAGAATTTTTTTTTTACAGGATCAATATATTTTACAACATTACACAGGATCATAAAATCTCACAAAAAAATGTCGTCACGAGCTCAGATTTTTGCTGATCGAGTTTCATCCGATCTATAAATTTTCTCGTCAGTTGTGGTGGTGATAACAATAAGGTTTCTCATTGTGGTGTGAACCTCTCTCCATTTAGTGCCTCTTCACACAGCATATGGCAGTGTGTTGATACTTGGGGCTGGCTTTGGGATGAAAGTCATCCATTGTGTGCAGAAAGCCCGCCTTTGCTGTGAGGTCTCATTTACTGGTAATGGTATTTCGACAATGTCCCTCCTCAGCCAACCAAAATGTGACTCACTGGCTATAAAGGGAGAATAATAACCACACATTTCCATACCATCTAATGACCAGATTATTACTTGGAAAATATTTTGCTAAGCTATATCACCTGATTCTGGCCGTTGCATTAATTACATCTGAATCTATCAGCCCAGGAAATGTTTCTCCACTTCCTCTGAGTGGAGGGAGAAAGGCTATTTGAGAAAGATAAATTATCCGGCTAGCACAGATTAGAGAAGTAGCATTGGTCCCCTTGGGATCCTGGTTACTTGGCAACCCACAACCAGGATTCACACCTCTAAGAATGTGATTCATGCTCGCACTCTTCATGATGTGCAGACATGGAAAAGAGGATCTACTCTTGGATGTCCTCTGCTGTCTGCATATTATATTGCAGCTACTGATATCAAATTCAACCGAATCACATCTCAAGCATTGTGACGTTTGAGTCAACAAAGCTGTTTTGAAATATGAAATGAACACAATAAAATTCAGCAGCTAGACCGTGAGACACTGCGTAATTCTGAATATTTGTTGTTATTTGATGCCTTTTTAATGACTGAACGGTTCAATCTTCATAGTGTTGCTGAGCAACCAAGGACAAATGGTGAGAAGCTCGCTGTGGCTTAATGATGTCTGCAGTAGCTTACAAGTCAAGTACAGTAAATATTTATACAGCCTCAAAAGGCTTCACAACCTGTAAGTCAACCTCTCTCCTTAGACTGTCAATCCAAAAAGCCAGACAGAAAAAACAGACACAAGAAGAAACCTCAGTGAAAGCAATGAGAGGAAACCTTCTTCCAGGACGGACATAGAGTACATTGAAGAGATGTCATTTGAACTGAGTAGACAGAATTAACATTAGTAACATTACACAAAAATTACACATGTATTATGTGTTATCATGTAGTCAGTTACAGTATGTGAGAGACGTCATTTGATCAGGCCAAAGGAAGAGTTAATCCCTCTTTCCTCTGTCTCAGCCAGCACTCTTCACGGTGAAGATGCTTTAATTAAAATTCCTCAGATGGTTTGACTCCCTAGCAGCTGCTTCCACAAAAAAGGTATGAATACAGTGAGTCCAGTCGCTGTCTGTAAGGCGGCCGTGGAGCAAGGACAACAGCGGCACGTAGCACATACTGTATAAGAGTCTTAACTCCACAATAATGTGTACAGCCTGAGAGACTGACCTTCTCAGCTCCTGGAATAAATGAGGTGGTTGTCGCTCCAACAAGAGGGCAGAGTAACACCGCAGTGTTAGTGAGGAGTGCTGCTCCCCTGCTCAGCCCCGGGCCTCTGTCCTTCTCTGTGCTGCTGAGGAGGGAGTTGCACCGGCAAGGGTCTCGTCCCAAAGCAGCGTGATTGAAACCCCTCAGCATCACACAGGTCCATTAAATCCACAGTCACAAAGCCTGAAGGCCTGTTGCTGGTGATTGGAAGCGCTGCCCCGCCAATGCCCTCTAGATTGATTCTTTTAAGAGGCTTATAAATGTTGCATGTTATGGTCCTGCTGCTGCGGGGCAGGAAGCCTCATATCTGACCAGACTGAGGTGACAATCTCATGAGGTAGTTTATCAAACGATTGATATTTTCCAGAACCATTCTTGTGCCGTTTGTGTTTTAAAGAAATCAAACGTTGCACCCTACTACTCTTCATAATAACCTGTTTATTCACCATTTTCTCTCTCAGGAGCTCATTCGGTAAACAAGCTTGTTTTAGTGGAGGTGTAATGACGTGTTAATGAGGTAGGGGGGCTGAGAAGCCTCCGTAGTGAGGTGGACATGTTTAATGTGCAGAGCATCTAGGGAATGCAAGTGTCTGAGCATCCAATAAGCCCGAGCCTTTTATTCCTTCTTCTCTTTATATTATAATAGGCAATGTTGCCATGGTACCCAACCTTGAGAATGTGCCCTGATGTGGCAGGTGGCAGGATTTTGAAGCAAACGTATCAGATTAGATGACGGTGGGAAAAAACACTGCATATTATTTCTTGGCTAAGCAAAGCGTGTCATTTTTAGATTTGGTGCCTTTTTAGTGATGAAATGGACATTGATGGAATATTTTTGTATCTTAGAAATCTGTCTTGTGTTTGTCAGTAGCTTGCTCTACATGGCTTTAGGCCAGTGGGAAAGGAAGAAAGCTTCCCTCCAGGGACATCAACCTCTCCACATCAATCAGCGAGCTGTGACATCAAAGCCATCCTTAACTGTTCATTCAACTTCAACCGAAATCCTCAATCAGGGAAATGACATGAGTCCTATAGAAAGACGGCTCAGCAACAACCAGTTAAAGCTCTACTCCTGACACTATAATCCTATTCCTCACTCTCTCTCTCTCTCTCTGCAGATGCTGCACAACAAGCATGTGATGGTGCGCGTCGGTGGAGGCTGGGAGACCTTCGAGAGCTACCTGCTGAAACACGACCCGTGCCGCATGCTCCAAATCTCCCGGGTGGAGGGTAAGATGTCCCCCATCAGCAGCAAGTCCCCCAACATCAAGGACCTGACGCCTGACAGCTACCTGGTGGTGGCAGCCCACTACCGCAGCAAAAAGTGAAGACATGAGACTGAAAAGTGCCATTGATGAAAGGATGAGGAGGATGAATGATTACTGTTGTTTACTCAGAAGCCGGGTTGACGCAGCTGTGCGACATATTCCTGTTCATAAAAATATTAAGGTTACACAAACAACAGCTTCCATGAAAAGCAGACTTGTGTAAGTGATGTATGGGTTTACTTTTATAGTTGAATGGATGCTTGTGATCAGATTAAGCCTGGATTGGATGGAAGTGGGCAAGTGAAGTTGTACATTTTCTTTGGATTTGTTTTCTCAATTACTTACTGTATTTTAACCAATATATCGCATACAATATGTGAAATACTTTTTTTTTTTTTAGCCTCCTTTTGGGAAAAAATATCAGCTTTCAAGGTTTTAGTCACCATGCTTCTTTCAATCTCTTGATATCTTTAATTAGAATAAGCAAAAATACTTTAGTAAATGATATTACTGAAAGTAAAACCATCAGTCAGCGGGCCTGTAGTTGTGCTAAACATGTTGAACCAGAACTTCTCTGAATGACTTCAGGCAAGTGGTGCCGATTGCGAGACTGACAAAGTATACTTTTACCCTGGTCATCAGACTGATTTGCCATTTTGTTTCACTTCATTCTTCATTTATTTAACCACAAAAAAAGTGTTAAACCAAAGCCTGACAGGATAATCTACCAAATTTCTTCTTGGTCACAAAATGTTGCTTTTTATACTGTATTTCTTATTAGGTTAACAAAATCAAGCAATGCTTAGATTGTTTACATGTTAAATAACTATTCTATGCAAAGCATTTTTGTACTATTATCATTTTAATCAATTAATTATTAGAGTATATTCTGTTTTACATACTTTCTGTTGTAACGACAAAGACAATCACCTGTACAAGTTGCAGTATGTATATAAATTGAATTGAATGTATTATTGATAATACAGTAGATTTACTCATCTGAAGCTCTCCAATTGTTGTATGTTGCTGACCTCTAGAGGTAGTGCAATCATTTAAATGTGTTAAATGAGCTCTTTCAATTTAACAGAAACATTCAGTGTGTTCATTTGTCCAATTCCTGTTTATAGATGTACAATTTCAATCAATTTCTCCAAACTTAATACTTCCCAACTCAAAATACCTAATTTGTCTTCAAATAATATAAGCAGGTCTGGGCATGTTTCCTGACCAAATGTTAAAGAGGAGTCAGCTTTTGAGTTTAAATGTCTTTTATATACTTCAAACTGAAAAATACTGGTACATGTTCGACATATAAATTCTACTCCCAAGTGTAAAAATGTACTAGAAAGTATGAATCTCAACTGCAGTATGTTGCAAATACCATCATTGATCATTTTAATCAAATCTAAATTTTATCCGTGCTTGAATTATCTTTCTGTAAAACTGTAACTCTGCACATAAAATCTACACAAGAGTAGCAGAAATGTGATTTATTGTAGCAAATATCATTGGCCAGATTTCCTGCGCTACAAAATGTCGAGAGCACCGGAAGCATTTAAGGATCAAGTGAAGGCTGTAAGAAATGCACGCAGTTAAGCAAGTCAAAGTAAATCCTTCATTATTTACACACTTCTTATCATTTTCGTTCAGTTTCTTCCTGTTTCCGATGTAGTGGACTTGAATATCTACCGACATTAGAGTAGAAGCAAGCTGTTCACCGAGTAGTGACGAACTGTGTGCAATTCATGTGTCAAACAAAAGCATATGTTTGTCATATGGCAATTCATAAACACATTTCATACCTTATTTAAATTAAGCAGGCAATACATTAGAGTTTTACATCATAACTCAATGCAACAAACTTCAAATGTGCGGTAAATAAGAAAACAACAAACACTCAGGGCTCTATTTTAAAGTGACAGTGTCAAAGACTAGTGCAAAATATTTCATATATATTTAAATTTTAGATTAGAATAGTTAAAATAGTTAGAATAGTTAAAGTGTGTGTTTTTTCCTGTTATTCAGCAGTTTTCTTTATCTGCTGCAGGAATGCACAAAATGCATTAAAGAGGAAAACGCCATCTTGTTGCACTAGTCTCTGTGTTGCAGAAAAATTAGAGCCACAAACAAGGTGAAATAATGCTAAGTGGGTGCTTTTTATACTAATCCTACACACACTTAAATGTCTTTTGTAAACATAAACTGTGTTTTACTTGTGAAATGTCTCATTTGCATAACTGATTACTGGAAAAGTTGTACAAAAAGTTATGTGACCATTAACGGATATACAGTGAGTATTGATCCTCAAATATGAAAACCAACACCAGTGTAGTGATGAAATATGTCTTAATATCATAACTGTCAGCAGAGACACTACTGGATTTCATCATTATGTTCTCAAATGTTATCAAATTTTAGTCACTGTAAGACTGTCGTGTTAACTGTGAAATTAAGTATTAATACAGTAGGAGATGTACTTGTTTACACGTTACCGTGTGTCATCCCTGACTTGTATAACTTGGCAACAAGCGGGCAGGTCCTGCTGTTCTGTCCATAATCACCATAAATTAATTTGCATTAAGTATGAAAACTGCAGGTGTTTGTCTCAAAATATCATAAAATAGGCAAAAAACATCAATTTAAAAAAAAAAGGACAGCAGTTAAAACATCTTTCAAGTCATCTTGCAGCCATACTTCATGTTGTTTTGCACTTCAGATTCATGACTTCAGCTTTTACCTTCAGGATTTTCAGCCCACCTGCCACTAGAGACGAAACAAAGACAAGAGAAATATCAGAACAATCTTCAATCTTTCATCCATCATCAACAGAGACTAGAAATAGAGAACAGAAACTTTGGTTAATGTATGTATAATTTGATCTTTTGCTGTTTTATGATACGTTTTTCAGAAATTTTTGACTACTTTAGATGAGTAAAATTCTGAACAATGCCTCTACCAACAGTCCCCATAAAGCCAGTGATTGTTTCTTACGTATTTTATGGTTAAATATCCTCTGAACACATTAGTCAAATATTCTCATATTAATAACAAGTGTATTTGCTCAAAACTACTGTGATATGAATTTGTGAAAGTTGATTTCACAAGTCCAATATGCCTCACTTTTTGGTCTAGAAACTATTAAAATGAAAGTTGGCAAATATCAGACACAACCTGAAACCAGACAACACAGACTCAACTTCAGGAGTGACATTTATGATCACAAAACTTGAGTATAAACAGAAAACTAACCTTCAACCCGCCGCCACCAGACGCAGAGGTGGTCATCTCCTTTTTCTCAATCTCTTCCTGTTTTTTCCTTTTCCTCTCAACTGCTTCGGGATTTTTAACACCCCTGTATGCTGTCTGAAAAAGTGAGTGGAATATGAAAAAGCATGAAAAAACATGTTTCTATATTGTACATGTGTTAAAAAAGTATACATTATCAGTTTTAATTACATGCACCTCCGCAAAAGCATGTTTCGATGAAATATTTTCAAAGAGAAAAACTGTATATGCATTCACAACTAGCAAAAAGGCGTACAACTACTGATAAAGGCAATTCAGCTAAAGGATGGAGTAGTTACTGTCAATAGTGTTGTGCTGTTTGCTGAAACGTGACTGCGGGTTAGGGGCCCAGTGTGTTTCATCTGTGGCAGTAAAAGTGTGAATTGTCAGGCTTGAGGAGAAATGATTTTCATTCCATAGAGTGTTACAGTCATGAGTTTTATAGATAAAAACAAGTGACTTAGAGCAGAAAGATGAGATGTGGTAGTTGAGATAAGAGCCAATCCAAAGATTCACCTGGCCAGGAAGATTTTTCATTGTGGTCCATGTCTACTTACCTTGATGCAACTTTTGAATGGCTCTTACGGGTTTGCAAGTGGCTTTTCTGTACAATTAAAAAATTACTCACTACATTGTGAAGTAAAACTTTAACACTATGTATTTAATGGAGGGCTATAATAGTATACTACACTCATTTATCATTTTATCAGCTACATCTTGAATGCCTCTCATATAACAGCCCTGCAATAAACCCTATCTTCACTAAGGTTATAATGGTTTGTTGTTGTTTGAACTGTATTGGAGGGGAGTTAATTGTTTAATGGTATCATCCTATTCTCAGATAGCAAAAACTGAACATTATAACCTTCATGAAAGCAGGATTTATTGCAGGACGGTTGTACTTGACAGCATTAGTTTTAGTGAGTGTTCACACTGTCTTGCCAGTGTTTTAGCACTTCACTCACGGACAAAATAGACTTATAACTTACTTCTTTTTGTCTCTTCTCAGCGGCCTCAGCTAATTGTCGCCTCCTTGTCTCCTGATAAGAAAAGAAAAAACTTAAAGTTAGGACTGTAAGTCAAGCAGAAAGCCTTAAGGTAACTGTGTTGGGCCTGGTAGGTTACATGCTTGACATGCCAGTGTTTACACAAGCTAAACACACTCAACGTCTTCTAAACATTACCTAGTAGGGCCTCTTCTTGCCCAAATGATTATCAAACAAATTCATGTCACCTACGTTAAATTCATTTGCTGTATTAGACATTTTATGTTGCAAAACAAGCAAACATTCTGACTTATACAGGGGTCAGTGTTAGTTATAAAAGTAGTCGTTAATTTAAGCTACGTACTGGATCTGGAGTGACAACAACGTCGTCCGCTGCTCCACCAAGGCACGATAAGCACATCCCCATACTTGAGTTGTTATTCCAGGCAATGAAAGGCAGCGTAGAAAATGAGTTATCAGCGTCTCAGTTGAGCCTAACTAGCTGACAGTTAAGGCAACAGAAGCAGCAGCTTCTAGTCCCAACGGCTGCTGTTGGGGCGTTTGGCATAACGGTAACGGCTTCTGCTCGCTAAAGTAACGCTAGCATCCTAGCTAATAGTCAAGCAATAGCTACCACTACTCGGTCACTGCTGCAAGCCGCCCAATAGATTATTTCTCCTCACACCTCTTGTTTGGTCGCCTCGGCATTTGGAAAAATAGCTGTTTGAAAGTCGGACGTCAAAGCCAAATATTTCTCCTTGTGAGTTTGCTTTGGTCAGAGTTCAACTGGCTGACTAATCTGCCGAGGTGCATTCAATAACGTTACATATTCAGTGTAACGTATTTAGTTGATGAATACGGATGATGGTTTCTCCAGGCATGTTGCATAAAAGTGACCTGTCTTGCAACAAATCAAAACATGACGATAACTGTTTTTCATAGTTTATAAAACGTACTTAGTAGTGATCTTATTTACAACACATCTACGTTAACATCAGTGCGTTTATACTGTACAAAACAGTATGTGTAACATGGTTTTGAACGCAGCTCAGATACGACCACGCACTCATCGTCTGACAGCTGGTCCAACAGCACCACCCTGTGGCGACAGACGAAAACAGATCATAATCACCATGGTAACAAGTCGTGTCTAGATGGTAACCCTATATTTGAGAAACTCTCGCGTGCCGTTTAAAATTATTTTCGTCGCGCTGTTTTTATGACGTGACATCGTTAGATTAACACATATAAACCACTTGGTTAGGGTTACGAAAAGATCATTGTTTGGGTTAAAATGATCACTTGAGACGTGGTGTGGGTTAAAGTTACAATTTCATTGCAAATCTCGCGAGTTTCTCAATCTAGGGTTACCATCTAGACGACCATGGTAATGTCAATAAAATAATATCCATGACTACTACATAATGGTTGTTGGCTTGCAATTACTCACCCCAACGAGCACAGTAAAGGCAGAGTGATCACAATAGATTTGTTGTGCCCTGACTCCATCACCCAGAGTTATTCTTATTATACAGGTCTAGATTTTAAAAAAAAAAAAAAAAAAAAAAGTCTGACATGCGAAAACGAAAACTCTATTACAAGATAATAATAAAAAAATATATACTCCTGAAATTGAAATAACAGATCGCATAGGGCAAGTGTCACCATGTAATTACCCTACATAAACCATCAAATTCAAGTCAAACCCACCTTTGAGTGACTGGATATTGTCATCTTGTTGTACTTTGCTGTCAGTCAAACTGACTAATGACTCATGAGTAAGCCCCGTGTGAGGTGAGCGATGCTCCATACAGCAATTCAGTCCAGTCAATATTCTACAATCAATAGCCTGAGAATATAATGTGTACCCCGCTTCACCGGACAACACTTGAAACTCCACCCATCCATTTTCGCTGCACCGCCCGGGCTATTTTACAGCTCAAAGTGCTGCACTGTGGGGATGGCAGGCTCATAAGGCTGCACAGCTTTTGTGGCTGTGCAAGTTGTCATTCAGAAACTTACTGATGGAGGATTTGTACTGAAGGCGCAAGTATCTGCAGCAATGGAAGTTAAAGTGTCTCAGGCTCTTGGTGGCTCCTCAGGTAGGACCACTTACTCAAAGGATGCACACTGAGCTACTGTGTTCATTTAAAAGACTTTGTTAGTGTTATTTATGTTGTTGTTGTAGTTATGTTGAAGGATTTTCGTCATCTGTTAAGATGTGATCTGCAATAAGCTGTTCAGTGAATAATCTTTGCATTTTGTAATATAGAGGAATATGCAAGTACTTTACATGTTGTTACTTTTTTCACTTTAGATCCTTATTTAAGGATTAGGGTGATTTAAGCTAATCCATATACTCAACTGTTATATTTTGAGTGACAGTACACTTGTGATTATACTGTTCCAAAATACTGTAAAACAGAGTGCAGAAGAGTTCACATGAACAGACTACAGTCATGCTGGCGGCTCTGTGAGGCTGTATTTAGGCACAGCAAGGCTTTAAACTAAATGCTCACAAAAGCATGCTGACATGCTCACAATGGCAATGTTAACATGCCGATAGCAGATATAATGTTTACCATGTTTATTGTCTTAGTTTAGCATGTCGGCTTGCTAACATTTGCCAATTACCACTAGTTACCTGACCTGATGATGGCACTAAATGAAAGATCAAGATGAACAGTATTACAATTCACCCTCTGGGGACTGTGAACGTCTGTACCAAATTTCATGGCAATCCATCCAGTAGTTGAGTTATTTCAATAACAACTAAGAATTTCTTAGAACCTGTTGGTTGTGCTAAAATAAAAGATCACCAAAATCATTAGGATTAGGGTAAATGTAGCATATTTCATGCTGGTCCATCCAATAGTTGTCAAGATATTTCACTCTGAATCAGAAATGTAAACCTCATTGTGGCGCAAGAGGAAAAAGTCACGGTGTCACCAAAGACAATATGATTCATCCTCTGTGAACCATGAATGTACAAAATTTCATGGCAGTCCATCCAGTAGTTAATGGACTGATATATGGTCTGCTATAGAGCTGTGTTGTTAACAGCATAGACTGTTAATCCACTTGATGAAATGATCCTTTACAATTTATTTATTTATGAAGAGAAATGAATGAATGAATGAATGAATGAATGAATGAATGAATGAACTGACAAATTAGTGAAGCTACACTTGTCAATTATAGTATTTTTTTTTTAGAACACACATAACTGGTTGCTTCATGTCATTTCCTGCATGGGAGTAATTGATTAAGTGGTCACGACTGTACAAGAATAATTATCACAAAGGACGCTTGTCTTTCTGTTTTCATCATTGTTGTGTCCACACAGCACTCAGCAAAACTCATTTGTGAGTTGTGCTTAAATATTGGTGGTCAGAGAAAGGAGAGCGTGACTCTTTAGGGAAATCCAGCAAACATGTCCAGCGTCAGTCAGTTTAATGAACTATCTAAAGCATGAACGCTGTGGCTTTTATTAGCTGTTCTAAATCATCACTGCCCCAGGCAAAAATGAAAATGGCAAAACTGTGGTTATGTCTTGATAGCTAATAGGATAGTGTTTTCAACTATGTTGAGCCATGTGGATAATGTTTAGTGGTGTGCAGAGACTCTGAGAGGGACATGGGGGCAAATTCTGCAGTGAGGCGGCGGCTGATGTGCTGGAAGCTGGGTCAAGTGTTTACCACAGTATACATAATCAAGCCTTTAAAGCTGGTTTGGATCCTTGATCCATGTGCTCCCTCACCCCATATTTTTGGTCAGGTGGCAGTGTGATCAGGTTACATAAGATGTTGTTTTTTAAAAGTGCACGCCTCCAAGAATGACAGGAGTCGTGCATGTTGTGCAGGATGCTCCCTGGGAGTAAATTTGTGAAAGTCAAACTCGTCTTAGGAATACTATTTTTTTTTCACAGTCTGCGTGTTGCTTTACAAACATAGTAATTGTCTAAAATTGTATTTACAGATTATAATCATTGCTTCTTAATGCACTTTGGAATATATATTTTCTCCAGTAATTAAATCATTAATTTGGCCTTAAGTGATCACTGCTGACTAATGTAAGCTGTTTATGAAACTTAAGCTGCACGCACACATACACACACACACACACACACACACACACACACACACACACACACACACATTAGGTCTGAGTAGCCATCATGTAAAGGAAATAATGCAGTATAAATGCCCTTCAGTCTGCATATACACCCCTTTTTGTATGAACGTAATAAACAGTGATGCCCTTTTTATTCAATTAACAAGTTGCCGGTGAAGATGTCCACCTGCACGCTGTGCTCAAACTAAATTACATTTCCTTTATAAGCTGCTGACATTTCCATGTTGTAAAGGGTTTGTGCAGGTATATTTCTATATTATTCAATTATCAATAAGCCCAAGATGTGTTTGTTTCAAAGTTATTAATGATGATGGTATTGGTCAGACAATGTGGCTGTGCAATAAATTACACTTGTACGTGTTTAATGGAGTTATTGTTCTCTTATTATCTCATTATACATTCATAGTTATTGTGAGAGTGGAATTCAATGACCTAGGTCTTTGAAATGTATTTGTTTAAATAAATAATCAATGTGCCAGGAAGTTCACGCAGGAAGTAGCCCACCTGCTCATCAATCGATCAACCTAATGTCTCTGTACTTTTTAACTCTTTAGGACAGTATATCACTGCACTTAGACAGCACAGCTGTAATGGACAAAGCCCATATTAGGCGGAACATTTTCTTCTGAGCAGATGTCAAGAGGTCACCTAGCTGCAGTGTGTCAGTCAGTATTGTATCTGTGCCCTCAGTGTACAATGATCCTCTTTAATGTCAGTCATTGTTTTTGCCAGTGAACCACCCCAAGGAGTTGAGAAACTGCACTTATTCTGTGAAAATACACCAAATTGGTTGTAATTACTCAAACATACTGCTGTATTTTCAGCTGTACTACACCACTCTATCTCTGCAGGCTCAGATTAACAGCACTGTGGTATTAATTGTAGTTTTTGTCATGAACTTAAGTGCACACATTTAAAATCCAGCACTTTAAATAACATACTGTACGGACCAGCATGTCTGGCAGCCATGTGTTGTTTTCTTATGGGCTCCATCAAGAAGAGATGCTGAAGGGAGGTGACACTGCTGAGCCTGTACAGTAGAGAATTATTTCAGTGATGCAAAGTGCCTCTGAACAGTGGTGAGTCACGATGTTTGGACTCCGAGTGCAGCCCCACGGCTCCTCTTGTTGGTCTTAATGAAGTCACATGCACATATGGGGGAGGGAGGCACACATCATCACACACTGAATGAGGAACTCTGACTGTGGATGTTATTTTTCCATTGTAAACAAATTAAAATGGTTTATTGTATGCTAACTTGGTTAACCTTAGGGTTGACCTGTTTAGGATCCAGAATGGCATTATATTTACATAATTTACATTATGTAACAAAGCAATTACGACGGCATAATGGCTCGATGGCTATATACAAAAAGGTAAACAATACATTTTTCTTCTTATTGTGCTGATTATGCCCCATCTAAACAGCTGTATTATAAGAAAAACTTCAACATTCATACGGATACAATACTGTGTGGTTAACAGTTTTCCACCTATTGAAATTAACAATTAACTTTTTATTAACTCTCTTTCAGGTGACATAATCACAACATGCATGTTCAGTCAGTGAGCTTTCTCTGCCAATTTTGTATTAATCAGTTAACGTTTAGATTTCTTAACCCTAAAAACACACTGCATAGCCACAAAGCTGTTTTTCAATTGCTCCTTTTTTTCATTTCATCTTCTCAAATTATCAAAAATCTATTCCTAAACAATTAAGTTCAGTACGATCATGCATCTTGCTAGTCTGTACTCTGACGTTATTAGACATTTCTGTCGGTTTAAATATTTAACTGGTTTTCAGGGTTTGAAATTCAACTTGATCAGATGTGTTAAATAATTGGTTTTGGAAAGTGAGGAGTCCTCATTCTTCCCCATTAGTGTCAAATATCAAAGGGTAAAAGGAATATTAAAGAGCTGTTAAAAATGAATGAGTGCAGTAACACGAGATAGGGGATAAGTGGAGAGCTGGACCGCTGTGATCACCTACATATTTTACAGATCTGAACGCACAAGTTACTGGTTCGTCTACTGATAACTTCCACGAACGATATTATGGTTTGAGTATGTGACGGGATGCTCCTCATGATAAAAGAAACAATAAAGATACTTGATATCAGCACTGTAGACCTCACATTTTCTATCATAACTTTCTCTCATATTGATGTTTGCAGGATCATGTCATCAGGACAACTCTATGTTCCTGCCCCTCCTGGAGAGTCAGGCCTCCAGCTCCTCTGGAGCCGACACGCATGTTCGTATCAATCTCACCCTCAGCCACTCGGTGTCCTGGAGCTCAGGAGCCACAGAGACAGAGAGTGACCCACAATCTGGTGAGTTTTCTGCAGCAGTACTTATAAATAAACACCACCGCTGTCTGCTTGCATATTACTGTAACACAATTAACATGAGGAGTCACATAATAAAATACAAAGTTAATACTTAAAATTCAAGCTGTCTCTTAAATCACTATGCTTGCTGATTCTGCCATTGTGAGTGTTAATGAGGCTGCTGACCACAGTAGTGTTGGCCAAGTGTTTGTGTTGTGGCCTCTGGGCATCAGATATACTCAGCAACAGAGCTGATGATTAGCTGGTTTGACCTCTACAAGACCTTCTGTTGAACTGTTCGCTCTGAACTTTTGAAACAACTTCATCAGCGGATGCCGTGGCTGCTAATCCTCAGAGGAAGACATCAGTAGTCATTTAGTTTAATGTGTTGACGTTAGATGTCTTTGTCATTCAGGAGCAAGCGGAGAGTACTTTGATTGTTTTGAACAGGGTGCAAACACGGAGGCTTTTTTATGCAGCGAGACATGTCGAATATCAGGGAAGGTTTGATGTATTGTGTATGCGTGATTAAAAATCTCTCCCTAATCTTGCTTGTGACCTTTTCTTCGACAGGAATATTTGATAGCTTTTTTTAGTGTTATTTTAAATATCATATTTGTTATCTTGTTGGTGTTTAACTATGATGGATATCATTTGGGAATATAATATTGACTACTGAACCCTCAGATAAAAGAGAGCTGAAAATTCAGTTTCAGGTTTTTTGGGGGGACTTGTGATATCGTTTTAACTGTGAAACTTTTTGTCTTACTTTTTCTGCAAAGATAACAACTGACAGCTGACTGTTTAGTTTTGAAGCCGCAATACTATTGATGACAACTCATGACAGCTTGCTCAGTCACCATAAAAACCACAAGATGGCAGTATTTCTATTTTTTTAAAACCTTGCTTCCTCTGCAGAGCTGTCATCTGACCTACATCTCTCTACATCTCTCTAACAGGCAGGAATGGGCAAGATAAGATTTTTAATGGGGCTGACCCTATAGGGGCTGCTTATTTATTTATTCATCAACCCAGTGGAAGAAAAGGACTTCTAGTTCAATGACAGATTATACTGTAAGGGTTGGTACGCACAGCCCTGCCACAAGCCCTCAATAAACATCATAACAGTGGGAGGAGGAGAGGCACGCTGAGCTGCAAGAAAGCAGATGGTATTTGCATCCACGACAGATGCCAGACTACTCCCCTAGAATACCAGCACAGACAGAGATTTGATACACAAAAGTAGGACCACAGACCAAACTACACACTGCGTTATTGTGACCGTGCTGCGACTGTCCACATCACAGCAGTCACTTCAGTGTCTGCTTACATGAAGACAGCATGAGAAACACAGAGCTTTCCCACCCTTTGGTTTCAGATCCTGACTGGAGGTCTGCTGGTCTGTAGCTCGATGTAGTTGACATTGAGTTAAGACTAGTGACCTTGTAGATTAATCATGATAAGACCAGTTTGGTTAACACCATGCAATTGAAGACCTAAGGCAAACGGATAAGAGTATGTTTCTACATATGTGTCTGTACGTATCTACATAGTCTTACTAAGATGCAGGTTTATCTATCACATACATTGACTGTGTGATTAAAAATATGCCTCATATTCCAGTTTTTCTGTGTTATATATGAATGTTAAACGCTGTGGAAAACACAGTAAAATGGTAATAACAGAGGTGCAGTAAGGCACTAGAGTTAACAACATCAATAAAACAAAGAAATAAACCATAAAATCAAATAGAGAAACAACAACAAGGCAACAAAGCACAGCAGCATAACAAAGAAATATCTGATTTTAAATAAGATATTGATGTTTTTTTAATGGAATGAAATGTACTGTATTCTGCATTATAACCACATCCAACACAAACTCATAAAAATCAAATGAAATTTTTCGGCCATTTTAGCAGAGTCTCATTTATTGTAATATGAAGTCAGCACAATGCGTACACCATTATTTTTAATATCAAGCGATGAAACATTACTGCAGCCTTTTAAACTCCCTGCTCAGAAGTGTTTTTGCCTCAATTTTCATAACATTTGCTCACAAATAACAGATCCCCCTGCCAGTAGTGTGTCAGCACAGCCGAGCTGTGAGCCCTGTAGTATTAAGCTATCGTATTGATTGTTTGGAGTTTTTCTCACAGCCTCACAGTCTTAAATGCCTGTGCCAAAGCAAATTGTTCAGCCTAGAAAATGTTGAATGGCCCATATTCCCTTTATTGATGTCACAGCTAACTCTGACTGTGTCTCTCAGCTAACAAACTGGTGGCTTCTGTCAACAACTCAAGACATGTTTTATGTTGACTCGGTGTCCAGTGGGTTTAGATCTGATGGACTTTCTAGAATAATGAAGTCTAAAATGACATTTTAGTGCCATAGGTCCATCCTCCATCATATCCTGATGAAAAATATTCCAAAGAAGCTCATAGATGCCTAAATGTGAAGTTATGTTGACCTTAAAATGAAAAATAAAATCAATATCCTCACTGGGGGTGCTATTACATCATATTCTGAGATATTTTTTTTAACCAGCACAGGCTCCATTATATTTGTGACACAGTGTCTACACAGTAGTCTACCTGTATTTTCTTTAGCTAATAGTTCACTAGACTATATGTGCCATAGGGGACAAGCAACTTTCAGCGCGGGTAAAAGGGATGACTGATGACCGAATCAATACATGTCCTTGTCGGCCCATTTGAGATCTGCTGCCCCTGGTAATTTCCTGCAGCTTATTTGGAGTCAGTAAATCAGGATGGAGGGGGACGTGTCCATCCCAGGACCTCCCCTGCCGCCCGTCACCATGACAACAGCCGTGGATGGTGGTGGATGGGGAGCGGAGAGGAGAGGAGAGGAGGCGGGGGTGGGGGGTGAGCATGCGGAGCTTACACAGGTGTTGCTGGGGTTTGCGCATCGCCCGTGAGATCGCTTGGCAGGATGGGAGCTGCGAGAACACCTACGCAACCCCTCCATAGTTTCCCATGTATTCTGCAATTTTGCTTTTCGAGATACGGAATTTAATTAACGCTGGGAACCAAGTGAACGTCGCAATGGTGCACCACTCGGGCTCCATCCAGTCCTTCAAGCAGCAGAAAGGTTGGTCGCAAAATGTGACAATTTGCGCGTCCGGTACTGTGATGTATGTCTGAGCTGGGTGTGATGTGCCGTGACTTTTCTTCTCTTGTTAAATAGTTTATGTTGTGAAGACGTATCGGACTCTGCACTTGCTGTAAGTGTGACGCAGAGTTGGAGGTCTTGCATCCTCTGAGACTTGTGCGCTTTGATATTTTGTCCACTTTATGTTACATTGACTATATTGATTTATTGTACATTATTGTACAGCAACACAGACATCCAATTAGTGCAGATATTTATAAGTAACACCTTAACTCAATCATATTATAACTGGTAAAATAACCACAAACATCATAAGAAAACACACACACAGAAAAGACTTTTGACCTTTCCTCATAATTCAAGCAATGCAGATCTGGGAAAGGTTATTTAAGTTGTGTTTGAACTAGCAGTGATTTCACAGATGTGTCCATATGCACAAGCTTTTACATCCACAGCAGTGCAAGTAGGCCAGAATAAGCAGTGATGACAATATATCGTGCCTCTGCTTGAGGAAAAATACACACTGTTGAACACTTAAAAAATTCCTTACAAGTCTGTTCACCGTCATGCAAAATAGTTTGTGCTGAAGGTGAAGCAGCTTCTGTCAGGTTTAGCTGCGTTCGGGCTTTGTGGTTTTGACAGTGATATAAAATCATTTTGAGGAGAAGCTGTTAAAAGTTTCTGCCAAGCAGTCAAATGGAAAATACATCTTCACTCAGCAATATGAGACATCAGACTCCAGTTCATGTTAATAGATTAGCGTGCACCATACTAACTGTGCTGTGAAAGTAGAAATGATTATTATATATTTCCATCTTCACAAATGGGGCATATTTAATCAGATGAGTAAATCCCTATCAAGTCATCAATCTGTGTATTCTCGTCCAGCTGGCTGGTATTGATTTCAGCTCTTTAGAGATCCTTAGTGCTTCTTTAACACTGCATATTAATTATTCATGTGCGGGTTGTATAAATTTAGAAACATGGTGAAGAAACTTGTTGTATCTGCTAACACAGGCTCATAATTGGGGAGCAGTGACCCCGTTTTGTTTATGTACCTGGCTGTGGATGATGAAACGGTCTGTCGGCTGGCTGCTGATGAGAGGATGCTGAGCTGAGCTGGAAGAGATGAGAGCAAGTAGAAATCTCATGACTGAGGGATGCCCTGTTTAAGAGTGGGATCGCTGCTTCTTTGAAAACAAACAGCTATAAGTGAACGTAAAAGCAGGATTTTTACATTCACTTTTAACTTTTTTTTTCTCCAGACTCAATCTTCCACCATGTCCTACATGCATAATAAGGACTGTACCACTTATATTTAGGTTGTGTTTGCAATTTTATGATCATTCAAATAGATTTTTATTATTATAATGTTTTAAATTCAGTAGCTGTGTTCTATGCAGGAAATATTTATTTTCAACATTTCTATTGCAAATTAAAAATCCTTACTGTATTAGTCATTTTACAGGTAGGTAATTTTCAAAGTGTCATGTACTAAAAGGTGTCCAGCCCACATGGGATTACACACATAACAAACAAGAGCAATGACATAATGAGAGCGAAGGAACAAATATAATACACCTACACACACGTCAATCAATGTCAAACCAAATATGAACACACTCATGCTCCTTAGACATTACAGCTGTAAGACATAACTGATGCATATCTGTGCCTTAAACATACGCTGCCTCACAAACTGAGCTGGAACACTTTGTCTGTAAACAGGTGCTGAAATCTACATTCATCAGACATAAAAAAAAACAAATCTGGACATCCTGCAGACATTTTAAGGAAAAGCCTGTATCTAAAATTGTGGGAAAATGGACAATAGAACAAAAAGTACATTTAATTTTGAAACTCTCCCAGAATCGATCACACACTTACATTATATATCAAAGAATGGACAACTTCCTGGACTTCAATCAAGCCAACAGGAAACACCTAGCACAAGATTATATGAGTTTATGTAAAAAAAAAAAAAAAAAAAAATCTGGCTCATGACTGCAAAGTACACCATTCAGTAGATTGTAAGAGGTGAAATTTGGCTCACAAAGTCCTACTAAGCAAAATTCAGAAAGCATATTGCACCTCCTCAACCGCAATCAACAACACAATATGACAGCATTAAAAGGTTCGGAGTTGAAAATGCTTGCTCACCTTTTTCAAACTCAATGGTGCTTTGTGTTCCTACGCACAGGAGATGAAAGGCTTTCTTAAAGTCACTGGAGCTGAACTCTTGTTGTGTTGTAGGTATTCATTAAAACCTTAAAATTGATTCTAAAATCAACTGGAAGCCCATATAAAGTGGTTTTAATGGGAGTTAAATCTCTTTCCAAGTTCCTGTTGAGCTGTGGGTGAGAAAATATTTTTGGTTGAGGAGGACAAAACGGAGAATTACAAAAGGGACTGATTATTATGAGATTAAACAGAAGATGAAGGTATACCGTAGAGATTTCATTCCTTGCTGCCATAACTTTTTCATTTGGTTGAATCAAACTATATTCAGACTTTAAAAAAGATTCACAAACATCTGATGTCACTTTCCATCTTTGGCAGACTAATTATAAACCACATTTATCATCAGCAAACACTGTTGAAACTGGCACACAGAACACTTAATATCTTCTGGACAATATTTACTTGATGTATCTACTAATCTGCTCTACAATCAAATTCTAAAGCTTTGTTTCATGCATTATTCTGCATTTTCATAAGTACCGTAGTACAACACTAACAACCAACTGCTATTATAGTTTTTCAAGAATCAATATTGTTTATCCAGCAACATCCTGCTCATCTTCCTTGTGGAATTAATCGCAGAAAAGAAACAAAGACAAAGAAACTGGAGTAATTTCTTTTCTCTCAAAGATTAAAAATAGCGCAGTAGAGTTTTACTTTGATGTTTGTGTGTATGTTCTTAAAAAAGCAAGTTTCTATTTATCAGTGAGTTGGTTCAGTGCAATTTTTGATTTTGTAAGTGTGCGTACATAGTAATAGTATTGTGTGTGTGTGTGTGTGTGTGTGTGTGTGTGTGTGTGTGTGTGTGTGTGTGTGTGTGTGTGTGTGTTCGTGTGTGTGTGTGTGTGTGTGTGTGTGTGTGTGTGTGTGTTTATGTGTAAACTTTGCACAGTCCTAAGCAGGCCACCTGTCCTCTTATGTAATCGGGCAGATGGTTTTATAGATACAGACATCAATTTGAGGACAGATTTGGGGTGAGCACGCATACAGTCATCATCTGTGATTTAGACGAGTTACTGAATATTAGACAGACGTCTGAAATGTTCCTTTTATCAAATTGTAGCACGCCAGGTAGACTAACAGTTTGCAAAATGACAAAGCAAAGAGACCGTTTTCTTCTGTACGTGTGTGTTGTCTGGCTGCTTTAACACTTTCATAGTCTTTAAATAGTCTGTGCTTGTTTTGTTGCTAGGTTATAAGAACAATACAGGGAGAAGTTCTGCTGGAGCCCGAAGTTCTTCCACAGTTTAATCATGTCTATAAAAGCGACATGATTCTCTTGTGAACTTTATATTGTTCACTGAGGGCAGTGTAGACCGAAGGCATTCCTGATGAGGTGTGTGTTGGTAGACATAGAAGAGGCTTTGCAGAAAATCCTGTGATGTCATTGAAATCACAAGTAATCAGGGGGCATAAGAAGATAGTGTGACGATAAAGGAACGGGGGAATATGGAGATTGAGAGAGAAGGAAGATGTTTAATCTGCTCAAATGATGCAATCCAGAGGTTGTGCCAGGATTGTATAAAAGGATTCTGAGCTGTTTAAACCATGGGTAAAAAATACCATTTGCTCCGAGGTGTGTTCATGGTCAGGCTTAACGTGATAGACAGACAACATCAGTCAACGCTGTCTGTGGAGCAAATTATTGGATACTACATATTGTTTTTCACATTGACATGAAAGACAATATTTATATTTTGATATTTTTTGATATTTTGATTATTAATATTTTATATAATAACAATGTATCAAATGACAGTGTAATGTCAAAGAAGTGATTAACCTACACAATTACCCAACTCTGCCGCTCCCCTTAGCTTTACAGAGCTTTATAGCAAGCTCACAACTTTACTGTAGTTGTACAGCAGCTGTTTTCAGTGAAAAATCTCCAGAAACCCATTGTACACTACCTGCTCAGCACCAAACAGCAAACAGACACAGTTAGCGACAATCTGGAGAATATAGTGGAACATTTAGCAGCTAAAGATCCCTCAGGAGTGGGTAGAGACCATAAACAGAGCCAACAGTCTGTGTGGAGAGCAAAAGAGGTGGAACACATTGGCTGAAATACAATCTCAGAACCTATCATCTATCATTTGACTACAATTTTTTTTAAATATATCTGCATTTATACTTATATATCTGTTTATAGAGATTAGCCAAAATGTCATCTGGACTGTCTCAAGTTGCTAATCGGACTGTAAGCAATGACTGGCGCACAGAATAGGAAGTCTGGGCCCGGGTATCTGTTATCCGTTATCTGGATATCCACTGGCGACACCAGAACCCCCAAAATATTGGCCTTTGCCCCAAGGCGCTAAATTGTCTGGGGGCTCCAAATGAACAACCCTGTTGCTCTGTAACTGCAGGATGTGTCAATGGGCATGTGTTTGCTAACAGGTTCACCATATCAACTTAAAAGTGTTAATACGTCAGTGTTGTGTTTACAACTTGTTTCCGCTGCCCCTAAATGGCCAAAAATTATCGCAGTTTCAAAATTTTTATTTCTGTTGATCAGAATCATAAAGTTATAATCTACAGTGATTCAATGTTGTTAAAATAAAACATGAAAAATAAATCCTTTTTATAGTCGCTACACATATTGTTGCTTTGCAGCTCCTATACTGCAATTACATACACACGTTTTAATCACCTATGATTTCATTTTCAGGTCAAGTCAAAAGGCCGACTTCTGTACACCCACCAACTACAATGTACGGTCATTATAGTCACACACTGTAAGTCAATATCTTGTTTAGATAACTCAATAATCTGTACAATATATTAGATTAGAAGAGTTCACAAATCCATCATGATTAAACTTATGAATGAACATATACACTTTTATTTGTATTTAAGTTGATACATTACTGTTGTTGGAAATTACAAATCATGGAAGAAGTCATGTTTATTATTGCACCAACACATCCTGAAATGTTGACAGAGAAAATTGATATTTTAAGGCCACTACATGTGTAGAAAAATGAGACAATCTAGGTTAGAGCTGATGCATTCTGTACTGTGCGTCTGCCAGTGTCTTATATGATACAACCTCTGAGGCCACCAACATCAGAAAATTTCAAATCCTATATATATTGGCTTTAAAAATGAATGTGCTGGTGACCCCTTGCCATGTGGAATTTCAGGAAGTGCCATGTTTATTTTTCTCTGTTCTGAGACAGAAAATCTAATTATACCTAATATTCTCTATGAAATCCCACTATATTCGAATTAAAAGCTACAATCCTGCAGTTGTAGTCTCAGCACTGCAGAAGTTGTTATTTACTACAATGTTATTAGGTCTATTTTTAGAATATCTTTACTTTTAAAATAATATCAGGTACACTGTTATGCCACTGAATTTAGGTCACCAGATAGATTTTATCAAATGAACACAGCAAACACAAGTGTTTAAATTTCAACATTTTGTGATTTATTTCCACATTTCTTGCATCGATTAAAATCTCAGTATGTAGTGAAGCCCTCAAGCAATCCACACTGGAGATCACTCATCATTTGCTATTCACACTCATACCTAATCAGCAAAAATTACTGACTTGCCTCGTGCACTAACCAGTCTTTCAGCTCATTTCTTGTGTCATAACACAAGAAATGAGCTGAATATTCAGCAGCTCCTAATGATACTGTTCTAAATACTCACTGTGAACTCGTCTCCGTCTATGTGTTCTCTGATATGGTGACAGGCGGGGGATGAAATACACTCTAATTTGCTTGAAGAACGTTTCTGCAAGAGAGGCTGCCGGCCTCCCCTCAGTCCTGCCTCCGTGATATAATTTTTATAAACGCACCGCAGCAGGGTTTTGGACCTGCTTCTCTGAGTGTGTGTGTGTGTGTTATTTATACTTTTTTACCCACTCTTTTATAGCATTGATCCCCAGAAATAGACTCTTTAAGGGGAAGGCAGTTATGATGCGTGTTGTGCTTAAAAAGGTCTGTATGCAGAATGCTCCTCAGTTGAAAGCTGTGGCGCTGAAAGTGCTATGGGCTGAACACGGATGAATAATTGAAGGTATAGAATGAGAAAACATAGAGGCATGATGAGAAACAGCCCACTGACCTGAATTCTCTGTTTGCTACTTTATCCTTGCAGATAATGTCTTGGTGCTTCACATTCTGCTCAGGTCTCTCACAGTGCTCTTAGACAAACATGACTCAAGGCTAAAGCAATGTTTCTTTTACACATCTCGGACAGTTTTACCTCATTTTCACAGCATTGTTTTGCTTCTTCTGCTGTCTGGCAGCTTGTAATTGATCATAAAATCCTTGACATTTTTCAAATTAAACGTTTGTTCTTCTTGCTTGCACTTTCCAGCTGGCTTGGAGTAGATTGCCTACAGACGCACACAGAGGAATACACATAGAGGAATAGTGCTGTGCTCTGCCAGAGATATGCTCACTTCTTATGACAGGAGAAGAACATAACAAACTGAGAAACACAACCGTCGTTCTTGATTTTATGACAAATGTATTCGTAGGTATAAGTATAGGGTCACAATGGCATATATATAGAATATCGTACCCAACACACATGCACAGACAAAAAAAAATCCTTTTAATCTCACATCACAAGACTGTCATGGACAAGCTGGAGAGGAGAGATCCAAATCCTGGATCACGACCTTCCCTGAAGCTTGTCCAACTCCCCGTCGGATGAGCCTGAGTGGGTGTTTGTAAGAGCGCGCACAGGCTTGTCGGCAATGCCGTGTGTCGTGCTGATGCAGAGACATTTTGGAGGTGTTTTTGTTCACACATCACCTCACAGTGAGCGTCCACTCCCTGAGCCTCTTGATCAGTTTTCACTTCATTCCTCCTCCTGGTGCCAGACTAAGTCAGTGTCAGCCATCAGTCCCATACCAACTGGCATACATGCACACACACACACAGACACACACACATGCATGTACAGTCCATGCACACACACAGGATTAACTTTCTCCTGATAAACCAGTTTTAGCCAGTGCACAGTGAGATTAAACACAGGATTTCACATCAGATGAGCCCTTTATATATTTATATGGACTTGAATGTAATGCTCAAGTGCTCTGACTGTTATGTAGAGTTCGTAGAGTCGGCCTGCATGACGAAATTAAGCAGAAGCTTTGGGGCAGGACAGTGATTGTCAGATCATCATTATTACATCCTTAATGTCCTCAGAGGCTGAGAGATTTGACCATCTACATGTGCTCTGAAATTTCCATGGAGACAATTTCACACAACACCAACCCCGTCCAATTTATGGGTCTATTTTAAACTTTGAGAGTCCTTTGGGACCACCAAGCCTCACCCTTAAAGGCTATTAGCTCACTCTTCCCTGATGTATCACCTCAGACATGTTGAACCTTGTAGATGTTTGTTGGGATTATCTAGACCAACTAGAGTCTTGTAAATGTACCTTTTTGGTTTGTGGCTACTATACACAGGAGTCATTCTCTATGTATTGATCAGTGTAATTAAAATAAAGTATGCAAGGTCTCCCAAATAAACAGTTTTATTAAACAAGAATGCATCTACTCCTCAGGTCAGTCCACACACACTGTGAAATTATAACACTTTAGGCTTGTTAGCATGTTGTTTTGCTGAGAGAAACAGTCCCTCTTGCTCACTGAACCATAAATACTCTGCTTTCTAAAATGTCATTGCAGATGTAATTGGCACAATATGCCTCTTTACAGAATAATAGATTAAACACCTGCAGTGCAGCATTGATTTGAAATATTGGATTTAATGAAATTGACTGAAATATGAAATGCAAAGAAGAGGAGCTGAATGCTTGTGTTCACTGTAGAAGTAATTAAAGCACTGGGAAATCAAGCGTTGTTATTAGCCTTAAGACAAATTAACTTTTGGCATGTACTGTACAAATATATTAATTCAAAGTGTACCCAAAGGTACTTTGGGCAATGCTGAATTTTGTGCTGAGTAATCCCTTATTCTTAAAAGACTTTTATATCAAATTATTTTTTTAAAGAAAATCTGTCTCTTGAGTAGAACGCAATCCAGCTGCAAGCAAAGTTGTAATGCTCATCAAAATTTCTACAATTTTCACTTTCTCAATTATTCATCGCATAGCTTTTAGCTGAAACTCACAAGCTTCATTCATGTTATATCTGTAGGGCTGCACAGGAAATAAACAGTTTGATTAGTGGTTCCCCTGGGCCCACAAGCTCACATCTTTAACTGGTTCCATTCTCACCCAACAGCGCTGGGAAATCCCATCGAGATCAATGTCATGTGATTGAGTTATTGCGCAGCTTGCGGTGTGGGACCTCAGGATGCGGAGAGTGAATTATCAGTGTCGCTCAACATTTCAGGAAGGTCACTGAAAGAATTCCTCCCTGGAGGTGAAAGAATATCGTGCTCTCATTCGAAAGAGAGCGAACCCTCATTTCATGAATAAATATGTCAAGTGCTGCACCACTGAAGCTGCCGCCTAATGTGAAGGTCAGGTGCAATGACCTGCTTTCGTAGCCGGACATTCATTATCGTTATTAGCCTCTGAGTTTCATCACAGCAGTATTGTTGCCTCAGAATTACTCATTTAACTTAATCTTGTCAGCTCCACTATCATGTATTGTTATTTTGTTGCTGAACTAACCTTGAAAATGACCTCTACTGATATTAATGAAACCATGCCGTGCTAATGAGTAAGAAGTATGTAACAGCACAAATGAATTATGTAATTATATGTATCTTTGTTAAATTGGTTGCAGTACCAACAAGCACATGTGTGTACTGTGATTTAGTTTTGTGGCGCACAATCATGCTGTGCTGTCTTGAGGTATTGAACTGTGTGATTTGATGGAAGGGGAGTGCTGATGGATTTAATGCACTCCTCTATGAAGGGCAGACATTATCACCATTATTGTAGCCCATAAAAGGATGGACCAGTTGATGAGTGAAGTGATTTTACCCTCCCTTCCTTTTTTCCACCCACTCCCTTGATTTCACTCAATGCACTGGGACTATTAAGTACTGTAAATAGGTTTTCTTACTTTAAATTTGTCTTCCTTCTTTTCAATTTTCTTGCTGTTATTAGATAGTTTTGTTTGTCGTTATATTTTAACGAGATGGGAGAATGTGATAGAAACAATAAGATGAAAAATAGCCAATAAAGCAGTGTGAAAACATCAAAATAAAAAAAAACTCAACTTATTGTTACCTAATTGAACAGTTATGGGTTTGTAGAGTTTGTACTAACATATGTTAAAGGGTTAGGCTGGCAATTCAGACTGGCACTCATCTTATGTGCAGAGCCAAACCAACTATAAATCAAACGTACTTACAAGTTTTGGGGTATGTATCCAAAGCCTGATATATCTTATTTCTCTGTTCCATAGATCTCCGTTGTTGTCCAACAACTATTAAAAACACATCAATTAGCCACACTGCTGCGCTAAGTGGATCCAAGTATCGTATTTCCATTCTGCCATGACGACAAAGGTTGCCTAACTTTATTGAAGGACTAACCACATTTCAAGTGATCACTTAAATCAAACCACAATCGTTCCCTTAACCATTTGGTTTTTGTGCCTAAATCTAACCAGACCTTAACCACAGCGTTGTCACACCATAAAACATAATTATTTTTTTAACAGTGGTTTGCAATGGTTTTTGAAAGCAGCATATTACACTCCAATGGGTTCTTCTGGAGTGCATGGTACAAATGTCCTATGTGGTTGTTTAATTTGGATGATTTGTTGACTTGGTGACATGTTCCTTCGCCATGAAAAGTTTAGTCACGGTAGTTTGTTGAGAAATGGCTCCAAAGACTTAAAAACAGCAATCACGTTTTCAGTCTCCAGAGAGAAGTTCCTTGTATGGAAGACGCCACTGCACATGTGTGAGAACATTTACAGAGCCTTTGCTAGCCTGTTGTGTAACATAACATCTTGACTTTGTACTAAATTGTGAATTTCTCAAAGAACCTCAGTACAAAGTCAAGAGGTTATTCTTTTATTCTTAGTCTTTGGGGATACAGAGGAATGAACTGTATCAGGCTTTGGACACATACACAATACTCATTGTTGTTATTTTGGATCTGCACAAGAGATTTGTTGACAGTAGGAAAAATATATAAAACTGCCAGACTTATCCTTTAACCCATTTATTTCCTACCTATATATGCATTACAAACAATCCTCTATCCTCTAATGCAGAATCCTGTGTTCAAATCTTTGAGTGCTCCCTCAAAGAGTTAGAACCTTTTCTGTTGACGCTAACTGTATAACCATGCTAAATTACATATATAGATATTTATCTGTTCAAATGTGCATACATATAAACATATCATAAGTTACGAATATGTAAATAAAGATATTTTCAAGATTGAGCTACAGAGTTGTTTATTTTTGTATATTATAATGTTCAGTCAAATGACCTCCTCACCTTTCCTCTGCTCCTCTCGTCTTCAGGCATGCACACCAGCATCAGCGAGATCCTAAAGGAGAAAAGCCTGAAGCCATCTCGCCGCAGCCTGCCCTGCCTGGCCCAGAGTCAGACTCATCCAATCAACCTCAACCACTTCCTGTCGGTGCCTCTGAGTCCGGAGCCCAAACCAGAGGTTGAAGTTCTGAGTCAGAGCATCAGCACTTCCTGCAGCCTCCTCCCCCCACAGACAGGTCAGACTGCTGAGAGGAAGTCTTCTGAAACCCATTAGTGGATGAGATGAATGCTTCAGCTGTAAGAGAGGGGTTACATCAACAATTTTTAATTATTGATGACTGTGGATTTTAAAGACTACGTTGTGGGTATCTACAGTCAAAAGTAACAAAGTAATTAAACTTTCATTAAAAAGAAATATCTGAAATAACTCAATATAGCAAATGCTGTAGAAGAGATGGGTCATTTTATTTTTAAGCCTGTTAGCAGAATCACCTGTATACTGTTTGTGAACTGACTGCTGTTCTTTTTTGATGACGCAAATACAATTTATCCACATTTTTTCATATTTTATCGTCCTTGACATGTGAAATTATTTTGTCTGAGTTTTTACTAAAGCACCTGCCATTTTGGCACAGATGATTTGGCCTATTTGCTGTCCTACAGCTAACAAATTGCGGTAAATAGCTTTGAACTTGAAATGACCTGCCGTTGTAAGCACCAGTCAAGTGTTCATTTGAAAGCTGAAGTATATTTTTCTTCTCTGCATATAGACAATGAAACCTACGACAACAAATCCGTCTGTGATAAGTGCTTTTCTATTGAAAGTTTTTTTTTTATTGTGTATCTAATATACTGTTACTAGTTACAGCTGTCATGGTCTGTTAGTTGTGTGAACTCCATGCAGAGCACTGATATATAATGAATTTTATGCTCAACAGCAACACAGTTGGTTGCTACAAATATATTCAAGATGGTGATGACGTTTGTGGCCTGTGCATAATATTAATTGATGAGACAGTGTTAATGCTGTGGGGGATTTAGAAAACATTGTGTAAGTCACAGATGTCTGGTGCACTTCCAAAGGGAGTGAGATGATATGGAAAAATGCAAATCCAAGGAAAATACTCTTTCACCGTATGGACTGATAAAAATGGAAATGCCTGTTGGAGAGGGAACATTATGCAGTTTTAGTAATATCTTCAAGAATATTCAGACGCCATTGACAGTGAGGGCTCTGTTTCTGACTAGCACAAGCAGCACTACAACAACAAGTTGGTATTATTCTGACCTTGAAATCCCCCTTTGCCCAATCCTTTGGTATTTATGCAATGTGCATGTTGCAAAAGTGGGAAGAAACATGTGAATTATATGCAGATGAGGCTGCACAAGGCAAAGTGATGCTATTCCGGTCCAAGTTGGCTCTTTGACGTTGTGCCGAGAATAGACTTCTGAGGATCAGATCTGTGTTCTGTCAGCCTATGAAGAGTGTAGAGGGAAGGAGACAGTCTAGACAGAACAACCAGCATGGTGTCACTTAACGAGAACATCATCATTCACCAACGCCTCACATGTGTGCAATGAGGTCAAGCTGGACACAGTGCACGGCTTTACTGCCATATTTTACTGTACATGACATGGCAAGCTTTGATTAACTTTGCAGATGCTAAATATTAAAACTTCCATTCTCTAACTAATAGCATAGGAAGAGCGTAGGATTTTTCTTTCCTATGCTTGTGTAATTCGTGCCTGCATATATCTGTGTGAAAACACAGCATGAACAAGTAGTGTAATTCAGGCTGCTTTTGGATCCTTTTCAGCACCTCGTGTCATCCAAACTTCTGAGTCATTTTTCAGCACATTGGACACTTTTATCTCTGAATCTAAAGGGTCTGTATTGACTTTCAGTGTAGAGGAAATTCAAACTGACGTCTGTAATGAAGATGCATCACTGCAATCAATTTACCATGACTTTCTGAACTAGACATGGGCACTCTTGTTCTCAGTTGTACATACTGAAGTAAAGATGGTTTTAACACCATTTATTCTGATAATTTTAAATTGTAGGTGGTGCCTAATAGATATACTTTTCTACTATCTTACTCTAATGACAGCAAAACCAACCAGATACTGTATGGCTTTTTTTTTACTGTTCTCCAGAGATGTACTGAGTCTGAAGATTGTCTCACTGCTCACTGATACTCTTAAAATGGACAGAAGATAAGGAGGCTGTCAATATATTATGGATACGGCAAACCTGGGGAGACTTTTAGACATTTAGAGCCAAAATTAGTTAATCTGAACTGTTCAAAAGGAAAATGTTGGTGCACTTTTGTTACAAAACTTTAATTTGTTTATGCACATCAGTGGGATGCATAAAGATTCAGGAAGGATGCAAACACAATTGGCGCTCTTTCAACATCAGTGCATGGATCTGTTTAATTGCATTAAGGTGTTGCTCTCAAGCTGGTGCCCACATTCAAATAACTTGGATTGTTATTTAGCTTAGATCTTATTTCAACGTTGGCAGCTGAATTAAGGAAAATATTGACTCCAGCAACAAAACACTTAATGCGGATAGGATACTTTGTGCAGTTCAATAGCTGTCTCATTGCTCATGCTTTGTCTGTGTGCAGCAGAGGATGGCAAGGATCACTACGTGGAGGAGTCAGAAGCGACTACATGTGAAACCAGGGCAGACGAGTCGTTCCTGCTACAAAAGCCTGTCACTCGGGCTAAATTGAAGGCCCGCATAGATTCACTTCAGGTATCACACTCCCATTAATCCTCATTCACTGTCACAAACAGTAAAAATCTCTGCTGATGTTACACTGCAGTTATTTTGGCTCTGAACCACTGAGCTTTTAGCATTTCCAGTCATGTGTTCAGTGTCTCATTCAGATGTGAAACATTGCTGCCACAGGGAAAGACTCCAGCTGATTCATCTGGGCTCTTTTTCCGAGATGGGAAAAAGCGAATTGACTACATCCTGGTTTACAAGAAGTCTAGTCCACAGGTGGAGAAGAGGTGCACCTTTGAGAAGAATTTGCGTGCTGAAGGACTAATGCTGGAAAAGGAGGTCAGAATCCTGGTCAAGCCAAAATAATATAAAACGATTATTATGACATTCAAGATGTAATCAAGTTTTTTGAACTTTTGGTTTGGTTTTTGAAGCAAACTTAATTCATCAAATTCACAAACTCTTGTATTTTCATCCTGTATTTGTATTTTTATCTTATTTTGACAGCCCTCATTGACAAACAACGACATCATGTTTGTGAAGGTCCATGCTCCCTGGGATACACTTTGCAAATACGCAGAGCAGATGAACATCCGAATGCCTTTCAGGTAACAGTTGTTAAGAAAAATAATGAACCTTAAACTCTGGCAAGAAAGAGCATCAATGTCTTTCAGTGGCTGGCAACTTCATTCAGTTTCTCTAACGTTTCCTTTTTTTCTTCTTCTTTAAGGAAAAAATGCTATTTTACAGATTGGAAAAGCAAAACCTTGGGCAGGTAAGTAGATTTAGGGTGAAGGATTATTTTTCTCTGTTTCTCTGGGGGCAGGAAGCTGGATTCTTCATCTTTAATGAAATTCATGAGAGGCACAGCTGCCAGGCTTCAGCTGTAATGTGAGCTGTAGACTGAAGTTATCCATCACCTCAGTGAAGAACACAGACAGAGAAAGTTTGAGTCAAACCGTCATCATCCTTTGTAACACATTTAGTGAGTGTTTGTTAATCCAGGATAATATATACTGTATTTACAAAGTCTGGGATTATTTTTTAAATTAGAAAAATCATGTCTTGTGTGCAGTATGGGAATAGTTGAGAGGTGAAACTTTTGAAAGTCCTTTTAAAAATAAGTGATCAAGTGCCATGTTTAGTTTTTTCCAAGATTTAAAAATAATAGGCATTGTTATGTTCGTTTAAACAAAAAATTCAACTTTCCAACCTTCTCAAAAAGCACAAAACATCGCACACATTGTTAAGACCATAATGCTGTGACTCACCCACACTGACAGTGCTTTTCTATAAAATACTTGTAATCTGTCAGTCATATACAAGGAGCTGCACAGGCTTATGTGCATACTATTTTTAGAGAGATGGACTTGCGCTTTGATTTGATGTTCAAGTGTTGTCCAGGCTCTGTGCAGGAATCCAGATTCCTCTTATTTCACAGATAGCGGCAGTCAATAAGAAATCACTGAAAGACAAATATGTCTGCTTTTTTTTTGAAGAGAAAAACTTTTGAGTGATATCCTGAAAAGGCTAGAAAATTGTGTTACTATGAACTTAAAATTTGTAACGTTTTGCTTGTTTTCATCATCAGCTTTGAGAGGTAATTGAAATGATGTTGGAATTACAGCAAAGGTAGCACACTTGTGCAGATTTCTATCCTTGAACAGACCTTATTACAATTGTCAACCTGGATAGATACAACCTGACAGACTGTTCAACACTTTCAATACCCTCCAGTGTGTCTCCATCCACAGTAAATGTGCCTCTTTTGGTCATTTACAATACAATAAAGCATACAATTGTATCAGTGATCCGTTAATCACAAATATGTCATGGACAGAGGTTGTCAAAAGAAGATATTGAAGCCCAAGCAGTCTTTGAAAATATGGGAAATAGTATGAAAATTAAAGGCTTATTTTGTTATTTCACGTTTTCATACTATGTCTTTTTTAACTACCATACATGGAAGATATTCGAACAGACATACAGAGCTGACAGAAATCACACTAATGAGAATCACTAACTGAGAACAAAACACTTCTACATTTTGAGTGAGAGTGATCTTAGTCACTGTGAAAAATGGACCATTATCTTTCCCTCGCAGCTCCTGCAGTCTTTCACTAATCTTTTGTCCGTGAGAGAAAAATCTACCTGAGTAGCAGGCTTTATGTGTTTACTAATGGTCTGTCACTAACTCATGTCTCTGTAAAGCTGAAGAAATGGGCTGAGTGGTGACAGCTTGCTGGTTTGATATCTTTACTTTCTGTATAGTGCCTGTTCACTTCACAACATCATTCATAAGCTGTTCTCTGGCAACAATGCATTGTGCCCCGGAGATCCCATTTATATCCGTTCAATCCATATCAGAGCAGCAGCATCACATATTAGCCAAAGACCGTTCCAGCAAATCTGTTGAAGCAATGTACAAATTGAACCACGCCAGCTGATTTTCAGCCATGCTTGTGGCGAGGCTTTAGGGATGGCAATGTCAGTCTGTCAGTCCACCACTTTGGTCCAGACTGAAATATCTCAACAACTGTTGGATTGATTGCCATGAAATGTGGTACAGATGTTCATGATACCCAGAGGATTATTCCTAAAGACTATGATGATCCCATTACTTTTCCTCTACTGTACCGCCACCATGAGGTTCACATATTTGTTTGTTTGTGAAATATCTCAGCAACTACTGGATAGATTACTAGTGAACTTTTTGTGTAGTGCCATCATCAGGTCAAGTTTTAACTTGTCTTAACTCTTTGGTTTATGACCAAATAGCTGCCAACAAATAATATTCCTTAATAATTTATCAGTCTCAGCTAATTAGCAAATGTTAGCATGCTAATATGCTAAACTAAGATGGTGAGTAAACATCAACATGCTAGCATTATCACTTTGAGCATGTTAGCATGATGGCTTTAGCTTTTAGCTCAAAGTACCAGTTGTACGTAAGTAGGGCATCACAGAGCTGTTAGCATAGCTATACAGACTCTTATCTTTTTTCTATTCATTAAGTTCATTTACATTAAAAGGTGATATAATTTAGCTTATTTATAGAATTCTGAATAGGAAACCAATATACAGCAATAGACTTGGTCCTTAAATTATGACTGCAGCCTACTGTGAAAAAAAAATCCTTCGAGTCGGATTTACTGACTTGTTTTTCTGTTGTCCTGGATCAGTGACTCCCTGGCTCCTGAGTCATAAAAAAGTGAAAATGAAAAATGATGGGGTGATGCCTGAAATACGTGGTTGTGTACCCGTGCATGTGTGTGTAAACGTGTCTTTAGTTGGGGCGAAGTGGTGTGAGGTTGTCAGGGTTGTGTTAGGGGGAAAAGTTAAGAGCCACTGTACTATATCAAAGAAAACAATCTGCATGTTAATCTGTGCAGTTAATCCTGTTTCACTGTGTGTCCGTGCAGCAGGTTTCATCTGAGATGTCGTCAGATAAAAAGCTGGCTTCCCAGAAATCCCATGAAGTTGGACAAAGAGGCCTTGCCTGACCTGGAGGAAACCGACTGCTACACAGCCCCCTTCAGTAGAGCACGCATGCATCAGTAAGGAGGACACATACATACAGTCATTCATACACACAGGCCACCACAGACACTCATGAGTGTCACATAATGGCAGCATTTGTATCAGTATTGTTTTACGTGACTCTGTATCCCCAGTTTCCGTCTGATCCCTCACATCTGTTCATGTCCTGAGCTTTGAGTGATGAATTTAGAAACCAGGAGATGAAATTTGCACTATGAAGTCTTGTATATTTTATAGCTTTGAGCCAGAACTCAGAACTGTAAAGACAAGTTGATCATAAATAAGATATTTAAACACAGCAGCAGATGTCCATTAAATAATTAGATTTCTTCCTCATTCCTTCCTGTTTTCATTTCAAAGCTTCTCTTTGATGAAAGCCATCATCTAATCTCAATTGTCAGTGAAATCATTTCCACTTTTCCTATGCTTGTCAACCTTGATGTTTTTTTTGGAAATAATGATGCTGGAGTGAAGACAAAGTTAACTGCATGAATTGAGTTTTAATGAACTTCCCATTTTTACTGGATCAGCTCCCATTAACGACCTTGACTGGATGATGTTGATATACTGTTACATGATGAATTACTCAAGGAGTGTGCTGATATTTTCCTCTCAGCTTCACTATCAACAACAGAGAGAGCTTCTTCTCCAATTCCACCAGAAGCAGAATAGTCCATCATGTCCTGCAGCGCACTAAGTATGAAGACGGAAAATCAAAGATGGGTATGTCACCATACTCACTTCTACCTCTCTTTGCTCTTTGCATACTAACTAATATCTCCAGCAGGGGATACTCATTTATATCTAATAATGTACTTATATGCCCTATAAATACTTATTTAAGACAATTTATTCATAGAGAGAGGGCAGAGGCTTCATATTTCAGATACAGGCAAAAAGAAAATGTAAATGTTATGGCTTCATTAAGCATCAACTTTTAGTATTAGACTTTACAGAATCAGCCCTAAATAATGAATACTAACTAGTGAAAAAGGAACAAAGACGCACAAAGACAATTCTGTCTGCCTATGAGTTATGTTTATTATGGCGCTACTAAAACCATTAGAGGCAGGAGTGACAGAGACTTTTTAGATTTAGCTGTTATTTTGACGTCAGAGTGATAGCAGGGTAGAGAGAGGAATTATGTCTTTGTTATTTTGCTGTAGGATGATTAAAATGTGGGCTGCTGCTGAGCTGTTGGTATCGTCCAACATGTGGCTGATCCCTCCTTTCCTCTCCTTCTGGCTGTTTTTTTTTTTTTTTTTTTGGTACCAGCAGCTAACAAACTCTCCGTCCACTCCCACTTTGCTGTTTTGTCTGACTGCTGCTGACATGTTTTGCTGATTAAAGTTTCGCCTTGAAGGGCTTGAACGGCTTTCCCATTAATATTTTAATACTGTTGACCACTCTACTTTCCAACAAATTAGATCAGCTCCACCACAAGAGTGGAAAATCCTTCTCAAATCCTCCCCTCCCTGCTCCTGCTCTCCCTGACTACCATTTCCGTCAAAGGGATGACAATGCAGATGAATGTCCTGTGAAAAATAACATTTCAATTATTACTGCTTCACTCAGTACCTGCAGCCAATATTGTTAGAAGCAATTCAGTCATTTTATTGTGATTTAGAGAATAATTTATGACTCGCATAAATGATAGGCACAAAGTAATCAGTCAGGGCTTTTTCCAAGTCCCAGCGGCTATTTAAAATTCTTACCTGAGTGTTTTAAAGCCTCTTATGCGCTTGTCTAATGCAGCTTGTCAGTTACATAATGCAGTAAATTGTTTTGACTGTAGAAGAATGGGTTTAAATGACATTGGACTCCTCTCTCAGTTATGTCTGGAACTGAATTTTTAATGTATTGCCATTGTGCATGTCTAGCTGTTATATGTGCATCTGCTGACATGACATGTTTTATTCTGCTCCAGGTATCAACCGATTATTGGGCAACAACACATACGAAGCTGCATTTCCTCCACATGAGGTAAGAGGATTTTTATTGGACAGATAAAAATTGAATTTGGGCCCTTTCCTTTGGCAGGATGCAAAAATCAGAGGCTAGAGAGAAGACTTAAAGTGGACAATCCTTTATTGAACAGGCCTGGAATAAATTGGATCAGCATCATCAGATGCCTCACAAAGTTCTGAGAAAACACAGTGGCTTCCAAAAGTTATATAGCATGCTTGCACCTTTTTCCCTTCACTAATAACTTTTTAGATACTGTCTCTTGTCTATATATGGGTGAATGCCTGGTCAAAACTGGTGAAAAACAGATGTGTTGGAGATAGGACAAAGACACACAAAGCCTGCAAATCAACAACCCCCTTAACATTGTGGTACATGTGTATTGATCGCCCTTAGGAAGACTTACAATTGTAAGTCTGCCATTTGCACTAAGAAGGGAGAATAGCACACAGACTCCATAAATTCCTGAGTGCCCAGTGTCTTATCAAAATTAAACTTGCTTGTTGTTTTCCAAACCTTTCCATGATCATTTCTGCTGAAATCTGCAGAGGTTCACAAACTGTCAAACTTCACAGCTCCTCCTGTAATGTGGATGGCTCTGCTCTTTTATCTTGTCTTGTCAGGGCGGGTACAAGAGCAGACATCCTATCAAGACGCATGGTGCCGAGAACCACAGGCACCTTCTGTATGAGCGCTGGGCTCGTTGGGGAATCTGGTACAAATACCAGCCTCTGGACCTCATCAGGTAATCAGCTTCGGAGCAGGTAACACAGCATTGTGAGCTGTTTTTGGATGTTTACATGAACGCTAGTGTCCCAGTTGTGGATCTCAGTCTGTCTTTAATCATATTCAAGATGTTTTAAAGTTTAAATAGAACATAGAGTAACCCAGTTGTTTGTCTCCTTGTGCATGCACTGCCTCATTATAAAGTTGTCCAGGTTCTTATCATTCTTGTGTCTGAACAGGCTCATTTATCACTTCCCAACAACCTCTATTTCTGTTATTTCTAAACTGATCATTTTTAACAGTCGAAGATGAACCCATTTTGGTTTACAGCTGTTTTGGCAGTGTTGCATTTCAGTACTGTCTGCTGTCTTTTCTGTTCACTTATCACAAGTAAAAGAAGGTGAGAGTGACAACTGTTGCTCTATGTACCCTCAACTTTGACCACATCAAACCACATCCATGCTAACATTATTATCATTTTTTACTTGTGTAATAGTTTGACATTCTGGGAAATGTGCCTATTAACTTTCTTGCAGAAAGATAGATAAGGAGCATATCACTCTCAAGTCTGAGTGAGTATGGAGCTAGAGCCAGGGGGCCACTAGCTTAGTTTAGCATAAAGACAAGAAGCGAGGGAAACTCCCTCTAAAATCACAAATTGTCATTTTAACATTTTAATGTGTTTGTACAGATTAAACAAACAAGATATAACCTGTAAATTAGTGCGTTGTAGAGGTGCTAGTCGGCAGATTTCTGAACTTTGGAGACATCCAGGCTAGCTGTTCCAGTTTCTATGATAAGCCAATCTAATTGTCCCTTAGCTCCCGCTCCATAACACACAGACACGAGAGTGTTATCAATCTCCTGCTCTAACTCTTGCCAAGAAAGTGTATTTTCCAAAATATCAAGCTGTCAAACTCAAGTTTATTTTGGAATACTGCAGTGAGCACATTCAGCAAATTGAGGATATTCAGGTTATTTAGTGTTTGCATTTGTAATCATCAAA
Organism: Euthynnus affinis; assembly: GCA_029490765.1. Lineage (NCBI taxonomy): Eukaryota > Metazoa > Chordata > Actinopteri > Scombriformes > Scombridae > Euthynnus > Euthynnus affinis. Next base: position 15,639,309 of record CM055844.1, on the reverse strand, counting down.
ATCCAGTATGGTTATGAAATATGACAATACATAACCAGAGAGAGAAAATTTGTGTCATCTCAGGGGGAAAATTTTACTTTAAGGCCCGCTATTTAGCTTTTAGAAACAGTATATAACAGTTAATAAATGTTTTTTTTAATACAATATAATGTAGTTGTTGGCAGATAAAGAGTATGAGTCAAAAGTTTAGAAAAAGCATGTCCAAACTTTTGACTGGTACTGTTAAGTGTTTATTAATGTATTTGTCAACAACTTTAACACCCATCCATGCATAGAGGCTGAAATATAAACAGATACTGAAGTGTTACCAATATCTCTGGTTGTAATGTGAGTTATGTTGCAAATCAATAAGCAAAAAATGATTTTCGCATCAATCTGACAGGTATAGTACATTGATTTTCATGTATTAAATTCACTGATTTATCAGATTTTTTTATCTGGCTAATTTTTTTAATAGTTTCTCAATTGAATTTTCTAGACATTATATCCCAATGTATGTTGTTATTGTACATATTCTGTAATGGTAGATTTTATTCATATAATTGACGACATTTACCTACACAAAATGTTACGGTTTTAGCCCTGATTCTGAAAAAGATAATCAGAAAAGGAATATTCCTATCAAGCTGTTTACATGGCTAATGATAATGAATATTCCACTAATATTCCCATTTACATGCAGAGGGGTTTCAGGGTTTCCCTCTGCTCTAGTGGAAAAAAGAATCACAAGATCTCTGCAGGCAGTGAAGTAAAACAGTGAGTTGAATAACATTAGCAAGCTGCTTCCTGACATTTATAAGTGATACTGATATGACTGATATTATAAATTTATAGTTACAGGCACATCCATTGCCTAAGTTGTCTCATGATGTTTACTACACTGCTGAGTGTTTTGTTGCATCACACCGAGTCGTCACCGTCAGTCCATGGCTTCATGTCAGCACAATAACCAAACCCCTCCATCCCCGTCGTGAGAAGGGCGCACTCTGTTTTTCTAGCACGCATTGAACAGCTCTACACTCTCCTCTCATTCCTCTCTTCTGTTTGCTTTCTCCATATGTCATTTTGGTAGCACAGGGGTAAACAGGAAAGAGGCCGTGCGTCACAAACTGTGATTAAAAACTCCAATTGAGACACATATTCTGAATGTGCTGTATACATGTTCAAAGAGTGCTCTTAAAACAAGAATAATATCAGCATTTCCTGCATGTCTTAATCAGAAAATGCTACATTTGGAATAAGGCCTAATTCTGAATATCCAAACAGAATAGGCTGTTTACCAACCCATATGGAAATATTGTCATAGTTGGAATAATAGTGGAATATTAGTGTAAGTGTATTAGTGTTAGCATGTAAATGTAGTCTATGATAGCAATCCCTTCTGCGTATAATCACTTATTCTGGTTTGAGAAATCAGGAACTATTATTTAGATACTAGTGTGCATGTAAACATACATAATTAAGACTGGTTGACACTCTTCTTCTCAGCCATGTTGCTGTTACCATGTTGCATACACACATAGGAGTTACTGGATACCACTAATTGCTACTGAGCGTCTTCACTGGAGCAATTGTAAAATAAGTGTCTTGCTCAAGGGCACCTTGACAGCTGTGGTTTAGGAAGCACAGGCAGTTATTGATTCATTTCCTACCACAGCATTATGCTGAATGACCTTTAAGTTCAGCAGCCTCCCCTATCTAATAGGCCACCACAACCACCTCACAGTATATTACCATGCCCGCAATGTCACTTTTAATGAATGAATGAACATGAATGACCATTTTAAATTAACAGGCGCCACCTTTGACCTCTCTGTCTTTGTCTCAGGCGGTACTTTGGTGAGAAAATCGGTCTTTACTTTGCGTGGTTGGGCTGGTACACCGGCATGTTGATCCCTGCTGCCCTGGTTGGTGTTTTTGTCTTCCTCTATGGCCTCTTCACCATGGAATCAAGCCAAGTCAGGTCAGTTCACACAACCTGCATACCATACAAAGATAGTGCACATATTCTGTTGCATTGAAATGAATGTAAATCATCATTTAAAACACTGTTGATTCATTGCTTCATCAGCAAAGAGATTTGTGAAGCCAATACTACCATCATGTGTCCAATGTGTGAGGAAAACTGTGAGCCGTGGACACTGAGTGACAGTTGTGTATTTGCAAAGGTCAGTGCAGTTCTGATATTCACCTGCGGTCTCTAAATTGAATAATGTGTCTGAAGCCTGCTTAATTCAGCTTTTTATTGAAAATATTTAAACAAAAATCAAAAGTGCTTATTTTCTCTCTTGATAAGATTGATAAGCTAAGAAGAGAAGATGAGATAAGAAGTTAAATCTCTTATATTTGTCTCTTAAGTTTGAAGATACAACCAGGAAATGGTTAGCTTGGATTAGCGTAAAGATTGGAAACAGGGGGAAACAGCTAGCCTGGCTCTGTCCAAAAGTAACAAAATACACCAACCAGCACCTCTAAATCTCACACACATTATCTATACAAAACCAAAATGTAAAAATTACCCATTGTGGTTGCACGGGGTGTTAGGAAGTCACTGCCGTGGCCAAGAGGTCTCACACATATATTCCCCTGAAATCTAGTTTGTTGTTTTTATTGTTATTTACAATTGTTTATTGTCATTGTTGTTTTCGTATAGATTAAATCACAAGATATTTTGTGTTGATTTGTGTGCTTTAGAGGTGCTGATAGGATTGTGTCACTTTTGAGGCTGTTTCCCTCTTTTTCCTGTCTTTGTGCTAAGCTAAGCTAAGCTAATCAGCTGCTGGCTGTAGCTTCATATATACCGTACAGACATGAAAGTGGTATCAATCTTATCAGTCATCTATCTCTCTGCAAGAAAGTGATAAGACATATTTCTCAAAAATGTCATAGCCTGAAGTATGTAGCAGCATATCACAAAGTCATGAAGTGTTATTTTAAAAAAAAAAAAAAAAAGTGAAAAGAAAATGTGTCAAAATCATAAATCTGTTTCATCAGTGAAGACACTATTTCTGGAAGCACTACACATTCAGAGCAGCCTTTCATGTGTTTCTAGGTGACCCGTCTGTTTGACAATGGCGGCACTGTGTTCTTTGCTATCTTCATGGCTATTTGGGGTAAGTGGAGGCTGTTTATGTTTGTGATTTTGAGAATGCTTATATTACATGAAATACGTTCTCCTCATGATACAAACCCCTCCGGAATTCAAATCTATTTATACAGTAATGCTCTTGCTTCCACTCTCCACTCAACTCCTCTGAACACATTAAGCTTTCCACCTGAGAATTGAACATGGTAAACACTCTGCAGTGCAAACACATGAGATCTTCACACTGTAATACATTTGTCAGGGAATAAATCGTTGTCAGGTTTCTCAGATTCAGTATATGCACTTACACTGCCAGTTCTGTCCTGGTGTAATTAGTCAGATAATTAAACATTTCTCTGGAGGGAGATAGTATCATTCAGCTTTCAAGGTTGTAGAATTACACCATGATAGTGGTATATTGCATCTAAGTTTCCACGGCTTGTAATGTATACTATGAGTGTTATTCTGCAACGTCTTGGCTCAGATCCATCTTTCTGCCAGCGAGGTAAATAATCACCCGTGCCAGAAGGGAACACTTGACATATTGTGTTCTGTGTTTGGGGTAAATGAAGGCCAAAGAGATCCAGAGAGCCAGTGGAAGTCCGGCTTCACTGACAGTGGTCTACAGCTCTGAATCCTGCATGAAGGCTTTTGGCATCGTGGACCAAAGTAGCAGTGTTGTGCCACTGAGTGCATTCTAGGTCTGCTGAGTGTGTGTGTGTGTGTATGTGAGACAGAGATGAAAAATTGGTTTGCCCAAGGGACCAAATGTAGGCATCTGAAAAGGCGGCTTTTCTCTCTCTTTAAACAAAAGTGGGTCATGCTATATTAAACTTCAACATTTTTAACAGCAGTGAAAGTTGTTCTGACTGAGGATTCACATTCTGGTGCTTTTTCAGGTTATTATTCCTCACCCAAATGTATCTTTATTGCTCGAATCATTTTGTTTTCACTTAAATGTATTACACGCAAGAAAAAACAAACAAAAAAAAACACACACACACACGATGCATAACAGAAACCCAAATTTGTCATCCAAACATACAAATAAGAGCTCTGTGATAATATATATAAATGTAACATCCATCACATATGATGACCAAAGGACTGAATCAGTAGTGTACGGTTACTCTGAACTGTCCATTGTACACCATATACTATATCACAGCACCATTCTTTTGCTCTTACTTTGAGGTCTATCCTGCTCTGTCTCCGTACAAATGCTACTAGGACCAATTCTTTTCACATATATTGAAGTCCATAAATGATGCCTCTGAGAGGTGTGTGCCATGCAGCATTTATAAAAGCCTTTTTTATTCTGGTGTTATGCATCTAACAGAATACACAAAAAGTCTTGACAGAAAAAAGATACAGTCCAGGACAAAAGAAACAATGCCCCTGGACTGAATTCTGCCCACAGAAAGCTTTACTTTTCAAAATACGATTTGGGGTGCAAGTAAAGCCTATTTGCTGTTGCCACTTTTCCTTAACTTAACTCCAAAACGAAGCAGTGTGTGAAATGATGGCTGTGATCAGCTTCAATAATGGGTCACACACGTTACTGCTGCCTGCGTTTAACTCAAGATGTCGGTATTTGATGTGTTGTTTGGTTCTCCGCAGTATCCAGCCCCCTGCACTCACATAATTATCAATCAGACTTTATATCACATATTAAAGTTGATCAATAATGTGATTGATTCCCACAGCCACAGTATTCCTGGAGTTCTGGAAACGGAGGAGGGCAGAACTGACTTACGACTGGGATCTTATTGATTGGGAAGAGGAAGAGGTAAGTCAGCAATATCCTCAAATAGATCAGGTTTGATTTCATTTCATTGCCTCATATTATATCTGCCTTTGTTCATGCACTACGTCTTCTAAATTTGACACCGCTTACATGATATTGCCTGATCATGTAGAAGCGGCTATAGTTCAATAGTTCATACAGGATTATGTGTCGTTAATCAGGAGGAGCTGAGGCCTCAATTTGAAGCCAAGTACTCCCGGATGGAGAGAGTCAACCCCATCTCTGGCAAGCCCGAGCCTTTTCAGCCCTTCTCAGACAAACTCAGCCGGCTCATGGTGTCTGTGTCCGGAATATTCTTCATGGTAAACCCTTTGATCTTTGAATAATCTGTCCTTTTGGGATTCAGGCTCAGAGAGAGATCTAGTTATTTTGTGTGCCACCTCTAGAGCAATTTGATGTGCCAGTAGTGGCACATCATCTCCCCCTTCTGGACAAATGTTGTATTTAGAGGAAATAGTGGATTTAGCCTCTCTCTAATTTATCCTGTTTTTGATTTTTTTTTTTTTTGATTATCTGAATTGTGAATTGCTTCTTACTCAATAGGTTGTCATTTTTATACTGTTGCTGTTTTTATAATAAACAGATAAAACCTCTACAGTCTAAACTGATCTGTTCCTAAGAACTGTGATAACCACATTTTTAAACTCGTATATAATCTCCTCCCCTATGCTGCCTTCTCCCTCATCTTCGCATAGATTTCCCTCGTTCTAACAGCCGTATTTGCTGTGGTGGTTTTCCGTCTCATCGCGATGGAGAAGTTTGCTTCCCTCAACTGGTACTTTGTGAGGAAGAACTGGCAGTTTGCCACCTCTGGCACTGGTGTCTGCATCAACTTTGTGATCATCATGTCTCTCAATGTGGTGGGTGTCTGAACAAGCATCATCTGACTCGTTTACATATTCTGTCCAACAAATGTTTCATGAAACATTTATTTAGAACTTTGTTCCAGGAACTATCACATCCGCAGCCAAAAAGATGTACTGTTTTTGTCTGTTGAAATTCCTGTTTGCACTTTGCCTCTCATTACACTCCCACATTCCTGTTGATGCTTATGAGTACTATCTTCTTGTCAGGTGTATGAAAAGGTGGCTTATCTGCTGACAAATTTAGGTAAGCATTGCCAACATGCTGCATGCATTAATTCCGTCATTATCTCTTGCTTCTCAGATGGTTGGCAAACATTTATTTTCTCCCTCGTCCACCCGTTTCTCCCCCTTCAGAGCACCCACGGACAGAGTCTGAGTGGGAGAACAGCTTTGCTCTGAAGATGTTCCTGTTCCAGTTTGTAAATCTGAACAGTTCCACGTTCTACATCGCTTTCTTTCTCGGGAGGTAGGCCAGCTGCCATGAATATTACAGTTCCTGTTTACAGTGAATTTAATGAGGGATCAGGCAAAGATGTTTTATTTCAACCACCCATGTCATGACATCTGCCAAGACTCCTTCCCTTTCCCTACTCAGTGTATACCTCATGTGTCAGCAGTTGTAAAATACTGCCTTGCTTAGAAATGTGACCAAGCTGTAGGTTTATTGGACATAATTAGCATCTTTAAGTGTGTTTTTTCCTGCTTTATTAGTCTTTCTATGATTGAATCTGCCGCTAATGTTGCCAATCTCAATCTGTTCAGGTTTGCTGGCAGGCCTGGAAAATACAATAAACTCTTTAATCGATGGAGACTGGAGGAGGTGAGTGCAATTAGGCATTACTATAAGTGGGTAATTATTTCAGCAATGACTTCTGTTTTAAGATATATTTAGAATCCTCAAGTAATTCATCTTTCTAATGATCCGCTTGTATTTGACTATGTGAACCATTAATCTCCCACATAATTACAAGGATTTTCAATTTTAATGATCAAAAAACAGAATGGGATAAAGTGTGTCCCAGGATTTGCTCAGGGCTTTGAATTATTGGGCATGAAATATGGATGTTACAGTTTTTTTTATTTAAATGTATTTTCCTCAGTGTCACCCGAGCGGCTGTTTGATTGATCTGTGCCTGCAAATGGGAGTCATCATGTTCTTCAAACAAATCTGGAACAACTTCATGGAGCTCGGTTATCCGTAAGTAATATATAATTATAATATTGTGGTACTTTCTCTAAAAAACATCATAAATGCCATATTCAATCATTAATGCTGCAAATTCAAGTGATTGGCACTTTACAAACCTTATGTAATTTCTGTATAGTTTTTTTTTTTGTCCTTGTTGCTCATTTCCATATGAAAAGGCTTTTCTTCTGGAGAAACACATCAAATCCTCTTGTGCAGAGCTTAGTAAAAGGGTTCCTGCAGTGCACAGTGCATTGTCAGAAATAATTACTTTGATCTGACAGTTAGCTACTTACTATACTTTCAGTTTGCTACAGAACTGGTGGTCTCGTAGGAAGATGAAGAAAGGAGGTGGTGGAGGTCTGAATGTAGAGAATAAAAGCCAGCTTCCACAGTGGGACAAAGACTGGAATCTGCAGCCAATGAACGCTCACGGGCTGGTGGACGAATACCTCGAAATGGGTAAAACATTATACTCCTTTGAAGTTATTTTTGACTTTTTGACATTACCTGAAGCAGAAAGGAATCCATATAAACCGTGGCTGACTTGCTGACATTGTTTGTGCCAGTGTTAAGACGCATATCCTCTGAAGCTCATCCAAACCAATCTTTCCTCTGCAGTTCTGCAGTTTGGCTTCACCACCATCTTTGTAGCAGCATTCCCGTTGGCTCCCCTTCTGGCTCTGCTCAACAATATCATTGAGATTCGTCTTGACGCCTACAAGTTTGTCACTCAGTGGAGGAGACCCATGCCTGCCCGAGCCACTGACATAGGTCAGCATGACCTCTGAACGCCTCTCATACATCCTCAGTGTCTCTCACACAGTTTCTTTTCTATTTTTGGATCTGAGCCACATTGTTCCAACCGTAAAATGTTGCGGAAACCACAAATTTTCCATCCTATGGAGATAGATGTGTTTCCATATGCTTTGCTTCTGTAGTGCCATATGTTGCACCTCAGATCCCACCAGCCCATATGATTACAAACACCAGCCTCCAACTGCCATGTAATATATGACCAAATGTGTCTTGTGGCATGTTGGCCTTTAATTAAAGGAAAAATCCACCCTGAAATATTTAGAAATTCTTCAGCTGTAATGATCATATTATGTGTCAGTCGCAAAAAGAATCAAAGAGCAAAGTTTCTTTGTAGGTTTAGCATTTAAAGATGGCATTTAACTGCATACAGCGAATAATCTCATGCAAGACAGGCAGAGACATTTTCTTTCCTGTCTGAAGCCTTAATCGACCATAATGTAATGCAGCGACATCACAGAATACTCCCTGGAATGTGCTAATTCTCACAAATAAGTGTCTCATGACATTATAAGGGTATGAAGGGTAGAATTTTCCTTTTAAGTTATAATCTTTAGCCTGATGCACTTGAATGTTTCACCATTAAATCTTTAGTAAACCACATAGAACAAAAGTTACACTTGCACTTTGTACTATAGATAAACACATGCAGGTTTATAGATTACTGATTTTTCTGTCTTTTTTTTACACAGCTTTAAAGCGCTGAAAATTTGTATTTTTTCTCTGTCTTGGCTTTCAGGTATCTGGCATGGGATTCTCGAAGGTATCGGCGTGTTGGCAGTCATCACCAACGCCTTCGTCATTGCCATCACCTCAGACTACATCCCCCGCTTTGTTTACGCCTTCAAATATGGTCCATGTGTAGACAGGGGACACCACCATCAGGATGAGTAAGCTTTAAAATCAACATGGAAGCACTGAATATATCCGGTAGAGTGTGTTTGTTATGGACTGAAAGCTTCTCCTTTTGCGCTCAGGTGTTTGCGGGGCTACATGAACAGCAGCCTGTCTGTGTTCGACATGGGCGAGTTAAACAGCAACCAGTCCAGATACTGCAGGTACAGAGACTACAGAGCACCGCCCTGGAGCACGGTGCCCTATGAGTTCACCCTCCAGTTCTGGCACGTCTTGGCTGCCAGGCTGGCCTTCATCATTGTATTTGAGGTCTGTCAACTCTTCGCATTTATTTTCTTTTATGTGTTTACCAGAAAGGCATGCAGCTAATCTCTGTATGACTCCTCATGTTTGTGTATTTGCAGGATTTTCTGTAGATTTATTTGCTGTTTTTCTTTTAAATTTTAATCATTTATATTGTTAAATGAAAACCTCACAAACCAGTTTTGGTGATACTCCATACTTCAATAGAAGGATTATGTCCTGCAGTTGGCTGAGAAATCTCCACCACTTCTACCACAGCCCACAAAATAAACTTAATTTACATGGTGGTCCAGCTGAAAAAACATGTTTCCTCTCTCCTCATGAAAAGGAGAATCAAGATTTTCACCTGACAATAGTGAGAAAAAGTGACATACAATATATCTGTAAAACAGTGTAGGACTTATAAAGTACTTTAGTGCAATTCACACAGCGATTACCTTTGTATGCTCAGTGAATTATGCAGCAAATACTGGCAACTAAAGTGAAGTGCATGAGCTCTCTAGAAAGTAACTAATAAATGATTCATGCTTTCCACAGCACCTGGTATTTGGGATTAAGTCCTTCATTGCGTACCTCATCCCGGACATGCCAAAGGATCTCTGCGATCGTATGAGGAGAGAAAAGTACCTGATGCAAGAAATGATGTATGAAGCAGAGCTGGAGCACCTGCAGAAGGAGAGGAAGAAGAACGGACGGCGTTATCACCACGAGTGGCCTTAGCAACACATCTCCACTACACGCCGCACAGCCCTCAACACACAGGCACAGCCTCCCCTGCCTGCTTATTTATGTATTTTAGCTTTGAGAGTCTAGCTTCACTCAGCTGATTCTGTACACCAAAGACACCCTCTTCAGTAATGAGATCCTCCCCCCCAAACCTGTCTGGCTTCAGCCCAAGCTCTAATCCTGACCGCTCCCTGGCCATCTGTTCTACGTCCAGTGTTTCCGTTACTCTTGGATTCTGACTCTGACCCTTCCCGTCTCATCCCGCCCTGATCCCTCACCTGGCTTCGCCCAGCAGGTTGCCCTTTGGTCTATGCTTGTGTCATGGCTTCACAGGGGAAACATGTGCAATTGTAATGTTTACTATGCAGATCAAGGGCTGCAGATTACCACTCACCTTCTTCACCCATCCTGCACTCTGTGTGGCAGCTAGCACTCCTGCTTTAACTCTCCAGTCTGATGCAGCTCGCAGCATGGTCGTATTTATTCTCCTATGAGCATCAGCAGAGACACTGTTTTAACGGTTATGTGACAGAGCTACTGTACTGTGGCATTTTAATAGCGTTTCTCGTTGCAAAAGTGATTCTGGTGATGTGGCTACCAAATACAACAGACAATATTCACGCAAAGCGACTGTATATTGCCCTTGAAGCATGCTGATTAATATTTGCAGCCATTTTGTAAACTGCAAAGAAAAAACAAAACAAAAATGAAAACAACAGCACTCATTATGGAGGATGTTAACATCCATTCAGTACATTTGACAAAGAATTCTCTGTGGAACCATATAAAGTGCATGGTAATATTGTTTTGTACTTTTGATAGAAAAAGACCCCGTCTTGATGCCTGGTTCACTCGTGTCTGTACTCAGTCTGAGCTGTGTGTTAATCTGTCTGTGATACTGCTGAGCTTGACTGTCTTGAGTTGAGGAAATGTGAACTTAGTTGCGATTTGATTGTGCCTACAGTTGTGCCCACCACAATTGTGTCACCAACATCACGTGTGCCTGTTTGTGCTGCACGTGCTTTTTCAAGTGCAAGAAATATTCTCTCTCCTTGTCCTGTTGTCTGATCTGCTGTAAACTCTCTGAACTCTCCTGTACGGATTTGTTTTGGATGTGAGTCACACCGCAGTACCTACTCCGGTCTCAGCTAATGGCCCTGAAACACGTCGACGGTATATGTTGTAACGTGACTCCCATCATGAACAATGTATACACTCGCACGCAGGAGCCGCAAATCTGCTCTTCCGTTCTGCACTCGCAGCCTGTTTTTCATTTGCCGTTGGAAGCTCTGAAGCGTGGTTGAAACTTGGATCACTTAGACATACCTGTGGCTTGGATGTTCAGTTTGCAAAGAACATCCATCCACTGTTCCTCACTCACAGAGCACATTAACATAGTCACACTTCACTTCTAGTCCTTTAGCACACAGCAGTCAGATGCGGTTTTGGCTGCATTCTGACCTTTGTCGATGTAAAATTGAGTATTTTGGTTGCAGAGCCGAGACATTGCCTTTCATTGTGGTCAGTAGTTCTGATGTCGTGGATTAGAGCAGCATGTTTTTTTGCCCAGTGAGAACTCAGGAAAACAGGCAGCATGAGCGACGCATCCATCTGTGAGGCCGAGTCAGAACCATTTCCTGTTCCATTCATGTTGAAATGGAGAGTTATGGAGTGCGTAGAGTGAAAAGTGTTAATGAGGTGGTTTTGGTGGGTGATGATGAGAACTTTAACATTGGTCCAAACACTTCAGTACAGGTCATGTTGATCATATGATGGTAAATAAGATTCCAAGTTAACCATATTATGCACAGTAAGTGTGAAAGTTAGATGAATCTAACAAATGAAAGTGAAGAATATCACTACCCTGAATGCATTGCACAACACTGAATAACTTATTCTGCATTTTACATTATTTAAAATGTCTTCACTGATTTATTGATTTATTTTGCTGTTCTTGTATATATATTTAAAGATGTATGTAATGTTTTTTATACTTTTTATTTTGTGCTGCCGGTATGAGTTCACCTGTTTTCACCCTCAGATAGACAATGTCACATCCACATTTCTCAGGTGTCTTCTGAATGTTTGCAGATGATCAACTTTTTATCATATTTTCTAAAATGCAATCAAAGTTATCCTGCATTTTTAGAGATAGATATATATATATTTTTGCACTGCACTGCATTTGCATGCATAATGCACACTCACAGTTTAAAGCATGTTTAATTTTTTTCCTGCATATTCATACAGAGTATATCATAGCAGATCGCAAATCATGGAATACAATTATACAATTCATTATTGAGACATATGATGCCGGCTGTTAAAAAATAATGATGCTATCAGGTCATAATATTCAATCTAATAATTCATAATCATTTTCAAGCCATTTGTCTCCTTTGATTCACAAAAGAAAGAGAGAGAGATACTTGTTTTTAAATATTATTCCAATACTTAAGAAACTAGTCCAGGTCTTCAAATATCTTCCCTGCTATGTGAACATTGAAAATCTATGCATGTTGTTATCCTCGAGTGCTACATTTATTTTGAACAGATGCAGATGTAAATGTACTGGTACATTCATACTGTAGAGTATGCATGATTTAACACCTGCTTTGAGCAGAGCTAACTTCTAACGTTAACAGCGTCCAAAACATATCACCCCACCCTCCACCCCCCTCCTCCCCCTTTTCTCAGTGTTGACATATGATGTGGCAGAGTTTTATACTGTAAGAGCATTTTCTAAATAACAGCTCAAACTCCAGACTGATTAATATAATCTGTCCTCAACAGAATTTCAAGGAGAGTCTGATAAAACAAAATGTGTGAATCCTCAGACTTGCTTGTTTGAACGCTCAACTGGGAATTAGAATTATGTTTACCCCCTAACATCTGACGTGTTTAATCTAATGGGATTGAGATAATAGGGTTAGTTTTATGAATGAATGAGGTGACCTTTGATGTTTGACTTGCCCAGCTACTAACTAGTTTTCAGACAGATATTTGTCCTGTTCTCTTCTCTGCGAACATCAGTTCACCTTCTCACAAATACAAATGCTGCACAGTGGTGGAAAGATGTTCCTCATGCCTTCAACTGTTGGCAATAGCACAATATGGGTATAATAATAATAATAAGTAATAATGGCATGACCTTGCACATCTTTGAAAACATTAGCAGTCTAGCGGGGGTTAAGCTTTCTGTTCTATGCTTTGCCTCCTAATAGGATTGTGCTTGAGCAAGTGATGTACTTGACGTGGAAGCACAGCAACGTTAGACCATAGATTTAACTGTACAATAGGATGGTATCAGTTGTGACATGAGGTGTATCAATAACATTGTTTACTTCGTTCCTGTTTACATGTAAAAACATATTGAAATGTATAAAAATAATGTAACATAATTTGGATATCACTCTTTTCTGTAATAAATCATGGATTGTATCTTTTAAATCTAATCTGCTCTCTTCATTTTTGTTTCTGTTTTGTATAAAAACAGCGGAGACACAGCCTCTGGGCCCAGATATCAACTTCAAGACTGTCCAAGTTTAGCTGAATTTGCTTATGGAACAAACTCGAGCGCAGCAGAATGCAGAAATTGTTTTCTTTTTTCCCCTGCTATTATCACAAACCACAAATCTTCTTGCCAAAGAGCGTTCATATAACACATTGTTAAGAAGATTGTGTCTCTATGACCAAACCCGCTATTTGAGTATTTCCCACTACGTTATGACTGTTAGCTGCCTCTGCTGCTCAGCCTTCACTTCTAACTGCTTTTCCGTTTGTGTCATGTCGATTAACGCTGACCTTCTTCTTTTTTCTTTTTTCTTTTTTTTTTTTACAGTGAAATCTAAACACTCCAAAAGATTTTGTTTTAGTTGAGCTGTGATGACAGAGGTTTCATTATTTTATCATTTCCTGTGATCTATCTAACTGTTGGACACTGCACAAACATTTTTCTTTTACCTCGTTGACCAGAAGCAACAGAGGTTAAACACTGGCCTGAAAAGCAGTGGTTTCACAAGAAAAACAGCAGTTTGGAAATCGCTTTTTTATGCATTTCTGTCTTGTATTGCTCCATCTCCCATATAAATGTAAATGTTGCGTGCCACTGGAAAACTTTCAGGGATGCTGAGGATGCAGATCTGTAGGCAGGAGTCCATGCCAAAACATCAGCGTGTATTAAAACAAATAATAAAATGGAGGCAAAAACACAACACTTAAAATTGAAGCAAGCTGCCACCTACTCTAACACTAGCAGAAGTACTCAGAGCCTTTTCTAAAGTAGAAATAGAGCACTATAGAAATACGCCATTGCAAAGTAAAAGATCTGCTTTATGAATTCCCTCTGTGCTGCTGAGGAAGACTTCCTGTAGAGGGCTTAGAGATAATTTACCTCTTACGTAACCCAAAATCCTACAAGGTAAAAGTCAGCAAAATGTATCATTGTATGAAAGGTAAAAGTTCCTGCTTTATGGAAAAAATGGATCCTGTGACTGATATATTATTATATAACATGTTATTAGATTAATCCCGATGCACCAACGGGAAAGTAGCATTTTAATGTTGTACTTGGTTGAGGGTGAGCTAGTTTTGGCTACTTCATATACAGCACAGTAGTTTAGTTCCCTCTGATGTGTCACAAGAGAATGAGGAGTCTTCAGATGACTAATGGGGTGGGAAAGAAAACAAGCTCTGTGACAAAGATTTGTATATATTTTATTTTACTTATCTCTAAACTTTTACTTATTGCAACATATTGGATAATTATATCTCTTTATAGGCCCTAACCAACTAGGGATCACAAGCCAAAAAGGTTTAATCTTTAACATTGCATTGTATTTTATAAGCCTATCATGTGTTTTTATGTCAGATCTTTATCCTTTAAGTGACGAGTAACTGTATAGCTGTCAACAAACTCGTAAAAAGTACAATATTTCCCTCTGGAATTTAGTAAATTGAAATACTCAAGAACAGTATAAGTACCTTAAAATTGTACTTCAGTTCAGAGCACAGCTATGAGTGCACCAACATGAATAGAATGTAATTTACGACAGAAGAGTTTTATACCTCCTCCTGCAACTTGACAATGTCCGATCACTCACTGCTTAGAGCACCTAATGCATACCTGTTTTCACTATCACAGATGAAGAAGATGATCTTCCCTCTAAACCCCCCCCCCCCAAAAAAAAGAAACATACAACACAAATAAAACTACACAACCTAAATGTGCATTCTGTTTGTTTATCCTGAACCTAAATTCATGGATTAAATAAATAAATGTAAATAGGCCCTACTGCTTATTACAAAAAGAGAGATGCTCTGGTTCAAGACAAACTTTACTCTCCAGCACAGTTTCACATTGTTCCATCAGTTTGTGGAGTTTTCTTCAGGCCACCAAAGTTGCTTACTTTCAGATCAAGGAACTCGTGGATCTGTCTACCAATAAAACAGAAGCAGCATTATTCATATTGTGAGTCAAGCATTTTTCCAGAGCAGACATAACTACATAACCACAGCATCATATATCAGTAGTTTAACCACTTTCCCTCTCCGACAGCCTGCAGCCATTAGTTCTTGGTCTCTTTGAGCACCTCCAGGTGACTGATGTTATTCATACAGCACAGATTTACAGCACAGGTTAGGAAGGTAATCATTGGGCCAGTGGAGGTTGCGGCCATAAATCCAGCTGCACTGAGGTGTAAACAGGAAAGGGAGCCAAGGATGACCAGCAGGGGACAAAGGAGTCACAACACTGATGTCCACAAATCATAAGTGCTCTCTGCTAGCTGGGTGCAGGAAACTGTTTCCAGCATTACAGAGGGAGTGTTTACTGCCCCATAAAGTTAGCGTGTATTTATTTTAGGAGATCTGTTTTCAAGATCAAACCAACCAAATATGGTAACTAAACACTTAATTTGTTTGAGTGGTTGAAAGTTATTACACATTCAAAAATAAATTCTTGTTTACAATTTGTCAGAGAAATTCTTATCAGCATACTGAATTTGAATGTAGTCTTACTGCTCATTATACGTTAATGTCTATCCAGTAAGATGGGTTTTAAGCATTTGAACTGAAAGCACACCTGGAAAGTGGATTTTGTCAGGCAATCAGCATGCATAAAGTGAAAGATCTGTCTTTGAAGTTTTCATATTTAAATTCATTCAGCAACTTAAGTTCTCATGCAGAGCAGGAAAAAGAAAAAAAACAACAACTTGGAGCTTTAATCGTAAACCAAAATATGAGCTTGAAATGAAAACACAAATGAGCCTCCAAGCTCACAGTATGCACGCTTGTACACATTTAACACCTGTTATTTTAATCATAATGTGAGTTACTGAAAAACCTTTATGCCAAAAGTTAATAGGGCATTTTCTATGAACCAATGACATTTTATGGAGAATTTCTAGCCACAGCACTGTGCATTTCAAGCAATAAAAATGTATTAAAATCTCATATTTTTTCTGTAATGCATTTTGCACAGGAGCTGGAGAAGATAGCAATACATCAGGCATAGTGGTATAGCTTGGTGACAGAGGGGTGAGATTCATATATGAAGCGTAAGTAACAGGAGTGACAGATGAGTTGACCTGAGTTAAGTCCGCTGCACTCACAAGCAGCAGCCCCCAAATTACTTTGCGGAGCTGGATGGATGAAGGCGCTGACACCTGTGCAGAGGGTCAAGGTAAAACCTGCTATCAAATCTTCTGCAGCACCAGGACACAAGTGATCAGAGTTTGATTCATTCTGCACAAACTATATATTATCTACTAATAAATTATCATCACCATCAATTCTATTCATATTATAAGTGCTGTTATTATTAGCTGTAGAAGAGTATTTGTGTGCTGGCATGCTGTAGAATCTATATAAACGAAAAATAAATAAAGCTTATTATTATTATAAGTTATGTCCATGTGTACCTTTGTACACCATAAATATTGTTTTTCATTTACTTGTACAATTTTTCCTCCCATGTAAGACGCAGCCACTGCCAGTAAAGTGCAAAGTAAACATCTGAAAATCCACCCAACATCTACCATCTTGTCCTCTCATGTAGAAATGTGATATATTGTGTCTGCTTTTCCACCTTAAAGAATAGGTTCACAATTTTTCAAGACTGTCTTAAAAAGAAAAAAAAAGGTTTGCACATTTTGCACAAGAAGAATACATCATTACGGGAGACAACATACTGCAGCACAGTAAGATGATGAGCAGAGTGAGGAAGCTGACAGACAGACTCCTGAGAAGTGAAAAGCAAACAGAATTGTCCTCGTTAAATTTAAATAAACACCATTTCTTTCTGAGTTTGTCTGAGGATTCTTAACGTAAACAAACAAGTCCTCTGTGTGTATTTAGTGTCAGTGGGGGAGCAGAATCTGCTATGTCTCTCAGTCTAATAGGAGCTGTAGCTCTGGATTATCGGCTGATTGAAAACAAACTGTAGATGTACCTCCACTGGAGAGGGTCCAACACACATATTATCTCTCAGAGGTGGGGTCACAGCCAAG
This sequence comes from Euthynnus affinis, assembly GCA_029490765.1. Classification (NCBI taxonomy): domain Eukaryota; kingdom Metazoa; phylum Chordata; class Actinopteri; order Scombriformes; family Scombridae; genus Euthynnus; species Euthynnus affinis. Next base: position 15,622,157 of record CM055844.1, on the reverse strand, counting down.
GGAAGAGGTTATTCATCATCAACATTATTTCATTTAATACCACCAAGGATGGTAGTGACGGTAAATCCAACCCTCATAAACCCACCTTCACTTTTACATATAAATTTATAACCTACAGCAGGTTCATTTTTTTCCAAAGGGTTTGTGACCTCATTCCTTTTAAACAATGGTGAGTGTGTGGGGTAATGAAAAGTGTCCTCATTCAGCTGTGGTTTAGCAACATGTGTAGGAAGAGAGAGCTAAAAAGACTGCTGTGCTGTGGTTATAATATCATGGTAGGTGAAAGATAACACACTATGATCTTGTGGCTGTATTGCATAATGGTCTGTTGAGGCCTCTATCAGTGGAATGATTACGCCCTCTGCTTAAATGGATTCCTCCCTGTGTGGTTGTTGCATGTTAGTGCAAAAAAGTGAATTTGTCCTCTTAGATATAGCTGCTGCTGAATAGCTCATTTAAGTATTATATGCACATGGATGCATATACATCACCTAGCTCTGTGCAACTCTGCAAAATTTGATTGTACATAATGTGCAGGTGGCACTTCGACATGAAAATTTTAGATAAAATGGTGATCATGGATTTGACACCATTTTTGTAAAATGCATCCTCATAATAAACTCAAACAGGTTATCATCAGCCATTAGCCAACATTACTTTTGTTTTGCTACAGCTCTGGATCTACACAGATTAGCAAGAGATCCTCTGTGAGGATGTGTCTACTTAAAGCAGTGGTTTTAGCTACACGCTCATATCAGCATGCTAATATGATCACAATAACAATGCTAACATGCTGATTTTGAGCAGGTATAATGTTTACCATGTTCACCATCTTGGTTTAGCATGTTAGCATGCTAACATGTACAGCACTAAACACAAAGTACAGTTGAGGCTGAGGAATGTCATTTTGTAGGGATTTGGTTTTAAACCAATATTGGACAAACTGAAATTTTGACCTGAGGGGGGTATGAATGTTTGTACCAAACTGAATGGAAATCCATCAAATAGTTGTGGGCAGAGATTTCGTTCAAAAAGACAATGTCAACATCATTAGAGGAAAAGCCAGAGAATCCCCAAAGTCAGTAGAAGTCATCATCTAGAAACCATATGGGCTTGAGTGAAAACTTTGACCCACTGGTGACGCTACAGAAAAAGTCAAGGGATCACCAACGTCATTAGGACTCATTCTTTGGACGGCACAAATGCCTGTACAAAGTTCCATAGCAATCTATCATACATTTGTTGAGATATTTCAGTCTTGACCAAAGTGGCAAACGAGCATATAGCAATGCTAGTATAGCTAAATTACTTTAACATTTTACACGATCACAATAACAAACCTGATGATAGTTCAGAGACATATGTGCTCTCTGGATGTGCTTCAAATTGATTGTTGATTTAGCAGTAGACATTAAAATTTCCTCAAGACCTCATTTTTAAAAAAGCCTATATAAATAAACCTAACTCCACTGCTAATAACTGACTTAAAACTTCTCTCATGTGAATTATGAAATGATAATTCTTCTGGTTGACATCTGATGAGCATGAGGTTATTATCATCATAGAGACTATATGAGTCAGCTGCCTGCCTCTGCAGCCTCCCACACAGCCTGCAGGCCTTCAACCCTACTGCTCCCACAGATCAGCACTGTGAGGAAACCCATCACCACCATCTGAAATACATCTGTCCAAGCTACAGCCCTCAGACCTCAGTACACACATGCATGCCCTTATCTCTGCCTCTCTCTCACACACACAGACACACAGACATAACAGTATACAGTAGAGGATCAGCAAGAACATCCCTTCTACTCTACTAAATTATATTTGTTAGTACATCTGTTGCTACATCTGCTTTGAGGCAGCTTTGCCCTGCAGTACCCTGCTCTGCCTTGGCAAGCTGGACAGTTTACTCTATCAGTGTTTATGTTAAGAGACACTGTATTTATTCAGGTGTTTCACTTAAGAAGAAACAGAAAGGCTGCACACCAAGAGGCATGTTTTTTCTTGTATCTTTCATCCTACAGCGTGTTCAACAGTACAACAGTGCTTTTCAAACAAGCAATTCCTTTTTTTCCCTAAAAGCTCAAACAAAACACATACATTTATAGGGTTTTTCCGTTTGTTTAAAGTTCAAAATCATTTTCACAACTTTAAGCTGGCCACAGTGTTGTGGTGCAGCAATGACATGACTTACAGATGCCATGACACTGATATTTTTTTCGCCCTTTTTGTCACCCCTTAGTGACCCAGATTGAGAGTGAGTCGTGACCCAGACTGTGGCAAAAATAGTAGCAAAGAATTTTAGTAAGTCTACAGGGAGAATAGGTCTGCAGTAATAAAAATCAAATTAAATATTTACAGAGTGGCACTAAGTAATAATAAAATATTTTTAAAGTTGCACTAGTCAATATTTTATACTAACAATGGATCAAACTCTGCAGTTCCCCTCAGCTCTACAAAGCATTTCAGCATCTTTTAGCTCTTGTTTTGATTTCACTGGTACTCTTGCACTCGTTGACATCATTTCCAGAAGCAGCAGGCAGCTATTTTGAGCAAAATGAACTCTGATAAAAAAAAAAAAAACAACTCAGTGTTCACTATCTGCCCCAAACGGTAGACAGACAAAAATGAGCAACTAGCCAGTGAACAAAGTGCAGCATTTAGCAGCTAAAGAGCCAGATGTTTCCATCAGGAGACCAAAACAGAAAACATAATGGGAGTAAATAGAGTAAATTTTGGACTGGAAATTAAAGCTAACGTTGCTCTGTATCTGCTGGATGTGTAAATAGGCAACTGATTTCTAAGACATTTGGCATGTCGACTGTCTAAGACGTTAATGCATTTACACCTTTACTTGTTCTGCTGCCAAGTGGCAAAAGAAAATAAATGATCACTGTTTGAAATACAGCTCAGAGTGTACAAATGACTTGAATGATGTTCATAGGCTCTTGCCCAGCAGTGTTTATTTAACATTTCTAAGATGGTTTTGAAAAAACCTGCTAAAAGCCAAATTCCAATCCCTCATTATTTGATTACTCTAAATGGTCATTGAAAATCCACAACAACAAAAAAAAAAACAGGCCCCTGATTAAAATTGCTGTGCGAAGTGATTTCAATTCAATTCAATTTTATTTATATAGTGCCAAATCCTAACAAAAGTTATCTCAGGGCACTTTTCACATAGATCAGGTCTAGACTGTACTCTTTAGTTTACATAAACCCAACATTCACCCATGAACCTAGTGACAGCAGCAAGGATGAAAAAGGGAGTTGAACCTTGCATGAGGGTGTCACGCCTGCTGCTTCATCTCCACAACCATCTGCATTTGATTAACCAGCCTGTTTGTCCGTTCACTCACGTCCCCTGTCATTTCAGTTCCTTATGGGCCTTTTTCAGACATTGTGACATGACAAAGACCGTGAAAGTAACAATAACTTCAATAAAGGCACTTCACGTGGCACACTGACATGGCTCACTATCAATTACACCTGTGCTTTTCCTGCTATGACAAGTAAATAATGTGTGCTGTGTAAAGCTCCCAGTATATATCTATATTTGCCGTTTTCTGCCAGAGTGACTAAAATGCATCAGTGTTCCCACCTTGTTTTGTTGTATCTGTACCCTCCTGTTTTTTTAATCTTCAATCCCAGCAAGCTTTTTGTGTGTCTGTTTGATTTTGTTTGCCACTGCTGATGGGCTACCTGCTGCTGGCTCACAACCTTCCTATTGATAAAATAAAGCCTGCTTTTACTCTACTGCTTCTGTCTGCCGAGTCTAAATGCGAGTCTCAATCCAGAATTGTTAGAGGAATTTACATTGAACACAGACACTGAAATACAGATCTGTCTTCTATCATTATTCCTAAAACTTTATTTCCATTTACAGGATGTTGTGCAGCAACAAAAACACTAACCCCCTGCAGCTCCATATACAGTATGGAATATGAGTAGATGGATCATCAAACAGAGGAAAAAAACATTTCCATATTCAGCCCTGTGTTTACAGCTCGCCATATGTTTCCAGTTTGTGCGTGTATTCCTGACATGCTGAAAGCTGTATCTGAGACCACCCTGTGATGATGTAATTATCCAAGACAGGATATGCAGCAGAGGGGATTGTAGCCCAGGGGACCCTCCCTCAGTGCAGTAATATAATCACCTGACTGAAGTCATCAGAGTGAGCTGCAAATACACTCGCACCGTCTGGGAATCCAATAGAAATGCTTCAACTGTAAACTCTCTTCGTTAGAGGTAACTTAGAAGATTGATTAGAAATTGAAACAATTTATTTTTCTTGTGACAATATATATTTTTGCAATGTAGTTGCAATATTTGGCCATATTCTTGAAATATTTATTTTCTTTAACTATTAGGGGTTTTTTGTTCTATTTTGCAATCAGTGTTCCACTTGTATGCTGATTTTTGATCTCATCAAAAAAAGTAAATGATCCTATTGATAAAGGTGACTGGTACTTGAATTTTCCTTGATTTATCAAATGCTTTTGACAATATTGACTTTGAAATTTTTCTAAGCAAACTACAACATTATGGTGTCAGAGGTGCAGCTCAGTGGAAGCTATATGTATGGGAAGAAGCAATATGTATATGTAAATGGTCACAAATCTCAAAGTGTAAAATCATCAAATATGGTGTCCCACAAGGATCCATTTTAGGGCCACCCCTCTTCATTCTGTATATAAATGATTTTGTGAATTCCTCTAACATTTTACATAAAGTTTTATTTGCTGATGATACACATTTATTCTAATCATACAAAAATCTCAATGATCTGCAAAATCTATATGAAGAACTGGTTAACATGGATACATGGTTTAAATTTAATAAATTATCCTTAAATATAAGCAAGACAAACTTTTCATTCAACAATAATGTTGAACATGTTTGTATCAAAATAAACAGTTGAGTTATTGAGAGTCCTTCAAATTCCTGGGGGTTCATATTGACTAATTTTTAAACTAAGCCATATCGATGAACTGATGAAAAAAAATGTCCAAATATGTTGGGTTTATTTTTCAAGTTGAGGCTTTTTCTTCCACTGTAGCACTTCTAACCATGCCAAATACTGTAATGTTATATGGTGCAATACCTTTTCTTAGTTATCTAGAGAAACGATAGATTTTACAGAGGAAAGTTGTACGTGTCTTATCACAGTCCAAGGTAAATGCACCCACTGACTCTGCTTTCCACAGCTACAGTCTTCTGAAGCTCACTGAATGTAATATTGTTCCAATGCTTGTCTAATGTATAATGTTGGATCTGTGCTCAATGACAGACTTTGTGACCTTATTCCAACTTACCTTCCCTCACATACACATGAAACCAGAAAAAAGCATCTTATAAAGGTTAAGAAACATACAAGCTTTAGTATGGTTAGCAGATGTCTGCAGGTGTGGAATGAGTTTGATAACGCTATAAAAATGTCATCATCTGTGTCTGTTTTCAAAAAGAGCTTAAGGCAGCAGTCGCTACTAAAATATGTTGAAGCTAGAATAACCTGAATGGCTGGGGAGATCTAAACTAGTTATTCCACTCTGAAATCCATTTAAGCTGTACTGTTATTTCCACTTGCCATATGTCTCTATTTACTGTATCTTACCTATTAAATCAATGTTTAGACAGATGGAATAAATGTCTTTCGTAATACTTTTTAGATTCTTAGCTTAGTCTGCTGCTGTATAATACATGCACATCTTAATTCTAGACAACGTGTTAGTAAACACATATTTTAAATACTATCTGTTTAGTGTCTGGGCCCCTGTTCACAAGATTCAGATAGCTTATGAGGGTTTCCCATTTCACATACCTCCATTATATCTTATAAGATTATATTTTAACTGATTTGTGAATGAACTGAACAGACCTGTAGGCTTGAGACTTGAACTCAGGTCAGAATTAAGTCACAGAACTGGCATTAGGACTTGCCTCGTGTGTGTAGAGATAATTATAGGCAGGCCTTAAACATTTATTATATTTGCCCTATGCACTGAAAGGGCTTGGCAGTGCTATGTAAAATCTAACTTTCAAATGAAACATAACACTATTTTTTTAAAAAAATGTTCAAAATGCTAATTTGTAGGTCAGCATTTAGAGACCTTGAAAGTAAACAACATCTTGAAACTTGCATGTGAAGACGTCTGTGAGTTCTCTCAAAACACTCAAAAACAGCTCGGCTGCTTTGAAGTGTAAAATGTAAATTAATATACTATATGTTTTCTGTATTTGACTGACAGAGGTTTTTTAAGCCCAAAAAATGTTTCAGAAAGTGAAGAGAAAGATTTAGCAAATTTAGCTGCTGGCTATTAATAGAATGTAACTGAATGAAAGAGACAAAATAAAAAATTTCCCACTTTTAATCCAAAATCTACACACTGTTTAATATATGATCTAATTGCTCTTGTATAAATTAAAGGAAGAGCAGCATCCTCGTGACTCTGCACTGACACTGTGTGGATGGACTAACCAAGGGACTCAGGGGCCCTCCTGACTTTAACAGGCAGTCTGTGCCTTTTAGGTGACGGGGGGCTGTGTAACATGAGTCGGGATGAAAACTGCGCTGGATCCGACTACCAGCGCAGATGCTCTTCGCCAAGGAGAGAGAGGAGGTGCATGATGGATCCCGTCCCACTGCTGCTCATCATAGTCGCATCTTTACCATGTTGCTCGGCAGTCTACACCGGGCCCCTACAACCGGAGATCTCCAATGGCACTTTCCATCACTTTTATGTCCCGGACGGAGATTACGACGACACTGAGGACCCGGAGAAGTGCCAGATGCTGTTTAAATTCTCGGATGTGTATCCGTGCAGGTTCAACGAGGAGAGCGACTCCGTGGTGCGGGACGACTTCATCCTCACAAAGCTGCAGGCGGAGGACTCGGCGCGGCTACTGGAGAGCATCGGACGGACTGTGGCGCACGACCTGGACGGAGAGGACAGCTACGGCAAGTTCCTCCGCCGGGAGATCTCACAGATCGGCGAGGCGTTTTCAAACGTGGACAAATCCCTGCTGGAGCTGGAGGTGAAGTTTAAACAAAGCCAGGAAACTGAGCTGAGAGAGGAGCAACAGCTGAACGGCCATGTGGTGAAACAAGTGGGTGACATCAGGGACAGTCTGAGGGAAACTACGGACATCTCTGTGGGACTGAAAGACAAACATGAGCTACTGGCTCTTATCATTCGCAGTCATGGTACTAGACTGAGCCGCCTGAAAACAGAGTTTCTTAATGTGGGATTATAATAGGGGTTATGGCAGCTTTATTGTGTGTATGTGCGTGTGCGTGTGCGTGAGAGAGAAAGAGATGAGACCCTCCAGTTTAACAAACAACTGGAAAGTTCATTGTGGCTTAGGAATATTACTCCCTAAGTATCTTGAATATCTCTGACCTCTGGTTATCCGCGTTTCTTGGAAATGTGTCATTAAAGGGAGCTCAAACAAAAACACCAACACATTCCACTGAGTCAGGAGGGGAAAAGGAAATGTGAACAAAAAATATGTCTGCAAGGAACCCTCTGTGCCACCTCTGAGAAAGACATTTATTCAGAAGAGAGTATGAAAATAAAACTCTTTCCAAGTGGATTTATTGGCCTCTGAATTAATAATACGGCCACTTTTCTGTCTGTATGATTTAAATTATGCTGTTTACGGTCATGGGTTATCATAACTGATCAAATAAAAGCTTAATATTCATCTTAATCTTCATTTTGGTTGTCAAATTCATGAGTTTTCTGCTTAATATGTTACTTATTTGTTCTGAAACATACCGTGTCATACATACAGCGATGTTTTGTTAAACTCCATCCTTTGAAGCTTGAGGTTTTGCAATGAAACCTTTGAAATCTGAACTTTTACATTTTCAGCGATGGAAAGTGACCCCCTCCTCTCCTGTCGTGACTTTACATCACCATGTTTTGTTGTTGGCGCTACAAGTGGCAGTGACTCGACTGTCCCTTCAAGTGGCCCCGGTTAATTGGCGTCTGAAGTATGTCACTGCCTCCCGCTTCCATCTGGAAGTCATCGACTCGAGTATGAAATATGTTTGTCCAAAGGCAGCCGCTGTTGGCATTATCTACCCTTTTCTCTGTCACAATCTATAAAAATTGCGGTTGATACGAAATGTTGTTGTGTTGAAATTCTCCGTTGCTTTGGATGATGTCATTGTTAAGATGTACAGCTTGTTTAAAACACTGTCGAAATGCTCCACTTTGGCTCTTCTGCTGTGTCGACATACAGAATCTTATTTCAGACAAACTGTTTGTGAGGAAAGTTGCGTGGAATTCCTGAAAGACATTAACTCTGCCCTGAAGGGTCATACATACAAACCAATCCACTGTCAGGCTGTTTTAATTTGCGGTGCCTTGAATTTAATATTTTGAATGCCTTTTGCTAGTTATCAGTGTATTTAACTGTCATTTAAAAAGTTTTTGTTCCAGCCAACGTCTGAAACAACCACAAAGTAACTGCCATAAGCGTGCCCACTTTTTTACAGAGATAATGTCTCTGCAGATGTGAAGGAGCCAGATGGGCTGCCATGGGCGCAACTGGGTGTGATTTCCTCTGTCTGGTTTTCCTCACAGTCCAGCTTCCCCTGAGGGACCCCTTTTTGAAAACAGCTCTGTGTAGCGCAGCACAGTGTAGGCCAGCCCTGTCAAAAAACCCGGTGCTGCAGGAGCTCCATGAGCACAGAAACCCTATATGTCTATAAGGCTCTTAATTTCCAGGGGCACCGCAAAGGGTTCCTGTGAAGATTTGATTAAAAGATTTGGTTAAAATTTCCACTGTAAGGTAGCAAGGCTCACTAAACCTCCCAGTAAGACCCACCCATCTTACCTAATTTGTCTTTTTTGGCTCAAATCGTTAATTCCTCCTATAGAGAAATATTTTTTCTGTGAATGGGATTCAAGGTCTGTTGCTTTGAAAGCAGGAAGTCCTGCTGTTTGAAGAATGTATTCTCCTCACAGACATATTTTAAGGACAAACAAAGAAAGGTCAGGAATGCGGACCAGAGTTGACCTGAGAACACTCTGATCCCTCTCTGTGCACATGCCTGCCAGGCGTTATTATTAGACAGATGAGCGCTATTTAAATACTACTACTGCGCCTGGTCCTATTATTATCACTGCAGTTAATAATAATACTACTATTACTTCCAGTAACTACTGTACATTTGCCACTGCAACTTTTTCGGTTAAGAGTTGCTTGAAGGTAAAGACAGAAACTGGTGATTTTTCACATGTTAATAACAACAGAATGGCTTTAATCACTCAGAAAACTCCATCTACTGATGAAGATGCATCAGCTCACATGCATATGTGAGGATAATATGAGGCTTCAGCGGTCTGAGTTAGTCAGATTAACTGGATATCTTCCAAAGTTAGTCTTTTTAGTAAAATGTCCATATTTGTGTCTCGACCGAGAGTTTTCCTGTTCAGCTGCAGTGGAAGGATCGTAACAAAAAGAGGGAATTTGAGACAAACAAGGTAGTAACTTTAAAAGATAATGACTTGACTAATTTGGAAGGCTGAAGCCACTTAGTATCTTCAAATAAACTTTTAATTACATTTTTTTTCACAGAAGGAGGCTTGTGGACTTTGGCCCCCATCACTTACATTTAAAGTGCATAATGAAGGGATCTTCTAATGGTCAGTATGGACAGCAGGAAAGATTACAGCAAGAAAAACACGTGTTAGTGTTTATTTGGACACCTGACTGTTGTTTTAGGACAGACTTGATAAAGTGTGAACCCGTCCTTTGGATGCTCAAGTACAGGGTGTAGTGATTTTGCATGTTTAACAGCTGCTGTGTTGCAAAACAACATAATAGATCATTTCGTCAGAGGTGTAAAGTAAGTACTTTTACTCTTACACTATTCGTGTCCAGCTTTTAGGCACTAGCCGTTTTTACCTCCCTACATTTCAGAGGGAAATATGTACTTATTACTCCACCACATTTATCTGACAGCTGTAGGTTGTTGTCACTTTAAAGAGTGGGCTTTTATGTGATGTTTATGTGATGTAATACATGCAGTGAGCTCATAAAATTTGATTCGCTGTTTATAAAGTATTTTATATACAGCTTATAGTTCCAACCAGCCAGGAGTAATTGATGTAATTAGACCACTTAAATCATTATAATAAACACAGAGACTTGGACACATGGACTTTTTAGTGAAGTAGGAGACATCTTGTGTCCAGCAGTTAAACTTCTAAGATGAAATACAGTACCAGTCAGAAGCTTGGACACACTCTCCCATTCCCTTGACTGAGAAAGTGTCCAAACTTCTGACTGGTACTGTATTTCATCTTAGAAGTTTAACTGCTGGACACAAGATGTCTCTAGTTTAACTAAGAAGTCCATTCTCAGTGTTTGTGCCTTGGAGGCTTTAAGTTTCCACATCATACCTATGAAAGTTGAATATTAGACCAGAATTGGCTACAGCCTTTTTCATCTAAAGTTGTGATGTCACAAATCATGTTTGTAGGCCCGCCCTTAAAAATCAGATTTTCAATGAGCACATAAATCATCAGTCAAGCTCAAACGTCCGACAGTAGGAACAAGAAGAAAAATATATTTTGAGTAGAGGAGGACTTTAGGGGGAAAAAAATTATGGACTATTGCACAGTGGTATTGATATTTTTAAAGAGTCGGATTACGCTGCCAGGGGGCCAAAAGGAAAAATTGCTATTGAGGGAAAATTATTAACTTTGTTGAGAAATGTCCCATGTGAACACAACAAAGATTAAAATAATAAAGACGCCAAGGCAGGATTTTAACAAAGAGCCTCTCTGCAGGACTGGGCCGCAACATAAGATAATAATCCAGCCCTGAGTCGGTCGCCCATTTCGCCCAGTGTGTGACTCAGCTTTGCTCCAACTTCTGCAGTGTGTACAAGTCATTCATGGGCGGTATTAAACAGCGATTTACTGCTCAAACAAGAATATCATCGCTTCATCATCTTTCAGCTTGTCAGAAAGAACAGATAATTTTATTATAGAATTTATATTCTGAACTATTAACATTTGAAAAACCACAGTCTCCAGTGGCCAATCTGGTTTTAACCAACAATCAGGATTTCTTTCTTTGCTGCAGCTGCAAATAATAAGTCTATGAAGACAATAAATATACTTTGGGCCACACAATAGTAAAGAGGAACTGCTTAGAGTAGAGAAACTTCAGGAAATGAGTGAAGCCAGCATTTGGATTAGATGTCAGACAGATTTAATTTCTCACAGAAGTTGTGGGAAAGTAATTACAGCCCACAGTGGCTGGTATGCATGCTGTCAAAGGAAAAAATATCATCCTTTTAAAATAATCGATCATACTACAAGTGCAAGTCTGCATTGTTGTCAGAATGTCTGAAGTATGTGATCAGTTTTTGATGTATATGTATTGCATTTCTTTTTTTTTAAATCGATCATTGTAGTTTAAAGAAAGAGGTTTTATACCACTGCTTCACTTTTTTTTCCTGTCCTATTTTATTTGGATCGTTTTATTGTTGCCAGTTTTGGTCACTGACTCAAGTTTTGGTCTCTGACTTTTGGACATTTAAGTGTTCAGAAGTGGTTGTATGAAACAGATGCCTGCAAACAGCTGCTGTTTAGAAACATGCCGTAAAAGTTTTGCCTCCGTTAGCAGACCTCTCTTTCTGCTGACATACCAGTGAACTCATGTCATCGTATAAGAAGAAAGAAGACAGCAAAAAGGTTTAGATTATGTCTGTTAGGCGTGTCACACAGGGGAAATAAAATAGTTTTGCATGGCTGTTTTATTTTTCAAAAATATTTCGATGGGGGTACGACCTCAAGAACAACAAAACATTTCCCTCAAACACAGTTTGGTCTTAATGCTCATATTTTTCCCTTGAATAAACACAAATGCATCTGCATACATACAATTCAAAAAGTACATCTACATATCTTGTTTTGAATGGGTACATAATGATACACAGTTGCCCTTTGAAATGTGATGGTACACATCCAGAGTTTCATCTTCAACACAGATTTCAAAGTTGTGCTATTGATCTTCTGCCAGTGTTTCTTTTTCTCTTTTTTTTTCAAACTAGCATATTTTACAGGAAGAAAAATTTAACTATTCTCTTCTTGAAGAGCAAGCAATAACACTGAACAGTTCATTCATAAAGAGGGACAGAAAAAAAGCACCAGAGGAACTGAAATCATCTTCAGTCAAACGTCTCCCTCTTTTTCTTTTTCATGTGAGCGAGAGCCAGTGTCCTGTGCTCTCTCCGTGTCAAGCTGTCCGTGTGAAGGCTCTCTCTGCTGAGTCCCTGGGTAAAAACTGTCCTCTGAACAGGGCTCGTCACTGTTTCAGGATGAGACAGGTGTCTGATAGATGTGCGGCGGCCTGTCACACACAGCCGTTCTCCTGCCTGGGCTTGTGCACCACAGGGGTGTGCGGAGGGTAGAGGGAAGGAGCGAGTGTGCACAAGAAGCCAGCCAGCAATGTAAGGCCCAGTCCACCCCAAGCACAAAACATGGACCAGCCATAACCGTGACTGATGTCATCTGGTATTCCAAACATGTAGCGAGGATAGCGGGACAGTTCAAAGTTGATCCCGGCCACACATGTGCAAAGGGAGATTATGCAGCATGTCCCTGTCAGAGAGGAAGATAAAAAAAAAAAAAAGTCAGACACGACAACAACCCAATTCCATCTCCTCTGATGCATCATTACACCACTTTCTCATTAACAAAGACCTTACTGCCCCTGTGTGGTGACTTAGGGTAGTGGTCTTTACATAAAGAAGCTCTCACCTCCCATGAGGAAGAGCAGTCCAGCGACATACTGCATCAGATCATGCTCCTTACAGCATCCCAGCACCCCAATGATCCAGCCGAACAGGATGATGGATATGGCCATGCCTATGAAGCTGACCGTCATCCTCTGGAGGTCTGCAAAGCGCACAAAGAAGTGGCAGTGTTCGGTTTGTTGGGGTCATGCCAAGTTTCACCACCACATGAATTCATAAGATTATGAAAATGCTTTTTTTGGGGGGGGGGGGGGACTCACGGAGCGCGTGCCACTCATCCTGCCTTATTGTCTTCGTCAGATTGATTGGCAGATTTCTTGGGAGCGCCGCTGATGAGTAGTAGTATTTTATTGGTGTGCAGCGCGGAACCAATCCTGTGGATGTAAACAACACAAAAGGAGGATGTCACATAAGCATTGCAATCAGATGAAGAGGATATCACAAGGCTCTCTGCTGCCACCCCTCCCCAAAAAAAGAAGCACCCAACCCCCTTCCAACACCACCCACCCATCCATCCACCCACACTATTGTAGAGTATTGTACGCATATGGAGGCTTCTGTTACTATGGCTTGCCCTTTTGTGCTGGAAAATACATCACGTCGATTGCATCGTAACAGTACTCCTTGTAATACTGCGTAGGCCTTGAGGGGTCTGTGCGCAGCATCAGCACCTTAGCGCATTCGTGCACAAAGTGTTTACGGATGGCGCCTCTCACACACACACACACCAACACACACACACACACACATCACTAATGTCCAAAACAAACACATTAAGATAGAGTTGCACACAAAAAATATGTTTCACCAAAACCAAACCTTTAAAGATCAAATCCTCTGTCTCCAAGTCAAACCCCCCTCGGTGGCACTTTCTCCACAGTCCCGTGATGGTGGAGTTGAAATGCCGACTGCAGAGGGACTCCATGGCCGGGGCAGGAGGCAAGAAGTGCCGCTTAGCCCGCAGCAGCATCTCGCCGCTGACACTGGAGCCTCTTCTCTCCACATTTTTCTCCTTTGGCAACATGCGAAGTGGGAGATTGTTGTTGGAGATGTAAATGTAGCCTGGGTCGTTTCTTTTGTTTGAATAATTCTTGCAGCGTTCCCGGTGCCTCCTCGCATCAGTCTCGTACCAGTTGTCAGTGCTTATCGCCACTGCAATCAGTCCCAAAGCGCAAAATGCCAAAAAGAGACCCGCCACGGTTAAAGTCCTCATAGCAGCCATGTTCCATGCGTTTCTCGCCTCGCTGCCGTGATATTTCCACGGGACAGCAGGAATCCGCTCCTGGCTGCTGCTGCTGCTGTCAGTGTCTGAGGCGGGGAGGAAATTCAGCAATACCTGGAAATCTGAGATGCAAAGGAATCCCCAAAGCCCTCATATCTTTGATTTGTCAAGCATTGCCGAAAAGAGACAAATTCCGAGGCAGAGGATAAATAAATGTGGGCCCTGGATGAGCTATATTTTGGTTGTCTTCTCTCGCCTCTGAACTCACTCTAGCCTAGATACTGGTCAATCCAATATTTCTTTCCAGTAGATGGAGACAGAGCAAATATTTGAAAGCACCACAAGCCCCACTCCCCATGCCTGCACTCACAGCAGATCATCATGATCTGCAGGGATAGATTGTTACCAAAGTTTGACAAACTTGTGCTATAGAGGAAGTATCCTCTCTCAGGTGTTTTGTTTTTAACCATCCACCATATCACATCAGCTACTGTTGTCTAAAGTGTTGAGTTATGAAATACCAAAAGATAGATCATATTAAACTGCTCAAAGGGCCTCATTTTCTCTGTCTAGCATACAGGAAACAGTTTCATCACATCCAACAGATTGTCTGTGGTAACTTTCCATCCCAGTGAGGCCACACAGATCAAGAAATACATGAGCAGTTGGTAAAAATGACTAAAAGTGTCAAACAAGGATTCATTGGACAGATGAAAGTATGTCAGTGGATCTGGGTAGATCTGGGTCTTTTTGGGGGGAAAATATCACAAAACTAAACAAGTTACAGAGACACAGACTGTCCATTTCAGTCATGTTTTCACTGGTTTCATTCTCATGGTCAGTACTTCCTCAATTTAAACCATAATGCCACACTAAAAGAGGAACAAGCCAGATTCCAAACTTCACTTTTGGTTTCGGCATCTTTGTTCAATCACTCTTGAAAATTCCTATGAACAAAACTAAGTGGGGATTTATTTTGACTGAAACGTGATAGGAATAAATGAGTGAATCACATTTTCTTCTGCACTGCCAGGGCAGCCTGATTTTTTTCTATTTAATCACAGAGAGTTAAATTAAAGAACAATATCATTAGACTTAAGTTTTTCATCTTGTGTTAGGAATGTGTGCACGGTTAAAGTTAGTGTTGCTCTGAAGTCACATCACAGCAGCACTAAAACAGAGGAGGAGGGGGGAGAGTAGAAGGGCACAGCATTGAATATGTGTGATATTACATAATGTCTGTGTTAAATGTGTAAATGTTTGTAATTTTTCCACAAATATGCAAATATGGATACTAAAAAAGCATATTTTTTCATATGGTTTGGTGTAGATACACCTGCTGTTGTCACTTTTTTCTGGGCCATAATAAGAACATTATGAATAATTATGAATGTTGTATAATTGCTTATAACCTGCTGTCAAAACATAAGACTCATTGTGAATTTCTTAATAATCATACCTCTTTGAACATGCTTTGAACAAGTAGCAAATGCAAATATCAATATGATTGGCTCATATATGACACGGCCTTCAGGAACTAGCTGATGGTATGAATTTGACAGGGTTTATGTAGACTGTAGGGTCCGGCTTATTTCTCGCTTTCAGTTCCTATTTTTTGGTGAAGTCAGAGCTCAGCGACGTTGCGTGTGTGTTTGTCAGTGAAGAAACAAGAAGAGGTTAACATTCATCACCAGCTTCACGAACCAAAGATTCTCATGCTGCCTTGTTTACATGATGGAAGGATATGTCATATCATCTGTAAGTGCAACTACTTTATTGTATCATGTTTGAGTTTCAGTCTTTATTCATCATAGTTTTATGACAGTAAATGGATTATTAATGTTTAATGTTGCTGTGCGAATCTAGAGCTGTTTCTATTTTTGAATTTGATATATTATGTTTAAATGTCACTGTAGAGACCAAGGTGAGCCTTTTGTATTTATTGAAGACTTACTTTCAGTGTTTTGTGTGTTTAATAAGGACGTGTGTATTGGTTTTCTCTAGTCTGTCTGGTATCTTTAGTCATTTACTTTGCTAACTTTATGTTCTAATGAAAGCAATAAAAAAATAAGGTTTAAAAAAGTATTTCTAATATAACAGTTGATTTCACCTATGTGTCATTCTATGCAAAAAGTGCCCTGAGATAACTTCTGTTGTGATTTGGCTCTATATAAGTGAAATTGTCTTAATTTTGGGCACACAAAGTGACACAAAATGTATTTTCACAATGACAAAAATCTAATATTTCACCTCAAAAGGCTTCAGAGGAAATTATTCCAAATGAGCCAGAGAATTATCGTCCACCCGCAGAGCTGTACCCCTACCTCACTAATGTGGGGGAGATTTATGAAGGTGAGATGACTTGATTTAACTGTTAAATAAGCTCATGGCTACAGCACATGGCCGAGTTCCTAAACCTCTGTTGCTTCTCAGACCATAGATGGACCTTCCACTCAGACCGTGTCCAGTCTGCTGACTTTGAGAATTCTCCAGTAAATCACCTCACAGAGCTGCAGTCGGTGTCTCCTCAACAACTGATACAACCCTATCGCTTCAGCAGTGACGCTCTGCCCCTTCACCTGGATCCACCACTCGCACCTCTCTCTGTGTCGCCACAAGTGAGTTCATGTGTTGAAATGTATGATGGTGCCACTACAAAAAGACAAAATCTGATATGTACCCATTTGACAGAAATGTTGAGTATGATTATTCACATTAAAACCCCAAATCATCATACTACACCAAGAAAAAACAAGTTCAGTTTTGAATGTGGTCTTATTGAGCACGCAGCTGTATTGTTTTGCACTGATGAAAGACCATTGTGTCAAGTGTTACTACATTGCTGTGATTCACATATTTGCTCACTGTATTTCCCCTGAGTCAAAAGACATTTACACACTGCAGTCAAGTCTTTATAAGCATGAAAGGACTAATACAAGAAAAAACAATTATTCTTTAAATTTTATTTTTAGGTAAAATTGGAACACTGGCAAATATGCATTATCAGTTAATTTATAATAATAAATAAATAATTGATTATTTTATTGATTAATTCAATCAAGTACATTAAATGTGTAAAAATTTTAACAACACTGAAATTAACACTCAAAGATATTCAGTTTACTATCATAGAAGATTAAGATGACAAAGAGAATCAGCAAACTAAGCTTGAGCTAGAAAATTTTGAGCATTTTTGGTTTAAAAAATGACAAATTATTAATATTTTTAAAATTATTGCCAGTTCATATTATGTTTATTGACTAATCAATTCAATCTAAAAACAAAATGCATCTACAAAAATACAAGGCGTAATGTGGAGAGTTGGGGATATTTTCTCTAAAATGTCATATACACCACATGGTCTTGCTGAGCATTGAATTCTATTTTGGCGGAGTTAACTTCCTCTTTTAACACAATGACAGTGTTTAAACAAAAATGTCAAGCGATGAATAATAACAAACAGGAAATTTGTAGCTTTATCGCTTCTTTGTGTTAACTTGACCTACAACAAGCTTTTCTTTTAAAGATCCCATATTACACCTCATCCCTGTGCTACCAGTACCCATCGTCTGCCTCACCACCCCATTACTACTCAGAAGGGGAACCAAGAGCAATCAGTCCCCCACTCGAGGTATCAGAAGGGGAGGACGAATTCGAAGACCACAGTCACTCTTCCTTAAGGAAAGACACTAGTACGTATTTCCAATTCCAAATTTCTGCTGACATTAAAACCCAATACACTGAAAGTCACACTGAAGCTCAGAAAAACTGCCAGACGAGACAAAATTGCATGACTCAGTCTCATATTTTCCAATCTAGACAACAAGAAGAAAATCCGCTTGTACCAGTTCCTCTTGGACTTGCTAAGAAACGGTGAAATGAGTGATAGCATCTGGTGGGTCGACCAGGACAAGGGCATCTTCCAGTTCTCCACAAAACACAAAGAAACTCTGGCAAACCGCTGGGGTATTCAGAAAGGAAACCGGAAAAAAATGACCTACCAAAAAATGGCTCGAGCTTTGAGGAACTATGGTAAAACTGGAGAGATTAAAAAAGTAAAGAAGAAGCTAACCTACCAGTTCAGTGAGGAAGTTCTGAGGAACCTCTATTCACGTCAGTATCACTGATGAGTAAACAAAGGCTGTCTCTTGTTACAATGAAAATCACTAAACTCAACAAGATTGTTTTGCTTGTAGATTCGCAATTTCATTTAGTTTTTTCCACCAAGTTGTCTTACTTATTTATTTGTATTGCTATTATGCCTTCTCTGTGGCATTTATTAACTTACATTTAAACAGCTTCATTTCAGACTTAAGTTTGTGTCTCTATACAAATATGATTTATGATCAGTGACACAAAAATTCAAATGTTATTATGTAACATTTTGTATTGAATGTGTGTAAATTGAAAAAAATGTTTTAGTCATTTTGTCAAATTACTTCAATGAACTGAATCTATTTTGAAACAGCACATTGGGGCTGGGCAATATAACGATATTATATTGATATTGTGATATGAGACTCGATGTCATCTTAGATTTTGGATATCATAATATCATGATATGGCATATGTGTTTTCTTTTCCTGATTTTGAAGGCTGTATTACATTAAAATGATGTAATTTTTCTGGACTGGACAGACTGTTTTAGTTGTTCTATTATTTGCCTTTACCCACTTACTAATTATATCTATGTTACTGACGATTATTTATCGAAAATCTCATTGTGTAAATATTTTGTGAAAACACCAATAGTCCCCACAGTATTGTCTCAATATCAGTATCAAGGTATTAAGTCAAAAATATTGTGATATTTGATTCTGTCCATATCACCCAGTACTACAGCACATAGAGCATATTTAAGAACAGGACTTCTTTCTAGCTCTGCACAGTACAAAAAAATGTTTAAACCCTGTTTAAATAGCTTTACAAATAATATTCTTTGTCAGTCTGTACAACAAAATACCCTTGAGGCCTGCAGGATCCACCACACATAGCCTACACACAGGCCAAACTCAAACATACTGTTCACACAAATGGGAGAAAAAGAGGTGCGGAGAGTGGGTGATGAGATTTGTCATATATGCAAAAAACATCATATTTAGTAGGAGGCTCAAAAATCAGGTCAAAGTAGACAAAAAAAGAAGATAGATGGGCTACATACAGTACATAAATACTTATACACAGAAATACAGCAATGTAAAAATATTCCATTACAAGTAAAAGTTCTGCATTTTACGTAAAAGTATTAGCAGTAAAATGTACTGAAAGTATTAAAGTGAAAGTAGTGGTTTGGCCATATACAACATCATTCGATTATTAATACTGAAACATCAGTGTGTAAGCAGTATATTACTGTTGTAGCTGCTGGAGGTGGACGGAGCTAGTTTCAACTACTTTATTTATTTTGGAGGTTTATTTATCTCCAAAAGGTCACCAAATAAATCTGAGGGGTCATGAGCTGATTAATGGGAGAGGAGAGAAGAAAAAACAAAGTTCTGATACACAGATCTGTTTTCAGTTTTTGAAAATTTTGTCTAACCTTTGAAATATTGGCTCATTTGAATATTGAAATAAAACCATGTGAGAAGTTTAGAGGAAAAAATCACTATTTTGGTGGAGCTGTTAACAACTCATAGAAATGTGAACCCGACTACACACTACTTTTTGTAAGATGTCAAAAGTCAAAAAGGTTGGAAACCAGGTTGGGTTGGGTTTAATCTTTAACGATGTGTTCTATTTTAAAAGTTTGTTATATTATCCATTGTGTCAGACCTTCTTCTAAAAGTAATTAAAGCTGTCAGATAAATGTGTGGAGTAGAAAGTACAATATTTCCCTCTGAAATGTAGTGAAGTGGAAGCATAAAGTAGTATCCAATGGAAATAGTCATGAAGGCTACATGTACATCAAAATTGTATTTAAGTACAGTACTTGAGTAAATGTACGTAGTTACTTTCCACTACTATCTATGTACACACATTATTATGTGATAAATGTCTATAGTATTTGTATGACAATATAGTATACCCTTATATCATAGTTCATCATAGTGCTTCTGGTGTTGACAAGCTCATCCATTGCACCCTTATGATTTAGTTAAATTAACTGAACAATGTATTATGTACTACATACTGTATTACATACTGAAGCCTGTGTTGGTTTATCTCAATTGTGATGAATGATTCTTCGATATTTTTCACGTTACTTTACATTTAGGTTTACTGTCTGGACGTTTCCTGCAGGACGGTGTTGCGGGGCTTTTAGTCGCCTAGACAGAGCACCGCCCTCCCATAACAGTTTCCTTTGACGTCACGAGATTCAGCCAATCAGAGCCCAGATATTGTTTCGGTGCAAATTTCAAACTTGGTGGAGTCGACAACGAACGGGTAGCTGATAACTGCAGACACTCCAGTATTAATAGTGTCTTTTTTATTTTTAAAGACAGCTTTCACATTAAGAAATATTATTTTTTTAAATACACTTTAGTGGTCTGTGGTGGCAACATGAGAGCGAGGTTGGTATCTTTTAATTTTGAATTAATTGCATTGTTAATTATTAAACCGTAACACTTCGGTTGGCAAACTGGTTATAAAGCTAACGCAAGTTAACGTTAGCTCTACCGTGACGCACAGAGCTGGTGCCACGCTTTGGGACGGAGTGACCACTTGCTTATGTGGCGATGAGTGTTTCTGAATGGTATTGTTGCTTTCATTTAATATCATGCCACTTGTGTGTTGTTATTGTTTAAAGCTAACGTTACATCTAATCCCACAGTAAGTTACAGCGTCGAAAGCTAGCTAATGTTAGCTCGCTTACCGGATCAATGGGTTGAGGCATTTGACGATAAACTCTGAGCTACCAGCAACACTGGTTACTGAATTTAAAATCCTGACGGATGGTGAAACTGGTTTGACTGGTATGGGGTGTTAAAATATAGGTTCACAATTTTTCGAGTCTTTCTTAAAACATATGAACACCGAAAGAGGTTTTTCCTCGCTGTAATCATTCCTCCAGTTCAAACAGGCCATTAAAATATCAGCTTCATTGATCTGAAGCTTAAATGAGGCGTCAGCAGTCTGAATTAGTCATATCAAGTGGATATCTGCCAAATTCCCTCTTTGTGCTTCCCTCTTGAGCTGCAGTGGAAGTACAGTAACAAAAAGAGGGACTTTTGACTGTAACGTAATGTTGAAATATATCAAATTCGTTTGACTCATTTACTCCTTTGAATTTCTGAAGCTTCATATTCGCTTGAAATAAACTTTTAAATACATTTTTATATAGAAGGAGGTTTGTGGATTTTCACCCCATTTACTTACACTGAAAGTTCATTATGAAGGGATCTTCTAATAGCCAATATGAAGGAAGAGGCAAGTTTATGGCAAGAAAAACCCATTTCATGTTCATTTAGGCACCTGACTGTTGTTTTAAGACAGGCTTGAAAATTGTGAACGCATCCTTTAAGACTACAGATTACTGACAAAATGCAATTGCTTGTTTTTCAGTGAAGTCCATGCAGCAGAGTCTGTTGCCTACCTCAACAGAGCGCTGGTCAGGTTACAAGATATTTGGGAGGAAATAGGGATACCGGAGGAACAGCGTGTGCAGAGAACCAACGATGTTCACAAACACATCAAAGTGAGTCCCACATCACCCGCTGAAGAAAGTCTAAAGCTGATTGTTGACTTTACAGAGCTAACTAACTTATACATTTTTGATTTCCCTTGCACTGCAGGGTTTGCTGGATCTAATGATTGCTGAGGAAGAGGAGCTCAAAAAGAGATTAATGAAAAACATAGAGTCCTGTCGGGAGGAACTTAATAAATTGTGCCGTGAACTTCAGCTGCCCCCCTTTGAGGTACAGGTCACATTCAGGAAATGTACACTTGCTTTCTTATTCCTCATCTAGACAATCTGCCTAATTTTCTGGATTTTTTTTTTTCTGAAGGAGGAGGAGGGCTGCACCATGTTGCAGTTGGAGAAAAACAGCCGCACCCGTCTTCAGGTGATGAGGGAGCACAAGAAGCAAAGAATGGAAGAGCTTAAGGGTCTCACTGCCAAAGACAATGAGCTGTGTGATATTTTGTGCACCACCCCTTTTTGCATTGACCATGAGTCCATCCCGTCACTGAAGGAACTAGAAGCATACCGTGCCTACCTGGATGATCTGACCAAAGAGAAGGTGTGACTGGCTTACTCTCTATTTTTAACTATTTTACTTAGTTTTCTTATCCTGGGTTGTAACATACGTGGTTTTAACTGTCTTTTCAGGAGCGCCGTCATGATGAATTTGTGAGCATGAAGAAGGAGATTATCTCATGCATGGATGATCTGGAGCGGCACCCAGAGACCAGTTTTGAAACAGATGTGATGTGTGAGGATGAGGAGGAGTTTTGTCTGTCAAATGACAACATTGCTGCACTTAAACAACTCCTCAGTCAGGTGATTTTTGTCTGATAGTTGCATCTAGATTTTTGTTTAACCGAAGCTATGATTGAACAGGCCATAACATTGTGTATGATATCTTATTGTAATACATTTTTGTCTTTTATGCCTTTATTTCAGTTGCAAGAACGCAAGGCTGAGAATGACCTTCTTTGTTCAGCACTCCGCACTAAGATCCAGGAGCTGTGGGAAAGACTTCACATTCCCCAAGAGGAAAGGGAAGCACTCTCTGAGCATATGGAAAAGTCAAAGAAGAAAAACATTGATGCAGTAAGAAATAAAATCTTTGATATTTTAGATAGTCATTTCAGACAATGCTGTTGTTCAATAAAGGACCTCTAACTAGATGTAATGTGTTTTCTGTCCATCCAGCTCCAGGCTGAAGTCGAGCGTTTAGAGGTGCTGAAAATGCAGAGCATGAAGAGTTTCATTGAGGCCATCAGAGCTGAGATTGCCCTTTTATGGGAAACATGCTTCTACAGCCAGGAACAGAAGCAAGCTTTTGTGCCGTATCATGATGGTGAAAATTTTGTTTTACTTACAAAACCTTGTCTGCGCTGAATATATGCAGTAGATTATCACAGGACTGTTTGTCTCAATGCATGTTTCTCTCCACAGACGATTTCACCGAAGAGCTTCTCGACCGGCATGAGGCCGAGGTCAAGATTCTGAAGAAGTATTTCGAGGACCACAAGGAGCTGTTTCAGGGAGTCACAAAATGGCAGGAGAACTGGACTTTGTACTTGGAGCTTGATGTGAGTACTAAACTCCTGAATTTAATGGAAAAGCATTGAAAACAAACCTTTGTGTGTGTTTGTGTGGTAACTGTATGTACTTTGCATTTCAGAGAAAAGCTAATGACCCCATGAGGTTCAACAACAGAGGTGGGAACCTTCTGAAAGAAGAGAAGCAGAGATGTGACCTGCAGAAAAGTTTGCCTAAGGTAAGGAAATGTTTAAAAAAATGAATTTTATTGACATGTTCTGTGTGCTCAGTAAACGCATGAACAGGATTGGTATTGTGGACAGTTATTAGCTTGTAGGAGAAGTTTTTAGTGAGGGATTTAAAAAAAACCTGTCTAATTAAATCAATTAGCAAGAAAGCAAATGAGGTCAAGCTAACCATATGTGAGGAGAGTGGAAACAGTTGAGGTTGTTGGCGCATTACCAAGTTGGGCCAACAGATGGTGATATTCAAACATTCAGTTAATGAGCCATGTTTATTTGATTGTGCACCAGATTTTGAGATTATTATTATTATTTTTTATTTTTTTTTAAGAAATGGGATTTATATGTAATGACTGACTGACTGTTTGTTTCAGTGCTAAACATTTTCACATAAAACAGGGTAAAATGAGTTTCCTGCTTTTTGTTTCAGCTGGAAAAGAGTCTGAAGGCCCAAATTGATGACTGGGAGCAGGAGCACAGCAAGGTGTTCCTGGTGAATGGGCAGAAATTTCTTGATTATGTGCAGCAGCAGTGGGAACACCACCACACTGAAAAGGAGAAGGAGAAACTGGAAAGGGTATGCAGATACTTTCTTTAAAAACAAATTCTCAGATTTCCCCTTTTCTCAACAGTGTCAAAATGATTATATTCTTTTTATTGTCTGAAATAGCAACTGAAGAAAAGCAAACAGACTCAGGAGGACATGTTGTATGGAACCGCAGTGAGGACACCGTCCAAAAGGCGCATGGCGGGGACTCCCACAGCTGGCAAAGTCAGAAGGGTGAGGCCCTGTAGCAGCTGAGTCAGATTTATCGCATTTGCATGTGGGCGAGTGGAATTAAAAGTTGACTCATTATTTTTTTCCTCAACATGCAGCTCAACGGCACCTCAACCTTCTCCACTCCTACCAGCTTCCTTAGCTCAGGCATTGGTGGAACCATGTGCCAGTCCTCAATCCAGAAACCTCCTCTGTCTGCCAGCAAGGTATGATCACTGTGTAATCTTTGTGACTCATGTCATTGACAGAATCCACATCGTGGATTAGCGCTCTATCTTAGGTAGGTAGGGTGCAACATTTTCTCCATTTCTGTTTAATTTTTATAAATGGATACACTTGTGAATCCACTTTTTTTTAAGTAGATCATTTGTTTATATTTCCTTGCCTTTTGAAAGATTTGTAATTTAAAAAAAAAAAAACACATTAACATCTTGTCTTGTTGTAGAGTCTTGGCCTGCGAACCCCTGGACATGGAAAGACTCCCCGTGCACTAGACCGGAACAAGGAAAACATCTCCCATCTTAATAGAAATACTCCGAGTGGCACACTAAGGTCTCAGGATACTCAAGATCACACCTTCACCTTAAACTCTATTGCTGGCTCCTATTCGGAATTTGCGGTAAATGCTGTTTTACATCTGTTTAGTCCTTAACTGCAAAAAGTCCAACTTAATAAAGGAAAGTAATCAGTTTTCCTAGATTACACTAGTAGAAGGTACCATCAAGAGAAACAACCCCCCCCCCCCCCCCCCAGGTCAGTCTGTAGTATTATGTTTATAATATTATGTAGTTTACACTGTGAATTTGAAGCTTCTGGCTTCACTTTTTTGGTGAATACATGTTTGACCTGAATTTATTAGCCTTAGTCAAGACAGAGACACAGACACAATTACATGGTTATATAACTTAGGAGTTTTGATACAAGGTGAACGATGAACCATCTGAAAGACAAAGGATTGCCAGCATGAACATTTATTAAAAAGCCATCTCATGTTTCAATGATCATCACAGGAAATGTCTTTCCAAAATGAATATATAGCATTACATATTGATGTAACGCATTTGTATATTCAAATATTTGACATTTTAACACTGTTATTATGAACGTATTCTGACAGTTTGCTGTTTTCTCACAGAGAGAGCTCTCGAAGGCTTCTAAATCGAATGGGAAGCAGGGACTGCTGAACTCCACTGTCACTCAACACTGATGGATCCAAAAGAGTTGCTTCAGTACCAGGAGTCATCCAGCTCAGTGGTAGTTTGGTGTTGGTTTTAAAGTGGATGAGAGGGAATTTAAACTTCTTTATAAAAAATGTAAATATTTTACACCATTGTCAACATTTTGAGACTAAAGTGATCCTGTTTTCATTAGATTTTATTTCACTGCCAACTGCTGGGGCAATTTTCTCCTGTGTATATATTTTTGTGGTAAGTTAATGATGTTTGTGGCTTTAGGCAGTTGTGGCTTTTTACTTGACATTTTTCTTATGGGTATACAGCCTTTTTAAGTGAAACTTATCTATAATTCACTACTTGAGTTTTAGTACTGTAGCAGTTAGCCCATGAATCAATTGATCCAGCTGGAATGACAGCTAAATTTACTCTTCAGAAACTTCTGCTGCTTCTGCTTTTTTAAAAGTCAACCTGTAAATAAACTTTTTAAAAGAACATTCATCCTCACTAAGTGTAATTATTTATTATTCTGTGTCATTTTTAACTATACTGAAATGTTTTCATTACAGCCTCTGTGGTTGAGTTGCATAGTTGGAAGGCAGAATCTGTTCAGTGTATTTTTCACACACTACAGATGTGAAAATAATCCTTTCTTCATGTGGACTAGAACATGTTCTGCTTAAGCCATGCGTGTCATGAGTTCTTCCAGAGCCCTCTCACGATGATTTTCATGAACAAGCAGCACTTCTTTGATGGCATGTTGTTGGAAGCCCATCTCATTAAACTGAGTGAGGAGACGCAGGAACTCGGCAGCCTGAAACAAAATTTCAACGTTAATACAGTTAAGATAAAGTATGGCCGTGTATCTACTGACGAGTTAAAGGAGCCGGAATCACCTTGCTTTCACAGTTCTGAAACATCTCCAAGGCTTCCTCTACTTGCGCTTCATCATAACCCAGCTGACAAAGACGGTCACTGGCAACCAGGTATTTTAGGATCTGTCGATTTAAAAGAACAAGTAATTATGAGAATGACACACTCGGCCTTGTTGAACCAGATTAACATGAGTTGAATGCAGTTTTGACACTTCTTTCAGGTAAATTGATACATGGTTTAAATGTAATGAGTTTATTTGTGGTTAAACGTTGGTGCTTTTCAGTTCACTATTAAGCAATCACAAAGGATATGTAAGACTGGGTTTCCGGGTTGTGAGCCCAAAAACATGCAAGTGAAGGATCTGTGGTGTATATACTCTGCAATTTGAGCAACTACTTGCCTTCTGGGAAACAATTATAACAAAATGTGGGTCTAAACACTTTTTTTCATTTAACAATTAGCTGTCAAGCCTGCTGTTAATAAGGCAACAAGCATTTTATTTAACCATTAAAAGCTGATTAACTAACAGTGCATAAAGCAAAGTAGAACATACCTTCTCTGGGCTGTGATAGCCTGTCTTCTGCAGTGCCAAAATAGCTGTGCGTAAAGGGTAACCCTTCTCAGTGATGGTTTCAAGTAGCTCCCTCTCTTCCTGGCTGAGCGCTGACAACAGCTCTGCTGCTGAGTCAAAGAAAACCCCACGAGAGCCACCTGTCCTCAGGACCTGATGACAACAAAGGAACAGACAAGCGTAGTGGGTTATGAGAAGAAAGTAAAGTATGATAAATATTCTTTTCTGATACACTGACAGAAAAACAAACCTTCTGCCTGCGGTTTTTGACAACAGGCCCTGCAGAGGAGGGCCGTTGCTGCTGCAGCTTGGATAGAGACGGACCAGCAGGTGGTGTGTTTAGGGACAACTTCCTTCCTGCAGAGCCCAGTGGACGCTGCCTCTTCTTGCAGTTCTTCTGCCCAGGAGGGAGCGGACTGGCCTGCTGTGACCTGTGTTGGTCCAGTGCACGCAGCGGCTGTCTGAAGTCTTGGAGAGACATTAAGCTGCCTCTGTGGCCTCTGAGGGTCTGAGGTGAGTCTGGCTTACAGTGGTGAGTGGAGGGGCCCCTGTGCATCTCTTTGACTCTGGAGACTCTGTCTCTGGGTGCAGCACTCCGGGGCCGCTCCCTACTCTTAATGATGTGACGTGTATCTTCAGTGGAGGAGCCTTCATTATCCTCATTGTACCCATCTTCATCCTCAGAGTCAGATATGAGGAACTTGACAGTGCGACGGTGCAGCCAGCGGGTGTCTGCAGAGTTCAGACTTTGACTGCGGGGCCGAGAGCTGAAACATGGGTCACTGCCCCTGCGACTGACCCTGTGGGTCACCTGAGGACTGCTGAACATCATCCAGTAGGGGGGGCAGGATGGGGCCTGGCAGACAGGATGCTTCCTAGTTACAATCCATTTCTCCAGGTTGAATTCATACTGCAGGAAAAAAGAAAGACTTTAAACAATACGCCTTTTCCAGCAGTTTGACTTGTCATAGAAAAAACACAGAACACTAAAACAGTTAAATGTAATTCAGTCATCAGTCATTTTATCGTTTCCACTTGTGTTTTTCTTACTGTCACATGTCAGAAAGCGTCCCATAAAAAAGGCATATAACGGTAATATCAATAAATAAATGTTTATCATAAAGACAACAACAGTGACCTGTAATCACATTGATATAACCTGTTCAGATGCACAAAACATGTTAATCAAAATGCATCTTGGTAATCAAATCTGATGTAGCTGCACTCCAGGAGTTGTATTGGGAAGAATGAAATTGGGCCTATTGAGCCTCAGTACTGTAAACAATTGATTTTTCTAACAATTTAACTGAAGCATCAATATGAGAAGAAAATTAATTAGGATTTATTGAACAGGAATTGCATACGCGAGATCATGTGAGATCTCTGAAATCACTGCTACTGAAAGACATTTCAAAACAGGAAGTATGTGTCTGTTCATTTGGAAATGTGACCTCAGTTTCTTGCAGTATCCGATGGCAGTCTGGCATAATGATGTCTGGAGCGGTCACCAGCTGGACTTCCTCCTTCAGTGGACCCAGCAGGGTCTGAAATGGGACATCTTCCAGAGTGTTCATCACACCAAAAATGCAATGAAAATGCACCTGCATCAGAATAACCACAAGGTGAGATTATAGCTGCAGAACCAGAATGTCATCATCACAATTTTATCGGCACTCACCTGTCAGGTTATTTTCCTCTCAGGTCCTCAACGCTCTGAAGCAGGTGTGAGGAGTAAATTACAAACACACAGACATCATCATATGTGATAAACCTCTTCATCACTAAGCCTCTGACGTCATCGGAGGAGTTGTTTACAGTAATACCTCAGACACCTGCTATAATCCCAAAGCTACAGTACAAACAATGGACTATTTAAATGCGTATATAAATAGCAACCAGTCATACTAAAATAAGAAAAAAAAATTTTTTAAAAACCCTACATATAATAACACATATGTCTAATTATTTTATGAATGGAATGAATACATTAACAATGTATTATTATTATTATAGAATTTTTTAGTTAACTGGAGCTGTATTGTCCATGTTCAAAGACACATTTCAGACTGTGTGACTTTGTAATTTCCACGTAGACCAGAAGGAGGATTAGGGAAATGCTGAGGTATTGGGAAACAAAGAACGGCATGATACATTCCAGAGATTAGCTGATTACATAAAGGTGCCGTGTACTACAACACTGATGTCTGTTGCATTCATGTCTCTACTCCACATTAATTTATGTGTAGGGAACTTTTATCATCAAACTGACTTTGGTAGGGTAACAAAATTAATTGAGATTTTGGTCTGCAGACAAGTTAAGGCATAAAAAAAAACTTATATTCTGTACAGAGATATACATTTTATTTATATATTTTTAACAATCACAGTAAATTTAAAGATTCACAAACATGGGGGGGGGGGGGTTACAGGTTCTGTAACAGACCTCTGAAAATAGAGAAAAGCAGTTTTGAAAGTGTACTGAAAGAAAAGGAAACTTAAAGCAAAAGGAGAACAGATCTAGTTTAATCTCATTTTATAGCACAAACAGCTTTTTTTCTTTTTCTTCTTAAGAGTACAGCAGCGTGGTTCAGTCAGAGCATTTAGGTAGAGGCTTGATTACAGATGTGTGTATTGAGGTACCATTTAGTAAAAGGATATTACATCACTAAAGGTGTGTTTCCAATGCTGGAGCGCACACGCACACACACACACACACACAGAAAATGAAAATGTGCTATTCTGAGGGATGTCTAACAAAGCAGGCTTTGAATGGCAGCCAGCTAACTGTGAAGGAGATTATCTGTCTGATAATTATTTGAATCTGGACACTGTAGCTTTAATATCAGGTTGTACAAGTCAGCATGTTGAGGGTTAGCTAATAAAACATAAAACCTCATTAAACACTTTGAAGTTCCCTGGGTAACCTGCTTATCCTCCTTTGTGAGAACAGACCCCTGATCCAGTCCTGTGACAGAGAGGTCTGCAGGTAAACACATATACATTCCCTACAGAGTGGGCTAGAGGAGGAAGCAAAACACTGAAAAATAACCATTCTGGCTGTTAAAAAAGACCATTATTTTTCTCTGTTTTAGTGTGCTGGTGTGTTACACTTCACAATGTGTTCTCCTAATTAAAGGTCATGTCATACAAACTGCTTACAAGTGCTACCTAAGCAGTGTAGCTTAACATTTACAGTGCTTATGGAATATCATGCCCTTATGATATAAGGCAATACTTGACATGGTAACATCACATCTACACTTTCTCATCGCCCCATGTTTTCAAGTGTACAGTATGATCCCATAATTTCCATTTGCTTCCCTTGCCGTTACATCCCATCACCACAAAAAGAGAAAACAAATAAACTAGCTACAAATCTGTTCATGAATAAAATTGCATTATCTTTATATAGATAAAATGTTAACAATCCCCAGAGATTGAAATATTTCATAAAGGTCCACCCTGCGAGTGCACCGCTAGAGAATTAACATCTGATGCACGGGACCCAACGTTGTTACACTCTCTTAACTTGTTCATTATGAAAACACTCCTTGGTGAGAACCAGTAGCCTTCTTTATATATGTTACATGTCCACAGCTTGTTTGTCAGTTGTCAGGGGCTCTAAGAAAACCCAGAGTTGGTATCAAAAGGTTCATAGTAATCAAATGATTTCAGACAGCACTGTCTTCAGGTGAAATGAGTGTCATGTGCTTCAGTTGTTTGCAGCATCCGCCTGTCGAGGCCAGTTCTCCTCTTCAATGCCAGAGTCATATTCCTCCTCTGCCGACTCCTTGGCTGGAGCTCTGAAATTCAAATGGAAACTGCTGTTCAGGTTTCAAACCAAATAACTTTGGAGACTGAGTATGCTGGGCAAAATAGGAATTTGATCTCTGAAATGTTTAGTGAGAGGAGAGAGACTGACCTGATGTATCTGGGTTGTGATTTTCCTTGGACAACCTCTTTATTCAGCTCAACAGCCATGATGTCAGAGTGCGGCACCTCAAACATTGGCTCTAGCAGGAGCTTTTCCTGTAGTTTGAAGAAGAAAAAAAAAAAAAAAAGACTGGTGTTAAATCAACAAAATGGAAAGTTTTATCACAAGTAAAAATTTCACCACTGGCAAATTCACATACCATGATGGATCTGAGCCCACGAGCTCCAGTTTTCCTCTCCAGAGCCATCCTGGCTATGGCTCTCAAGGCGTCTGGAGTCACATTCAGTTCACACTGAAACAAAAACATTTTTAAGTTAATTTCATTTTTAAGAATCCAGTAATTCAGATCTAAACAGAGATCTGCAGATAACATTCTGGCAGAAACGTAAAGTGCCTGCAGATCTGATTCAAAAACCTACTTAAAAGTCAATAAAAAGCACTTTTTTCCATTTCCACCACTGTAAAGAAACCCGCACTATATCAGAGCCCTTACTTTATCCATGCTGAACAGAGCCTGGTACTGGGGCACTACAGCGTTGCGTGGTTCAGTCAAGATTCGGACTAGCGTTTCTTCATCCAGGCTGTGCAGAGGAACAACCACGGGAAGACGGCCAACAAACTCCGGGATCATTCCAAACTCGATCAGGTCCCTGGCCTCGACGTGCTTCAGCAGTCTGTCCTTCTCCTCGATCTCCGCCACAGTGTCCGTCTCACCGCTGGTGTTGGCCAGGTCTGCTGCGGCCGCTGCGCGCCGACCTTTCCCCAGGTTGGAGGGAGTTCCAAAACCCAAATACTGAAGGAAGAATGAAACATGAGGATCCAGTTTAGAGGTAGGAATGATAAAAACAGAAATCTTAGCAGATAGTACGTGTGAGCTGTGTTAAAATTACCTTTTCATTCTTTCTTCTGCTAATGATTCTGTCAAGTCCATTGAAGGCACCGGATGCAACAAACAGGATGTTGGTTGTGTCTACCTGCACCGTCTCTCCTCTCAGCTTCCTGGAGTTTTTCTCAGGAACATTGACAATTGTGCCCTCCAAGAGTTTAAGCAACCCCTGGCAGAGAAAAAGGGAAGAGGTCAACAACAACGCAAGTCGGTCAACCAATATATGACAAGAAGGGACAAAAAAAACAGGAAACCAGTTTACGGTCAATGAGTGAAATCTGCTGACATGTTTTTAATTCAAGTTCCAGTATAATGCTGTTATGACTCATTTTGTGGTTTGGGTTTCACAATGAGTTTTTGTTTGCATAAAAAAGATTTTATTAAGTGCAATAAGGGTGGAATACTGACCTGCTGGACTCCCTCTCCTCCCACATCTCTCAGCTGATGGATGCCAGGAACACTGCCAATCTTATCGACCTCGTCCAGAAACACAATACCTGCACATGAAACACAAGGACAGAGCCACTGAAGTCTAAGTTTGACTTCTCAACATTACCCGAGGCGGTCCCTTTCTCTCGTAAACATATGCGGTACATGTACACAGTGTTTACTTTGAGTTTACCCTAAATTACGCTGATGTTTAACTTTGTTAATCCAAGTTTGATCCCAATCTAGCATGTCCAATAAGATCAAAACAGAAACGCATTCCACCCATGCAAGTAATGGAAAGTGGAAATGTGATTTAATGTGCAAATTCAAGGGTATAGCAGGATAATACAGTAATTTATATTATTTAAGTAAACATTATTTAATCTTTACAAGGAGTAAGTCTAACTGAGTGGTTTCAACAGGATTGTTATGGAAACTGTTTTATTATGTTTGTTGTAAATCAGTATTGATTTCAGTAAATGAGTTTAGCGTGGCTCTATGGATGACAGAGGCAATATTGACCACTTTGGTCCAGACTGAAATATCAGATTGGACAGATTTTGTACTGACATTGAAGGTTTCCAAATGTATTCTCATGCTTTTGGTGATCCTTTAACTTTTCATCTGGCACCATCAAGTCAAACTTTCAATTAAAATAGTTTATGACCAAATGCCAGCCAAACCAATGACATTCCCGTCAGCCTCAGTTGTAATTTGTGTTTGGCGCTACTTACCAAATGTCAGCATGCTAACAGGCTACGGTAAACATCGGTATGTAAACTTTGACATTGTGAACATGTTACAGCGAGATAGCAACATTAACATTTAGCTCAAAGCACTACTGTGGCCACTAAGTGCACCCTCACATAGCTGTTAGCATCACTGTTGACAACTGTTTAGTAACCTCAGCTACATGTAACAGGGTCAGTGATAAAGAGCGTAATTATATTTGACTCTGTCCTTCATTTCTCTTCCGTATTTTAATTATAAACATTTCCAGTTAGCTGCTTCCACACAGAGGACAAAGGCCATGTTTGTCACTGTGCAATAATATTCATACTGACCTTATACATTAGATTAATGCTTTGTATTTACAGCCTTCCTGCATGTCTTATCTTTCAGCTTTATCTTTTTTATGCTTATTGCAAAACCAACTTGATATATCATAGCGAAAGAGAGAAGAGAGTGGATGTTTTGGGATTTATGCAGGTGATTTACTTCTGCTTGTTAAGAAAGATGGTTAAAAACAACAACATATGATATGATTTTAATATGGGCAACCACACTGTTTTTAAATGTAGTCCCTCTGCCCACCTTGTTGTGCTTTCTCCACTGAGTAGTTGGCATCTTGCAGCAGTTTGGCAATGACTGACTCAATGTCTTCCCCCACGTATCCAGCTTGAGTTAGTGTGGTGCAATCGCAAATTGCAAAGGGAACATCCAGACATCGTGCCAGTGTCTGCGCCAACAATGTTTTTCCTGTGAAATATTAAGAGGATCCATGATCAAATCTCTTTTGGCAAAATAGACCCATACGTACAAATAAATAGTGTCTTTGATGAAGGTCTCTGTGCAATATTACAATTCAGAACTATGCTGATCCAACACTTACCTGAGCCAGTTGGACCTAGAAGTATAATGTTGCTCTTCTCCAGTTTGATGTCAGTGTGTGTGGAGTCAAGGACCTCGCCGCCCCTCCTCTCCTGAGGTGCCTGCTGGCTCGTCTGCTGCTGCATGGACGCTCCCAGAGCATTTCCATGAGGGCTGATCCCTGCGATCTGCAGCAGCTCTGCATCAACAAACAAAGCGCAGGGTTAGCTTTGGGACTGACTGCTTCCCTGAATGAAAAATAAGGACTTATCTGAAAATATAAGTCACAAATCACCACAGAGAAGCGATTGGATAGGAAGGGTCCTATTGCACCACTAGGTGTGCTGTGATGTTGTTGACAATTTAAATAGGCCATTCATTGATGGTAACAGTTTACATATACAGGCTAAAAATATGTGCCCTAGTCTGTGCCAGTCTGGAGTTACTTAGTGGGGACGGCTGGACTGAAAATAGCAAATGTACACATGTGAATGTAGGTCACTAGGAAACCTTATCTTATTGTCTTGTCAGTAAAAGATTAACACATCATTTGATGACTTCAGTTTGTGTTAGCTTATCTGCAGAAACGGTAAATGAGAAATTAAACACACAATAACCAGTCACTGCTGTAGCTGAGCTGTAACTCCTCAAAAAACTGTATCACCTGGTGTCAAATTCCGGAAGAATTTTAAGTGATTAATAAGTAATTGTCAAGTTGAGAATCATAACTCCATTGCCAGAGAGTTGTAAAAAAAAACCAAAAAACAGACAAAAAAAACTTTAAAGCTCTAATTGAAGAGCCAGAGTCTGTACATTTTGGCATTTGTGCAACTGATGGAAAAATAAACACAAAACAAAACAAAAAAACGCTGATTTGTTATGACTTTTAGAGTCGCTGCTAATAAAGATCACAGTATGTAGGACTGAACACTTACTTGTGAATCTGTATTCATCCTCTCGTCTTCTCATCTCTAGCTCTACAGGGAGAGGACGAAAGTACTCAAATCAATATTATCATTATCATTATCATTACCATTATCACATTAAAAATACAGCCCTGAAAGCAAGTTTACACAAAACTGTGTGAGACAATTATTGAACAAATGCCAAATAATACAGATTAGGATTCAGACACGTTAGGATTTAAGACCACAGCTGCAGCCTGTTATCAGTTATTTGTGTGGATCCTTTTTATAAGAATATATGGCTCTTTTCTGCAACCTCCTAATCTGTAAAATAAATCTAAAACATACCAGATACATTTGAAAGAGAACCTGTGTTTAAAAAAAAAAAAAAAAAAAAAAAAAACAGTTATCCAATGCAAAGTCAAATATTTATAGACACCACTGCTGCAGTAATACTGACCACGAGGTGTCAGAGAGGGCTGTTTCTCCACCTCCACCTGCTGTCGACTCCCAGCAGGGATGTTGTTGTAGATGCGTTTGTAGTGATTATACACTGCAACTGCTAACACCTTTTTTGCGTAGGACTGGCCAACAACATACTTGTCGAGGTAAGCATATATCTGAAATATTTAACAAATATATACATGATTAATAAAAGTGTAACAGTATAAAAGTATAATAAAATAACTACTGTTCAATTTGTAATGAAAGTTATTTCAGTTCCTGCATCAATTTCTCACCTTCTTGGGGGGAGGGGGAGGCTTCTGTGCAAATGCCAGTTTCACAGCCTCCGCAGCAGATTCTGGCTCTTTGTTTAGCCCCTTCTTAGAATCCGTTTCAGACAAAACCACGAAAAAGTGATGGCATTTCTCACATTTGACAAATCGTGTTGATGCTACAAAAAGAAAAACACACAGCACATTCAGTACTGAAACATTTCTGGTTCCAAAAGATTGTTGACACATTTTATAACTCGACAACTGGTCGAGTTTGCAGACGACTAAGAAACCAAAAAATGACAAAACGTGAAAGGTGGGTTGCTCATAAAGTTAAAATCACATAGAAATTTGCAAAAATCAACTAATGCAAATTTCTGTTGTAGTAATTTCTTTCTTTTTTTTGGTATTTTGTTATGTGCATTAGCCATTGGGCCACCAAGCCAAAAGAGTTCAAGTAAATAGGTGGACAGTGATGTCATGGGTGTGTACTCATGCTATTCCTTGAAATCACTAATGGTGAGTTGTTGAGCAGCCAAACTGATGATAACAGCCGCACACCTGGTCAATTACTGGCACTAACTTCATGTGTCACACACATGTGGCACACAGCTTAGTAACTCACAGCTGATTGTTGCAAAACTCAAGAGAAAATGCGAAGTGTTTTCTTACACATCTTTATTTTGACATGAAATTATTTATGACTATTAGATTGTGCTTGTTTGTGTTATATAACAACTACTATCACCAAGTAAACATTCGTCCTTCCCCTGGATCCGTATGCTGTACTTTCCCTCTCTTTCCTTTTTTTATTCAGCCACACAAACCGTCTCTTTCACTTTCTTCTTCTCCTCCTCTTCATTCCTGTAGCGTGGCATCCAGCTATGACACAACCTCATTTCTTCTTCTGGTTATTCACTGTCTGACATTGTGTTTTCACGTTCTGGGGACAGAACCTCTCTCTAACCTTCATCTCCTACTTTCTTTTATATTTTTAGTGTTTCCACCTCTATCTGAGCTCACATACTCACATGACTTCTACCTGCATCAGCAGGTGTTGTGTACCAATTCAACATGCATGACAGGTGTGTTTCATTTATTAACTCAAGGCCATATTCCTATAAACTTCCACCTCCTGATTTTAAAGTTTTTACATCATTATTCATCCAAAATTCACATCAGGTCAGTTCTCTTGGTGAATTTTTTCCAATATTTTTAAGTTTACTTACATACAAATGTCTCTACATGTGTGCAGGGGTCTCCACATTTAGGGCATCGGAGTTGACTTCCTCCCTTGCCTGATCCGCCAGAGCCGGAGAGTCTCTTCCCCTCACTGATGCTTTTCTGTGTAAACATGACTGTGTCAGCACATATCAAATTATACAATTACCATCTCTTCCATGGACACAAAGGTGTGGACTATAACAGTGGAAGACGGCAACAGATTGAGATTTATCCTCCCAGGAGATTACCTTTCCACCATCACTTCCGCCGTCCTTTGTTGTCCCATCTTTGGAGGCGTAGCAGACAGCAGTCTCTGAAAACGACCTCACCCGTACCCGGGGAGGCAAATGAGTTTCCCGAGACCCCTGACGACTCAGAGAAAACAACTGAATCCGGGAGCAGGACAATCCTGTAACAACAGCAACATCCCTTTTTACTCCCACAAAGATTGTAGTGACCAGATGTTTCAAGTGAATGTTATGTTATTTAGTTAAGTAATGTTTTTGTTTACCTATAAGACAAATATTATGCTGAATAATAATTACACCAGTAACCAAATAGCATTATAGAAAATACTACATATGATTTATAATTGTTCCTATATATATATCCTATATATACAAACATTATCTGGTTCCACCTTTTCCTGTGTGAGGATTTACTGTATTATATATAAAAAAAAATATATGGTGCACAAAGTCTGAATTGGCTCATATATAAAACATATAAATTAATAAAGCCAGTTACTTGGAGAAAAGCTGGGAGAGGAGAAAAAAAGCACTTTATTGAGATAAACAGTGGAAATGTGAACAATTTATTAGAGTTTTAGTTTTGTTTTTCTTCCCACACATGCTTCTGTTTATGACCTCTGTATATACTTTGTATGTATTTGTATGTATTACAGGAAGATGCATATTTTGTAAAATATCAGTGCCTTGTCAGATGTTTAGCATGACAAAGAAATAAAAATATACATGAAAAACCATAATTGTAAAACTGGGTTTTGAACTATATCAGGGGAAACAAAACATCACCTTGAGCTCTTTTTCACTATTTCTTGACATTTCATATAAAAACAAATTAATCACTGTGTAACTGGAATTGAAATTAATCATTACTTGCAGCTCTGCTTGTATCCTTGAGGGCATTGTCCTTAATTAGTTTGCAACAGATCAGATGACTCAAAATAGCAAGATAAAGGACCGCGGTATTAACAGCTGAACACACCGCATATTATAAACGGAAACAAGCTCATAGTCAGAGCTACTATTGTAATGATGTAAATATTACGCACAGCTTGTATTTGTCATAATGTGCTTGTCTTTTTATTATTGGTTTATTTTTCTTTATAACTTTGAGCAGCTCTTTCTAGGGCTGTCAGATGCAACAACATTAGCTTAGCAGTAGAAACTTAACATTGAGTTTAATATGTGTTATGTCATTCAGTGTCATTTACTTTTAAAACTATGTAACAGGTGTGTAACTCTGACATGCAAGCCGATATAAAAACGTTAGCTTAGCTATAACACTGTTGACTTTTCCACCTGCTGTTGACATTACATGACATGTCACAACAGACTGCGATCTGGGTTAGCTGGAGACCTACTTTAAGGCTGTAGCAAATAGCACAATGTCATGCAGCTTTAGCCAGCTGGCAACATGTCAACTTTTTCCTTTTCTTACCTCTGTGGGCAGTGTTAAGGAACAACCTGGCAGCCGAAGTGCATGGACAGGACATAACTCTTCTTTTTGGCTCAAAATACTGCAAACAAATCACACCAAACAAAAAGAAAAAGTTAATCAGAGAGGGGCGGAGGCGGCTAAATTAGCTGGAGGCTCACAAACAGGGGAGGCCGGTTAAACATTTCATAACTTCCAACGTCACTGTTAGCATTAGCAGAGCAGGTCATTAACTAGTGAAGGTGGTTACGAGTGATGTTTACAACCTTTTTAAAAATGTACCATCTTTAAACCACCTGAAGTGTATTGATCCTGAGCTAAACACCTCCAGCTATCTAATGCTAATAACATAATAACGCTAAATAAACAACGTAGCTAGCTAGGTTAGGTAAAGTGTTTGCTACGTGAGTTAGGCCCGAGCCAGAGCCACCGAGCGTTTCTGTCAGTTGAAAAGACACAACATCAGCCTTGACAGGACAGGAAGCTAATGCTAAAGAAGTATTGATTATCATAACAAACAAGTAGCAGGGTCACATCGTACCTGCCTACATTAAATCTAATTAGCAAAACTGCAGCAAACGTTTGAACAACATGTACCCTGCTTGGTTTTTTTACTCACGGAGAGTGGGGGGGTTAACGATGAAACCAGTCGCGTCTTGACAGACAAAATCACTTGAAGTCACCACTCTTCTGTTTAAAGTTTGACAGGTCAGTGTGTCATACTAACATTACAGTGCCTATCGCAGGAATTTGGCAGCGCTGACTCCTTTAGGCCGATATTTCCCAGGTGGGACACGACCCAAAGTGATGTAACGCCTGCTGTTGTGAAGTAGGTCGGCTAGTACCCGGCTAGCTTTGGCCTTCCCTCTGGGTACAGTAGCTAGTAGAAGTGATTTAACCATGTAAACACTGTTAAGCAATATGGGGGCTGCGCTTGTGCCTATTCAGTTAACACCCATCCAGATATTTTGAGATCTACTAGTTCAGAGGCGGAGCGAGAAGGGATGAGTTTCTGGTGCGTTCACGTGCTTCTTGTAATATGCCGTTTATGTTGCGTTTGGGTACTCCTTGTAAAACGTGAAATGCCACCTTGAATCAGAAAAAAACGCAGAACTTGAATTTTGAGATCGCGTAACTAACTATACAGTGTCACAACTCGCGATTCGTGAAGCATATTCATTGCTCGAGTGTCTCATGGATTCACATCTGTGATTTTTTCCCCCTCTTTGCACTGTATGTTGTTGTGCTGTTGCATGTTTTGCAAATTAGCTTCAAGCTAACTCTGGTGCAGTGCATCTTTAATGTTTCAAACTGTTCCAGTCAATAAATAAATCAATCAACTCACACATCAGACTCAGGTTTGTTGACAAGTAGAAATTTTCCTCAGTGTTTTGCTGCATAACAGTCAAAATAAACACACAATTCAGTAAAGAAATTTACAATAAAAAAATGTAAAATATATTCTAAGTGAGAAGAGCTGCAGCAGCTTTAAATTTTAAATTGAAGAGAATGAGATGAAAAGTACAAAATATTGACCACAAGTAATAAGTATATGCAGTGTGCAATTAATTAATTAATAATGTTAAGACAAGTTGTGTTAATGTAATGTGCCGTGTTCTATCAAATATCACAGATGTGCAAATATAAGATTATTGGATTTTACATTAATATGATGTGTAATGTCCATGGAGGGGATACAGTCTGTGTCAGTGGGGGTTCTGGGACTTGTTGATAAGTGGAGCTACAAACTGGAAGAAATTGTGGAAACAGGGTTTTCCACGCATTTTCCAGGAAAATTCAGCTGAATCAGGTGCTCCTCAGTTTGAGGCCAACAGACTTGCAAAGATCAAAAGGGAATGAAACTATAAAGGTTGTGCATTAATCATTGTGCTCCATTCCCTTTTATTTCTTTTTATTCTTGGGAAGATGCTGTTTTTCAGGATGAAGTTCTGGTCTTGGCAGACCTCAGCCTCAGCATGATCTTACTTGCTCGCGTCAGTGTCCTGGAGGTGTGCAGGGGACGGCAAGTTGCAGCCGATCCCCTTCTCAGCACATATTTTAAGACATATAAATATCCCCTACTTGGAAAACTGAAATGTATCTGACATGTTTTTCCCCAAAAGCAGCAAACTGGACCACAATTAACTTCCAAACTAGTTGCAATGTAACAAATCATATTTGTAGGCCTGCCCCATGAACTTTTCAATGATCACAGAGAAATTTTCCACTTTAGCAGATGAATTCTAGAATCAAACTCATCTCATATATCATCCTGAAAGTTGAAGCTCAAACATCCAACGCTAGGAACAAGAAGAAAACATATTTTTGAGTGGAGGGGGACTTTAAAATAAAATACCCAGTTTCACAGTAGACACCAATAAGCTATCTAATACTCAACCAACTATAATGAACAGTAGATACTGCTACCAAGAATAGTAGGCTGTAGTAATCATAAACCAATCACTAAGATATTATAATGAAAAACTTAGAGTTCTCAGAACCCCTTTGTAATTACCAGTGACAATAATAACATATAAATAATGCTTTAATGTTAATTAACTCTTGTCTTCTATGTAATGCAGTTTAAGGTGAACAAATAAACGTAGTGAAGAGTGAGCAGTCAGTTTCTTTTTCCAGGTAAATGCAAATAAAAGTGGAAAAAACACTATTATTACTTGGTATAAATCTAAATGATCTAGATCATGGCTTTTGAGTTCATTAGTAGCATTCAAAATCCAAAATTGCAATAAAAAGAAACAGAGGCATCATTTTCTTTAGAGCCTCACATACTGTTCACTATGTGCTCTTGTTTCTTCTGTAAGCTGTCTGGTTTTCTCTTTAAGCCGACCACCTTTCACCTTTGAACGACAGACATCTTAAACCTCTGGTTAGATTTCAGCATGCCTCATTTTTCTGATCACTGAAGCTCATTGCTTACAGGCAGAGCTGGATCCACTGAAGATAAGCAAGTCGACCAATGTGCAAGTAACAAGTAAGAAACTGTTTCATTTACTTACAAAAGGAGGATGTGATATCCCTCTGGCTGTGTGATCAGAATAATGCTGTGCAGGTAATCCTTGTCCTCTGGATATTGAACTAACTTAAGTGTTTTTTGTGTGTTTAGTGATAACTTGTCTGCTGCTTAATCCATTGCAATAATGAACAATAAACTAATCTTTTCAAATTTTAACTATATGTTATTTACAGCAGAGAAACCAAACTTTCAATGAAGGATGACTGAGGCTGGAATTCCTTCACATGTCTGCTTGTAAGTGTACAGTTGAAATTGAAGGCAGACCTCAGCCTTAATGAATGGGCTCTTACTCCATAAATACTGTTCTCAGATGTGTGAAAAGAAGTCAATTACACCAGAGGGCCCCTGCTGACCACCACCAGCACCTGCTTTCAATGTATTTATGTACCATGTCAGCTTGAAGTTTCCATTACGACAGACCCTCAAGCCAAGCTAATAATGCAGAACCTTTAGTTGTTATCGTACTTCAAAATCTCCAACAAATAATCAAGAAACTATTGGCAGATAGTGAAACTCAGGGCTTTTATGGTCACCTGCTTTGCCCAGTCAGTAATCCAGCCTTAGGTTTTGTGCAGGCAGCAGAAACTCATTCATGAGCTCTCGGTATGTAGCCTTCAGCTGAGCCCTTTGCTCATTCTTCTTTGTGTTTCCCTGTATTAAATATCTAAAATATCTCACAAGTGGGATAAATATGAACTATATATATAAGAATTTCATCATAAACATGACAAATCAATTCAACTGATTAATGTGGCAATTTTAGGGTAATAAATACACATAATACACATAAAGTACTTAGTCATCTTGATTTGATTGATAAGTCACACATTTATTACCAAACATTTGCAAGAAGAAATAGAAATATGTGTAGAAATATGGTGACGAAATCCAAGTAACACCACTGACACTTAAAACATTCTTTTATTACTAATCTGTTACAAAGTTTGTGATTATATTTGGGTCTGTTTGAGTTTAACTTTGCAGGTTTTCACACTGCTGTTGTCCCACATGTACAAAAGATTTTTGTTGGGATAATATGACAGCATAGCTAAGATGCCATTAGCTGGCCTTAGATCAAAACTTATATCAAGAGGACTCTCTTTCTTTAAATCAAAGGCATATGTCACTCTTCTGTCTTTGCCATCAGTGATGTAGAGCACCCCACATGCAATGAAAGCATTTCCTGCTTTACTTGTGGGGTAGGCAGTGTTAATGACAGACTCCATGGAGAATGTGTCGGGGTTTATCTTTGCAACCATCGTATTGTCACCTGTGTTTGATGCAAAGATGACCCACAGTCCATTTTCATCCACAGCAAACTTGAAATAAGTCTTTGAGTTACGGAAAAGATAAGTCAGGTTATTGTATCTGCTGTGTGTCATGATCAGAGTGTTTGTTCTCCTGGTGTTCAGGTTAAATCTGTAAAATAAATCAAAATATTGGGTAAGTTAAAAAGCCGAGTACAGAAGTTTTGATAAGTCTTATGTTACAGTCACTTACTTTATAAGTCTGTGTGTTCCTGCGTTATGGAAGTAAAAGGAGCCCTTGTAAATGACATGTCCGCACCCTTGGTAGAACCTCTTGACATCTATAGTTTTAATGCTTGTATTCTGAAACGGTGTAATGTTCTTGTGCTCCGTCAAAAGTCGACCTGGGGAAGAAATGCTCATGTGTTAAATCCACAATAACTCACAAACCTCTGTGAAGGATGGTAGATCTGTGGTCGGTATGTATGTCACCTGAAAAATGCTCAGCCTGCCAGTATCGACCTTCATTCAGATGGGACGCGTCTGACATCCAGGATCCATAAGTGCTCTGCATTTTGGTGACTTCCTCTGAACATTTTATGGTTTTAATCAAACACTCTAGATGGAATACATATTTTAATTAAATATTCAGTATATAGACAGATAAATAGTACATACATATAGAATTTTAAGTTTAATTGAAAATTTTCTCACCAGTATTTTTCAAGCTGTCATCAATCGTCACATTCATCTGATTGTTGGTGTGAGGTGGATATGAAGAGTCTAAAGTAATAAGACTAAAGTGAATTCACATTTTCTAATAGTTCAGAACAAATATTATAGTAGTCTTTAACATTAACACTTTTATAAAACCTTTCATAATTTGACTGTAATAACAGTCAACATTAATCTATCAGTTAAAAATCAGTATATTAAAGATGATGATACTCAAACCAAATATGGTTGATATGACAGTTTCTTACCACTTTTCATGGGTACATCAATAACGTTGCCACTGCTATTAAAGACATAACTTTTTTGAGTCGATTCTGTAGAGTCTGTAGAATCACATAAAACATATATTTTTTATAGATTCTGATGGTGTTTAGTGCAGCATCAGGTACGAGGGACAAATGGATACATCTATATGATGATATAATTGAAAACAGTAGTTCCTACCTGTAAATAATGGTATTGGTGCCCCTGTAACAGTCTCTATGATGTTATTATTCAAGGTGTTGTGGCTGTAGTCTGGATGAAATGATGTTGACTCTAGAAAATAAAAATTACTGGGTTTTACATGTTTTTTCATATAAAGTCTGTCAATAAACACACAGAATGGTTGCTTACCAGACTCTATATTTGTGTCTGATGGTTTCTCAGTGTCAGTAACGCTCAAAGCATCTCTTTCATCATTCACTGGACGAGCTTTTAGAGACTCTGCAGAAAAGAAAATGAATTCAACAACAAGAAAAAATTGACACACATTAAATATTATGAAATCACATCGAAGAGGAACTTGAAGTTTTAAGTTACAAACAGCATATAATCAAAATAATCAACTAATTTAATTTATTGTTGTACGGTTCTCTAATTTTAAGCTGAAATTTCTCACCAGTTGTGGTCCATCTCTTGTCGCTCTTCACGTTTAC
This sequence comes from Euthynnus affinis, assembly GCA_029490765.1. NCBI lineage: Eukaryota > Metazoa > Chordata > Actinopteri > Scombriformes > Scombridae > Euthynnus > Euthynnus affinis. Next base: position 15,578,064 of record CM055844.1, on the reverse strand, counting down.
ATGGGGTGAATGTGAAGAGTCTGAAGTAATAACAAGAAAAACACATTTTTCATACGTTAAAGAATCAAAAACAGAGAAAATACACCGCTCATCTAGTATCAGACTATGCTGAGGTGCTGGAGCTAAAAAAAAATCTAACTGAATACAAAAACTATTTTTAATTAGTGAGTTTTCAGTCAGAGACCTTCTTCAAAGCCTTATATACTCATATACTAAATAATCTCATTTTTAAGAGAGTATCCTATCCACTATAAAACCTTTAAAGGAATAGTTAAACATTTCTGAGCAAGAGTTCGATGAGGATTGATACAACTGTCATGTCTGGACAGTAAATATGAAGCTGCAGCCTAGCACAAAGCCTAAGACGGGAAAGTCAATTATCTCATTTCACTCTCAACACGAAAACAAATTATAAAAACAACAGAAATATAGAATACAGAAAACATTATTCCCAAAAGGTCAAACTATCCCTTTAATATTCATTTAAAACATAATAGTAGTCAACATGAACCTGTTAGCTGATTTGGACAGGAAGAAGTCAGAACGTAATAGAAGATGTTTATTCTGTTCAACACTGTGTTTGCTGTACAACATGATTAAAAAATAACACCACTGGCAATGTATTTCACTGAATCTTTAAAGAAAATAAATCTTTAAATGAGCACTTTGAGGGTGATGATTGATGATCATGATGGCTGGGTTTTAAGGGAAAGGAAAAGTTGCTGAAACTAAATGTATTATTTAGTCGATACTGACACCAAATACTGTAAATGAGACAGTTTCTTACCACTTTTCATGAGCGTACCAATAATGGTTTCACTGATATTGAAAGCATCACTGATTTCATCTGCAGAAGTTGTGCCTGTAGAGTGAAATGAAACATTATGTATGTTTTAAACTTGTGGTGAGACGCTTGACAAATAATTCACAACGTTGTACTTCTTACCTGATAATAATTTTATTACCGCGTCTGTAACGTTCTCTGTGTTGGTATCATTTGAGGTATTGTGGCTGTAGTCTTCATGAAATGACACTGACTCTAGAAAATAGTAAATATATATAATCACCTGGCCTTTAAGAGATGTTATTGTTTTAAAGAAGGTACTAAAATTCCTATGGAGTACTAAAAAAATAAGTAACATCAGCAAAGATGTCTGTCAATTCAAATGTCTGCTTACCAGTTTCCAGACTTGTGTCTGGAAGTTTCTCAGTGTCAGTAACATTTGAGACATCTCTGGCGTCATGAGCTGGATGCGTTGTTGGTAAAACTATGGAAACAAAGGTGAGAGTCACGTAGATAAGTACAGTATGAGGTTAAAATCATATCTGTGTGTCCAAACGCTTCATAAATGAGTTCCAGTGTCTCTTACCTGTTAATATGTTAATGGATGCCTCTGTAACGTTCTCTGTGTTGGTATCAATCGAGGTGTCTTCTTCATGAAATGACACTGACTCTGGAAAATAAAACAAAGCTGGGTTTAACATTTTCTTTCATATAATCAAGGTGCAGTTTATATTTTCTACATTCTGCTGAACATTATAGCCACCGACTGTAATGACTGATGGAGTGAAAACCTGCAAAGTCCTTGACAACCACATTGCATTATTAACAACCACTGATAACCTTTTTTTTTTTTAAAGATCTGACTTAGGATTTTGTTTGCTTACCAGTTTCCAAACTTGTGTCTGGAAGTTTCTCAGTGTTAGTAACATTTAAGACATCTCTGGCGTCATGAGCTGGATGCGTTGTTGATAAAACTATGGAAACAAAGGTGAGATTCAAGTAGATAAGTACAGTATGAGGGTAAATTCAAATCTTTATAAATGAGTCCCAGTGTCTCCTACCTGTTAATGTATTTATTGCAGCCTCTGTAACATTCTCTGTTTTGGTGTCATTCGAGGTGTCTTCTTCATGAACTGACTCTGAAAAATTAAAAAGAGCTGGGTTTAACATTTTCTTTCACATAATTGAAGTACAATTCATATTTTCAACATCCTGTATTCAACTGAACATTACAGCAGCTCATTTCACCAAGTTTCAACCAGAGAAAGAAACAAATCAGTGAAGCCACCGACTGTAATGACTGACGGTGTGAAAAGCTGCAAAACCCTGAGCTTCAGTTGCACGTTATTAATAACCACTAACCACTTAAAGATCAGACTTAGAATTTTGTATTAATGCTGAGCTTCATAGCATTAGACAATGTACATCTTTTCACCAGTAATGAAGAATCTATGCGTTTTTTTTTGTTTTTTTTAGAGTTGTAGCTAACATAGATCAAATTTGACATAACACATGGACGGCCTCAGTACAAGAGGAGAAAACCTTTTGGTTTTTAGTGTTTGTGAAAACCTATCATGACTGAATTCTAAGAATAAAATCAAACATTTATATCAACATAATAAGAATATGTCTTCTTTTATGCATTTTTAATTTCATATCAAAAACATTTCACCCTTTGCAAACATAGTTATTATTTCATTTTTATGTCTTAACCTTAATTCTGTATATTGAAGCAGGTCAAGATTTAATTTAGTGACTTCTGGCAGAACAGACTTGGCAGAAATGGAATATAATATTCATAAGTATGTTTTAATTAGTGTACAATCACAAATATAAAATCATAAAAATAAGAATTGTTTTGTTTTCATTACCCTAGAATGAGCCCTTTATATATCTACATGGGGTCTTCTTACACAGAGACCACTATGTTTCTACAATAGCCCAGAGTGGACAAACCAAACACTCACTCTGGCTCTAGAGAGGGCCTTTTGCATTTTTCATGAGTCTCATGGCCACCGTAGGTTCTCCTACACACTTGGAAGGGGAGGGGAGGGGGGGGGGGCTAGATGCCACTAAATTCCACACACTGCACCTTTAAGAGATGTTATTGTTTTAAAAAGGTGCTAAAATTCCTGTGGAGTACTAAAAAAATAAGTAAAATCAGCAAAGATGTCTGTCAATTCAAATGTTTGCTTACCAGTTTCCAAACTTGTGTCTGGAAGTTTCTCAGTGTCAGTAACATTTGAGACATCTCTGGCGTCATGAGCTGGATGTGTTGTTGGTAAAACTATGGAAACAAAGGTGAGAGTCAAGTAGATAAGTTCAGTATGAGGTTAAAATCATATCTGTGTGTCCAAACGCTTCATAAATGTGTTCTAGTGTCTCTTACCTGTTAATATGTTCAATGATGCCTCTGTAACAATCTCTGTGTTGGTTTCCGTCAAAGTGTTATTGTTGTAGTCTGGAGGAGGTGATACCAACTCTGTAGGAAATTACACAGAATAGGAAATATTGTAAATTTAAACTTATTCAGGCAGGTTGTAGCCACACATTCACAGCTTGTATTACACAAGTTTTTGAGATTAAATGAAATAAAATCAATTATGATGTCTGTCAGTGAATTCTGCCAGTCAAAATCATTTCTAACCAGATTTCATATTTGTGTCTAAAAGCTAAAGTAATGATACATGAAGTCATGACAGTATAGGCTATACAATATTTCTTACCACTTTTCATGAGTGTATCAGTAATGTTTCCGCTGCCACTGAAATCATCACTGTTTTGAGTCAGATCTGGAGAAAAAGGGGCTGTAGAATAAAACAAGACATTTATGTAAAACTTACACATAACACTTACTTTACTAATAATTTAAAACACAAAATGTCCTACCTGTTATTGATTTTATTGGTTCGTCTGTAACATTGTCCATGTTGGTATCATTCAAGATATTATTACTGTAGCCTGGAAATACAGATATACTGTATATATAGACAGCGATAGATATACAGATATAGATATGGATAGATAGGGTTTTTTCTCACCAGTTGTTGTCCAGCTCTCATTGGTCGTCACATTCTTCAGATTGTTGGTCTGAGGTGGATATGAAGAGTCTAAAGTAACAGATATGAAGTATAGTATAGTTATGTTGATGTTCATATTCATATTTAACAAAAACTAAATATGTTGAACATATATACATACATTAATACATTTCTTACCAGTTTTCATGGATGTTTCATTAATATTTCCACTGCTATTAAAGGTGTCAGTCTGTTGAGTCGGATCTGTAGAAAATGGGGATCTGTTAACTCAAAAGCTAAACTAAAGATATGTGATGTGACTTTGTCAAAACTGAATCATGTTTTTTTTCATATCATCAAAGTCAGATCTGTGAATAAAGTCCTCCTGTCACTCTAAATGGCAGCTTACCCAATTCTATATTTGTGTCTAAACGTTTCTCAGAGTGAGTAACATTCAAGACTCCTCTGACTTCTGCAAAAAAGAAGATTAAATCATCAACCAGAAAAATTATACACACATGAAATATCATGAAATAATATTGAAGAGAAACTCGAGACCATAACATAAACAACATATACAGTATAAAAAATCATGAACTCATGTCATTACTGTAGCAAATATCTAAATTCTGAATGATTTCCTACCAGTCTCGTTACTTGACCAGCTGCTGCTGTTTCTGGTTTCATTGACGGCGTCCCTGCTCAGGAAAGTAGATGAATCTAAATATGTAAAGTAAGAGCAGAAATGTCAAGTTAACTTGTTTTAATATTAATCATAATAATTAGAGATTAGATTTAGATATAATGAACAGACTAAGATCATTTTACATTGAAACAGAGACAATAATTAACTATTAAAATGATGCCAGGTCACTATTTATCTAGTTTTATGCTTCACAGAGCATAGTGTCTGTGAAAAGTTGATCACTGTCGGATGCAGTGAATTGACCACAGTGACTAGTGCATGAGAGAAGGAAACAGTTTGTTTATGTTATTATGTTGTTATGTTAATATTATGTCTGGACCAAACTGAGCATACTGAGGGACGTCAGAGAAGTAGATTATAGTAGAGGAGTAGTGGGGGAAGTTTATTTGGATGTTTTAACACTTTTTGACCCTATAGGACACTATTGGGTAATCCTAACAGACATTATTTTTATCTGACCACAACTGCCTCTTCTGTGAGAGGATATGAATTTTAACCACATTACAAATCCTCTGAGTGTTTGGTGCTCATTTCATGGGAATCTAGTGTTATTTTAGTCTTTTTCAGTCATTTCTGTGAAGTGTTATTTAGCAAGATTCTGGTGAATGTTCTTACCCGTCAACATGTTGGTTTGATGGGTGTGATCTCTAATGGTGTTGGTTCTTGTTTTCTCAGGGCACCGACAAGGACCAGGTGGGCCAGGTGGACCCCTTGGACCAGGAGGACCTTGAAATATACATAAATATTAACTACAAGTCAGACATAGAAAACTAAACAATACTGCTGATCAATCACATTGGCTCTTCTTATTACAAAAAAACAACAACAAAAAAACAAAAAAGCTGTTTCATTTATAAAATTATACTATTCAGTATCATCTCAGAACTGGAAAAAAGGCTATAGGGTCTCTAAAATCAAGAGGGCTTCCCATGAGTGTGTTCAGCACATTTCGTGGAAGTGGAAATTGTGGCCTGATGATGGTGAAACGATCATGAGATCACAAAAGAATTTATCCTCTTAAGGACATGAATACTCACAGCTGATTTCATGGTAATTATTTGTTTTTGAGATACAGCACCTACCTTGACCTGACGGTGTCACAAGACAAAAGGTTGAGGGGTCACCATGAATATCTACACTCTGAGCATTATTAGTCAACATTTCTTGCGCTGAAATGTCGGGTGGACTAATCAATTGACCAACCAAAAACAACAAGATGTGTGTGCAAATCCTGAAGATAATATCTCAAAGTAAACGTTTGTCGTGGTGAATTTTAATGATAATAAAACAAAGAAAAACAGAACACACATTTTGAAACATTAGCTTTTCAGATTGAATCTTGAAGTGAATAATGAATTAATCATATCAGAGTCAAGTAGGCTGTCATCACTCACCCTCAATGAAAATGTCATTGGAGATCTCGTCTTTCAGTAGCAGAAGCCCGGGGTCTCCTTTAGGTCCTGGGTCTCCTTTTTCACCAGGGGGTCCTACACATTGACAGGTATCATATTAATTTAAACCCCTGAGCTAAAAATGGAAATAATGAGATAATCATGAGATCATTTTGCAACTGTAAACCTGTCAACAGATTTAGATGAACTATTTCCTCTAAATGCTAAATACAGCCGAGGTGACCTGTGATGCCATCGAGAGGCACTGAAATGTTCCAGTAACTGAGTTAAAAGTACAACATACAGCAAGATTCAAGCGTAATAATTTCAATAAACAATTTCCAACAATACCACATATTGCTGATGTGGTTGCTATAAACAAAGTGTCTCATAGACAGCGAGTGGGATGCTTCTGTTATGTAACGACTCTTGAACAATGAAAGACTGTTTGAAACTTGTCACTGAAATCTGTCTGAGTGTTTCCTCTAGGGCACATCTACAGATTTCTCACCTCTTTTTCCCCGTCTGCCTGGTGGTCCTGGTGAACCAGCTCTACCAGGCAAACCTAATATGCAAAAACATTGTGACTATAAGAAACAAATTGAGCTCTGTTTAAGTAATTGATGTGGTCAATTAAAATGTTTTGTTTTGTTTGTTTTTTTTACCTGGAGGTCCAGGTGGGCCTGGGAAATAAATAAGTATAAATAAATAAATAAATAAATAAATAAATAATTTCACACAAAGAAGACACAGTACAAGCACCAGTTACTGTCACACAGATAATACTAATGAAGCTTACCCGTTAAACAAATCCCTCTAGTGGTATTACACAGATCTACAAAGGCTTTGACCTGAAATTAAGAAAAACAGAGAGAAACAGTACAAGTCTGTGTAAGTCAGACGACTAAAATGAATATAATGATACATTTTGGTCTGTTAACCACTTGAAAACTAATATATTTGCTGTTATTGTGACAAGTAGAACTCGTCTTAGCCATTAGAGCACATCTAAAAGAGAGGAAATGATATATTACTTACATTTTAGTCACCATATTATTTCTATTATAAGTAATAAATATTAATGATTAGAACGTTAATGCAGGAAATCCATGTGTAGAGTTATTGAAATAATCTGAGGCACTCAAGAGGGTAAAATATTTGAAAAGCTTTTAATATTTTATGTCTACTTAGTCATAGTTAAAAACAGCTTACACATTTCAGCCATTAAGGTCTTCATCATTGGCAATCAATACATCACATTAAAGGCTTTTTAAATTTTTTACCCTCTTGAGTGCCTCAGATCTTTTCAATAACTCTAAACTGGTAGGATTCCCTTTCGACACCCAAGCAGCACTCCATGCATCTGTTTTTTGACTGGAAATCCATATTTGTCAAGCTAACGATCAAAGTATATTTTATAAGTCTACTGGTCAAACACTTCAGTATCACAAATCATCATAAATGCTGTCCTCTCTGTGGTAGCGCCCTCTGAAGAAAGGTCAGTTCCCAGAGGATTGGAGTGCAGTCGAGGGAGGAGCAGGTAAACATTCACGCTCCACTGCACAAAGCATTTATCCAGGAAACACTCAAAAGGAAAGACAGACTGCTTCTTAATCACTGCAACAGACTCTCTGGATTCTTTGGATCACTTCGACATGCTTCTTATCCCAAAAGGGAAAAGAGAGGAAATGTTTCTATTAAAGTTGACAGCAGAAATACTGTTCATTCCTTCCCATTTCTCTCTCATAGGAATCTGTCATAAATCTCATTCTTTAGATTTTCACAGAAGTACAGTAAACAGCCTGCAATATTCACGCTTTTATTGAAATTGAGTCTTACAGGGACCATGGAGTACGTCATCAGCATCAGCATATCCTTCTCGTCTTTGTCAACGTTTTGTTTTGGTCCTCCACCGTGGCTCCTTCTGCCGCGGTTAAGCGCCTTCAGCTGTCCGGCCTCTCCAGGCTCCGTGCTCAGGAATCCTGCCTGCAGCCTGCAGCTCTGTGCCAGCGACTGCATCTGGCCGTCCAACCTGACCACTTCCTCCATCAGCTCCTTGTACCGAAACAGCAGGAAAACCACACCTGCCGAGCTCAGGAGCAGCAGCACACACGTCCCTGCCAGCAGCGCTTTCAACGCTAGATAAACTCCACTCCTCTCCTTCATGTTTCAACACTGTTGCCTGCTCCACCGCTGCAGAGTTGATCTGCGCTCTGAAATTCACAAGCACATACAGCACATTTCTGAACACCTGCCAACAGACGACATGTCAGAGGGAAATTACGCTCAAGCTGTCGGAGAGAAATAAACATGTCAACAAGTATCTGGGAAATGGCTCAAGTCTGTAGGCTTGCTTGATTTAGAAGCAGCAAGTGGACATATTTCCATAATGACATATTCTCCAGACAGTGTGGTGCTTCACATCATTCCGGTGCCTTTTTTCTCAATAGTGTCACCAGTCCGTCCCACACAAAATTACATGGAAGTGGAACAAATAAGTTGTGAACAAGGGGAACATTCTTTGGATTTATAAAGGAGCTTTCAGAAGCAGTGAGAGCGTGGGGATGTGCATGTCAGTGTTAAAATCTCCCTTTTTGAAACAGGTTTTCTTTTATCTCAATACGCAGCTCCAAACAGATTCTTTTTCTCCACTTTGATAGGTACAAGTAACAAGTTTCTTCAATTCAAAAAGTTCTAATTATCCAGTTTAGTCTCTTCTACAATGAGAAAATAAGGTTTCAGGTTCAGCCAACTTGGGATAAAAGCCTCCACACAATCTCCTAAAAAGGCCAATATCTTGATTAAGAGCATACCAGCTATTCATTGAGCTTGAAGGACATTTCATTATAAGAACACAACCTCTGCATGAACTCTCCCTTTTTAATTTTTCTTCAATGCTTTTCTTACTTTCAGTGGTGCACAGTGACAACTGCATGGACAGAATTTTCATTTAATTAAAATGATAACGATTACGTTTTCTCACTCCCTTGTTTCTCATTTGAACTGCTGGGTAAATCCCTGCTCTCTTTGACATGGGTCAATCTGACCCAGCTAATTAATTTCCCCATTGAAAAGCCTCCTGGTTTGAAGAACTGGACGGTGGGGGTTTCTTTTTTTTTCTTTTTTTGAATAAAGCTAAATGTGAGGTCAGCCCTTCTGGGAAAAAAATGATGCAGACAAAAAGTGATGAAAGACCTGGAGGTTTAGCATTCCTATGAATAAAAACAGTTTTTTTGTTTTTTTGTGGTTCTTTTCGAAGCTGTTTTTCTGCTTTAGATGTGCCCTCTTGTCAAGCCTGTTGAATGTTCTACCATGTAATGGTACTTATAACCCCAAGTGTCAGTGTTCCTAAGCAACTACTAGGTAAAGGCTCAACCAAGGATTTAGAAACACTTGAATCGCTCTGATTTATTTGATAGAAGAATGCTGATCGTCTTTAAAACCAGTAGAAGAAGCACTGTGAATCTTCAAACTGCTCTCTAGCTTAACCGGAGGAGTCAAGGACCAGAGAAGTAAGATTAATTCTTTAATCATTTCTATATGAAGTATTTAAAAAGCCTGCTTTCATATTTTAAAGGCGATAAACTAATCTAAACAAGCACTAGTTGAAAAAGCATTAACCGTCTTTTGACGTTACTCAATTTACACTGACAAATATTTCCACAAATGGTATCATATATTGTTGGTTAAGATATTCAGCTGTTGTGAAGGGAAATAATCATATTATAATTTCTTCTGAATGATGAAATCTCAGATTTTAGAAGTCAGAAGTCAGATTTTATAGTTTTATAGTGTGACGATATCACAAGATAAACCTCAAGGAAATTGTTCAACTTTGAGGGTCGTTTTCAGTATTGCACTGTTATTTCTAAACTTGTTCTCACTTAACTTCATTACCCTTTTTACTTTTGTTTCAAATCTCTGATTCCATCAATATATTCATGTTTTCTGATTTTGAACCAATCATACTCCTTTCAATCCACTCTGATCCACTATTTAAATGATGTTTTTAAAAGCTGCTATAGCTCAAAAATGTAAAAAGTCAAAGAGGCAGAATACAGAAATGGTTTGAGTATCTGTCTATAACTGACTGTAGATTTGAAATATTATATCTGTATTGTACTAGTTCATTATAAAGCTTTGTGTGGGTGTGGTTTTACTGTGTTACATCCCAGGACTCAGGGACAAGAGAATTACAGGGTATAAAAACATAGGCTGTCCAGAGATTAAGCGTCTTCCTGTTGTCTTTTGACTAATATATGAGCTTGTTTTGTCTGTTGGTTAACAGAGACAGATGCTTTATAAGCACAGGTCAAACTCTCTACAGCAAGAAGACACAGTGAGCCTGCCCGAGTGTGTGTGTGTGTGTGTACCTGTCTGGAGTTATAAAAAAAGATGTGGCCGCTGGAGCCACTCACCGTCTACCACATGGTGGTTGATACGGTATCTGAATCCATCACTCCTCTTCTGCTGCTGCTGCTGCTGTTTCTGCTCCTCACCGCCTGGAGCAGAACAAAGCACTCACACATGCCAGGTAAGAGAATATAGCTGCTGTTCCTTCAAATAACGTGTATAGATCGATCCTCATGTGCAGGTGACTGTGGGTATAAGTAGATAACAGAGACATATATGTTTTATATGTTTGTGCATCACATTACCGATTAAATGACACAATATTTTACTGAATGACTGTTTTCCCTTAAAGCATCATAGTCAGCTTCAGAGTCAAGTCCCTGAAGATGAACTCAGTGTGTTGCTTTAAGTAGTTTATCATCTTTCCTGTCTGTCAGGTCCTTCCTTCTTGGTAGGACTCGGCCCAATCCTCTCCTACAGCAGGTTCATCTGGATGGGGATAGGAACGGCGAGCAACTACTACAACAACAAATACGGCAGCATGGTGCGCGTCTGGATTAATGGCGAGGAGACCCTCATTCTCAGCAAGCAAGTCCTTGAGAGATAAAACAGTAAATAAAGTCCGACAAATCTGTAATCCGGCAAAGTCAGAGCCTGGCTTCTCTTACAGGTCCTCCGCAGTGTACCATGTTCTGAAGAGTGCCAACTACACAGCCAGATTTGGAAGCAAAAAGGGGCTGGAGTGTGTTGGGATGGATGGGAGGGGTATTATTTTCAACAGTGATTTGCCACTCTGGAAAAAAATGAGGATGTATTTTTATAAAGGTGAGAAATTCTCTTCCTTTTCTACACATTTTCCCATATTAAAAAAAAAATGAGATAAAAGTCTGGCAATAATTGAAATGCCACTTCATGTTATTTGAATCATGGTGGATATTTCACAGCCCTGACAGGCCGTGGCCTTCAGAAGACAGTGTCAGTCTGCGTGAACTCCACGTCCAAACATCTGGACAGCCTGCAAGAGATGACCGACCCCTCCGGAGATGTGGACGCTCTCAATCTGCTGAGAGCTATAGTGGTGGAAATCTCCAACAGGTTATTCCTCGGGGTGTCTCTCAATGGTCAGCTGCATATTCACTATCTGTATATCCTGTACTTAAATTGTATTTTCCCCCAGTAAAAAAAAAGCCTGTAGCTCCTGACTTTATTTTTCATAACTCAGAGAAGGACTTGCTGATGAAAATCCATAACTACTTCAAGACCTGGCAAACAGTTCTAATTAAGCCTGATATATTTTTCAAAATTGGATGGCTGTACAAGAAGCATAAAAGAGCAGCGTAAGGTCCTCACACACACACAACAGCAATTCAACATCTGGCTTCTGATTTCTTCAATCTAATCTTTGTGTTGTTTTTTTGTGCCATCAGCCAAGAGCTACAAGATGTAATAGAACACCTTCTTGAAATCAAAAGAAAGTCAATTAATGAATCGGAGAAGCTGGATGATGATCATGACTTTGCAACAGATCTCATCTTCTCCCAGGTCTGTCTCTTTTGACCACCTGCAACTGCACTAATGATGTTATGTGTTTGCTGCGCTCTGATTACCTCCATCTGCATGTCTAACAGAATCAAGGAGAGCTCTCAGCAGATAACGTCAGGCAGTGTGTGCTGGAGATGGTGATCGCAGCACCTGACACGCTTTCCATCAGCCTCTTCTTCATGCTGATTCTGCTGAAACAGAAGCCAGACATAGAGCTGAGAATAGTGGAGGAGATGAACTCTGTCGTGGGTAAGCGCTTCTGTGCTTTGTTCATTTCTCTCCATGGCAACTAAAAATCAAACTATTCCATTAATGCAAAAATGCTCCATTTTGAATTTCCAGGTGAAAAAGGAGAAGAAAAAGTTAATTATAAAAGCTTGAAAGTGCTGGAGAGTTTCATTAACGAGTGTTTGAGGTTTCATCCTGCGGTTGATTTCATAATGCGAAAAGCTCTGGAAGATGACAACATCGAAGGTACAAACATTAAAAAAGGAACCAACATCATTCTCAACATGGGTCTGATGCATAAGTCTGAATTCTTCCCAAAACCTCAAGAATTTTGCCTGAAGAACTTTGACAAAACAGTAAGTTAACTGAAGGCTGGGCAACAATATGTGGCTCTGACAAAAAAAAAAAAAAAACAACTTCATTTTATCTCCTCTCTCTGGCAGGTGCCCAACCGTTTTTTCCAGCCCTTTGGCTGCGGGCCTCGTTCCTGCGTGGGCAAGCACATCGCCATGGTAATGATGAAGGCCATCTTGGTCACTCTGCTGTCTCGTTACACTGTGTGCCCTCGTCGTGGCTGCACCATCAGCAGCATCAAGCAGACCAACAACCTGTCACGGCAGCCAGTGGAGGATGATCACAGCCTGACCATGCGCTTCATCCCTCGAATGACATCACCTCAAAACACTCAACAGTAAGACACAACGGCACCATTACACTGACGATGAAAACTACAACTGTTTCAATGAAGACCTGCTACTCCCTGACCAAGATGAAAGTGTGCAAAAAACAGAAATCCTGATACTTTGGGTTATTATATATCTAGATTCTTTAGAGCAATTAAATGGTAAACTTGTGATGTCACAGATGAAATTATGCTTACATTGATATAACTGACTTTTAAGTAATACAGTTGTAGGTTTCAGAGCAGTGCAAGAGCGGTTTTCTTACCCATGTAGCGTAGTAGGGAAAAGCCAGCGAGGACATGGCTAAAGATTGTGTTTTGTTGTCTGGAGGTCACAAAACATACAAAACAAAAAGACCAGAAATATGTGCATGTTTCAGTTTAGTGACAAACTGTTCGAAACAAACTGTTCCACGATTTAGCAGTTCATGTTAAAGGTGCCTTGAGGAGTTTTCTTGTTAACAAACACAAGTTATGTTTACATTTGGTGTTACTCAACAGAACATTATTTGTATCCTGGAGGCCAAACAAACACGTTGAATGCATTTCCCTCCTCATAAAAAAATTTGTAACAACGATTTTTAAGTATTTTTAACCCTGCCTTGTTTACAATGGTTTACTAGCTTGGAATAAACTGTTTATCAGCTGTACGCATTTGCATGTGTGTCCACTTCATGGCATGTATGATGAAGACAAACAAAACTGGGACTCACATAGCATTAGTAGGGGTCAGAAACTCCACAGGGTAGCTTTAATTAACCTTGCTGACGAAGACACTACTATCATGTTACATCTCGTATTAAACACTACGTAACACTATAGTATAGTGAGTAGTGTTAGTAAACACCATGCTATGATTTCAGCACACACTGGTAGGCATAAAATATCAGCTACATGCACATCTTTTCTTCTTATTTCTAAACAGGCTCTGATAGATGTGAATGGAAATGTGAATTGTCCAGAAAGGGGCATCAAATCAATATAAGTAAAATGTTAAATTCTACTCACATCTTTGACATTTGGTTTCTGCTTAATGCTTATTCAATACATATTTAATATATTTCCATGTAACAAATATTAAATGTAGACTTGTAGGAGAGGAAAAGGTGGTGGAATACAAGAGCACAGTTTAGCCCTTCCTGCTGTATTCTTGGTGTGTTTATAATTCAGCTGCTCTGAACATTTGGCTGCTATTCAGCTATTTAATCCCTTTTATTTACCTTCCTATTTCTTCCTTCTTTTCACCTCCCATGTCCCTTATATATTCTAGTATTCCATCTACATATCAACACTGACATATTGTATATTATGTTGTGTCTGTTCTTTGCAACATCTTTCTGTGATATATATTTTTATATGTTTGTTTCTCTTGAATAAATAAAAAGACATGTATGAGAAGAGAAAAACATCAGAAAATATTCTCTTTATCGTCATTATGTTCCTCTTCGCCTCTAGTCCAGCACATCTGTTTCATAGCCTCTACTGAATGAATGATCCGTGAGTCAAAATCAAGTTAATTTACATGTGTTGAATTTATTCATAAGTTAGCAGAATGCAGTGACAGGCACTCTATGAAACAATGATTTTTTTTTCTCTGTACCACAGGCACAAATCAAACACGCCACCTTGGCATTAGCACATAAGGCGTTGGGTTAAAGTTTAGACACATTGTTAGCGTCACGCTGCACTTCAAATCAGGACACAGGCAAAAAAAGGAAAGAAAAAAAAAGCCAAACTTTCCCTTCAAGTTGAATTAAATAACAGGTTGAGACAAGTCAGACAAACTGAAGACCAAATCTGGCGGCACAATCAAAAAGTACATGAAGCACAATGATTTTTTTTGCCTTTAAATGAAACTAATATAAAATATTTTCAGTAAGAATATAAATCCAATAAATATGTTTTTCTTCAATACTGCATTTATACAAAAATATAATAATCAAAAAACACTAAAATCCACCTTTCGCCCGACTGACAAACCAGAAACATGAGTGCATAGATAATCATATTACACAGAATGCAGCATCTGCAAAACATGAGGAACTGAATTTAGCACATGAGAAATGGACAATATGGACACTACCTTCATTGTTAGACTCAAAGAAAAATATTCTCATGTAAAATGTTGAGTTAAAGTTGAGTTGTATGTTTTCCTTAAAATACTAAAACCAAGTCCATAACAGAAGTTTTGTTATCAATATTTTCTTCTCTGTGCTTCTCTGTTATTCTTTCCATTTCGATCAGTTTTAATGAACTTGAAGAGAAAAACAATTTTAACTGGTGACAGCAATGAAATGTTTTGAGATGCTAAATGAAAACCTGAGACCAACCTTTGTGTCTTTTTCTAAATTAAGTAGGACAAAATCTCTCTTGATGTGAAAAAATAGCTAGAAATTTGTGATTTTCTACTTATACAGAGAATATCATATGTAATGTTCATTTCACTCACAAACAATGCTTTCAGTTGAAATGTTCAAGTCATTATGGAGCCCCGTCATCATTTTAAGACATTAGTGTTTCTCTGAAACATCAAACACTCACAAGAGTTTAAATACATCATCTTTTGGCCTTGAGGTTTTTACCAGCCATTAAGTATTTTGTCAATTTAACTGTTAAAAATCAATCATTTGTGGACAGAAAAAAACAACAAAATCCTGCTAAGTACCGTATTGTGGAAGTGAAAAAAATGGTTAACACTGTAATGTAAAGATGAGAACGCACACCATCAGACGCTCTGTGTACCTTCCTCTTCAGTCCGGTGGTCGTGTCGCTTGGTGGAGTCAGTGCAGGTGTTGCAGTTGGGGCTCAGTGCTCCTGTAAAGCTCTCTGACAGTGGTAGAGCAGGCAGTCGGGCAGATCGGGGACTGGAGAGCGCAGCCACACGGCCAGCGTGTCTGCATGCACGCGGCAGTGCATCAGACATGGCTGATCCTGGAGGAGCCGGCAAGCTACAATACCTTCCATCCCTGCAGGGAAAAATTATAAAGGTTTACTCACAAACACTGTAAGATACAAAGTGTAATTAACACATGTCAACCTTTTGATCAAATACTGTGTGTATGTAAGCGTGCAACTAAAAGCTTTATTGGTATTTAATAAATCAATTATCTATTAATGCTTATAGACCAGCATTAAGGTATCAATAGGAATAACTTTGGGTTGTTGCGTGGTGTTTGTCCTCCAGTATAACTTGCTTTTTAGGTTCAATAGATTAGTACTGATCTGTAAAGCATTAATACCTGATTTATTAGCATGTATTAAGTAAATTTAGAACTTATTTTCTGGTCTGCATATACAAATTCATTTTTTATACATACATCAACACACAAGACAGACAAAAATGCTTAAATAGAGCAGCTGAAAACAGCACAATAACCCAACTTTTTTCTTTCAATCATTATAACTTTAAAGGTCAACTAAATGACATTGAGTCTCGCTGGATGTCAGCAAAAAACAATTTGCTATGTGAATATATAGCAGAGTAATAACAACCTGAGCAGTGAATGAAGTCACAAGCTTCTCTGGGTTTTTTTGGTAGCCAAACCGGCCGCACATGTTAGTGCATGTGCACTTAGATACATTTCTGTTTGTTTTGGTCTGAGATGTTGGTGCTATAGTGTGACATCTAGTGGCTGAATGTTGTGAACTGCAACAGTTTAAAAAAAAAAAGATTTGTTAGAAAGTGGTGCCAAACAATAAATATAGGTATTGTATATGTGAAAAACTAATACACTTATTAAAAACAAGAACTTTAAACGAAGGGTCCACTTACAAGCTTTTCCTTAAGTTTCAGCCACATCTCACAGTCTTCATCAATTGATATTAATATTCATCTGATGAAGACCATGATGCGGTTGAATTCTTTGGAAAAAGTGGACTTTGCCTTAAAAATATTTTTCAACTTTTTAACTACTGATTCCAAGGTTGAGACTTAACTTTAAGTCCGAATGCACAAAGAGTACTCTAACATTACAAAGTAAGGTGTTAATACCAGTACTGGTTATAACATCCCTTTACCATCAAATTAGACTCAGTTATGTTGTTATAAGTTTAAAAGCACAACTCTGACATGATTGACGTCAACGAGACATCAGAGTCATGGCAGGACATAAATCTCTGTTCACCTATGATCTCCACAACATGAAGTTGAAGTTTCTTCTTCAGCACATTCAGCGTGGCTGTGAGAGGCTCCTGGACATCATTTATGAGTCTCAGGTTCTGCTTCGTATCATGAGAGAAGGCCAGCCACATCGTCCCGTACTCCTCTGTGGACACTGCCAAAGGTCTGCTCCGACACACAAACAGTAAAGATGTGAAACTAACATAAGCAACAAACAGTATCATGACTCTGTAAAGAAACCAGAAAATATTTCACCTGACAAAGTTGGTTAAAGGGAGTTTGTATGAGAACTGCAATGTTTGAGGCGTCCCGACAGGTGTTTGGAAACCCACCGACCCGACTACTTCAACATGAACCGAAGGCCTCTTCACAGTTGGGGAATACTGACACACTGCTACACTGTGGCTCCTCACCTCCTCTACTGGACTGTCAGACACACAAGATACCTGAAAAACATTATAAGAAACTGTCCTTTAATATGAAAATCTAATAATAATAGTCTAAGACTTCATCAATGCTTTTCTGCTCAATAATTTACCTCAAGTTCTTCTGAATCAAACTGTAGTAATATCTGTTGAATGTCAGAATCAGAGGAGTTGGACATAAAAACAACTAGCACTAAAGAATCCTCTTTCTGCACATGACAGGCTGAAACATCTAGACTTTGGTTGCAGCACAGAGGAGTGATTTCTGAACAAGAGAGCCCAGAGAGCTCTGCGGGAAGATGGGAACTGAGAAGCGAGTCTTTAGGTCTGTCTGGGTCTTTGTGTGGAGCAGGATCAGCAGCTACCATACCGTTATCCCTGATGAGAGAGGGCTTCGTTCCCTTTATGTCACTGTCTGTTAGCTCTCGTTCTATATCACAGGTGCCATTAGCAGTAGTAAGGCCCTGAGCGAGTTGGGATGTCTGTTTGGATGAAGAAACGTCAGGTTCTGAGGCGATGTTGGAGTCCAGGAGGTTGTTACACAGCAAGTTATCCACTGTGCTGGGAGACGTGATGAGGGGGTTGGATATTTGCTCGCTGGGACCTGCGGATGAACCCTGAGCTTTGGCTTTTCTACGGAACCTCTGGGGTGTCGGCTCAGACTTTCCCATCTGTTAGAAGCAAAACTTTGAGTTATAACAGACATGTTTACAGCAATACACATTTATCGTTATCACTGGGTTTCACAATAAACATGATAAGAGGCAACAATGTAATGTAGAAGATTGATACTGTGTCCATTCCTCCTTTGTAATGTTTGAAACTGATTTGCCAATATTGCCTCAAGACTTGCACAATTTAGATCAGTATTTATTTATTTTTTTTATTTTTTAAAATCAAGCACCGAGTGAGCTTTGGGGACTAACTCAACAGATTCATGTTTGTCAAACGGCTATAGTGGCTTCGCTGTAAGTGACTTCCACATACCATACGACGTGCCTATTTTGTTTAATCTCATATTGTCATTAAGATATCCCACATGTTTATCACACATGGCATCTTTTCTCAATGTTGTGCAGGCCATTTAGTATACTTTCTCACCAAACACGCAGCGCTTTGGGAGCCCAGACCAACAAACAACGAAGAAGCCAGCTGCTGTTTCTCTTGTTCTGGCTCAGGGGTTGGTGTTGGAGTTGGAGTCTGGCCATGTGAGTCGTCAGCCTCCCTCTGCTGGCTGGGTGACTGGACCGGACTGGGAACCTCAACTTGGGCAGTTTCCTCCACAGGTTCCTTATGGGCCAGATAGCCCTCCCTCCCCCACACCCTCTTCACTCCATCCAGATTCAGAGTCGTGGAGCTGAAACACAGATGGAAAATCACCAGAGTGAGCTCAAAACAATACAATGCAACAACATCACCCTGACGGCAGATGCATGCATGTTGCGTCCACGTACCCTCCTTTGTGCGAGATATCGGTGCTATCGCCTGACAGACCGGAGCTTATGGACAGCAGTGTAGGAGACTGTCTGTCGGCTATGCTGCATGAGGACATGCTGATAGGCAGGGACAGGTTGTAGGGCTCCAGGCTCAAAGCTGAGGCAAACAAAACAATTAAAACGAGGCAGGGCACACATTGCCAAATTTTCAACGGTCTAAATGTTTTAATGGGCTTCACCTTTTGCCTGGGCTAGTTCCTCTTGCCGTTGATGGGGAGGCTTGTATGGAGCGGCACCAGCCGCCAACGCCTCAGACACAAATCCATCCAGAAATGATAAAGAGGAGTCAACCTGGAAAACAACATAATTACAACTGTAAGTTTACACTTATTATTTAATCGGGTGTAAAAAAAAAGCATTTGGAAAAGCAGTGTTGAGTGTTTTCAAATACACCTCATTCATCTCATTTTACACTTTAACTACGATATGAAACTTTACACCAGTGGAAGCATCTGTGTATCTGTACATTATTCTGGTTGTCAACCAGACACTGCATCTGATACTGAACTGTCCTCTGTGGTAAACTTTACTTATCAGACTGTTCCAGACATGCTCAAACAGCTGCTAACGACTGCACCTAAAACGGTACAATTACAGCTGAGTTGATGATCTCTAATATTTTGTTAAGTACTGTCATTAATCTAATCGACTGTGCGCCATGGAGAGCGCAGGTTTTTTTCCAACCATTACATAATGAGCTCTTACTCTGCCTGAGAGGCAGAACTATGAAGTGACATCATCTGCTGTGGTTTCAAGAGCTGAATCATTTTTCAGTAATTATGGTATTTTATGCCAAATGCTGACATGTTTCAACAGAAGTAACATTTTGAATCTAATCAAACAAGTCCATGTTGTCGATAAATCAGGATCCTATGACTATGAATAGTAAACAACATTACGATGATAGCATCCTGTACGATTTAACATCATTATCATAATTGTGTGGCCGTGAGTGTACGCTACCTCCAGGGACTCCATGTGGGCATCTCGGGGTAGCACCCTGGCTCGTAGTTCGGTGTTGTGGCTGAGGTACTGCAGCTCCTGAGCTCTCTGTCTCAGCACAGTGTCCATGGAGCTGCTGTACGTTTCACAAACCTCCTGAGTCACAGAAACACCTGCTGCACCCTCACAGAGTTTGGTCATTGCCATGAGGATCCAGCTCTTTGTTTCGCTGCTGGTGTGCTTCATGTCCAACAGCTTGGCCAGAAGTCTCAGCACTGCAGCTGGTTCGAGGTCTTCCATCAAATGAGAGTATTCACCGAGGACCTGTGCGTGGCAGAGACGGGGTTAAACGTTAGTGTTTGACATATTATGTAGTGAAGTAGCACTTTGAAGAACAGGGGATGCTACTGGTCAAGTTTAAAGCCATCCTATCTTATTTTATCCCTCCCTCTAATCTTCTGGCTGCACTCTTCAATCCCTGTGAGCCACCTGAGATCTCCTGGACAAGCACTTCTGATCCCCCATCAGAATATACTCAGCTTTTATCGTCTGGATCCTGAGACTATTATTTAAAGCAGGGATTTCCAACCTAAACCACCAGCCACAAAAGGTTGGGAACTAGTGATTTAAAGGGTCTGCCCGAGAAATTCATGCCAACTAATTCTTAGTGATGATCTTTTAAAACGTTTCTTTTAAATTATTATTGTTTCTTAATAGGGGTTTGCTCTTATTTTCCACATTTAAATTGCATTTAAAAGCATTTTCTATTTTCATCCCCTATTATATTTTACTGTTCCTATTTTCTACAATTTATAAAGTAATTAAGTCTTCTCTGATCCAAACTTTGCATTATTTCCCTTCTTCAGCTTTTTCCCCTTTTCCATGCACGTAGTAAGTGAAGTTGTGCCCACTCTGCTTTTATTTGAATCATGAAAGAATATACTATGCGCTCATAAAGCTGACAGAGCAAACATCTCTCACCCAGCTGATGACTTGTAGGAAGCGCTGCGGCAGTTTGCCAGGCTCTCCTTGCAGCAGAGAAACATATGAATCCACAGCAAATAGCCTCAACTTCCTGTCCTCCTCCACGCTGTCAAATCCTGGGCCATTAAAGAGAAATGAAAGTTATTAGATTGTGACTGCGAACTGAAATAATCTAATATCACAACACTTGAGTGCTGCAGAATAAGCTTTTGGGTTATCTCACCCTCAGACAGCAGTTTAAGGAAATTGTTTGGGATGTCAGGCTGCATCGTGTCTCCACCCAGCGAAAACACTGTGTTCATAGTCTCAATGAACCATTCATTGTCTGGTGCATATGTAAAATGGCTTATAGGAAAAAAAACAATACAGAACCAACAGAATAACCATTTTTATTGTCTGCAACCAATAAAGCCGTTTGTCTAGATTGTAAACATCCCATTTTCTATAAAAAGAAGGTTTCTATATTATTATTATTTCAATATTAGTTTGATTTACAATTTTCCTGGAGCAGTGGGTCATCAGAGGTAAATGATAACGTAAATATAACACTGAGCACTGTCTCCTGTCTCTGCTATCGACACACACAAAAGGATATTTTTCTGCCAGTTCTGCCACTTTCCCCACCAGGTCAATAGTAGTGTAGTCGTCTTTACTGACACGCAGAAACTCCAGCATCTTCTCAACGATGACTGTGACGTTCTGGGCGTTAGTGATCCGAAAGAGCAACTCCAGCACCTACATGGAAATAAGAGATGCTGAAAAAAAAACAACAACACAAAGTCGATGACATTTAAATCCAGACTACATCAATATCCATCTCACCTCACGCTTGATGATGAGGTCGGGGTGATCTAGACACTCTATGATGGTCATCTGATGCTGCAGGGCCAGTTTAGGATCCTGCTGGACCACGTAGGTGAGGGCCTTCAAACCTGCAGTTACGTCAAATGAACGGCATTACTACAATGAATATATGAGATCTTGATTGGAAAAAAAATCTGTCTTACTTAGGATTTCTTTCTTACCTAGATATTTGAGATTAATCTTAGGTGACAGCACAAAGTTGCCAATGCACTTTGCAGCTTTTTCCAAAAGGTCAGATTTGGGATGAATTGTGTAAATACATTTTACACACTCGTATAATATTGCTGGAAATAAATAAAGAGAGATTGGTATAAGTGGCTGATAGCGAAATTATTTCAAACAACTAAATGAATCAGAAAACACTATTTTGAATCTAACATACCATAGGTGATGTTATGGTTCATCTCTGCTCTTCGTAAAGACTCGTCAAGGACTTCATACATGATCTCACTTGTGCTGTTAAAAACAAAGAACAGACGCAGAAAATTTACTTGCAAGAAGTCGGGCACAGAGCACAACGACAACAAACTACAGGCATCCAATTTATTCAGGGACAGAATAAGTGATAATTACCTCTGGTCATTTTTCCCAAGTAAGGAGAGTATTCTGAGGAGCTGGATTTGAAGCCACGGAGCAGGAACACTATGATAATTAAAATCCATGGGCAGTTTTCCTCCCACCACCTGCTTCAGTATGGTTACAAAACATGCTGCCAGGTCCTTATAACCTTCAGGATTCTCCTATAACAGAAGAAAAGTACATAACAGGACTAGATTACACTACAGTAGATCAAACTGAGATGTCTGTATAATGTTTTCTCAGCTGTTAACCATAGAAACAATTACAGAATCCAGAAAAAAAATAATTACCGTGATCATCTGTAAGTAGATGTGTAGCGAAGCTGTCATAACACCAGGATCCTTATCGCACAAAGCTTTGCGAAACTTGTTATGGATGTGTTGAACTTGATTCGGTGCTATTAGGTAGAATTTGTACAGTGCCAGAACAGCTTTTCGCCGTATGATTTCTCTGTAAATACATCATAAGAAACCTCTTTAAGTCGTAATATTCGAACAGGTTTATCAGTTATCGATATCACATATCAGTGACTAATCGAAATGGAAAGGCAAAGAGCACATCTTACTTTGGGTGAGTGAGTTTCTCTTCCACCAGAGGAAGGATTGCAGGTATCATATCTTTGGGGAACATTTGGCTGACAACAGTAAGAGCCATGCAGACTTCAATAAGGTTTGTGCTCTGAAGATCCTGAAAATACATAAAAACACATTGATGTCCCTCATTCTCATTCAGAGTCAAGATGACAAATACTATAAAAACTCAAACTAAACACCCACCTTTAATACAGTGTTCACAAGGAGAAGGAGCAGCTCATGACTTTCATTCAGAAACAAGGAGACAGCGAGGTAACCTGCACAATCACATAAACTTATTGTTTACACAGGGACGTGTGGGAGGATAGTATCATTGCATCATAGTTAAGTCAGTAAAGATGCAACTCTAATTTCACCAATTTTAAAAACTCATCATTTGTGCTTATTGCAACATGGGCTTTTTGATTGAGTTTAAAGTTATGATGCTTAAATCTCTAAAAAAATTAAGCTGCTACGTGATGCACCTTGTGACGATCATGATACTGAGCTTTACATTACCTGCAGGTGAGGATTGAGCATAATTAGAAAAGGACATACCAACTCTCTTCTCCAGAGCAGTGCCTTGTTGAGCCAGTTTGATGGCATGAATATAGCTGAACGAAGCCTCATAACCCAACATTTCACAGTAGATGGCTCTCACCATGAGCTCCTTCATCTGCCTCTGAGGATCGTAACACAAAGAAGACACTTCAATACAACTGTGATGGAAATCTGAAAATTAAAGCTGACAAAGACCAAGTTGTCTTTTTGTCCTTTAATGAAAAACCTTGCAAGGTATCAGCATTACTGTCACAACAGAGTGTAATTGCAGTCTGATATCAGTTACAAAGTGTAAATACTCTTTATAGATGAAGAGTGTGGTAAACGTATCAGAATGTGAGTGGGATGCAGTGCTGGATGTCATCAAAGCTACCAACTAATTAAAAAAAAGAACTGTAGTATGTCCAAGATGAGGCTACTCCCTTCTCTGATCCAGTGTCAAAGATAATGAACACAGATGGTTACGTTATACCAATGTGATGCAGAGGATACAAAGTGTGTGTTTTTTCCCATTAAAACAGATATCAATATTTCCAGGTATCACTCAGACTGTTTGACTAATCTGGCTTCTTGTGCAAAAACCAAATAGGAAAAATCCAAAGATCCATACCATGGAGGTGTTGGGGGATGACACCTGTTCTTTGATAGATGACAGTTCACGTTGAATAAGTTTCTCTTCCTCCTGAACGTGAGAAACACAGTTAAGGATAATGAGCAAAACAAACACTGTGTTGTGAGGAAGATTGGTACTGAATTGCTGTGATCGATGTAATTAACCACATTAGTTGAATGACCATATTTAAGCACTAATGACATCAGATCCTCTTTACATAACTACTGAACATTTTCAAAAGGCATACTGTGCCTGTACACTTTGTAAAAATGTCAAAATTGGTTTAGCTAAGCAATCTATCACAGTGAAAATGTTGCCAGCTTGTCACAGTTGTATTATCTTTGTGTGGTTATGCAGATATTAACAGTGACAGTTTATAAAGCTATTCCTGATTCATAAATTCATATGTTTGGGGGAAACTAACACATTCTAGACTTGATATTTGCATGATCCTTTTCACAATGTCCACAAACAATACTGCATAAAAGGTTTAGGCACTTAAGATGGTAGCTTCTTATCCACATTTGTTCTGCAGCATGACAACAACTCCACACATACATCCACAGTCATAAAGAACTATTTTCAGTGACAAGAGGAACAAAGAGTCCTGCAACAGATGGTATGGCTCCCACAGAGCCCTGATTTCAACATCACAGAGTCAGTCTGGGATTACATGAAGACACAGAAGCAGCTGAAAAGCCTGAATCCACAGAAGAACTGTGGCAACTGACAACCAAGATGCAGGAACAACCGACCTGCTAAGTACCTTTAAAAACTGTGTGCAGGTGTACTGAGGAGAACTGCTGACACCTTGTTGACCACCTCACTGCTAGGTCTGGTTACAGGTGCAATAGAGCAAAGTTCAAACCAAACCAAACCACATTTTTCATGTTTTCATCCTGGTTTTACGTTAGTCTTTACTAGTCTAAAACATAGGTTGTGTCTGTACGACATTTTGGCAGCTGACTTCAGCAGTTAAACTCTGTTTATCACAGTGCATTTCACTTTATCACGAATGATAAATGTTTTACTCATCATTGTTCTCTGTAGGACAGGGTTGGATCGCCTTCCTTAGAGCCACCTCATGTTATTCATCTATAAAGTTCTACTTCACATTTCTTCTCTCATTTAAATGTAGGGCTGAGCAATGTATCGACATTATATCAATATCGTGATACAAGACTAGATATCATCTTAGATTTTTGATATTTTAATATCATGATATGGCTTAGGCTAAGTGTCGTCTTTTTCTGTTTTTAAAGGTTTCATTACAGTAAAAAGATGTCATTTTCTGAGCTTATCAGACAGTGGTAGCTGTTCTATTATTTGCCTTTTCCCACTTTGTCATTATATCCACATTACTGTCAATTATTTATCAAAACCTCATTGTGTAAATATTGCCAATAGTCATCCCTAAAATATTGTCACAATATAGATATAAAAATATCAAAAATATTTTGACATTTGATTTTGTCCACATTGCCCGGCTCTATTAAAATCTGGTAACTATAGTAAACAATCCAGTAACTACTTAACCTCAGATATCCCTCATGTTGACACTAATGTTGGCAGAACTGGTTTCAGGTACTATGCACCTTTTAAATGGACTGAACTGAAAATTGTCCTCAAACTTACATCTTTCATTCCTCTTGTACATTTTAAAGCTTTAATATCTCATATGTTCTTTTTGCCGATTGTGTTCTTGTCTTATGAATGTTTCTTGTTCCTCTCCTTTCCTCTTGGAAAAGACATTTTAATCTCAATAAGACGTCTTTATTAAATAACATTAAAAAATAGCATGAATATCTGAGCTTCTCACAAGCACCTGAACGCACCAACAAGGGCGATTTTTCAAAAATAATTGCTGCTCTGCTCTCAAATACATGACCATAACAACAGTAACAAACAAAAATCAGTCTAACAACAATAAAGACTACTAGGTGTGTAGTAAATCGTATATGTATATACATGTAAACACGTTTTCTGTGAGTTAGCATAGTCAGCTTAGCAAGCTAACGTTAAAGCATATCAGCAACATCTGAGTAAGGTTGATGTTATTTCTCCTCGGCTCCAGTTTAAAAACACAAACTCACATGTTTTGAAGTGAGCTCAGTGATTCCTCTGATGAGGGTTCCCAGTTTTGAGGTGGAGGACAGTTTTGCAGCTCCAGGTTGGGAGTCTAAAGACAGGAGGCTCGGCAGAGCTGTCAGGGTCTTCTCCACAACATCGCTCATTTTGGCAGCTGGCTGATTTCCTACAAAATACAGTCATTAAATCATCTATCCATCCCAGTCTGACCCCTGTAAACAGAGACAGTGAAAGTTTATCTGTTAAACACTTAAAAAGAGCATACAAGGCAAAACGCTAGTTAGCCAGTCGGCCATTGTTTTGATTCAGCAGACTGAGGGGTTTGTTGATGATGTCACTTCCGCTGGTGTTTGGAAAACTTTATTGAAACCTTCAGCAAAAACAGTCGTTGTCATTTCTGAGCAGCTCAGTGAGTTGAAGGACAGGTTCGCATTTTTTCGAGTCTGTAATAAAAGAACAGTCACCTGTCTATATATAACTGGCCATAAATGAACAATGAAACAGGCTTTACTTGCTGTAATCATTCCTTTTGTTCATACTGGCTGTTAAAAGATCCCCTTCAAATGTACTTTCAATGTAAGAGAGAGATGGTGGCCAAAATCTACTGTGTCCACACAGTCATTTTGTGTAAAAATGTATTTAAAAGTTTATCTGAGGCTTCAGCAGTCTGAGTTAGTCATATCAAGTGAATATCAGCCACATTTACATTTTAGCATCAAATTCCCTCTTTGTGTTTCCTCGATGGAAGCATGGTAACATAAAAGGGACTTTGGCACTAAAAAGACTATAACATTAAAAGTTTACAAGTAACCTGCTTGATTTGACTCATTTGGAAGCTTCACAGTAGCTTCATATAAACATTTAAATACATTTTTGCACAGGAGGAGGTTTGTGGATTTTGGCCCCAATCGCTTACATTGTAAGCGCATTGTGATAGGATCCTCTAATGGCCAGTATGAACAGGAGGAATGATTATGGCAAGAAAAAAACATTTCAATGTTAATTTTGGAACATTGTTATTGTTTTAAGGCAGACTTAGAAAAATGATGAACTTATCCTTTCACAGGAAATAATTATAAACCAGTAAGATACGCAGAAGAACAACTAGAAACATAGTGATGATATTCAAAACTCAGTTTATTATGTTGATAATATTTTTGATAAACAGTCCCTTGTATTACTGTACACTAAACTACAATAAAATAATTACAGTAAATATGAAATTACAGCCACTGGACAACCGCATGAGAAGGAGTACATTCTACAAATTTAAACATGTCATATATTAGCATTTGGATATCTAGTGGGGGACCACAGGTTCAGAGTGTCTGCAGTGACTGAATGTGCACATCGAGCAGTAAGTGGCTTCCATAGCTGGAGACAAAGAGAGATGACAAGTAAACCTTATCTTAAGACCATCAGGATGATGATTTATCTTTATATGTGCTTTCTTTACATTGGAATAATATCGGCAGGTCAGTTGCTTTCAAGACTGGAGAAGGTTTGTTGGGGGGACACGATGTAGAATTAAAAGTACATCAAATTGCTATCTATCTCCAACTTAAATAAACCACCAGTTTGTACTTTAATCCATATTATCCAATGCCAATATCCATTTTCTTTATTATTATTATTATTTGTAAATATTTTGCTGTGTTGTATCCCATTTTCTTCTACAGCCTGTGTACCTTCATCATTTTAGTGCAAAAAAACAAATAAATAAACAAGTTAATGTCCTTTATGTGGGCACATACAACACATCACTTTATTGTGTCACTTCTATCCTAGACTGATGCTATTCACTACCAGTGTTATTTTCTGCAATATACATTTTACATCTTAAGTTGTAACTATAAGTACTTCTGTGCAATTTTCTTTCAATCATACTGTAATACACGCGTGCCATTTGGTTTAATTACTCTCTGAAATATGTCAGTCTACCCAGGTCATGAGACTGGAGTATATACAATGCTATTGATATTCCCTATGTACAACCAGCAACTGAGTCTCTATTTCTGTGATTGTACTCTAGCAAACAGAAATGTCTGTGTGTCTTCAATAGGTCTGTCTACCATTTCTTCCTCTGTGTCTTCATCCTTAAGCCCAGATCTGAAATAAAGAACAACAATTATTATTTTTAAGACATCAGGAGAGAGGTGTATGCAGATTGCAAAGTTGTCAGATCAGAAAAACAATAATAGCGGACATCTTGTACCCGGAGAGTGTGGTCCCAGGAGCCTGTGCAGAAGGCCGTCCCATCTGGGGAAACACGCAATGTGCTGACACGGTTCTCGTGTCCAAACAGAATAGACACCCGCGTCCCTTTGAGAACATCCCAAACATTTATAGTATAGTCGTTGTAGCCGCCAAACAGTAGTCGACCTTAGAAAAAAAACACACACACACACAAAGCTTTTAACAACAGGGCTTTTTTTACAGCATGGTTATTGATTGAATAACCAGAATAATATCGCATGGGACGTCTGTGTGTATATCTTACCACTGAGAGAGAAATCAACACTGGAGACTCCAAATATGATGCTCTCTTTGGAATAAATAGCCACTTCTCTGTCTGCCCTCAAGTCGTACAGGCGGCACTGTAAAAAAAAAAGAAAAAAAAGGTAAATGTTTGAATTTTCAACAGAGCTGAATGTTTCCAATAGTATTTTGTATATAGCTGTAGCTTCTCCAGTGCCACTAACATTTAAAATCATTAAATAATATCTGATTACTTACTGTCGCATCATCGGAACCAGAAGCAAATGCGTCTCCACTGGGATAGTATCTAAAAGAAGAGAAGAAACAGACAACCACAGTCAGGAAAAATGACAAATAAGTTTTTTAAAGCCATTATGTGAATGTAATATTTCTGACAGTAAGTGACTTCCAGTTGTAGCATAAAAACAATACAAAACATTGAGACTGAGCATGAATGCACAAAAACAAAACATAGACTGAATTTCATCAGAATAATTTGGAAATTCTTATAATCATATATAAAATCTACACATGGGGTTTTAACATATAAGCACAGCTCCTCATTAGATACTTATCTATACACTCATATTTTGCGTCACTCACCGAACACTGTTTATGTCTGATTCATGAGTTTCAAAGGACTGAATACACTGTCCTGAGCGCATGTCCCACACATTGGCCTTCTTGTCACAGCCCTGCAATAAAAACAGAGTCATGTAAAAAAAAAAAAAAGATGTAAATAATTCTGCGAAGCTGAAATAGTGATAAGCAGTAAGTAGTAAGAGCTGCTCTCACCCCCGAAACAAATGTGTTTCCAGTCTCAGAGGGGGCCAGGTCCAGACAGAGCACGTCTGCTGCGTGTCCATGGAAACTCTGCAACAGCTGCCCACTCTCGACATCCCATAATGCACACGTCCCATCCCCGCTGGATGTCAGGATCTTTAACACGAACAGATGACGAGCAGGACGAAGAATGACGGTTATTCTGATGTTCAGGCGGAGTCGTTATGGGCTAACACACTGCTATAAATGGATTGCTTTTGCTGGGTGAAACATCATGTGACCAGGACATTAAACCAAGAGCAACTGGCTGCTGTGAATTATTAACAAAGCTCTTTTCACTGCGACATAGAAGGCAGTGATTTCTGATTAATAATGAGACAGAAATAGAAGATGAAAAGAGAAGGAGAAGAAGCTAAAAGGGGTGAGCATGGTGGATAATTTCACCTGCATATCCGAGTTGGTGAAACTACAGGCAGACAAGTAGTTTGTGTGCATGGCCACTGATTTCTTCTTCGCAGCCAAATTCTCATTCTTGTCCAGGGACAGAGGATAAACGGAGCATTTGTTGTCCAGGCCCCTGGGACAAAACACAAGGCCAGTTCACTAAAAGAAAAATAAATCACCAAACAGATGATACACTACGCTCGGATGGTCACTCACCCGCAAGCTACAGCGCAGCCGGAGGGAGCGTAAGCGCAGGCCATCACCCAGGTGCACGGCATTGTCACGGCATGCTCCTAATAAAACATCAAAAGACATGAAACGCTGCAGGATAGTGAGATGAATCAAATTCATTAGGCATAATTAGAGCAGAACAGTGAGCTGTAGACTGTTAGACATTAGACACTGAGGATGATACAGTTTGTTCAACACTCAAAATATGCTGGAATTACTTTTTAAAGGTCAACCTTCAGCCCTTTATATGGGCAGTTTTAATTCATAAAATGTGGACGTCATAATAGACACTGTAGAAATCCTAATGATGTGGAAATCCTTCATGCCTCCTCCTATCCATTACGGCTCATAGATTTGATTTTCGTCATGTCAGAGAAAATTAAATTCTCAATTTGAGGCTCGACAGATACATTCTTTAAAAACTTGCAACCCTCTATAACTTACATTCAAGGTTATATAGTTTATATAGTCTAATATCTATCAACACATCAATAGGACTGATAAGATCTCATTTCTGCTGTGTCTTTTCATGTTTTTGATTCATTTATTACACTAACATCATTGTATCTGTGTTAATATGACTTTGATTTCGTACAGTGATTCCCCCCCAAAACCCCATTTCTGTTACAAAAATGTTTATTTAATTTTCTGACTTCTCAATTTTTGCTTTTGTCTTGGGAAATACCAAACACTAAACACTATAAACACATTATTATCCTTTCAGGCTCAATAAAAATATGAGAGGAATAAGAAAGAAAACCAGTATTTGGTTGAATTCTTCACGACTTGAAGCATCACAATCCTAAAAAGGTTGAGAACTACTAATTAAAATCATAAGAATGTTCACAATGTTGACTAAGGAAGCACAGATGGAAAAAATAGTTTGTAACAAGCTTGTAGGCCCATGGAGAATCTGTTTTCATGGCTTAAAATATCTGAGCGTTTTACTAAAGTAGTCCTGGTGGTTTTCATTCTCTAATAAAATAAAAAGAAGAGTTACCTTGTTGGTAGTGAAAGCATCCCACACAATCACTTTTCCATCCTGCATGAGGAGATTAGAACAAGTATAATATGAATAAATAGGCACTGTTTTAATTTACATCCGATTACAAACTGACCAAGGTAGAAAACCAGAGTTAAAAGGAAAAAAACAGAAAAAAACAGATTCAGGAGCATAAAGTTACCTGAGAGGAGCTGACAATCCTCCTCTTGTCCTTACACCAATCCATACACAGAACTTTGTTTCCATGTCCCTTCAGAGTTCTTCGGGTCTTCATGACAAACTGGCCAAGCCCCTCCACCTTCTCTGCCACCTGATGTACTGCACACACACACACACACACACACACAGAGTCATTTTTGGTTTTTTTACATAGACTTACATTCATTTCCTGGAGACTTACCCTAACCCTAACCATAATCACTGTCCCAAAAATCAGCGTTTTACGAACTGGGGACACGGTTTTGTCTCTAGTTGTACAAACTGTCCCTAATTAACTGGATTTAAGTCTGGTTTCTGTCCCTGAAAGTAATTTAAATCATATACACACGTACACACACACACACAATGTACATTACATTAAACCTCCTACTGTATACACCCTTGATTAATATTCCCAGCAGCAATAAGGATTATACTACGATGGACCTGCTCTAAATGGAGGAATATATTGAGTAATCTTAATCTGTCAAGTCCTCAGATAGCTCGTATAAATATGATGCGTTACAAATATCCAGTTTCTAGTTGTTGTTTTTTCCCCCACACATTTCTATCTATATTATTACCACATTGCTGAAACACATGATTGGACATTTCTAACACATATAGTAGAAATTGGGATGGAAGCACTGAGCTGTAAAATGGGGAAGCAAACGAACATCCTGCTCAAATCGCCTGTCAAATGTGAGGTAACGTCAGGACAATCAGGTCAATAATCTCTTCCCGACTAATTCGCGTCTCTTCAAAAAAAAAAAAAAAAAAAAAGTGGCGATCTACGACCTCTCATGGAAATACACAAAGCTGTAATAAGACATTTGATGCCATTTGTCCCGTCCCACTGTGGACGCAGGGGTGAATCGAGGCCTCTCCATTTTCAACACTCACGCTCGACATCGTGCAGCTTCGCTCTTTCCTCCTCGAGCTTCGTCTTCAGCGTCTCCGATTCCGTTTTGAGATGGGCCAGGGTCTCATTCAGCTGTACCTCCTGTGTCGCCATTTCAGGGATTAGAGGGGATCTCATATATTTGCTTTGTGCAGGCAGCGATCGGCAGCGAAAAGGCTTAAAGCGGAGCTAACAGCTGATGCTGCTGTCATGACGTCAGAGGGAGAAGATGCTCCTCCAGTTTCCAGAGGAGGAGGAGGAGGATCCCGCATCCTGCCTGGTGATGCTGCTGCTCCACAGGATGCATCCTCAGCAGCATTACAGACTCACTACGCTACAGCTTCATGATGCATTTTCATACTGTCGACATGGAAAACACAACACTGAAAAAAAAACAGTAGATTAAATGAAGCGCACTGCGGCATTTTCATATTTAAAACCATTTATTTTAATGCGATCAATTATCAATTATCAAGCAAAAACATGTTAGCACATACAAAAATGATGTTAACATACATGTTTACATATTAAAGTAAACATACATCTAGTCTAATCCTCTGTTATGAGTAAATTATTCAAAATATTGTTAAATTTAAAATACATCTCAAGCTATTTTCACATTTTATTGACTGTATTTTTTCTAGGCATTTTAAAATTTGGTGGTGGATATAATCTACAGTTTTTGAATATTAAATTGAGGGATATTCCAGATTTTCTACACTATGTATATATAAATTTGACTACTTTAAAGACAAAAAAAAAAAAGAATCATTTTATTCCTGTCAGAATTTTATTCCTAGCAGTGTAAAGAAGGCATTGAACATTCAGCATTCACACCTTGATACTGGAAAATAAAATTTAGCGCTGCAACTGATTAGTATTATCAATATCAATTAATATGCTGATTATTGATTATTCTCTTGAATAACCATTTTATTGAATGACAACTGTTTACATTGTTTACATACACTAAGCCACTTAAATTCATGTTAGTTTTACACTGCATTCCTGTTTTTCCAAGACTATTTAATACACTTAGGGTTATCATATATTATTATTTTTATTATTATTATTATTATATTTCCTTAGGTCAATTCTTTAGGTAAATACTTCTTTGCACTCAAGACCTTATAATTACTTGTGTAAACACTGTTTTATTTTAATCAGTGATTGGCTTTTTGATTATTTTCCCTTTGCTTTTGTTGGCTACCTTAATACTATTTGACTTATTTTATGTATTATGTAAAATTGGCTCAGAGTCTTCAAGATTTTCATTACAGGTAATGATGTTGCATTGTTAGAAGTAGATGACAATAAACTTGAAGCTTCATTATTTGGTCCATGAAATGTCAGAAAATAGTAAAAATGAAAAAAAAAGTCCTCAGACATCTTGTTTTGATACAAAACTCAGATATTCAGTTAACGATGACATAAAACAAAGTAATATGGCCAATCCTCACATTGGAGAAGCTGAAACCAGAGAACATTTGAAGTTTTTACTTAACCTTTATTTAACCAGGAGAATCCCATTAGGATAAAGAATCTCTTTTTCAAGGGCGACAGTGGCCGAGACCGGCAGCAGCACAAATAAAACACACAGTTACAGACAGAAAACACAAAAGGAGATACATTTTAAAAAGAAGAATTTTTTTATTTAAAAATGACTATTATTAAAATGGCTGCAGACAAATGTTTTGTCAGTTGATTAATCAGTAATGTTTGTGCTCTAATAAGATTTACAAAAATACTTGAATAAATAAAATTTGAAAATTCAGGCAATTAAAGAAGACTTGGTTGTAATTTCCTCACAGAGCAGAGAGGAAACATGACCTCAGTATCTTTCCTGGCTACAGCCCTGCATTTATTTTAAATACAGTGTTTATTAAAAGTGTTTACATATTTATACATACATAATATATATCCGAAGGCCACTGTGCTATGAGTCAGGAACTAGGAGAGAAAGGTCAAAGACTGGCTGTCTCAGATCCTGGTGAGGAATTCCAGATGAAGGCTGCTTGGAACCTGCAGCAGCTCCAGAGCCTGCGAGGACGAGCAGAAAGGAAACATGACCTGGAAACGATAATCTGTGTCCAGCATCAGCTGCGTTGAGCCTTCACGATCGTGTAGAAGTGACTGCAACAAGGAGCAGATTCAGGCTTATTTAGTGAAGTGCAAGAACGGCACGTATTTTATAACATTACACAGTATTTTAAATTTGGGAATGTCCTGCTAGATTCAAAATGATAACATTATAAATTGAGTTTACCTGAACTTTGCGGACAAATGATGACGCCACCCGTTTCTCAAAGTCATCGATGGGTGTGTACGAATTCAAAATCTTGACAATCTATAAAAACAATCTATCAATGTGAGTTTTGTTTTACTTTAATGTGAAGCTGGAGTTTTTCTGATATCAAAAAGTGCACAACATGGCACTTAATAAAGTACCTGAACGGGGTTGAGTTCAGTGCATTTTTCAGCGATCTCCTTGGCGTCGTCATCAGTGGACTTGTTGACTTGCAGGAGCCAGGCGGCCTGAGACAACGGCTTCATAGTATCTATGGCGTTTGAGCTCTGAAGGTCTTTCTCCTTTAGCCACTCCTCGAGGTAACTGATGTTACATCTAAACAAACAGAAAAGCTGTGAGACTGACCTTTTCTTTTTGTCATTCATTCAAATATCACAAAACAACCACACGCACCTGATTTGCATTCCTTTCCTGCAGGAGCACATATCTTTGCGGAGCATGATGTTGTTGAGTGTGGTCGCACCAACGAGGAAGAACAGTTGCTTGATAGCCTGTTTGATGAGACCTTGCTCCATGCCGTGCTGGCTCATGGTGGAGTGAAAGTGATTGAGCTGCTGAATGATGAAAGAGATGGTGTAGTTCTCCGAGTCTTCATAGAGGCTGTTGGAACGCTTCCTGAAGCCCGTTGGCTTCATGCTGGAAATCCCCTGTAAACTCTCGTGCTCCAGCATACCGGGTACTGTTGATCAAGACAGATAAGAATCACATTTTAAGGCGCCTATTAAAGTAAACCACAATCAAAATCATGTGCATTTATCATGCCGCAATAATGAGCTGTGTCTAATACCGATGGCAGGAGCGAGGGTTTTTTCCATGACTGTGATGAACTGGTGGTAGATGTGGATGGCCAGGTCGCTGAGAATCTGTCTGTGTTCTGACAAATCGAAATTCTGCAAGCAGTTTTTCGTCTGGCGGGGAGTATTTTGTTTCATGAACTCCTTTTGTGAACAACAGCACAACAAGAGAATGTCAAAACACACCTGCAACTGTATATGCAACATTATCGACAGACAAAAACCACAAAAGTGCCTCAGTGGGTAAATAAGGTAAATCCACACCTCTTCTCCGCTGTACTGCCTCAGACAGTTGAGCAGCTGGTATGTGTTGGACAACCAGAACGACAGCAAATCAAAGTCTTTGTGGTAAGTCTGAAACAGGAACATGTAGTTGTTTAATGTAATTTTGTTTCAATTGTTTTGAGAGGTGACATTTTATTTGCTCCATTATTTTTGCAAGTTTTCTTTGCAGTTTTCAGACCTGTAATCTTCATCAGATCGTCAACATCTCAAAGTAAAATAACTAAAGTAAACTAAACTCCTGCCAACATACTGGCTGCAGTCCACAATCTTAGATATTGTCATGAATAATTGCTTTTTTATTACATTTATTCTTCATTGAGCAGCTCTACAGTAGCGATAAAGAGGAATAAACTAAGAGTTAACCTCACCATGATGACCTTTTTGACACCAGTGATAATTGCGTTCATAAGAGACTTGAGTTTGGCGTCATCGTTCAGGTAGTCGGCATGGCGGACGCACATGAAGAGGATGTACGCCGGCAGACCGGGGATCATGTTGACCACCACACCTTTAGGCCTCAGATCTGTGGGCAGATTGTGACATGTTTGAAAGAGAATATCACCTCATTTATTCAGTTATTATTAAATCTGTCTGTTTATTCTGGCTAAATGTCACAGAGGATCTCAGCTATAACAGCACCGGGAGAAAGGTAGAAATGAATGGGCTTAATGTGACTATATTATAAAAATACCCAGAATTATGTTTTGAATGAGCCTGGATTCATCGTCTCTCTTGTACTCCAACATGCCGAGGTAATCTTTAGGAAGAGCAGGCGCAGGTGTTTGCTTGGCTGTGTGACAAACAATAAAGTGATGAGCATGGAAAAGTTATATATTTTTTTGACAATTAACATGTAAAAGCCACAACTCTACCTTTGTGAGATGTTTCAAGGCTCTTTATTTGATTCTGGAGTTTCTTTATTAATCTGTCCTTCTGGTCAAGCTGCTCCTCAAAGTCCTGAAAGAAAAGAAGAATTTGTTACTATTTTTATACAGACAAGTCACACATTCACACATCACCATTCTTGCCTCTTTATCCACACATACCATATTCTCAGCAGTTAACTGTGAGGCCTCTTGTCTCAGTCTGAGCTTGGCCTCGCTCTCCATCATGTGCTGTTTTTTCAAGTGATCATTCTCCTCTTGCAGATCCTCCACTTTGGCTTGAAGATCCCTCTTCACCTCCTCCAGCACTTCAGCTTTCTCCTCAAAGTGCCTAAAAAGCAACACAAATCAGGCCGACTGAGAGTGAAATCTGAACAAATCAGGAATGCATCTATAATCAAGAAAGAGGCTTCAATTTGAGTATTTTACCTGCGTTGTGAACTCTCTTCTTGAATCTTCTTTTGAAGGATGTTGGTGATCTCCTCTGTTTTTTCTTTCAAATCACATAGATGAAAAACATGCAAAAGAAGAAGTTATTTTTATTGCAAATAATTGATGGACAAATGTGCTCAGAGGTAAACCTACCCGTTAACTCTATGTTCTGCTCCTCTACATGGACCTCCAGCTCTTGTTTTTGTCTTTGCAGCTCTGAAACCTGCAGTTTCAGCTCAGGTAGAACCTGTGGGTCACATCAAATAAGGGAAAGCACATTCACAACTGCATCCATCCCAGCTAGGAAACAAAATACAGTGACAAGAATGCTACAACATACCGAGTTCTCACTCCTGAGCCTAGACACCTCTTGGAGAATTTTCTCATTGACATTACTTTTCTCCTGGAACAGGTTTTGCAGCTTGCTGTTCTCATTTTGAAGGTGGTCCATTTTCAATGTCAAGCCCTCCACTTGGGTCTCATAGCTTTCCTTTTGCTCCCTCTGGTGGTTTTCTAGTATTCTGCAATACAAAGATGAGACCATGTTAAACAGGATCAAGCAGGTTTGTCACAAAGGTACAAAACTGATATTAAGTGAATGGATTATTATGAATCTCAGGAAAAAATATAGACCTTGTAGCTTTCTGCATGCCGTCAAAGGCTGTCAGCATATCTTCAACTTCATACATCTTCTCAGAGTCGTCTGAAGTTAGCCTTTAGAAAGACAATGTGAGATAATGAATGCTTTAATAAGATGAACAATGACTAAGTGATAAAAAGGGAAACCCTAAGTTATTTGGATTACCCCAAAAGAACCTCTTCTTCAACAACACCACCGAGAAGTTGTCTTGTAATCTCCTTCATTTTAGCTACAGAAAAAATGAAAAATGTGATAAGTTTAGACGTTCATAAGTTAAATACTATCCTCATTTATGTTCTAACATGAAAAAAAAAGTTTTAGTTACATCAGGAAACGTCTGTACCTCTTGCTTCTTCTGACTGTTCCTTCATCTTTCGGTCCATGTTATTCCTCTGATTTTGCAGGTTATTGAGATCTCTGCGTAGCTCAGGAATAACCTTGACATGCTTGGTTAGCTGGATGACCTGTTCCTGCAGGTCAGAGTTCACCTGGCCCCCCTCCTCCATCTTTGTTTGCAGACTCACTCTCTCTTCTTTCAATCTCTTTATCTCCTCTTTCAGAGTTTCCACTTCCTTCTCATGGTCCTGTCTCTGGATCTCAATATTGTTCTCTGCAATTCTGCCAAGAAATGATCTCATCAGAAACTTGAATTTAACTGAACAAGCTGATTAACAATAATGAAAATAATTGCTTCCCGCTGGAGACAAAGTTTTGTTACTTACTTTCTAAGCCTTGCTTCGTTTTCTTTTTCTTCTAGAAGATTCATCTTTATTTGATCA
Source organism: Euthynnus affinis (assembly GCA_029490765.1). Classification (NCBI taxonomy): domain Eukaryota; kingdom Metazoa; phylum Chordata; class Actinopteri; order Scombriformes; family Scombridae; genus Euthynnus; species Euthynnus affinis. The sequence continues at coordinate 15,539,954 of CM055844.1, read as the reverse complement.
AAGCTCTCTGAAAGAGTGTATGGCCGGTCACAATTTTGGTACAAATTACATTTTCATTTGCATACATAAGAATAAAGACTCCCATTACCTTTTGCCTCTTTGGTGGAAACTTCAAACTTTTTCTCCAAGTTCTGCTTTTCAAAGGTTAATGCATCCATTTCATTTTGAAGCTGAGCAATTGTCTACAGTGAGAATAAAAATATGTTTTATGCTCATAAAGTCTAATGACTCAGCAAACAAAAATCTGCAGACACACACAACTGTATCAGCATTAACTTCAAGACTGACCAGACCAGCATCTTCTTTCACTTTCTTCTCTCTTGCCTCCAAAGATGCCTTCTGGTTGGATGATTTTTCCAGCTGTGTTTCAAGACCATGAAGTCTGTCCACAGTTTGAGAATGGGTGTTGGCCAAGCTTGTCAGTCTTTCCATCAACCCACGGTTCTCTTTGTTCTGTAAGGAAACATCGATTCATTTACAAGTAGTATATCTTCTACAAGAAACAGCTGAAGTAAATTTGGATGCATCTTTACCTGCTCATCAATCTTCTTTCTGAGCTGCTGGACTCTGTAAGAGAGCTGAACGTTAAGCACCAGCCGACGCATGGTTTGAAATCGCCGCCTTACCAGCCATGCCCTGGCATACTTCTGTATAACCAAAGCTTTCTGCTCTTCCATCATCTGAGAGGTAACAAAGATAGCAGGGCATTAATTGCATTAAATTATACGTTGTATTTTCAACAAACTAAATTACACAAACGATTAAATAATTATCCTTCAGTTGCAGACCTTTTTGTAGCGTTTACGGGCCATCCAACCTCTTGTGAAAGCCTGGATGGTGATGGAGGCCAGGCGGACTACATGGTAGATCTGTCTCATACAGTAGCCTCGCCAATGCCTCTGGATCACCAGTGAAGCCCAGGCTTGCTTCAGTGTTGCAGCACTCACTGTTTTACTACAGTTTTACGAAAAACACAGGTGTTAATGTCAAAATTCTGACAGATACAGGACAACAAAACCGTTAGCGAATGCCTCTAACCGTATCGTCCTCTTTCCTCGGATGTACTGTTGGATGATGATGGCCGCCTGTCTCATGCGTATGTACTTCCTCCTCTGGCTCCACCCTCGGACGTGTTTCTGGATGGTAACGCAGGCTCCTCTGAGTCGGTCCAGACGCAGCTTCTCTAGATAAGCTACCTGACCAGCTCGGAAGAAGATCTTTGTCCGACCAAACTTGTACTGGTTGGAGTCCTGGAGATCGAGACAAGGGGGCAAAGGTAACACAAAGAGATACAGTGCATGATAATTAATTATGAGGTTGTAGCAAGAGGCAGATAAAGATGCTGCTTACCTGAATCAACCTCTGCAGTACGTCCTTGCAGGTCTGTTTCTTGTTACTGAGGCCTGTTTCCTCATGAGTCATTAGGATACTGTATCGACTGTAAAACTCAACGTATGTCCACCTGCAGACAAAACATGTAAGCCAGTGTCACATCAACATAGGCAGATGAAAATATTATTATATATTGGCTGACGTGAAATCTAATAATAAAGAATCACCTGGACGGGTAGCTCTGAGCACTGATACGAATAGTTTCAAGGACCCCACAGGCTCGCAGCTGCTGTACCACCCTCCTGGAGTCATATCTCAAAACACGAATACAAGCACTCGCTTAGACCAAAAACACAAACTTGTGAATGTGATTCTGGCAAACACAGAGTGGATCATGTTAATCTGTCAATAACAAGTTTCATTAGTACTCACTCAAACGGGAGCTTTTCATCGTTAGGCTTGATGCAACGCACATAGTGAGGGGTAGTAGCATTCAGCGTTTCCATCAGTAAGGAGAGGGAGCTACGGAACTGCATTCAAGCACAACATTTATGAGAATGGGTAAAAATACAGCATACTAACTCAGTTATGTCCCATGCAAACTGGTGAATATATTATGGAAACTTCAACTTCTCCAGCGAGCAGAGAGAGAGTAAACATTTTCACCTTATCTCCAACAGAGGTTCTCAGCTGTTTATTGGCTGGTTTCACTCCAGGCCTGGCGGGCCTCACTTTGACACCTTTAGTGCTCAGACTGTTTTGCTCCTCCTCTTGGAAAAAGTTGGCCACAAAAGGAAACTGATAACAGTTGCAAGCAGGAGAAATATGTTAAAAAGAACAACAGTGCTGCATGGAGTAGCTTTTATAATACAGAAACATTTGATTTGTTTTTGTGACCACTGTGATTAACTCTCTTCTTCAGGTATTGAATCTTATTATTCTATTGTATTTATTATGTCTTTCTGAGGACCTTTGATTACCTTACTGGCTCTCATAATGTCAATCAGTTCTTCATAGAGAGCATCTCGGTTCTTCTCAAGAAAACCTTTGCACTGATACTCCACCTGTTGAGCAAACAGACTGACAAAGTAAGGAAAAAAAGACACCTGCCAGATGCCAATGATTCAAATCTTAAGGTTTTTGTGCTACTTTCAGCATGAACTTAGATTAGCAAGAAATGTGTCTCTTATCTGACTCCACCTTGTCGGCAAAGTGTTGTATCACAAACGCCTCATTTGATAACCTGGGCTTCTCGAACAGTGGATTGGCGTCTAGGTAGTTGTACAGCTTTTGCAGCCAGCTTTGATCGGTGCCTTTAGGAAACTATAAAGTAGAAGGACATATGTATAAGATTGACGGCAATCATAAAAATACAATACAGAATAGTAAAACTCCAAATCATGTCCAGTTCTGTCTTACCAAACATTCTTCATCAAGCAAGTCCAGGATCCCCATCTTAGCTTCGATCAGGTCAATGACCGGTTGATTGTCATAGAAATCTATCAGCGTCCATGGGATGTCTTCCTTCATGTACTCCTCTTGCTCCAGCTTGAACACGTGCTGAGTGAAAATAAACAACAGAATAACCCTCTCAGTTGATGAAGAGATGTATGCAGTCTTTTGCAATGTTTTGGGACGCTTAGTGATACGTACCAGGTTAAACTGCTGTTGAAGCTTTTCATTTGCATAGTTGATACAAAACTGCTCAAAGCTGTTGATTTCAAATGTTTCAAAGCTGAGGACAAAAAAAAAACTCAACAAGTTCAGGTCAAAAATAGCAGCGAAGGAGACCAAAATATATCAAACAGTAGAAGAAAAAAAATCTGCATTACCCATAAATGTCCAGAACACCTATGAAAGCATGTTGCTTTCCTGGGACCTGCAGCGCTGTGTTTATCCTGTTAATAATACAGTCGAACAGGTGGGCATAGATCTGCTTGGCGAGGGCATCTCTGGCGTTTATTGCCTGGTGTTTAGGTACTGGCTTCACCACAGTCTCAGCCACCATAACAATCCTCCGATTGCACAGCCAACGTATCAACCCTGTTGCACTCACACTCAACAACTCACAGAAGACTGCCAGATGTGGATCACTGGGCTGAAAGATATTCAAATCAATTTTTGCAGTTAACGAGGTTAATGTTTAAAGATCTAAACTTGCTCACTTAAAAAACTAATTTAAGGCTTGGAGACTCACAGGAACTGATGATTTGTCATCTCCAGAATTCTTGATCTCCACATTGCCCAAATGCAGAATGGCTGCCAAAACTTTAAAGACATCTGACTGGAAGTCTTCCTTCAGTCCTGGAGAATCAAAGAGAGGAAAATGAACATGAATGTCACACTAAAAGATTATAGTCTAACAGCTGAATCACTCTTTACCCAGCAGTGAAAAGGTCCGTCGAGTCTCTTTCATCTCTTTCTCATCATCTACACCTTCGATGGTGATCTCACCACCCGAGCAGGTGTACCGGAACTCATCTGCACTCACTGCAGTTAAGAGGAACAACAATAAAATAATCACACAATAAATTAGATTAAACACAGCAGCAGTGCAACGGAGTCAAACCTTCAGAATAAACCCTCAGTATGAACACTCACACAGTCTTAGGTTCTTGAACTCTGGCAGCTGTGCACAGGAGCACATCTGGTAGAAAATGTGATAATTCCTCTCGTTGTCTGCCTGAAAACAACAGAACATCATCAGAAAAGATCACTTACTACTAAAATGATACTCAACAACATCCTCATTTTATGCACTACCTGAAAAACGACTCTGGATTTCTCTAACAGGTAGGTCCTCATATTTGCACCAATAATCTGGTGCCTCCTGTCAAAGCTGATCTCAGTGTATTTCCCAAAACGGCTGCTGTTGTCATTCCTGGTTGTCTTTGCATTTCCTATTGCCTGAGAAAAAAAAGTTACTAGGTCTCTTTTTAAATTAATTTATTAATCATGTCAGCCTATTAGTATATTTTAATGTTATTGTCAAAGTGTCGAAACATTAACAGACTTTAATGGAAATAATAGTTCCTGTATGTGTTGCCTTGTGAGTAGAACTGTGTTAGAGTGAGCGAGGCTGCCCTCTTTTTGCCCCTAGACCCGTAAAAATCATACCTCTGTTATTGGATTGGAAGCCAGGACTTTGTCTTCAACTCGAGTCTTACTGCCAGATTTGCTGACAACAGCAAAGTACCTCATAGCATATCGAGCAGACACTGTTTTACCAGCTCCAGACTCACCACTGACGATGATAGACTGGTTCTTGTGGTTTCTGAGAAAGAAAAGGAAGTGTCATGCAACTACACTAGAGCTGCATCAATTAGTTGATCAATCAAAATGATTACAGTCAAAAATATATATAAATATATATATATATATATATATATATATATTCATGCTTCATGAATGTGGATATTTTCTGGTTTCTTTAGACCTCTATGATAGAAAACAGAACATCTTTGGGTTGTGGACTGTTGGTTGGTACAAAGCAAGATGTGTTAAGTTGCATAACGAGCTTTGGGAAACAGTGATCAAAGTTTTTCACCATTTTCTGACATTTTATAGACCAAACAACTAATCAATTAATCAAGAAAATAATCTATGTGATTATCTGAGCTTTTCTTTACCTGGCCATCTGTTTGTAAGCCTCCTCTGCCACTGCAAATATGTGAGGGTCCATGTCTCCCACATTCTGGCCTGAGTATGCATTAATGATTGCATCTCCGTAGAGGGGAAGCTGTTTGTAAGGATTTACAGCCACTAGTATAATACCTGAAAAAGAGGAAACAGCACAGGCTGAGCCAAGAGCACGCACCACCTCAACACTCACAAGCTGCTAGACTGTCAAAGGCTTCTCTCAACAGTACCACAGTAGGTATAGATGATTCTGGACTCCACGAATCGCACTTTGAGATTGTGCAGGACTGCAGGTTCATGGAGGTAGCTGAGAGCGGTGAGGTCATTCTCCCCCACCAAGATGTCCGGGTTGCGGAGAGGAGGGAGTTGTGGTTGTGAAGGGTCAACAGGGTAGTAGTGCTCCTTCACAGCGACAGGTTATGTAAAAGAGTCAGATCAGCCGCTGCTCCTCGCCATCATAAATCTATTACAGCTGCATGTGTGTGTGTTTAATGAGTCACATTTTTACTTACGGTTCCATCTTCCAGGAGCAATTCGAGAACATTATCCCCAAAGTGGAAGTTTTTCAAAATCTCTGCTGATTGCCACACATGTTCCACATCTGGGATCCAAACTCTGTTGTACTGAAGAAGCAGATCACAAAGGTGACAGGTTAATTAACCAATGCTAACTGTGTTGTAGAAATCATTAAAACATGATTTTCTCTTAAAATATGAGACCATTTCATATGTGAACAATTACTTATAGTAAACTTTGTGTCCCTGAGTTTAGTTCCTAATGTACTGTATGATGTAAAATAAAGATTTGTATTTTAAAAACTGTGTGAAAGTAAATAATCCAACATTTTGACTTTAAATTCCTTTGGATTCAGCCTCCACTACATCTATGCACCTGACAGAAGCCTTGACAGAGTTTCCATATGTTTCTGTAAAACAACAGTATGGGAATTATCTTTACTGTGATGAAAAAAAAACTGACAGTGAGTTTTCCTCTTACCTCGGTGTACAGTTCCGACAAAGCCATGTTTATGCATTATTGTTGTAATTTCTCCGGTCAGTAAGTTTGTTTATCACCTCCTTTATCACTGTGGTTTCCAGGTTAGAAACGAAGTTCCTGCCTGATCCTCACAGCTCAGCCAGTGGAACCAGCAGAGTCAAGCTCGCAGGAATACAACCACATTTCCTGTCACAGTTTTCAAAGTAGAACTTCAATTGAAATTATTTATGATCTAACTTCCTTTGGAAAACACTTAGACAAAAGTTTCAGTTAATACATTACATTTTAAATGGTGTCCGTTTTTGAGTTTGTCTGTTTTATTGATTTCCTTCTTCACATTTATCCCACGAGTCACAAGTTACTTTATCCATACTGTTGTTTTTTACTTGTTGTGCAATTCTGTTTGTGTTGTAATCTTATTAATTAGTAATCTTGTTGTTATTTTGATAGTTTTTTGTTTTGTTTTATTGTAACCATCAATGAAATAACCCCATAATTTTAATCTCTCTGTAAAACACTTTAATCAACGTCTGTTGTATTCAATGTGCTTAACAAGACTATGCAGTAAATATGTTGACTTTATTCTCGACTCTAAAACTCTTCTTATATTTAGATACAGTTTATCATTGTGGTTGTTACTGATATGTAATGCCAAGAAGAATCTGTGAGGGTCGCAAGAAGATTAAATGACTGAGAAAATAAAACAACATACAGTTCTGTTGCACAAAATTGTTTAATTTCTACGGCGAATATTTTCCAATTTTCTCGAATATTTGCAATACTTTCCTGTGAAATACTGGATGCTTCAACATCTTTACGCCTTCTAAAAATAATTCAAGGTAAACCATTTAAAAGGGGAAATGTCTTATGATTCACATCCTCATTACGGAAATAAACCGTCATTTCAAATGATCACAAGGCTAAAAGGATATGAGCCAGCAGTGTCCTGCGTTTATTTTGAAAGCCCTAACACTCATGCTGCAGGTTAGTCTTGTCTTTTCCTGGTTGGCTTGTCGCATGTGCGCTCGAGCCGCTCACCTGTCGCGGACTTTGACTGCTGACTCCGCCCCCCTCCCGTCTTGTGACAAAGTGGGTGTGCTCGTTTGATCAAGGACTCAGTCAACAAAAGAAACCGGATACAAGCTCAGACCATATGTGAACGCATTTCAACCGCAAGTGTTGAGGAAAATGATAAAAAAGGAGTAAATATTTCACCACCTTATACTAACTTGACCCACTTGTGAAACTGAAAAAAAAATACTGGCAAAATTGTGAATACTGACATGATAAATTACATTCTGAGTTACTAAGAAGATATGAGGAAACACACTCCTACATTCCTTGTGCACAAAGGTGAAAAACTTTAAACAAGGATGTTAATCATTTGTGAATTTTAGGCATTTTCATATGTTAGGCATTTGCACATACACAATAATAATGAACAAGAACGATAAAAGATAAATTCTGGCAGCATAGCAGCATGTGGGAGAAAGGCTGGGATATAATTTCATAGTAAGAACAGAAGGTGAAAGAGTTACAACAAACCATGAGATGGATTCATAAATTCAGCACCTTTCAATGTCAATGACTCTCAAATAGATGAGAATCTGAGTTTCTGTTTGATTACATTTGATTGCAGATCTCTGCTGTTAGATCTAATTGTACACTTCGTTACACAACCGCCTCAGAGGACATATAACAGAGTCTCAAAAGAGTAAAGTGTAACTGAAATATTCTACATTTTCTTTAGGAACCTCATGAGGTAGTGAAACCCTTTGTGCAGAATTGTTAAGCACATCACACCGTCTTTACTGAAACGTCAGCCTTTAATATGACCGACAGTATTAAGACTGGTTAAATACATACTAGGATTATTTTCTTTTCCTTCACCTCATCTTGGAATAAATAACCATCACCTGATAGTTACAGAAATAAAACAGTGCTCCCAAATTTCATCACAACACATTTTCAGCAGTTAAATCAGTGTTTAGATGCACATTAATACTTTAACATCACTCATAGTTATCTATTTTTAAAACTGTGCCCACTGAAACAAGCTATCAGAATATGTTTATATATCAGAAACATGTCACTTGTAGATTTTGTGGTCCAATTTTGTCAGGAAAAATAATCATACTCATGAATGCAGTGAATGAACTGTCTGCACCTGTATAAGTGATACATTTTGTGTAGAAAGATGTGACCTTTAAAAAGACCGTTTGTGCATATTCACTGCTCATACAGTTATTACTCTTTGGCTATGTAGTGCTGAAAATCTAATACATAGATGCATGTAAACAACGTTTCCTTATTCTGTCGCAGCATTACAATATTCGCTTATCACAAAACTATTACATTAGGTACAAAGTTTGATGAAAAAACAGTCCTAGGTGTTTTTGCTCTGGTAAAGTGAAATCAGAAAACAAGGTACGAGAGTGTAAGGCTGGTTTAGATGCGGGTGAGGAAGCTCAGATTAAGACTAGCGGGGATCTGGATGGTCTCCAGAGCCACAGAGGAGGGTGTGAAGGGAAGGGTGACAGAGAAGATCTTCTTAGTGTCCATCATCAGTGTGGACGACTCATCTCTGTCTTTCAAAAGGTTCTAAAATATGAAGAAAAGAAAAAAGATATAGCAAAAAAGTTGATAGCTTGACTGTGTATACTGTAAAAGAGCACTGGACTTCTTGCCCACACTTTTCAAACAACTTACTTTAATGGTTTCAATGAAGCTGGTTGTCACTCGCTCTTCAAATTCAATCACTGGGGTGTACAAGGTCAACACTTTTACAATCTGAGAGAAAGAAAAACAAACAATGATCAAAGCAGGGCTAAAATATTATGTGGACAGATTAAGAAGGCTGAACATTGACTGATGATGGACCTGTGCTGTGGTGAGAGCAGTGCACATGTTGCAGATAGCTTGGGCGTCTGACTCAGTCTTCTTTTTGATCTGCAGAAGCTGTGCGGCCTGCACAAGAGGCTCCAGAGTCTCCTTGGCACCGCAGTCTGCCAGCTCCCTCTCCGTCAGCCACTCCTCCAACTGCCAAACATTGTACCTGAAGACAGAAACAATTCAACCCAGGTACTGTCTAAGCATGTCAACCCTATCATCAGTCCTGTGTAACCACAATATTAATGTTAAAAGTCACCAATGTTAATATCTGTCTAATGTCTGTGAAGCAATGTGTTTTAAGTACGTTTGTACAAATTCCTGGAGCTTTGAGAGATAAAAGTCAAAGTGTTTGAGATTCAGAACTAAAAACAAACTAGCACTAAACAAACACATGATGTGGCTCAATCATTTAGAATAATGTTCTCATAGGTTTGCTTAGCGTGAAATATTGTTTTTCTATATCCATTCATATCACACACTCAGATCAAGATTTTGCATCAAATGGTGTGTTTTTGTATTTTTTATTATCAACCCCTCATTAAGCATTGAGGGGGGCAGTTTTTGTAACTTTCTGAAACTGACACTCCGTGTCCACTTCATGCAGCAGTTGGCCAGACGTGCAGTGATGAAACAGTAAGCAGGATTTGAACTTCTCACTTGCTCAAGTTCCCTTGTTTAGTCTTTACACAACTACTTCCTCTCACCTTTTGTATGTTTAAACTAGTGAAACTTCATGAATCCCTACTCCACTAGGGTTTTTGTTCAGAACAGCTATAAACTCTGGTTCATCTTAAGCAGACCTCGACCTCTATACTTCTTCATTTCTACTTATCTATGGGTGGGTCAGTAATTCAAAATGTGGATTCAGCAGTTGAGCATTGTGCAGGGTCTTCAAAAGTTTGAAATTCAGACCTCTTATTGCAGCACACACACATTTTAAATGCTATGATACTTGTAAACAAGCATTATTCCTACAGGTTTTGCAACAAATCAAACCAATGAGAGTCTGAGATATCATCTGAGGAAGCTCGCTTGATATAAGCAAAGACCAACAAATACTAATCCATACATGTTTTCCCTCTAATATAATGTTACATAAACTATAATATCAACAGGGTGTTCCCTGCTGTACCTGATCTGCAGGCCTTTACTCCAGGAGCACATGTCCTTCCGCAGCAGCAGGTTGTTCAGTGTGACAGCGCAGATGATGTAAAACTGCTGCTTGACCACCTGTTTAATGAGCTCTGAGTCCATCCCATGTTGACTCATGGTGGTGTGGAAGAGGCTGAGGCGCTGCAGGAGGACTTCCACTGTAACAGCCTCCTCTGGGAAACTGGAGCTTCTTTTCCTCAGGCCGGTGGGTTTAGCGCCCAAAACGCCCTGGATTGCCTCATGCTCCAGCATACTTGCCACTATACATGTGAAACACACAGGAGAGGAAAGCATTTCATGTTCTGGTTATGGTCAGACTTCTACGAACATGGTGTTTGTAATCATGTATAGTTAGATTATGTCTCTTCACCTATCATGGACTGCAGGGTGTCCTCCACACATTTGATGAGCTGGCGGTAAATTTGGATGGACAGATCACCAAGAACTTGTTGATACTCTGACAGTTCAAAGTTGGTCAGGCAGTGCTCGTTCTGCTTAGCAGTGTTGTGTGTGATGAACCCCTATATATAGAGATTGTGCAGACATCCAAAGTTAATTAAGGGACATGAACAGTAGTAAACTTGACTCTGGCATCAAAACAGTCTCGTGGTTACCTCGTCTCCGCTGTACTGCTTCAGACAGTTCAGTAACCGGCATGTGTTGGACAGCCAGAAAGAAACCACTTCAAAATCGTCTCCTCTCCTCTGTAGAAACATCACAAAAATCAATTCAGAACACATCGACCCCTTTATTTACACACATCTAAGCTACTGCATAGATAATGTACTGCACCTTAATGACCCCTTTGATGCTGCTGATGGTGGAATTGAGCAGAGTGCTGACTCTTTGATCATCGTTAACACGGTCGGCGTATCGTAGGCACATGAAGATGATGTAGGCAGGAAGCCCAGGAATGAGGCTGACTGCTACACCACGAGACTTCAGATCTGAGGAGATTACATGTCAGAGATACTGTTTCCTCCTCCATTGGACACATTCTAAAAATATCCCAGAAAATATTAAATTAAAATGATTTGCTTGAGTAAAACAGGTATGACATACCTATGACCACAGTCTTAAGCAGGCGGCTCTCATCTCCCTCCCTGTACTCCAACATGCCCTGGTACTCCTTCTCCTTGCGAGTGATATGCACTGCTCTGACAGGAGTGTTCATCATGGAGGTGTTACTCTTTTGCTGAGCGTTCGCTAAACACAGCAAGGAAGGAATTACAGGATTAATGTTGTGATATTCCATTCTGGGAAATACACTGTATGAAAACCGTCGATGGCGTGTGATTACCTTCAAAATCTTCCACTTTTTTCATGTATACTTTAAGTTGTTTTTTCAACTTGCGTATGGTTTTGTCTTGTTTCTCCTGCTGCTCCAAGAGTTCCTAAAATTAGGCAGACATATTAGATTAATGTGAGGACAAATAAAACTTTCATATACAGCATAGTGTTATTTTTTTGTAACTGTCAAATTAACACTATAATGAGAAACTCTTAACAAGTCTTAAACCCTAAAAGCACTTTCCTTAATCTTTTGTGTTTTTTATATTAATGTAAACATGCTTATATTATTATTATTATTACTACCATGAAGTCTCCTCAAGGAACAACACATTTATTCTTATTTAAAACAGAAAATTATAAAGATACCTTTTCAAAAGTTCAGATCCAATGGTGGACATAGTCATCTTACTATTTATTTTAAGGGAGCTCTGCATTGTGAAACTAGTCACACAGTCATAGTCATAACTGATAAGACACAGAGTGACAGATCTGGACAGCCAGTGAGCGGACCCACCAGGTTCTCATTGGTGAGCCGAGTGATCTCATGCTTCAGGATCGCCTCAATGCGAGCATCTTCAGGCAGGTTGAGGCTCTGAGCCAAAAGCTTCTGCTGCTGCTCCTTTTCCTCTTTCAGCTTGTTCACCTCCTCCAGCAGCTTCTTATTCTTCTCGTCGTGAAAACTTTCCTGCTCCTGCATCTGGCACTCCAGAAGCCTGGAGGACAAAGGGACAGCGTTCAATTCTCCATATGGTAAGAACTTGCTTTGAATGCACTAACCAGTGACACAATATTACTTCATTACCTGTTGGTCTCCTTCAAACCTTCATAGGCCAGCCACAGCTCTCCATCTTCATTCAGTGTGTGGATGGCAGTGGATCTAAGTGATCAGAGCATCAGATAATGTTAATAACACTTAACTGTAACTCCTGGTGGATTTAAGGCAGAGTGGGAGAGAAGTGGTCTCACCTGTCGGCATCTTGATATGAGGGGATTTCACTCAGATCTATTTTCACACCTTCTCCCAGTGCAGAGCCCTAAAGGCATCAGTTCAAAAGGAACACATTATTTTCAGGTACGATGTCTGTGGCATCAAATAAAAAATAGAGAACATTTAAATAATCCTAAAATAAAACAATAAAAATATAATTTACTGTGTCACCTTATGTTTAAGAGCCTCTTGACGGACGATATGCGATCTAAGAAGCAGCACTTCCTCTTTCCGCATGTCCAGCTCCTCATTGGAAGAGTTTAGTTGATCCACCAGTATGTTGTAGGGCATCGAGCCAGGGGCAGGGGGCATCGCAGCACTATTCTCATTAGTCAGAGACTTCCGCAGCTCGTTTAGATCCTGCTTCAACTTTTTGTTCTCTGACTCCAGCTCTTGCCGCTAAATTAAATAATTTAATAATAATAAAAAAAAAAACACGTCTACAAATTAAATTTTGCTTCTATTCTTAATTCAGAATTTAAACACAACAAGAAGTTATTAATTATAAGTTATAATAATGGGTCTCTTTCTTCTTGAGATGTTGGAGCAGATCTTGCTGTTAAGCAAAAAACATTTTTTTCACTTAAAAATCCCATTTTATGTACCCGTCTAAGTTATACCTTTAGTGTTTCCAAGTCCAGTTCTGCTCTGCCTACAGTCCTCTGCTTCTCCACCTCCTTTTTTGACAAATACACACATAATGTAAATGTCAACCATACGATCACAAATAACAACCAAATTATAACTTATAAACTTGCAATTGTTCAGTGCTTCAGTGCATACTTTTGCTTTTTCATGTTGGGCTTCTTCTCTGTTATCCAGCTGCTGCCATAGTGACTGTTTTTCCTGCTCCAGTTCCTTCACTCTTCTCTGAAACTTCAGAAGGACTGGCAGGTCCACTGTAGGCTTGGTCTCATCCTAACAAAACACAGCAATCATTGGCTGATGATTTTCTTCACAACCTAACTAGAATGCTGCACTAATAGGATTATATCATAGACAAGGCTGGTTAAATCTTCCCACAGCTGCTCAAAAACATTCCCTACAAGCGCTACAAGACAAATATCAACACACACCACAGCATATCTCTACTTTCTTTCCCTTTTTTGTGGCACTAATAAAAGGATTAGTGTAGTAAATCATATACCCTTCCCAAATGCAGCCCAAATATCAAATTATGTGAATTTGGGTTACTGGGGAAATCTTATGTCACTATTCATTTTTTGTGGATGATATTAATCTGATCTGATTAAAGACAAGCGTCAGTGCTCTGGGGAGAGCAACAGTACAACAATATTTTTTACGAAACTATGAGCGATGGAAACAAAAATCATCATACAGATGGATGGTGGAGAACATGAGAACATGTCACTTTTGCAGTTTCTTGTAACTCACTGTGTTGACGCCATACACAGCTGCGGTTCTTTGCCAATAATGAAAATACAAATGTTTTACAGCCAGCTTCAAGCTACACCAGGGGAGGATTTCATATTTAAAAAGAAGGTTTTTGGATGGAGCATCATTTCAAGACAATTCTGATTATGCAGTAGCACCATGATATTGTGTTGTTTAGTAGATTACCTCTGTTTGCATAGAGTTGTCCTCGCCATCGGTAGAGCCTAAGCTCTGACTAAACTCAGATGAGTTACTGCTGTAGTTGGAATCTGTCCTCTTGTGACTAGATTTGCTTGAACTCTGTGGAGAAAAACAACATAGAATAAGTAGCCAGGCCTAAATGTGTCCCATCAAAGAAATAAACGTTGTCATGTTACACATAATTTGTACACAGGATATGAGACGTCATACTCTTTAAGATGTACGCATGTAAAAAGTCCTGAACAACTAATGGACTAGTCTGATAAAGTGATTCTTGTTTGCGACAGTATCTTGAAACTTCCATGCCGTTTAAATCCATCATCAAGAGCTATCACATGACAAGTAATGCTGCAATTTCAACACTGTGACGCCAAATGATGTGTTGCTCACAATGCTGACATTCATCTCCTCCTGCAGGTCTCTGTGCCGTTCCTCCAGATACAGGTGTTCACTCAGCAGACTTTGGTAGCGTGAGCGTTCCTCAGTTAAGTCTTTCTCCAGCTGTTTAGTGTTTTCCATGTTGGTTTTGGTCTCTGAAAACAACAATTATGTTTCATTTATTTCAAATGTATCCATTACTGAAGGACTGTGGAGGTTTGAGGTGAACTATTCAGTACCTTTTAACTGTTGGGCTTGTTCCATGATTAACTTGTTAAGTTCATCTTTCTCGTTGTTCAATGAGCTGTTTTTCATATTTAGCTCCTCTACCACCTGATTGTGAGACAAGGAAACATGTAGGTGTTATTACTATTCATGATAGCAGGTCAGACTTTAGAAACTAAAACAACACTACTACCACATTACTGAGTTCATACAATTCCCACATGGTAAAAACATTCTACAAATGTTGGTATTTTTGTCCAACAAAGACAGCTATTGTTGATTTGTGAAGACATAAAACTTAAAAGTAGGACTGCTCCACTTTTTCCTGAACGCTTTGGGCAAGCAAACTTATTCTTCTCCACCATAAAACAAATGAACATGCAGGCTAAAGAAGCAGAAAATGGTGGCATCATGTAGCAAGTAGTAGAAGCAAATGCAGACCTCACACAAATGTCTGGAATTACAAAAAAACAGTAAAATAAAAAATATATGAAAGTTTGAGCAATGAAGAATGGGCTGACTAAGACTTGGGAAAACAAACGGTCCTCTGCTGTACAGCCTACTGTGGGAAATAACAGTTTGTTGGTGTGGAGTACAACATAAATTTAACTAAATGTCATTGAAGGTATATAGTGCAATGTCATTCTCCCACCTACTACTATACCTCATAATTAAGGGAAAAAAAGCACTGTGTGGAAAACACTGGCGATCTTGTCAGCCAGTAAAGTTAAATTTAGATGAAGTGGAGTAGGCCAACCTGTTGTGTCTCCTCTACGTAGACCTTTGTCTGGTCTTCCAGGTCGTCTTTCTCTCTGCGTGTTTTTTCAAGCTCCTTTTGAAGGAAGGAGAGCTGCTCCAGCAGCGAGGGGAGCGTCTCTGCCTTGACTTTGGCCTCCTGCTCTGATCTACGTAGGTTTTCAATCTCTCTGCTGTGTCTCTCCTTCTCCACAGCCTGGGTCTTCCCCACAACATTTAGCTTGTCACTGAGCTCTCTGTTTTCTTTATGCTGCAGGGGGAAATACACACACATGCTGTGCATGTGATACAACAACTCCCAATGACCCAAATTTTTGTCAGCATCATTTTTTGTTAGGGTAGATTACAGAGTAAACAAATGCCTCACATGGACAACACCAGATATCCATACTGACTCACACAATACTCACCTGCTCGTTTATCTTGTGTTGCAACTGCAAAATCTTGTTCTCCATGCCAATGTTGAGTTTCTTAAAGTGCTCCACAGAGCGTGCCTCCATTTTCAACTTCTTTAATTCCTTCTTGGCCATCATGCGACGTACACAGCTCTGCAGGAGGACTATGTCTGCCAGGGCACGTTTATAATGCCGCCTGGCTAGCCAGCCTTTCACCCACTTCTGAATGATCACAGCCTTTTGCTCATACATGAACTGTAAAAACAAAAATAGATATATATTATGTATGTTTAGTGTGTTTAGTGTTAAGAGGTGTGCTGAAAATCCTGGGGCATCATGTACAAAATACTGGATTCTTTCTTCAATAAGATTATTTATACATAAAAAGTGTTAATGCATTTTTGTACAATAAATTGCATTAAGACTGTGTGTCTCAGTCTTACAAACCTGTTTCACAGTTTCATGCATAAACATTCAAATATGTTCCAGTTCATTTCTTGTTGCAGTGTGAATGAAATCAGCTTACAGGGAGTAAACACGAACCAAGCTGTTGCCTAGCAATGCAATTTCAGTTGAAATTGTCTGTAATGTATAAATTACAAACAACATTTAATTCATAAGTTTAAAGTCAACTAAATCTGTACGAATGTTGTCAATCTCTATTCATATAATTCAATGATTAACGATTACACCAATCAGGGTCCAGAAACTGAAAAACAATCTGGTGTACAAGGCTTCACTACCTCAGCAATGTTATTACAGGAAACTGACACATCTGGGCTTCCTTAGAGCTGGAAATTTTTACACAATATGTTCTAATTCTTATGTTCTTTGTGCCACCTATTATATCCGGGTTTCCCTATTGTAATATTTAACTGTCAGGTTCCACCATGTTTTGAAGAAAACATTTTTGAATCCCCTCGAGGCTCCAGTAAATAAACATAAAGTAAACAACAAATACACAGCAGGGAAGCTAAAATCATCTGGAATTATGTTAGTAAAAATAATTCCAGTTAAGGAGACCTTGAAGTGTGTAGTGTTTAGTTGAAGTGTGTAGTGTCTCTAGGGGCTTTCATATTTTCAGCAAGTATAACATTACCTTATAGTACTGCTTTCTAGCCATGTAGGCCCTCAAGAAGCACTGAACTGTGATTGCTGCAGAGCGCTGCTTCTGGTAGCGTCTCCTCGTCACCCACATGCGCACGTTCTTCTGAATGACAACAGCTGCTCTGGTACTTCGCAGAAACTTAACATAACTGACAAGAAAAAAAAAGTGTGAGAAATATGCTGGAAATATTTTTAGTTCTTATAAAATTCTCATTCTGTTGTTCTACTCACCAGCGTGCCTGGTGACCTCGCACGTGTCTCTGTATAGTAATGGCAGATGTCTTCATCCTCAGGTACTTCTTGCGTGCCAGCCAGCAGCGGATCGTTTTCTGGATGCGGACACAAGCCATTCGCAGCTTGTCAGAACGCAGCTTCTCCATATAAGCCACCTGACCAGCTCTGAAGAAGATCTTGTTTTTGCCAAACTGATACTTATCCTGGTCCTAAGAACAATGAACACAATAAAGAATATGTAATATATCACATATTTTAGTGGGTTTGTCAAAGTTGCACGTATTGTGCAGCAGTTCTTGTACAATTAAACACACCGTGATGAGCTTTTCCAGGAGATTTCTGCAGGTCTGTTTTCTATCAGGAAGCACATCCTTTTGCTTCATGAGGACTCGGTAACGACTAAAGAATTCCTGATAGGTCCATCTGCAATATTCATATAAATAACATAATTGTTTATAGTTCTATGTATTATAAACATACAGTTGTGTGTACAAATGGTCCTATGCTCTGTACCAGATGCTGCTGTTGATATTCTACCTAGATGGGAAGCCTGCTGCTGAGATCCGGATTGTTTCGAGGATGCCACATGCTCTCAGCTGCTGCACTGCTCTCACAGGGTCCAAGCTTTATAAAAAAAGAAGACACGCATTACTAAAATTAGTATACTACTCTTTCGTCTGTGTGTGTCATATGAAACAGACAAGTGAAATAATCCTCCTCACGTGAATGGTGCTTTATGGTCATTTGGCTTGATGCAGCGTACGTAATGAGGAGTCGTCGCGTTAAGTGTGTCCATCAACAAATGTAGAGACTGTCGAAACTGAGAGGAGAGGCAACGAAGGGTGAATCCTTAGTGAGTACTTTTTGGTGGCAACTAGATTTACAAGCCAAATCTTATACTTGCAAGATAACAAAATCATGGTTTTAAAAAAACGATAACTGAAAAATTAACTATCAAACTATTACATACCACCAAATGTCATGTGACCTCCTCCTCCTCTATAAGCCCTCACCTGCAGTCCAACAGTCTTCTTATTTTCCCTCTGAGTCTGACCAGACCTTCCAGTGTTAGTCTGCTTGTTGGTGGAATTTGCTACCTTCTCATCATCCTCAAACAGCTTTAGCAGGAAATCAAACTGAAAAAGAGACATTTCCAGACATTAAAGCAACAGAAAAACAAACTTGTCACTGAACAGCAGATGGCAGTCTTTTCAATTTAATATTCATAAATGGGTGTATTTCCTTCAATAGTTATGGTTGAACAATTCCAGGGTGTGTGCCTAAGGACTTGCAACACAAAATATACTTGAACAGTCATTTGGGTTCAGTTGAAGAGATGTCGACATGGAAATTCCAATAAATGCATGTCTTACATCTATTAGGACCGACTAATTAGGAAGGATTATGAATTAGGATGTTATAAACAACTGGAAACAAATCATTTCACCTTGCTCTTTTTCAGCACATTTATCTGCTCCTCATTGATTGTGTCCTTGTTTTTCTCCAGGAAGCCCACACACTGGTACTCCACCTAGGCACAAAGAACCAGGTCATACAGTATTCTTGGACTAAAAGAGCAAAGGTCATGTACATCATCCAAAGTCACAAGTAAACTGATTAGTACTGCCCTAATAAATATAATCATCAAACATTTGTGATGAAGGAATATGATTCTGACTCTGCAGACAAAGTAATTATAATTTCACACTTGACTCTCTTGGTAGTCCGGATTAGAAAACATGAGTCATCCATCCATCCGTCTATTTTCCACACTGTTTGTTCTGTAAAGGGTGGGAGGGTGTGGTGGGGGCTGAAGCCTATCCCAGCACATATTGGCGAGAGCCAGGTTATACCCTGTAAAGGTCGCCAGTCTGTCAGAGGGTAAACACAATGACACATACTGGCAACTTAAAAAGTACCTTATGGCTTTTCTGACCTCTAGTAGCAGTATGGCACAGATTTGTAATGTGTGTGTGTGTCCCTGTTTGTCTAATGAACTTGCACGAAGATGCACATGCGCACATAAATGCACACGATCGTGCAAGCTGGTGGTGAGAAACACAGTACAATGGTTTCACCTTATTCCATTGATGTACAGGTGGCTGTAATTCGCCAAGAAACGCAGCAATGTGCCAACAAAGGCAGGGAAGAAGCAGACTGTAAGCTTGTAAACATGAATGTAAACAATAAAAAAATTGAAATACTATAAAAAAAACAGCTTTGCAAATTTTGCAAACTGAGGAAGGAAATGCATTCAACACATTTGTTAGACCTCAAGGATACACACAATGCAGTAACACTCAATATAAACATGACTTTTGTTTCAGTTTGAGTATACAATTCCTCTAACCTAACGTAACCAAACCCCTTTCTGTGGTGAACCCTTCTCACTGTGAGGCAACGCTAACCACTGATGCCACCTCAGCATGAGACATACAACTGTATGTCTTACCTTGTCTGCAAAGTGGTGGATGATGAAGGCTTTGTTTGATAACCTGGGTTTATCAAAGTGAGTATTCTGCTTCAAGAGGGTGTTGTACATTTTCTGGGCCCATGTGTCATCAGAGCCTTTAGGCATCTACGGAAAGAAGAAGAGCTGACACATCAGTTACTTGTGGCCTTACTCATAATCTCTAAACATAGCACAGTGGAGATTCCTCCAATGGAAAGTAGATGAACCGACTTTTAGTAAAAAATAACAGTATTTTACTTTGCACTCCTCATCCAAAAGGTCCAGGACACCCAACTTGGCCTCAATCAGATTGATGCATGGCTGGTTATCGTAGAAGTCGATCAGTGTCCACGGTATCTGCTCTTTCATGTACTCCTCTTGCTCTAGTTTGAAGACATGCTGGAAGAATGGAAGGAGTAACGGTTGAAAATGATTTATGTGTACGTTTTGACAAGAAAATGAAAATGTTGAGCTAGGAAATCCACATACCAGGTTGAACTGTTGTTGAAGCTTCTCGTTGGCATAATTGATGCAAAACTGTTCAAAGCTGTTGACATCAAATGTTTCAAACCTGAAGAAAAACATATGTTTCAATTAAAAATGGTTCATGTGGCAATCTGAAACATAAAATGGAAAAAACACAAAACCAGGAGATGAAAACATACCCATAAATGTCGAGCACACCAATGAATGAGTGTTGCTTCACTGCAGATTTTAAGGCACTGTTAATACTGCCAACAATCCAGCTGAAGAGTCTGGCATAGATGTGTTTGGCTAAGGCGTCTCGGCCGTTGACTGCATTCATTTTGGAGATGGACTTGACGTAGGTTTCCGTGGTTGTCTTGAGCTTCAGGTGACATAACCAGTGAGCCATTTCTTCACAGGGGACCCCAATCAACTCACAAAACACCATCAAGTGGACATTGTCTGGCTGAAAAAACATCAACAACAATGATCTAGTAGGCTACATGGTATCGTCCACATATGCTCAATACAAAATTCAGAAATATACAGGACATAACAACATACACTTGACAAAATATTTAAAAATATTGAGCTCTCTTGTTCTGTCCAGGGTTAGTCAGTATTTACCGAAACGCTGCTTTTGTCTGCCGACTGATCTTTCACCTCCACGTTGCTAAGATGGAGAATAGCCGCCAGAATTTGGTAAATTGCCATTTGATCACTTTCAACAATTCCTACAATGAAAACAAAGCAATAATAAAAGTACAATAACTCACTCAGAAACATGGATTTATATGTACAGTACTGTCTTCTCAACATGTAAACAAAATCAATGCAATTACAAACACTGACCCAACAGTGAGAAAGCCTTCCTGGTATTGTGCATCTCTTTGGCATCGTCCACTCTATCTATGATGGGACTGTGACCCTGGTTAGTACAGTGGAAGTCATCTGCGCAACCTTCAAACATTAAATCACATAAAACATTACTAAGCACTAATATAGACCACTTGTTAAGACTTGTACTGCTACTTCAAACTTTTCAAAACAAACATAACCAAACATCAGTATAATTATAAAAGCTCTTAAAACAAATAAAAATGTATCCACATCACATTAATACTATTATACTATTATACTATTTAAACTCACATACCTAATTTGAAGGCTTTGAACTCTGGCAAATGTGAAGAGGCGCACAGCTGGTAGAATATATGATAGTTCCTTTCTCCCTGAGCCTTAAAGTAGTTTAGACAGATGTAAAATTGAAACCAGGTAAATGTCACAAGTACTACAAAGCTCTTTCAACAGTATATGCATGCCTGAAGTGTAAACACATTGCTAAACTCAGGATAAACTGACATTATCAATTTTTGTCTTGAAAACTGTTGACCGTTGCTTAAGGAAACCCAATATGCTGCCAACTTTCTGAGTCAAGGGGCCAGGCAAGCTAAACTATGTGATTTTTATGTTGTTTGTTGTTAGGTTGCTAAGAGATACACATGTTGCATGTCCATGAGAGAGTTTCGAATCAATTAACTGCAAGAAGGCACACAAGAAGATAGAAAGATAAGAAGGGCCAGATTCAGACACTGAAGATAATCAGCCAAAGAAGTGCAAGATCAGTTCATACAGATGACATTTACCTGAAACACAACTCTAGACTTTTCTAGTAGATAAGTCCTCATATTAGCCCCAATTATGCAATGCTTCTTGTCAAACCCAATTTCGATGTACTTCCCAAAGCGACTGCTGTTGTCATTCCTCGTTGTTTTGGCATTTCCAAGGGCCTAGATGAAACACACAAAAGATTCTCAGGTAATCTTTGTCATTTTTATCATTTAGTTTTTATCTTCGTGCAGTGTTACTTGTTACCTCCATGATGGGACTGGAAGCCAGGACTCTCTCTTCGACATTGGCCTCACCAGAGGAGCAGCTGACCGTGGCAAAATAGCGCATAGCGTACTTAGCAGAGACAGTTTTACCAGCTCCAGACTCGCCGCTTACTATTATGGACTGGTTTCTTTCATCTCTGCATGAAAAATATGTGATGATATAGAGATCAAATGTCAGCAAAAACAGATTTAGAGTACCAGCATAAAAGGAACTGAACCGTTCACTTGCTTTAAAAAGCAAAACGGAGTGTATTTAGAGGTGTAAAAAACCTGGCCATCTGTTTGTACGCTTCCTCTGCTACTGCGAATATATGGGGATCCATGTCTCCCATGTTCTGCCCACTGTAGGCATTGATGATGTCAGCTTCATAGATAGGAAGACTCTCATACGGATTGATGGCAACCAGGACGATGCCTGAATACCACAAAGAGAAACAATCTCAATGAGTCTGTATGGCAACACATATTTATAATACATTTTTAGTGCATGTTCCTTTAAGAGCAGCCTGTGCCACAATAATCAGCATAATGCAGATTATGTCAGAGCGTACAGTGAACAAGGCTCCAAAGTCTACGGTGACAGGTGATAGTGTGAGTCAAAAGGAGATGAAGCTCATTACCGCAGTACGTGTAAATTGTCTTGGAGTCAATGAAGCGCACTTTGATGTTGTGTAGGACCGCCGGCTCATGGAGGTAGCTGAGAGCTGTGAGGTCATTTTCTCCCACCAAGATGTTTGGGTTTCTTAGTGGTGGAAGACTGTTTGTTTTGGGGTCGATTTTGAATTTCGCCTCCTGCAAAAACATAATCAGTTTAGCTTTGTGTACAGACAGTAGTTGATCTCATCTTCAGAAAAACTGTAAAGAAGGACAACCAGTGGGAAAAAAAACAGAAACCAATCATAAATACATAGTTAAACACATAATAATGACATCAATTTTACTTCATTCAAAGCCAGCTAGAAACCATTGTGCTTGGCTTGTTCGTGTTCACTCATGATAATAACTGGGCCCTTATTTCCATACCTGACGTGCATGCCCAAACTCGACATCACAGCTGCAGGTAGCAACAGCACTGACTGAAAAATGTTTTAACCACGCTGTTCTTCCGGCAATCCATGTATTTTGAAACATTTAACACCACCCAAGACTTCTTATGTTTACTTTTTTCCAGAGTTGTCAATCAAGCAGACAAGATATTTTGTCTTTGTTTGTTTGTTATTTGGGAACATTTGTGCATTTACCCACCATTACAGCTGCCTTGAGTCCCACAGAGATTTATGAGCACCCCATTACCAGTGTTCTTGCACAGAAATGTGTGCATGGCTCTCTGACAGAGCATCACACACACACATCCATTTCCACCTCAGTGCCTCTTATCTCACTCACTCTGTGTGTGGTTATGTGGGTATTTTGCCTGTCTCACCGTGCCATCTTCCAGCTGCAGAGACAACGTCTGGTCCCCAGGACTGTAATCTTTGATAAGCTCTGCTGACTTCCACACTTCTGCTGCATCTGGGAGCCATACACGGGCATGCTGATGGACATAAAGGAAACCGGGTCAGAGTCACCCAACCGCACTTACAGTAATACAAACTCCTTAGAAAACTACACCCAGTGACATGTTTCCACCTTGGGAAAATGGCAGGGTAGCTAACTTGAAGTCAGCAGACAGCAGTCATGCGTATAATGTGGATGGATACAGGGTATTTTAAGTGGCAGAGAGATTAAAATAAATAAATAAATAGAGAAAATAGATGTTATATATATACATAAGCTCTTAAGAAAACACCTGTCAATAAATCACACATTACTGACAGATACAATTACCGCGACGTAAACTAACGTCAAGAGAAAAACCGTTGAATGAGCTTTTTTTTACCAGTTAATTTAACTCCGTATGTTTAACTTACCTTGGCGTAAAGTTCAGAGGCTGCCATGTCTGTCTCTCAACTCGCTCAAAGTTCTCCCACAAACTTTCTCTGCCCACAGAGAGGAGGCTGAAACATTTTACTGACTCGCAGAGAAAGAAAACATGAACTTTTTTCCCCCTCCAGAGCTCCTCTCTCCGGGTGTCTCGGTGCGCTCAGCTGTGAGGAGGATTCAAATCAAACTGCTGTTTCAACAGTTGTCAGTCAGTTAAGTGACACGTTTTGCTCTCGTGCGTCTTGCTTGCCTCCCAGCGGCCAACGAGCTCAAAGTCAACCGCAAGGGGAGGAAGAGGAGGAGGAGGAGGATGTGGTGTTGTCAACATTGCCGCCACATGCCGGTGTCGTGTCTAGATGGTAACCCTATATTTGCGAAACTCTCGCGAGACGTTTCAAAATGTACTTTGCTCGCTGTTTTGTGGTGTTACAACGCCGTGGTTAAGGTCTGGTTAGCTTTAGACACAAAAACATCTTGGCCAGGGTTAAGGGAAGATCATGGTTTGGGTAAAATGGTAATTTGAAATGTAGTTTAGGCTAATGTTACTCCGTCTTCGCAAATCTCGCGAGAGTTTCTCAATTAGGGTTACCATCTGGAATCAACCATATGCGCGTCATTTATACCGGATGATGGAAAATAACACACATACACTGCCTATAATACCTCATTCAAATGTTGTGCTTCCCGCTTTTTATTATTCTGACCACTTCTCTTTCTTTTCAACTACTGCATACTTTGTGCTTGAAAAACCGTTCAAATGTCAAACTGCAGCTCATTCAGCAGAAGTGAGCTTTTCTGTTGTTGAACATATTCAATTCATTTTTGTATGAAGTGTTGAAAATCATAAATTCACAGTGGCAGTTTATGGGATGAATGATGCACCTCAGTTGGAATTCAGCTTCCAGCAATGTAGTCCAATCAATTTTAGCTCATTATTATGATTATTATTATCATTATATGTTATGTTTTGTGTTGTCAGTGTTAACTGTTTCGTAAAGACTGAGTACCTCTTCTAACTATTCATCATATTGAGACTTAGCTGGTTAACATTTGGAAAATGTTCAAATGCTGGTATGTACAAGTACTGTGAGTCACTGGGCCGTTTCCTGTCTGTTCTCTTCCAAAAGCAGCCTGACTAAGAGGACATAACTTTGAAAGTAAGAGTCCCAATGAGGTAGGAGGAGCAAACCAGGCTGCTTTGGAAAAGAAAAGGCTAGGTTTTCCTAATACACACACATAGACACACATTTATATACTAACACACACTCAACCACACATATACAAACAAACAAAATACTTTTTTGCCTTTAACTCCCAATGTAGCAGCAGAGGGAGTCAGGGGTTGATAGAGGAGGAGTGACAGCTAGCTCAGGTCCACTAGGGTTAAGGTTAGGTTTAACCCTATCTTTAACCATAGGACTGCAGGATTATCATATAAGCCTAGCCTAATTCTTGATATTGTAATTGTGATTATAATTTTTGATTTAAAAGAACTGCTATTAGGCTAAATACATATTTTGTCAAGTGCCTATTACTGGATGTGGACATTAAGCTTTTTAATTATGCTTGTTTTTCAAAACACACTGTAGTTCTGAAGGTATAAACTTTACCTCAAGTTATGTAACTGTAGCAGCTGAGCATGGGCAGGTCAGTGCAGGTTAATTTCTTGCTCCACTCCCAAGTTACACCAAACATCTATGGTAAAAAAAAAAAAAAAAAAAAGAAAGTCTGGGGGTGTATTTTCAGCCACACAGACGCTACTGAATGATCATAGAAATATTATAGGAATATTATAGGAATATGACAGGCAGCAGTGTGTCTCTATGATCCCCTTGCTCTTCCACAATTACATGTTGCTACTTGTCACTTCAATCATGAAGGTGACACTACTCTATAGATATTGTATAGAACTTAGTATTTATAGTATATAGTTTAGAGAATATTATAGATCCAAGACAAAACTGACAGAAGGGTGGGACTGAGAGAAAAAGGCAAAATTACAAATCCGTCTGCTACTTCGGCACCATGGATTTATCAATACACAGCACAGTCAGGTTACTGATATTTCAGAGACATGGTTGGGCCGTAGATTCTAACTTGCACAAGCTTGGGTCAGATAAAGGATCAGTGAATCAGTCAGACTAGACTACCATATTCGACTAAACAACCCCTCGACCTGTGCACTCTCTGTGCTACATCTACAGGTACACTACAGATTTTTTACACCACAACCCACCCATGGGTGAAGATTAGCTTGTTTTCTCCCTTGGCAGTATTTCAGTTTCTACATGAGTACAACATAAACTGGGCTCTTTTTAGTGCAGGTTCACAATGTCTAAAGTCCGTCTTAAAAGAAATGAGCTGCTCAAATGAACATGGGATTCATTTTTCCTTCAAATTGGGTTTTCTTGCTGTCATCGTTCATCCTGTTCATATCAACCATTAGAAGGTCCCTTCATAAAGCACTTACATTGTAAGTGATGAGGACCAAAATCCACAAGCCTCCTTCTGTGCAAAAATATACTTAAAATGTTATCTGAGGCTACTATGACACTTCAGCTGTTCAAATTAGTCAAATCAAGTAGATATCTTTCAATGTTAGTCTGCTAGTCTAGTGCCAAATTCCATCTTTTCGTTACTATATTTCCACTGCAGGAAACAGAGGAAAATTGATGCTAAAAGGATTGTAAATGTGGCAGATATTCACTTGATACCAACTCAGACTGCTGAATCCTCATATAAGCATCAGATAAATGTTTAAATACATTTTTGCACAAAATGATTGTGGACACACTGAAGATTTTGGCCTCCATTACTAACATTTAAAGCACATATGAAAGGGATCTTTTAGAAGCCAGTATGAACAGGAGGAATGACTACAGCAAAGAAAAAAATCTTTCAGTGCCCATTTGGGTTGTTTCTTTTCTTTTTTTTTTTTAAAGACAGACTTGAAAAATGTGAACTTATCCTTAAAATAACCTTCAAGTATGATAATAAATACAAGGACACATTCAAATTGAATAAGTATACCAATAAGATATTATGCAAAACTATTTTATTTACAAAACAAATGGCACAGTGTGACTGCACAGTATATGCGCATGCACACTCCAGACATGTCAAGGGAGGTTCTTTCCATAAAATCCTAAATGATTCCAGTCAAACAGTGACAGACATTTCAGGCAAGATTCACAACTAAGATTCTCACTGAGAGAGCAAATATTGCTCAAGAGGAACAACGGTTCATTACTTTTAAGGCCATTTTAGTGGTCAGGATGAGATGGAGACCAGCAGCAAGTCTTTGCAAACTAATGTCACTAAAATGAATTAAAATACAACTGGCTACAAAGTGTATGTGATCCAATCTTGGGTACTTTGAAAGCACAGAATCAAACAGCTTTACAGAGAGAGGAAGGGACAGAAAAAATAAAGGATTAGAAAAACAAAAACAAAAAAAGGATTACTTCACTTTTCACTATTTAAACAGACATGCTTCCATGTGAGCAGGCATCCTCAAATTTAACATTCGAAACGGTTTCAAACTCAAAAGGCATATCTGTAAATCACACTTCTACATCACACATACAACATCAATGCAAACTTTGCCTATATTTTCTGTCTGTAGTCGTAATTCAAAGTATTTTGCCTCTTTGTAATTATTAGTAACACTGAGGACTGAGAGCAGATCCTCTGCACAGGCTTTTACTGTTAAATAGGCCGTTAGTATAGAGGCATATATCCTTAAAAGTGAAAATCATGTTTAATATGCCAATATGCCAGAATAAGATAGCACTTACACCCATTCATATTTCCAAGTATGATATTAAATACAGCAATCACTCAATCACTTTTCAGTCTTTTTTTTTTTTAAGATCTTGAGAAAAGATTTCAGCTACTTATTTGTTGGATTTAACTTACTGATAATTCAGTGCCTGCAGGTGACAATTTTTTTGGCTTGGTACATAACTTGCTTGTAGAGAATACATACAAAATGCGAAAAAACAAAACAAAACAAAAACAAAAACATAAAAGGCAGGTAGATATGAATTAGGAGCTGGAATGGTGACAAAACAGTAAACATAAAACCCTCAACCAGCCAGTTTACTGGCCACAATTGAAGTCTTTCTTTGAGGGAGGTCCTGAGGTGTTGGGATGTGCCCCCCTGTGATCTCGGTCTTCTCCGTTGGGGCTGATGGCAACTGTTTATTCTTCATTTTTGCCTTTGCCATGTTGTAGTCACCAGAATCAAAATACTTTTGCTGGATAAACAAGAAGGCACACAGTGAGAATACTGGAAGATTAGTTTTGTTTAAATGAGTAGCTGGCCCTGTATAAGTCTGAGACGTACCCCCTTCTGAAGTCTCTTCCTGAGCAGGTCTGAGCCTCCGGGCTTGGCTCCGAGGTTAGGATACCTAGCCTTTAGTTTGGCCTCCTCTGCTTTCTCTGGACTGATTACTTTGTCCTCCATTTCCTGTTAAAAGAGCACATAGTATATGGATGCCAAATACTCAACTCAACTGACTCGATGGACTAGAAGTTCCCTTCAGAGTGTATCTGACATTAATGATGTATACTTCTGTAATATATACTGACAGCTGGAGCAGGAACAGCTAGCTATGGCTGCTTAGATATGTCATAATATACAGGCGCCGCCATGAGGGAAACTCTGTTTGCACTAGCAGCAATCTTGCTATTTAACTTAGCAGAATTAACTACGGATTAACAACATTGATTAAAATAAAAGTCAGTTTACAAACAGTTATCATAACCTGCTCGTTGTAGGGTTTGCTTCACCAACAAATGGCGGTAGCTAATTAGCTAATTACTTGGCGGTAGCATCCTTGACGACATTAGCCTGGAGTAGCTAGTGGCTAACTAGCTTCGGCGCTAACCGCCTGCTAATTAACATGTAACTAGTTAAATTTACAGTTCGGACCATTAATATTTACCTGCTGTTCTTCCGCTGTCCTCGTTCCTTCAACCTCCTCGGACATAGCTGTATTGAATCCCTGATCTGCTGCTCACAAAACGGTGGGTGTCGCCGTACAAGCAGCTCTTGTGGGAGATGAAAAGCAGCAGTGAGAGGAGCAGTAGCAGCCTGTCCAGCAACAGGCCGAGGAGTCGATCACAGAGACGCTGATGGGAGAGACTGAGGTCATGCATATATCATTTATAATGGGCCTCATGCAGAAAGCACTGGCACAAACATGGATGTATAATAAGAGCACATTTGTTCTTAAAATGCACGAACGAGTGATTTAAGATTTGTGGCATTCGTCCATTTTCTCGTAGTGAGAAATTTCTTTTAGGTATGAATGAAATGTAAAGACCTTAAGACTGGTCCAGACCTGTTAAGTGTCATGAATAGATGATTTCTGCATTTCTTCACTGGGCAGAAACACTTCGACTTACAATTATAATTAGTTTAAATATGATACCGAAAGTAACAAAACAACTTAATGCAAAATTAATATTCTGTTTACCATATTTTCATCGTCATGGCTGCCAATTTTACTTTACTATTTAAACTTTTTTTTTTTTTAGAGTTTTTTTTTTTTTAGATGCAGCAGCTTCTACATTTCAGTAGTTGTTGGAAACTTCTCTCAGTCTGACATCTACCTCTGTGCCTCTGCAAGTTTCTGTCCAGCATAATTTTTGTGTTGCAGCTGAAAGTATAAAAACATCAGCTGTAGACCATAATATTCTCCTCTAAACTCTCTGTAATATAATATCTAATATCTCTTTTTTTTGAACCATCTAGCTTCACGTCAAAGCATCCCATCTTTGTTTCTGTCACAGTGCAGAGCTGCTCTGATGTCAGATTCATATCGTCATTCCTGAATGTGTTATGCGTTTGCCGTCTGATTTCTGAAAGCAGGACGTGGAGCTGCGTGGTGTTTTTACTCTTTGGGAACTTTTTTAGAGAATGAAAGTCGCCCACAAACAGAGCGGAACATGAAGCCTTGTTTAGTAAATATAGGGGCGTGGGTTATGCTAATGAGACCATCTCACCTGTAATGAACAGGTGACATTCATCAGGCTGAAAAGAGCCATTTACGAAAAGTTCAAGCAGTTAAGATTTTGTTGAATCTGATTTCAACACTTGTACCAGCCAACCTAAAAGAGAAAAGTCAGAGTTTGGGGATAAAACTATGGAAATGTTTTTGGATGAGGCGCAACACACTAAAACTGTACCTCATTTATTTTGGCATTGTTACTGTGCTAAAAGATTGTGGCAAAAGCTTACATCATCAATTTTATTTTAGCTCAAGTTTGCCAACAAAAACCTCCTTTCAGTTTTTAATAAAGAATGTATTACTTTCATACTAATAAGAAGGCTGTAAAAATGGTCAGTCTATCAAGAAATATCCTTAACTATTCTATTGTTTATTTTAGGTATTTATTTTTTATTCATTATTTTAATTGTTTTTCTCTCTATTTGATATGTTGTGAGGAAAATAGGCCTGTTGATCTTGGCTGATAAAGATACGAACAGAGAACACATGATGGGGGTAAATAAATCACATTCTTTGATGTTCTTACATCAAACGATATACATCTGAGAGCACTTCAGCACAGAACAGAAACTTTCCCTTCCTCCCCGTTTCCTCCATAAAGCTCCTCATACAAAGACCACTGGAACTGGGATTGTATCAGCAAAACAAACAAACATCACACATCAGATATGAAAGTGCTCATTATTCCTAACAAATACAGTTGAAGCCACCATTTGTTTTGCCACCAATTCATGCTATAGCGGGGTCAACATCACAGAAAATAAACACAAGAAAAGCAATTTCAAAAAAAGATGCTATTTAATTTTTGCCAGTAATGTTTGACATTTTCTGAATGACTGTAATACATTATATTATGCATCAGGAGCCCCAACTATCACACACACACAAAAAAAAAACCCTGTGGAGGCATATTTTAATCAGGTCAATGCTTCCAGCTCTTGTACGGCAATTAAAACTGAATGCAGTTCTGTGTCCATCATCAACCATTTGGAAATTTATAATTCCAAAACAAAAGTACAATATAATACAAGGTCAAATTGCTCTCGAGTTTCATTGCACAAACAAAACCTCTTGAGCACAAGATTAATTATCCTCATCCCCCATGTCCACGTCCTCTTGTAACTTCTGCACCATTTTGTCTTCCATTTGTTTGGCTTTTCCTGCGAATAAAAAGACAAAATGAGTTTTGTTTGTCTAGTCATCAAGGTGCGTTGTCTCCTTTGCATTAAATGGATCTTTTGCTGTTCCCTCTAAATGTCCTGTTAATGTCTGCAACAGTCACACTTGATCGCACCTCAGTGAATCAAACTGTTTGTACACGATGACGTGATTCTTGTATTAAACTTCTTACCTGCATGTGGTGCTTTGATGAGGTGAATATTTTTCTTGACTTCGTTGATGGCCTCTTCTTTCTCCAACTGTTTGCCCTTCTTTAATCTATGAAGTGGAGACAAAAATAAAGAGTGAAGGTGAGGCAGACGCTGCTTTCAAAATCCTGTCATCATATTTGTTATATAAAAACTATTGTGAACAAAGTAGCATTTGTATTATGCAAAACGTTTAACTCAAAAGAAATGACTGAATTTCTCACCTGTTCATGATAAATCTCGCCTGTCGTTTCTGTTTTATTTCTTGCACCCTCTTCATTGCCTCCACTGTAGAGATTAAAAGTGACACGTGACTCTCGAGTTCAAAAATCAAATCCCAACACATTTTCACCGCAGAAATAAAATGTGTAGCATACCTGTCTTGTCCCACAGCTCCCTGTTGTATTTGACAGGTATATTTCTGCGTTTCTCGAATTCCAAAGAGTTATCCTGAAAGACAGCATGCATGTTGTATAAGTCACAGGAAAACACTAATTGATGACGCCGTCAATCAATAGATTAAATCCATATCTCACCACTGTCAACTCCTTTCCTGATGCCTTTCTGAATGCCTTGGTCCATCTTGTTTTTCTTGGGTTACGCTTCTTCTTGAAGTTCTTGTGGCATTTTGATCTGCAGAATCTGAATGTCTATATTTATATTTGCAAAAAAGAAAAAGACAGAAAAACATATTTTAAGGTTTAACTCAATAAAAAAAAACAAGACTGTAAATGGATATAAACTAGTGAGGACCTGTGAGTGTTTTTCTAGGTACAAAGACTTTTGTGATCTGGGAATTACAAATTTCTTCAGACTAGAAGCGAAAATGTGAAATATTCAGCAAAGAATTTGACATTAAATCCATCGAAAGTTAAATGCTCTTTGCCTTTATACAATATATTTATATTATATAAAGGCAAAGAGCAAGTTTAATGGATTGTTATTGATTTATAATATGCAGCACGGGCAAAACTTGGATATAATGATATATTTGATTGAGCATTTTCCATTGGTGTTCCTAAACTGGAACAGTTTGTGTCTCATTATTAGATCTTCTATTCATATTTTTAACACTCTTCTCTTTTCTTCAGCCTTTAAAATAATCATCATGAAGACATTAATGCTCACACTGCTTTTTTTCCATTTTTCTCTCATTATTTATGTGTCATCTGTGCGGTGATGTTGTACTTTTTGGACTTAATCAATTTGTATTTATTTTATTCTAATCTTTTTACAATTCTCCCCATTGATCCTCATAACTGTGTCTGTTTTTTTAATTTAATTGTAGTTCTCAGTCTCTGTAAAGCACTTTGGACAACATTTTTAAACATCCTTTATAAATAAATTGACTTGAATAATAATAAAGAAGTCTAAAATAGTAAATGATTAAACTTCAGTCTAAAAGTAATAAACAAAACATAAAAAGTAAGTATTTTAGTCTAAATAAAGCAAACAAATAAAAACACAACACACACAAAGCCCCAAAATAAATACCCTGGTGAAGCTTTAGTTTTGTCTTTGTTGTAACTAATATACTACTAACAGGATATTGAAAGGTATATCACACATTTTCTCCTCAGGAATCGGTATTAAGTTGAAACATATCACTACAAACATAAGCTCCAAATAAACAGTGTATAGTCTAGAGCTGAACGATACATCAATTAGTTGCCAACTATTAAATCAATTACCAAGTATTACGATAATTGATTAATTGTTTGAAGTCATTTTTTTAATTAAAAAAAAAGGAAAATGTCCAAATTCTCTGATTCCAGCTTGTTTAGTCCTCTATATGATAATAAACTTAATATCTTTGGGTTGTGAACTGTTGGCTGGGACAAAAAAAGACATCTAGATAGATTGTGTTGTTAGAAATTGTTTGAAAGAAAGCACAAAACAAGAAAACAGGCACCATAAACCATTACAACACACGCAAAAAGAATGAATGTGTGAGTATGTACAGTTAATATACATTTGATATGTTCAGTTCAGTTTGTTCATGTTCAGTTTAGACAGTGAGTTGACTGGAGGACGGCCACAACCAGTTTTTTTGGAGGCTCCCATACCAGACAGTGATAGATAATGTGAGTATGCTCTCTGTGATGGTTTTATAGAAGTCGACCAGCAGGTATTTTTTGACATGATACTTATTTAGCTGTCTGAGGAAAAACAGTCCTCTAATCGACAAAAAATAATCAACAGATTAATCTATAATGACTACGAATTGTTAGTTGCACCCCTCGTATAGTCCATAGCTCAGACTGGGGAAGTGTTTGTGATAATAATGATGTCCACAGTCAGCTTGTTATCTCATAGCACACCTTCAGAGTGCGCCACAAGCCCAAACTAAACCTACAAGCGGCCTTGTTGCTGGTTAAATGTCCGAACTCTTCATCGCTTTGATTCTCATCATCTGTGTCAGTCCAAGAGACAACATTGATTTACAGTTGTAAATTATTATATGTACGTTATGTATTTCAACTCCTCGCATTAATTAAAGCTTATTTACAGTTATTCGTTATTAACTACTAAAGCCTCGTTCTGATCCCACGTGAGCGACTCCCAGCACGTTACATTAGCCAGTTAGCTAACGGACCAACGCTGACAGGAAAACACGAGCTATAGACACAATTACTTCATTATTCAGACATACAGACAGTTTCATACCTTACAGTCGTTCCGTACAAACATCACCCCATGCCCGGGATACACGGGTCCCGAGCAGAAATAGCATTTTTCGATACGCATTTTCGCAGCACTTGGGCTGCGTGCGAGCACCGACAAAAACAAGACCGCCCCGTTCCTCGGTACTGTCTAGATGGTAACCACAGACCCGCGGGAGATCTCGCGAGAGTGGTCATTTTTAACCCAAACCATTACCTTTACCTAACCCTAACCGGTCTGTTTTTGAGCCTAAACCTAACAAGACATTAACCACAGCGTTTTCACATTATAAAACTTTTTTTTTTTTTACAAAGCGCACAATGAAGAAACAATGCGTGCACATCTCGCGAGAGTTTCGCAAATCTGTCTTCTTCTCTGGACCTGGAGGCTGAAGCGTCTGGTGCAGATGTGCTGCCACCTGCTGCCCCCTCTGTTTCATGGTTTATTACCTGTGTTGAAGAGTTTTCCTGTTGTTTTTATCATACAGCAGGTCACACTTTGCATCTACTGATCAATATAGTTGTGAAAAAGCTTGAAAAATCTGAGCAGAAGACCCTTAGATAAAATCTATACAGTACTGTAAATGCAAAACTGTTTGATTGATTGAGTCCCTGCATTTGGAGTTCTGGTCCACAGCTGCTGACATTTAATCCCAGAAATAAAGACTGTGTCACTAAATGATTTCAGTTCTGAACTTATATCGGTAAGTAAGAGAAGTTTTTTTAGAGGCTAAAAAAGATGTGATTTTACTGATGGAATGAAGAGATTTGAGAATGTGGGACACAATTTGTTCACTATTGTTTCTAACAGTATATATGTACAGGTGTAGTGTATATTGTTATCTAGTCAAACCTTCTAAATTAACATTTAAAAGAACTTTAATTTACTCTCAGACACAAACACACTGATAAACTCAAGGAGACACAGTACAACAAAAACTTTTTTTTTCCAAGAAAATTTTATTATCTAGTATTTGTGATCATCTTGAGAATATCAAAAAAGTCTGTTGCAACATTTCAACACTTAAAATACTTTGTTTTGTTGCTCACTTTGGATTAAAAGGGTGTGTTTTGGCATTCAAAATCAGAAATATCAGAAAACCATAACTTAAATAATAACAGTTAAGTCTACACTCTAAATCTACGTCGGCACCAGAGTTAAATTACCTGTTGCATTCAAATGATCAATTTTTCATTAATGCATTACACAGACATGAAACCAGCCATATTAATTTAGGAAAATGTCACATTAAAATTGGGAAATGCTTTTCTTTACATGCTAAAAGAAAAAAAAAAAACAAATTTCCAATGTAACCTAATTATCATTCAGGTGATAAAAAGACAGCAGAACAGTTTTTGACATCTCAAGCTTTAAAAAAATGAACTATGTTTAAAAAAAAAAAAAGCCTTTCTAGCAATCAAAACCATTGGAAATCATATCACATTTAAATGCAAATATTGTAAATGAACCCAAAGAAAATCACTAAATAACAGAGACTTCAAGTTTCTTTGGTTAGGATTATTTGTATTACAAAGATATAAAAATTGATTATGTTGCTCTTCACACATTTGGGTTTCAATTTTGATAGTCAGAATCCTTCATTGTCACACCTGGACAGGAAATATTACGGAGAGAGAGAAATAGAGAAACTCTTCCCCATACAGCAATATTGGTGATCGGTGACAGGTGATTCTAAACAAAGAATAAATATCATCATCTATCACTCAGATCTTTGGTCTTGTGTGTCAATAATCATTTTCTCACCACGACGTACCGAGGATCAACTGAATGAAAAGCCGTACCCATCTGAGGAAGCAGACAACTCTTTGGATAATAGCATCGGCGTCACCGCTGCGTTTAGCAATGGTCTTGAAGGCAAATGCGACACAAGTAGGGGAAGACTTGTGCTAAAGCTTTCACCAAGAATAAAGCATCGAGAAAATTTTAAAAGCATTCAAACCACCAATCTAAGAGAAATTTACATCATTGGCAAGAACAATATTTTGGCAAAACGCACCTTTAATGCACATATTTTTTTTGGTTGCCTTAGAATATCTATCGTATTATCAAAAACTCTTTGGGTACAATTATTTTGTGTCTTTGGATCTCATCTTCTTTAGTATACGAAGCCCTTTCCATATTAAGGCCATGTTAAAGCTTTGAGTTCAGTGCATTGAAAGTGTCAAACTGTATGGTATGATATATAGCTCCAATAGTCTGACAATATCTAATGCACTTGTTTTTGTTTTTTTTCCCACAACATACATCATTCAAAGACAAACAATGTGAAACAAAAGCTCTTTCAACCCTGAAATTAAAAGTTGAGAGAATTAAAAAAAATAATAATAATAAAATGAAGACCTCTAGATAATATAACTGAGGTAACAATACATGGCAGTGAAGTGGTTTCACCTCGTCCCCTGAGTCTGAGATAATACTGCACATATGTGGTGAAAAGGAGGTAGTAATGTAGATACAAGAACAGGACACTGAGGTAGATAATCAGTCCAAAGGGCTCAACCCTCTGCTCCAGTGGAAAGAAATTAAATATAATGAAAATGTATCTCAATACATTTCTTTGACATTCTTTTAAACATTCATCATGGGTGAGCTCTGGTTTAGGACAGACGACGCCAAACACAGACAAACAGGTAGAAAGTTTAAAAAATGGAAATAAAATGTTGTAACGAACATTCATACAAAATCCTGAGGTAGAAATCCGAAGTAAACGTCCTCCGTCACAGCGGCTGACTTCCCGATCCCCTTCGGAAATAACTGAAGGGGCTCGGCTCAGGAAGCGAAACGAGGTAGAGGTGGAGAATCTTCGGCTGCTGGAGGTCCGGGTCGGGCGATGTCAGGAGCCGACTGCTTGGGACGAGTGCTGAGAAGGACGAGAGCCGTCCGAGGAGCAGCAGAGGGTTGTAGCGTCAGGGGCGGAGTGATGGAGGCAAAGGTGCTCCTCGTTTTCCACTTTGAAAGACTCCTTCAGCTCAGCGACAGTGGCGGCGCCATCGTCCGGCCCGAAAGATTCAGGTCTGGAGCTCTGGCTACTCGACGGATTGCTCATCTCTTCATTGCTTTCTTCATTGGAGTAGTGTCCAGAGTCTCCCGTCTCCTGGCTGCCCTCACTGGTGTGAGAGCTCTCCGAGTGAAGCGGTCCGTAGATGATCTCCCGGGACGAAGGTGGCAGGGGTGCTGAGCCTAAATGCTCCTCGTACCTCAGAACGGTTTTACCGGCCTCATACAAGCTGGCCCTCCTCTCAACCTGAGGACATAGAAAAGATCAAATTAAGATTAAAAAAAAAATGATTGAAAAGACAGCTGATTGATAACGTCACGTCACTTACATCACTCTCAGTTTGATTCCTGACGTCCCTCTTGAAGAGGAGCCACCTCTTGCTGTTGAGTGGACCGGCGCTATTTATGACCATGTTAGATCCACCCTGGAACGGATGAGAAACTGGGTCAGGATTCAGCTTTTTATGTTGTTTTTCATGTAAATAATGTAACTGAAGCACTTAAATTAGCAATTATAGTCATTTTAGTTATTTTTATGAAAACCAACAATCATCAAAGGCTCATTCATTCTTTGTTTTTCTCACCTTGGCATCTATAAAATGAGCACTTATCATGGGTATTAGAGCCTCAGCGTTCTCTACACGCAGTTCATTGGGGAGGGACAAACCAGCGTGTGGGCCTTCACCGGTTGCCACAGCGATGACTTTGTGACCGGAGGATTTTCTGAAAGTCATACAATAATAATAATCATGTCAATCAACGATAGAAAAAGTAATCTTTCAAGTCTTATAACATGCTTGTGAATCGTTTTTCATTATTTCAAAGGGTTATATTCCGTACCTTGGTCTGCCCTTACTGATGAGGATCAAGGCACACATAACAATACAGGCCAAGGCGATGCTCACACCAACAATGATCCCTGTCATGGACCTCTGGTCTATGTGGTAGAGACCATCAGAGAACACTAGAAGATAAACAACATTGTGATTTAGACAGATACATGACGATAAGATACAGAGTGGAGATAAAACTGAAGGAAAGCAGAAATTAATACTTTTATCCAAGAAACTCTGTTTAACTGCTACAAGTATTGATTCTGACATAGTAAAACTCAACATTCACGATTGTTGTTCGCAGTTCATGATCAGTATTGTGTGCAGGACTTGAAGTGCATAATAAAGTCTACAAAGATTTTATCAGATAAAATACAATTAAAACTGGAACTAAATAAATAAATACACAAAAACAAGTCATTTCCAGAAGATAAATGAATAAAATAATAGAAATTTAGGTTGAAAAAACAAATCAGATATAAAACTTTTCTCCCTTTTTGGAAAAGATTGTAGCACCATATAGAATATACTTTATGATGCCTTCTCACTGAAGCATTGTTTTCTTGACCTAGCAAATGTAAACAATTTCACTTTGAGCTAAAACCAATAACAACAGAGTATAACTTTACTTTCATATAATTATAAACGTAATGCCCCATATCTACCAACTTACGCTCCAGTATTTTATAATACTGACCTGTTGTGTCATGATAGCTGTCAGAGTGTCTGGGATTCTTGCTGCGGTGAGCGTTTCCACGCTTCAGCGCCAGCTCTACAACATTAGAAAAAGGTCCGTCCCCAACCTGGTTGGAGGCAGAGATCTTCACCAGGTAGACGTTCCCCGCCTCCAGCTTCTCCAGCAGCGCCATCGTATGGCTTCCTGTAAAACAGTAGCAGAAATAATATGTTGAAATGTTTCTTCAGAAACAAAATGACTCTCTAGTACATGTTTTAGCGCAGTAATGCTCATAC
This sequence comes from Euthynnus affinis, assembly GCA_029490765.1. Lineage (NCBI taxonomy): Eukaryota > Metazoa > Chordata > Actinopteri > Scombriformes > Scombridae > Euthynnus > Euthynnus affinis. The sequence continues at coordinate 15,501,365 of CM055844.1, read as the reverse complement.
TATGGTGGCATTAAGTGATTTTGTTGTACTCAATTTTAAGTTTTTTTGGTTGTTTGAGCTGTTTTCTGTCTCTTGAGGTGATGCAGGCACCGTTTATGCATCACTGCCTTTACAGATCACTTGATCCAGTGAACTACTCACCCTCTCTCTGTATTATTTGCCAGTGTCCTGCCATCCAGGACTTTTGGGAAGCGTACAAGATGGTATAGTGTGTGACCACCATATTAGGCTCTGTGGGCTCCCTCCAGGACACCAGCGCAGTGTCATCCTCGATCAGAGTAACTCGTACTCCTGCAGGTGGTTGGCTGGGCGCTGCGGACAGATCAATCATGTTCATAGTAAACAACAACATTTAAGGAAGTTAATTTACTTTGAAATGTTGTGATTTAAGTCTGCACGATCGCAACAGATGCAAACACAGAGAGCAACAAACTGAAGTAACAGTAACATCTAATTTTATTACCTGCTGGTAGAGTCCGATGGTAAACAACAGAACTCCAGGGACTCGACATCTGGTCCACATGAAGACGCACCACAAACTCATAGCGAGTGTTTGGATGCAGATTCTGCACCGTCACACTCTGTTTGGTACTGTGAATAAACAGCAGAGCATGTTCACATCATTATCAAACATGTACTGTAACATAATAACAGAAAAAAACCTATATAACCAAACCAAAATGGTGAAGACTTGGATTTTCAGCTTACATTTGTAGGTAGCGTATAGCGGAGGCATTGTGTGTGCCCACAGGTGTACAGCGGACAGTGTAGCTGACAGCTTTCCCAGAGGTGAAGGCAGGACTGCTCCAGCGCAGCGCCACTTGAGATGAATTGGTGGCTAAGACAGTCAGGTGATCTGGAGGTGGAGGGGTTGCTGCTGGTTGGTCTCTGGCCGCTGAATGATGGAGACAAAATCAATATTTTCTTTATATTTTGTTGTACATAGTTCAAGTTCAGGGGTTATATTACATTTTATGCTTTAAGTCTTTAAAAGTAAACAATAAATGTACTTACACACACATCCAGGAGTGCTAATCGTTTGGTCTGTCTGATAGCCGTCTCCTGCTTGACTGACAGCGAGGATCTTGACATGATACTTTCTCCTTGGATCTGGAAAACAAATAATCCATTTTCAGACATTTCTGCCCATGTTGCTAAAAAACCAGACTGAAGTTTGGTCAAACCAACATTTTAATAACTGCATAGAGCAGCTATTTGTCAAGTTAATGGTCAGGTTTTGTTAATAATGCCAAAGCCTGAAAGATCATCATTAAAATACAACTGATGGCAAAGGCAAAGAAATGCATTGACAATAGCTGCAGGAGGTGAAGTTTGTGGGTCATAACCGGCCTTCCCCCATGCAAGGACAATACATGGTCTCCTGAGTCACCCCAACCTCTAATTTATTATGTGTTGTCATGAGTAAGGGGCATGAGAAAGATCATCCAGCCCCAAGGCCCAGTAAATATGGTGACATGATCAATAAGCCCTACGAGAAGAAAATTTCAGAATTGTCAGATTATCAGAAAAAGTCTTTTTCTTTATGAAAACCAATCACTATTTTACAACTAAACAACCTGTTTAGCACAAAGTTGTAACATAAAGATGGTAAAAAAAAAAACAAATCACAAACTTTGAAGAGAACAGCTGAGGTGGAGATGGTGAAACGTGGTCTTGTTTGTACTGTACATTTAAAAAATACATAAAATATAGGACATATTATGGAGTACAAACTGCTAGCTAAAGGACATCAGTAATATCAGTGAGGTCTGTGGAGGGGAACCTGAAAATAAACGTACAATCAAACTCTGTTTTAACTTAAAAAGGTACCGTTGCCTCAGCTCCTAAATCAGGACATTTTTAGGGAGTGTTAAGATTTGTTTTATGCCTCAAATGTGAAAGGTCAGCCTATGGGTATTGACCAGTGAAGGCGGTGTGTCCGGGCCTGTTGTGGGGGCTGGGACAGGGGCAGCGTTCAGCTGCTGGGAGCCTAGGCCCCTGGGACTGGGGGGGTTTGACTGGGGTCACCAGGTCAGGCCAAGATAGAACAGAAGGAATCTGGGCGCAGGACTGTGGGATAGGAGCGGGGCCCCTTTTGTTTCCCCTTTGACGTTCTTCCCACTGCCCTTGTGTTATAGCCTTCAACTTGGAGCAAACATGGCTCCAAAACAGAAGTTATATCTAGATCAGTGATGTTATGGAGTCAATGACAGCGGCTTGTGCGATTTTCAACTGACGGCTTTTACATTTCTGCTCTACTTTTGAATTATTACTGCAGATACATTTAAAGTAAAAACAACTAAACTAACAATCTACCCGTTTATATTTTAACATATTGAGTCTGAACTGAGTAGAAACCAAACAACTGAGCTGGACTCACATCAGGCAAAATAATACTGGTGACAGTTTTGATCAGTATGACCCTGGTTCATTCTGCATATAGATTTTTGTGGTTATTTACATGGACAACACAGACAACCATTGGGGGCAGGGTCCTAATCCAAGACTGCTGTCTCACGGCTAGAGGTTAGTGGCCCGGTCCAGCTCTGGCCAGTCCCAAGGGTCTTTGTTTGTGTGCTCCAGTGTCCAGCTAAAGAGGGGACTGGCCGGGGTCTTGCGGGGCAGGTCTGGCCGTGGACATAACACAATGGCCAGGGGTAATTATGCAAGACACGGGATGGGAAACGGTGGTGGGAGGGACATCTGGACCCTAACCTCTAACCCTGGGAGCCTGATCTCACACAATGCCGCAGCCAGACTGGAGAGGACTGCTGGTTAGGCAAGAGGGGTCAGCCCATATTGATCAGGACAGAGGGTGAAAATGCAAATGCAACATCCAACTGCCCACTGAATTAAATTGAGCAATAATATAAGAGACCCTATTTGAGTGAGAACCTATTGGTCACACTCTTTTGCTACACCTCTTCTAGATGATACAAACACACACACACACAAACTGTCCTGTGATCTCACGACTTGATGGCTACAAGAAAAGGAGTAAATATCTCACCAAGGCCACTGATGGTGTAGGTATAGGTTTGAGCTTGCAGCTGGATGATGGGCTGCTCCGGTTGGCTTTCCTCATGGTAACACAGCCGGTAACCCTGGACAGGCACAGATTCTGGGGAGATTTGCCAGCGTGCTACAATGGAGGTGCAGTTAAGCGGCTCAAGTTGAAGAATAGGGGCTGAAGGCACTGAAAGGGCAGACACAGCAGGAGTTAGATCAATACACACTCATATTTAGAATATTACTGAGCACAAAGGCATACTACACCTTTGACCAACACATAACAACAGCAGGATACTTGGGTATAGAAAAAAGGATGGATGGATAAAAGACCATCTCATTGAAGCAATGGCTTCTCAGAAATGTTAATTCAAATTGGTTGTAACAGTTATAATTTAAGCAGCATATTGGGAGAAAATGGCTTGCAATGAGCTGCTGGATGTAAATAAATAAAACAGAAGACGGCTCATTCACTAGCAGTCCAGTTCAACACCTTGTTCTCAAGTCAAAAATATGTAATTCTTGTGCAGCTCTGTATCACACAAATGATAATATAACTAAACTTTTGAAAACTAGAAATTCAGCCTGGGTGGACAAACAGCCTCTCCCCCCCAACACACCAGGCCATGAAAAGAAGCTATTCTTTCCCCCACATAGACGCCTGAGGCCCTCTCTTTATGACCCGTGACTGAGGCCACTCTAACATCACTGACAGCGAAGGGCAAAGGTTCCTGGGTAACCAACACAAAGACTGTGGGACAATGCTACAAGAGAAAACTCTAGTCATAAGCTAGCCACTCTGCATGAGCTCTAGAGATCCTCCTGGTATCCTAAGAGCAGCAAAACACTGATGTGACAAAAGCAAAAAGCTTAGCCACTTACAAGTTTGCCAACTCGTGATACTTCTGTTCCACTTGTTTACTTTTCAAACTGAAGATGCTTTTGACCTCAAGAATTAGTTTGATCACGCAAGAAAACTTCGGACTATGTAAAAAAATTGCTCCTACAACTACAAGATTGTGTAGAAAGCTCTCAAAACCATGTTTCACTTCCTATCAGGGCCTTCTGCAGGTTTACCTTTGCTGCTGGTGGTCTTAGGTGTACGGTGGGACGTCCACGCTGAAGGCTCACACCAGCCCACGCGGGTAGCTGCAGCCATGCGGAGCAGGTAGATGGTGTCAGGCTGCAGGCCCTCCAGGAGATATTCAGTGCTGTTCTGAGGTATCTCCACAGAGATGACCGTGTTGTCTGCAGCTGTACGATAGGAGAGTCTGTACGCAGACAATCGACCACGGCTCACCTTGGCGGGCAGTGGCTGCCAGCTCACCTGGATGTCTGTTGAGCTGTGGCTGGTCAGACTTAGTTCCGGAGTACGCAGAGGCACTGCAAAAAACAGATAGATGACACAAATATGATTGATATGAATGTGGTGATTGGATCAGAATATAAACATGCTGGTTAGAAAGTGAAACTGTCATATTCACACTAACCTATTGCTACATAAAAGGAGACTGTCCTAAAAACAGCAATGCCCTTCCCCCTTATTTCCACTCAAAATGTGCTCTGTACACACATCACTTGCATGCATGTTAGCTTAACTACCAGAGTGATTTATTGCAAGGAATGCTGGGAGTCTCAATGCTCTATGCTTACCATCCTCCAGGGTATGTTGACTGACTTGGTCTGACATACGACTGGCTCCCATTGGCATGTAAGCCACAATGTAAAAGCTGTAGTTTCGGGCTGACTCAAGATCATCAATGATATAACTGGTCGTGTCGTTGCCAATGACGACTTGGTATTCCTCGTTGTTTAGACCTGATATGGAACAGATCAGAAAGCAAGTTAGAAATATCTAAAGAAGAGGAAACTTCTTTGAAAGGTTGTCAAACATGGACCATGTAAACAGTGTTTTGAAAGGTTTGATGCTTCTAGTTTCTGAATGTCACTCATCTTTTCTATAAACATGTTTTAATGTGAGGCACAGACTCATACCTGCCTCCAGGCCTCTTAAAGCAAACCTAATTAAACATGGAAATGTCTTTACTACAAACACAGACCTGACTTAACAGAGTTATCGAACTGTCAATTTAAAGGTTATTCTTCAATATCTCCTACTGGTCTGCAAGACTGAGAGGATTTTAAATAGCTACCCTGTCCCTTTAAGTGTAAGCAGAATGAGATTCAGACTGGACAATGGGCTGGCTAAGCCTGTTGTTATTTCAGTGAAGTTGCCATTCTGAGTCCTCCTTGACCTCTGCTCCATGCAGCAACAACAGATGGCCTTTGCCAAGGAGAGTTTATCACAAGTAAAACAGTGAGATAGCTTGTTGTGGTTGACTGTCATCTTGCTATCTTTTTACACCTTTGTCCCTCCATGTTCAGGACTATTTTTCTTTTAGCTTAAATGTTAAGAATAATCTGAAACATATTTAACTGTGTTGTTCTCTTGGTCTCACCTTCAGCTTTCATATAATGGATGGAGTAGGCAATGACTTTGTCTGCATTGTAGAGGGGTCTCTCCCAGGCCAGTAAGATGGCAGAACTTGAGATGGTCTCAGCGTGGACATTTCTTGGTGCACTGGGCCTGTCCTCTGACATGACAACAATAAGGCGAGCCAGGGACAGGACAGAACCCTGCTCACTCTCCGCAATGCACTGATAGATGGCATCATCCTCAGGGATGATCTGGGTAATCACCAATTTACTGTGGAATATCAATAAAAAGTTACCTCAAGACATTAGTTTAAGCATGTTTTCCCACTGGTAAATTCTGTTTGATTGTGATCGAAGTCAGTAATACAAACCTGTTGTACATCTTAATCCGGCCGTTTAAGTGAACCTCTTCTCCATTCTTCAGCCAGCTGATGCGGGGTGGGGGCACTCCCTCTGCTTGGCACATAAACCGGGCAGTGCCGGCCCTTGGACGGGTCTGGCTCTCGGGTCTCTCAACAATGGATGGTGGCACTGAAACAGAGATGTAAAAGAAAGGTGTTGAAATAAATAAACACTTTCTCTGTACAATATTTCACATATTTGTTGCAGAGGAAGCCCAATAATAAATCAGACTTTATTTCAGAATACAATTAGGTCCCACATGAAATGATGCATCTTTGGCCTTGTCACACTAATCCTAAAAAGGGACAGGTGGACTTATTTTCTGGTGTACAAGAACTGTGCAGTTCTGTGGTCTGCCGTATAACTAATTAATAGTTTACCTAGAACCGTGAGGTTGGCAGCAGCGATCGTGTAGTTGCGGGTCCCAGGGGTAGTGGCCCGGCAGAGGTAGACTCCACTGTGCTTGGAACTGACATCGGTAATGACCAGGTTCCCGTTGCCCAACACTTTGGCATTGTACACATCGATAGGTTTACTGTCAGCGCGGCTCCAGGAGATGATGGGCCAGGGGCTTCCAGTGGCCACACACTCCAGCACCACAGTTTGGTGGAGGGAAACTGTGATATTTTGAGGTCCAGCTATGATTCTGGGCCTCTGACGTGGTTTAGGGCCAACACCTTCACAAAAAAAGGAAAATGTTAAAAATAAATTCAGCATTACCTACAGTATATAACATGATGGTTTAATGCTCATCCGTGACATCCAGTTAATTCAGATGCTGAACCTTGGTTGACTGTCAGCGTGGCCTCTCTACTCTTCAAACGGCTACCGATGTTAGTTGCCACGCATCGATACTGTCCGGCATCTTCCAGTTGTACATTGTGGATCTGAAGAACTCCATTGGGCAAAACGGTAATTCTGAGGACATAGAAAAGTAACATTAGGGTCAAACTACAGGAGATATTATGGAAAACAACAGAATTACAAATACATGACACAGATGAATTACTGCACTACTGTATGTTGTGAATTTAAATGACTGAAGGGCCACAGCAGGTACCTGTCTGTCTGTAGCGGTAATGTGCTTTGGTTGAGCTCCCAGGTGATGGTGGCAGGAGGGCTGGAGGTGACTGCACAGGAGAATCGTGCCACTGAGCCCTCAGTCACCGCCATAGGCACAGGATGCACCACAAACTCTGAGATACCTGGAAGACAAAAAAATACGTATCAGTATCAGAAAATGTCAACAAAAAGCTAACTTACCTTTTTTTTAATGAAAGTAATCAGTATTTGTTTTAGTAGTGGGTTGATTAATGAGATGTTTTACACGACTATCAACATTATTAATGTGGATTCAATTAGCAATGTTTTGTACACTTCTTTTATAAATATAGCATTTTAATTCACTTGTGGTAAATATGATGCATTATGCATGTAAAGCCATGACTTTGATGGATGTTAACTGGTTCTATGAAAGGAATTGATCCTCATAAGACACTGTGATCTTGCTTTTGTGCAGATGAGCTATCAGGTCCCCATACTGACCAGCTGGTCCAATCAATGGATCAATTGAAGAATGACACTGAATGATGCATTGTTATAGATATTAACTAATCAATTCACTTTGCATTAAGAGGGGTTGTCAGCAATCAGTAGCAAGAGGAAAAAAATAATATAAAAACATTGAAAAATAAAGTAAATAATAAAGTAAACTTGTTACTTGCAGAGGTCATAGATGACACACTAGATATAGACAAAATATGCCATTTTGTCATTTTAAAATCACACATTTGTTATGTTTATGTAAATATTCTCCTTAAGACACTGATATGCACAGACCGATTAGGAATACGTACTTTAAAGTGACCGAAACTGTAACTTTTGCTAAGTCACATTCTGTTCATTTGGATTCAAAAGATCTTTCGATAATCACCACAAATAAGCAAACCCCCCCTTGATCTTCATTAATCTGAAGCACGCTCTTTAAATATGAGCAATGACCTTCATTCATTAAGGCGATCCCTCTCTCTCCCTTCCCCCTCTTTCACTCACAGGAAGGAAGTCAATATCACGTTAAAGAAAATCAATACCCTGTTCTCCCACTGAAACTCCACATTTAAATCCTGAGCTTTGGGAGATCCAAATTAAAGAGCAATTCTTTAATTTAAGACCTAATCTCATCAATATTGCACACAAATAAACTGGTGTTTATAACTCCTGTTTCTGTGAAATGCATTTATGGAGGATTTGTCTAAATCAGGCCCCAGAAATGATGACCCTTTTTGGCATGTTTGTGAAATATTCTTCTTCTTGGCAGTAGCTTTGACAAAATACACATATTTCCCTAAAAGTCAGCCAGTTTCATCAGGTCTGGAATCAGCCACCTCCTTCCTCTGTCTCCATAAAACATGGCTGACTGATGAGCATCATAAAAAAAAAGTGTGCAGCACCTGGTTGGAAAACAAGATGTTGTTTACTCTCTGCTTAAGAGATAACAGATCGTCTTCACTCTGAAACTGAAATCAACGATGTGCTGCACAGACTGATCTGCTAATATGGTCACCTCTGTTGTGAAGAACAAATCAATGTCTAGGTCAAACAGCACAAAGGTTTCTCTAAAGAGGTCAAAGTTCGCCTCAACCCCCTGTCCATTCAATTTTATCCCAAAACGCTAGTCAGATCGAAGTCAGTTTGCCATTTAGTCTACAAAAGAGAACCTTGTTATTCGTATGTTATCTGTATCTTATATCAAATGATACAGCAGTGTCACGTTATAATTTTAAAGCACATACCTATTTATTTTGTGAGTTTTGTGACATGTAATGTGCATCTGATATATCAGCAGGGGTGCTGAAAGTGGTGATGTAGCCTGAGGACTATGAGGAAAATACTTCCTGGGTATAAACGTGTTTCGAAAGAGTTGTCTCTCTTTACTGTGTAGTATCAGGCTGGTTCATTCACATGACAAAACTGGCCGATCTTTAACAAAAGGGCTCTGCTTGACAGGGCAACAGCGGGGCCGGTCCGGTGAAAGGGATTGTGTGCTGGGAGAAAGAACAGCAGGGCCAGCCCCAGTCAGAGCAGGCCTGTGACATCACAAAGCCTTTCCCTGCTGACCCCTGACCCCCAGGACCTCAGGACAGAAGGGGAGCACAGCAGAGGAGGCCCATCCTCCACTCCCCCGCCTACAGCTGACCAAAAACCTTTAACCCTTTCACTGACAAAGACTGGACGCTGGACCAAACTTGACTTTTGGGGTTTTTTTTATGTGGTCTTCTTTTGGAGAGCTGTGATAGCAATTTTAGTTTCTCTGTAACAGATTGACAACAATCACAAACAGATCATCAGAGCAAAGTGTCCTGTTTGTAACTTTCCAGTTTATATTGCCATAAAAATCTTTCTGTGTGAAAGTGATACATGGTTCATCCTAGTTTTGTATTGTTTAGTGTCACAACACATTAACCAAAACTTTCTATCCTCAGTATCAATGTCAAAATCAGTACATTTCAGAGGGCCACACTGGTTTCCATGACACCAGTCATCACGGGATATGCCTTCTAAGACCTGTGAAAAGTGTCCATGGTAGACCAGGCCCATTGAATAGACACAGCTGCCCTGTCCACTGATATGTGGACAAACAAATGCCCTGAAAACCTAGCCTTTTCTTCTGGGGCGGTCAGGGGAACTCCAAACAAAGGCTAAAAGGCAAATAGCCTTTCAGAGATTCCTCTGTGTAGCAGACCATTCAGCAATTACACAGAGTCACAGTGTGCAGTAACAATGCAATCACACTAAAGTGAAGAGAGACAAGGCTAATTTCCGACTTTTTTTTGCTAATGTTTTCATGTGCACTTATATAAATATATAAATATGCAGGTGGTACACTTTCTCAAAACAGGGAAAAGATAGTGTACTCAGACTCAGGGCTGCCTATTTATGGAGTATTTATGAGCTTTTAGATGGACTCCATCTATCCTTAACTGTCTCTTAAAATGATCCTATAACCGGACTGACAGCAAGCAATGCCCAGTCTGAACAACTTCCAGTGACATGGAAACCCAGACTTTAGAGGTTTTTCCTTAATAAAGCAAAAAGAGAGGGGCGGGATACATCTGCTTCCCATCTCCAGGTTAATAACCCATGAACTTGCCATTCTGATGCCTGCATGTTGACACCACAAAGTGGATACCACCAAGACGTTTGAACCATCCTCACTTTGGTCTTGGTGGAAAAACAGCAATATAGTCCATGTTATCCCCAGAGAATTTCTATTACTTTGAGCTCCATACTTACTTGCGATAGTCAGACGTGATCTTTGGCTTAGGATAGCTCCATATTTGTTCTGTGAGAGGCACTGGTAGAATCCTTCATCTGAATCCTCCTTGGTATGCTTTATCTTTGGTATGTACAAGGAGCCGTTGGGCAGAAACTGTACGTGCTCACTTTCTGCCAAGCGAACTCCATTCTTTAGCCACTTGATGGTGACTGGAGGCTGACCATGAGCCTGACAGTCCAAGACAGCAGGGTCCTTTGGTAGTACAGTTACATCACTGGGCTCTGTGATGAAGGACAACTCGCTGAAACATAAAACACCTGGAGGAAAAAGAAGAAGGACGTTAGCAGGAGGTAGATTATGTTTTTCAGTGAGGGTGGACAACAAAACTACAGCCTAACAGACCATACAATAATAATGTAATATGGGAATATTATCCTACAATAATATTATAGGAAATTTTTTTTAAAAAAAGGGACCACACATAATGATGTTGATGGCAAAAATAAATGTTTAACACAGCAATCCCACTTTATGATAGACATATACTAACCGCTGCTTTATGAGGATTGTTAACCATACTTTATAAAGACTTAAATATGTAGTGTGCTGTCCTAATGAAAAAAAGAAAAGAAAAGAAAAAACATGTATCTGTAACAAGTAATAATGTATGATGGTATTTTAATATTTGCTGTAACAGATATTAGAAGTAAGGTGAGCATCCTAACCGTTATAACCGTTAACTGACGTTAATGACGGAGAGAAGCTGGACAGCGATGTTACTGATGTGTCCAGGTATCAAAGTTAAGCAATATGTCATTTACCTCCTCTTAATCAATGACTTTTAAAAAACAAACAAACAAAAAAACGTTGCCTTTTAACTACATGTATATTTTGGCGTCAGAAGGTACCTATTATTACAAACGGTTACGAGCAATCAACCGTCCCTCCGCGGACTGCAAATCAGGTCAGCACAACGATAACATCAATAACAAAAACAACACACTTACTTGACAAAGGAAGAAACAAAACAAAAAGCAGCCAAAGCTGGTAGACTTTCATCTTAAACTTCGCCATTTATCCAGAGGGTTGTGTCATTTTCCCCCACCGCGAACCCCCGCTCTCCTGCGTGCTGCTCGTCGGTCCCCAAAATCACTTCTGCCAGCTGCGGAGGACCACCGGCTCTACAGGGGTGCCGGGGCCCCCCCTCCCCACCCTCGTACGCATGCGCAGACAGCATCCGACAGGAGCAAGTGTGTGTGTTTATGTTTTCTGGACTAAATGAGCTAACAGTAAATACATTAATTAAAGGCAAAACCTAAAATATTTCAGACATGTATAACAATTTAGCATAATAATTTGTGTCTAATATATTTTGGGGGAGGGGGGAGTTCTTCCTACTTGTCCCTAATGGAATATCCTGAATCTATGAATATGTAAATATTTTTCATTTCAAAACTACTGGACATAAGATGTCACCTACTTCGCTGAATTTTCCATTTGGTTTCACATTTTTACATCACACCTGTGTATATTGAATATTGAACCAGAACCAGAATCAGGTTTATACCAAGTACATTTGCATATACAAAGAATTTACCTTGGTGTTGTGGTGCATAACAGTAAAAATATATACTAAATTAAATAATATAAAAATATGTAATATGAAATGTACAAAATATTGATCTGTACTGTGCAAATGTTCATAGTCTAAACATTATATACAATTAATAATTATAATGATAATGCAACAAATTGCATGAATGTGACATGCCATGTTAGATTAATTGACTATCAAAACTAGTTGTGATTGTGATGTCACTGAATTATGCTCTTATATAAGATTTAATGTGAGCACAGACACAGAATGGCCCCCCTTCAGAAGATGAATGTGAAAACAGCTTTCTAAAGGGTCAGACTTTACACATACATCATTCTGTACAGTAAAGCTCAAACATCCAGGTGAAGTAACGATAAGCAAAACCAATTTTTGAGTGTTGAGGGACTGCAAAAACATGTTGAATGCAGTGTGTATTTCCCTACCATGATTGGGGTCTTTTAAATGCAAACAATGCAAAGTTATTCTGAATGAACACCTTCATCCTATATGTTCAAAGATCTTTATCCTGATGGGAGTAGTCTCTTCTGAGATGACAGTGCCTTCATCCACAAGGCACAAGGAGTCACTCAATGGTTTGATTAGTATGAAGGGGATATGAATCAAATGTAATGGCCTTTATTGTCACCAGATATCAACCCAGTTGAACACCTGTAGGAGATTTCTAATGAGGGTATGTTTTGGGACCCATTTGAAAACAAGATTTTACATATCAAGGGCTTTATCCTGACTAAAGTTCAGAGTGACAAGACTTGTTCAACACCATGTGGCTTCAGAACTTCTTTCTTTGCTCTGTACTGAGCTCAGATGTGAGGCTAAGTTAAGGAGAAGCATCAACTTTGTTGGGGTTGATGAAACTTCAACGTGAAACCCAAACGCAGCACAACTTGAATCTATAGAATGGTAACTTCATGGTCATGTGACTGTTTTCATGTCTGCTGCTTCTGTTGTTGCTGCTGCTGGCTGGACTCTGCTCAGTTATGTCATAATGACCCTTTTCCAGGTGCTCAACACCAGGCATTACTCATCCCAGATTGCCCTGGAGCGCTGAACGTCCTGGCACACCGTGGCTCTCTGCATCGCATTCTCACACACTTCATCTCGCCAACCTGCTCTTGATCATGGAAGACTTTATGAAGGATAGTATCAGACACAGGTGAGTGTACCTGCAAAGCACAGATGCTAAATTGGTAAATACTTACTAAGCATTTCCAAAACTAAACTAACAGCCTCATATATTTGTCTCTTTGTTTTCCAGCAAGTCAAGAAGATGCTGTGCACATAGTCATCAACAGACTGGACAGAAAACGTAGTCAACTTCACTTGCTGTAAATAATCGAATCCTGCTCTGCTGTGCCAATAAAAAAGATTATTAAAAAAAGATTTACAGTCGGAGCACAAAAAATCACCACCTTAGCCACATTTATATTCATGTAATTCAACAAATATCCATCTCAGACAAACATCTGTGGGTCTATACCTGGATCACAGTCATGGATATCCTGTAACATCAAAGGTTTCAGGTCTTTGTCAGCCAAACTGAAGCTACGGAGATGGAGAAATTAGTTTTGAGCCAAGAAGGGAAAAATAAGACATGATATAGATATTGTTTTGTCATTGTCAGTAATCATTAACTTTTCCAATGTACATATGATTAGGACATGAGGAAATCCAAATGTCCTATTTCATTTTGTGATAACAGTGTTGTGAAATGGTTAACGCACATTCACTGTTAAACAGCAGCAATGAGAAAGAAGATGATGCTAGTGACTGTTTCAGAGTTACAGTGTGTGTCTGACATATCCAAGTACTGCTCCTTGAAAGGTTTTCTTTATAAGAGGACTGTGTCTCTTTTCCTCCTTCACTATGTCCTCTCCAACACTGCTCTCAATGATATCTGCTGGAGATGTCTAAACACTGTGATCAATAGAACATCATCAGCATGACTGGACAAATGACAGATGATTGGCCAGGCTTCGACACCTGGCCAATCATAACGCTTGCTGCAACACTTCCGGTTTGTGTGTTCGCCTGCGAGAAGCGAAGTCCTCTGAGCAGATAGGTGGCAGTGTAGCTAGCATGTTGACAAGCTACCTCAATTACAAACCTCCGGCGTCATGCACTACTCGAAATTTTGTGATATATTACCAGCAAACTTCTAAGTAGTTTCGGCTTGGTTAACAAACGCTCATCTGTCCTCTGTTCCGTGTCTCTCAGACTGTTAACGTTAATGGGTGAGTGTCATCATTGCCTGCTAAATGTAGCTAAAATACATTGTTATGTTGCAGTGTGATTAGCAAGCTAACATGACAACATAAGTGGAAATTACAGGACTTTCTTCGTGCAGCTATAACACACCGATAAACTACTAACCTATAAAATTACTTAGCTCAATTTTGTGCCTCTCATTTATGACTGTTAAGCTGTTAACAGTTAGTGTTACAAACTGCGACTAGGAGTAAGTTAACATACATTTGTTATCTGTGACACACACACACACACACACTAAGATTATAAGTTATTCATAAATTACAATATCAAGCACAGTCCGTCGAGTTTGATGGTGTGTAAACATTAAACATTACTCGGGCAATGTTACCTTTGTTTTCTTCAGCTGAAGCTAATTGACAGTAATAAACAGTAACTAACATGTTGTTTTGGATCTGTGCTGTAACACTGTTTTTTTCAGTGAATGATGGCAGTTGAACAGTTTGTGTCAAAGACACTCGAGCTTCTACAAGAGGAGAGGGAGGCTGAGATAGATGAAACCAGGTATGTGAAATACTTCTCCACTGAGTAGTGTAAAAATTACCACTTAAATAAAGTATAAGGGAATTGCAGGAGACACATTAAACTAAGAGTGGTCAAAGCAAGCCAAGATACTCCAAAAATACTCCAAAAATACTGGATCCTACACTTTTCCATTATGCAGCCTACCTGCCTGTATATGTCTTTTCAGATTCAAACGCAAAACAAGCTGTTAGAAATCTGTTAAAAATTATAAATCTAAACCCAAAACAAGATAACACTGATGACATCCACGAGGGTTTATTATTCTCAGACCTGACAAACATCCCAAAAAGCCACATTATTACATCAGAATACTACTTCCCATGGTGAGCAAATTGACCCTAATGTGTCAAATTTGGGACGTTCCCCTTTGCAGATGGTAAACCTTTAGCTACAATGTTTTACCCACAAAGCCAATAAAAAAATCCTCTTATTGATAGTTTGTATAAAACAAAAGGGTCATTTTGTGCTTTCAGGGTATGGCAGGAGAACGTCTCTCTTAAGGATCTTCAAAACAAAGGAGTATGTTTGCTGAAACTACAGATAGGAGGTCAGTCCACAGGTCTGTATGGCCGCACGGTTGTCGTCCTAGAGCCAAGAAAGCATCTTGGTTTCTCATCTCTTCCGAGCAACAGCTTTGGACCTGGTAAGATGTTATAATAAAACATCTGATCTGTGTTCTTTTGTGACTTTGGTTTCAT